>OY728164.1:1357593102-1358210602 GCA_963277665.1 Viscum album
TAAAAAATACAATTAGAAACATTTCGAGAGAGAATTGTTACTAATTTCACATGCCATAAATCTCTCCAAACACGCATGTGCATAAGAGGATATTAAATTGGTGAGTTTAATTCTATGAACTTTTTCAATGGATCAATCACATATTCCATAATATGTAAAAGATATTATATTTCCAATAAATAATTTATGGTAGGAAAATCTTAGTTACATCCAGGAGAACTGTAAGGGAAGAAATTGGAACTATCCAATTGTACTTGATAATTACAAAGGATATGTACCTGATATGTAGAGAAGAAGGGATACTAGTTACCAGGGGACACAAAATAGTTTTCCTATGAGGTCAATATGATCTAATATCACATTTAGGATAAGTTAATTAATAATACAAGCTCACTAAATCCAGTGGTAGCCATGTCTATAATGACGAGTGCTTTTCGACTTCTAAGGTAGCTAAGAAGCAGTGTAAAATATATAATGATTTGTTCCAGTTCTTGGAATCTCACCTAGTAAGTAAAGTATTATCATAATGTAAATTATTATACCCTTACTATCCAATATTTAAAGTTTTGAAAGTGGAAAAAAGGAAATATACTCAGGGATTACAACTCTTGAGGAGTCTTTCTCAAGGATGTGAGGCCGCACATAGAAGAATAGCCACGCAACGGAGACATGGAAGACCCAACAACTAAAGCTGTGACTTAATAGAAACATGATCTTAATCATGTGAGAGCTAACAAGGATGGTTAGCAAGTTGAACCTAGTACAAGTGGGTGTGTTGTAAAAGTGGGTGCCCTAGACCCAACTTTATCAGTACTTTTCAATTACCATTTCATATATACAATGATATATGCATGATGTACATTTACCATTATAGTGTAGATATTTCTGCATCCACTATTTAAATGGTAATGTATATAAATTAATTTTAATATAAAAAGATTATAGAATATCCTAGGCTATAATGATAAACTTAAGATACTATGAAATTAATCTTAAATAAATGTCCTATGGTTTAGATACATCATACTGACTGAACATAGTAGATGTATGACTATCAGGTGCTGGGGGCTCATAAGCACTAAGAATTATTCTCATGAAGTTTGCACTTGATGATCTCTAGTAGTTGAGATCATGAGGAAAAACCTTCTAATATAAAAACCACATGTTTTGGGTGTCATTGGATATTCTTATATACATACACATGTATTGGTCTCCTGACTTGAGATCATTATCAATATGTTTCATTTGATCATATACTTTAATGAAAGAAAAAAACCATGATAATGAAATTATAGTGAGGTAGCTTGTGTTGGGTGTGTCATTAGTGGTATGGTCAAGATACAATTTATTGCTTCTGAGTTGAGGAAGTAATATCTTGAGCTAGGTTGATCAGGATGGTAGTACCTTCATAAATCTATGTCCATGTTAGTTAAGGGTAAATTTGTCCAGTTAGATTAACAAATAATAAAGTAAGAAAGGATGATGACATAAGTGTGCATCCTTCTTTATGAGATATCTAAATACAAAGAGATTATATTACACAATGCATGTTTTTAGGTTGGTTGTCATTGCTATGATTACTCCTTATATATTTAGGGGCCATGACGAGTTTCTAGAATCTACTCCTAGTCTTCAAATTTTATTTATTACTATCAAGATAAGAGCCTAGAGGGTTACACACAATAGCATATTCAAAAGTCTTCCTTATTTTGATGAATAGAAGTTTAGGACATGGTTGGCCCCACCAATGGAGTTTGAGATTTATCAGAGGATGTACGATCTCCAATTAATAAATAAATTCATATTATTCAAGTTTAGAATAATTAGTGTTTAATTTATTTATTAAATGAATTTACAAGTATTAAAGTAAATACATAGAAAATATTATTTGAATGAATATTATTTAATATTAAATATTCATTTAATATTTGTGGGAACGAAGAGTCAAGTTAAGGAATCGATTTTATCACATAATATATTTATTATATTATAAGTGATAAAAACATAAATGATATTTATGATCCAGTACAGTAGTTATAATACGTCATTTATGGTTTATTTAGTGGGTAATAAATATTCGTGGGCCATGGAGCCTTTTCCAGGTAATTTCATAACTCACTATATAAAGGAGGGGAGTGGATCTCGCATGTGTACTATTTACTGTGAGATCTTGAGGGATTATCTCTCCTCTCCTGCTTTCTAGAGAGATAAGATCTCGATCCAGGTGATCATATTGAGTTCTCCCTCACGCATCGCAAGAATGTTGATGTGGTGATCATTGGGACGTCGAATGAATCATCGAATCTCCATACAAGCACCCATAATTCGACAATCAATGCTCACATATATATTTTTAATCACATGTGGATGATATAGAGGAATTATACTTTGGATTCTTCGAGCAGCGATCACCGGTGAAGAGCAAATGATGGATGCACGACTTTTAATCAAACCAGGTATTTTTGGTTTAATTTTGTACTTAAACTTTTTCACATGAGATCCTATGGATTTAATCAGGACAATGCTTTACTAGAGATTATGTTGTTACGTTAATATTCGGTGAAAATTCTTAAATCTTCAGCCTACCAGATTCTACTGTGCACCTTGGTACCTTCATAAAGATCACAACCACTAACTCCAGATCATGCATCAGGTAGTTTTTCTCATGGATATTCAAATATCATGTGGCTTAGGATATCAATTTTTTCATTATGCATGATTACACAACCCAATAATTTCTTTGAAGAATCATTATATATAAAAAAACCTTCATTTGATGGTAGTGTGAGTACATGCATAGTAATTATCCCCTTCTCAATATACTTAAATATTTCCCCACATTATCCTATCCAAACATACTTCACCCCTTTCCATGTTAACTTAGTCAACAAGATAGAAAATCATGAGAAATTTCTCAAAAAACATCGGTATTACCCTACTAATCCATGAAAATTATGGATTTCCATGACACCAGTGGGCCTGGGCCATTCCTCAATTTCCTTTTTCATTGAAGGGTCCACAAAAATTCCATCACTTGTGATCAAGTACCCCAAGAACGTGTCTTGATGCATCAAAAAGTCACACTTACTGAACTTAGAACACATTTTCTCCTTCCTTAATGTCACAAACACAATACTTAGATTCATTTCATGTTCTTCCATGATCTTGGAGTAAATGAGAATATCATTGATAAAAACTACCACAAAATTTTCAAGGTAGCCTCTAAAGACTATTAATAAAATCCATGAAGATTGTAGGGGAATTAGTAAGTTCTAAGGGCATCATTATGAACTCATAATGTCCATACCTTGTATGAAAAATAGTCTTCTAAATATATTTCTTCTTTACCTCTAGTTTATGATATCCAAAATAAAGATTTACCTTTATCATTCATTGGAAGGGGATGCTTGTTCTTTATAGTGATCTTGTTGAGCTCCCAGTAATCGTTACATAGCCTCATTGATCCACCCTCCTTGACAAAGAGTACCACCACACCCCAAGGTAATGCACTAGAGAGTATGAAACCTTTTTCAAAATGCTCTTGGAACTTATTTTTTAACTCCTCTAGTTCGATCGGGTCCATCATATATAGTTATTTAAAGATAGTAGTGGCTTTGGGTATGAGCTCTATTGATAACTCTACCTCACATTCTAGGGGAAGTATGAGTAACTCTTTGGGAAATACATCTATGTATTCCCTCACAATGGGATTTTCATCAAGGATGATACTTTACTTTGACTCAACCATTTGGGCAAGGTATTCTTCTTCATAGGGTATCAACACCCACACCATTGAGGGATTTTCCAAAGGAGATTTATGATCTTACTTGAATTTTTACATGATCATGGGATGGTTTAGTATATGAAAAAAGATATCCTTTTTCTGATAGTTGATGTGTGATCTATATAATGTGAGCCAATCCATTCCCAATATAGTGTCAAATCCCACCAAAGGAAGGATTATGAGATTCGATGGAAGAATCTTCCCACATATGCTAATAGAAGAAGATTCCAACACTTGGGTTGTAATGATCACAACACTAGGTTTTTTTACATATATCTCTACTTCAAGGTATTAGGGATTCGATTCAATAGTTTTAGTAAACTTGCAGGATATAAAGGAATGTGTAGAAACATAATCAAATAAAACATTTTCCACCCTTGAGTGAATAGGAAGTGTAACTTGTATGACTTTATTTTCACTCTCTACATCAGCAGTAGTGATGGAATAAGATTTCCCTTACTCCTTTGTCTTTGGTGGTTGATGAGGTCGATTACCCTTAAGGACCCATGGTTTAGTGAATTGTCTTGCATAGTTCCCTTTCTCCCTAAAGTTGAAGCATTGAACCATGGGTGGTGTATTAGGAGGTGCCTTACTTTCCACTATCATGTTGGATCGATTATTCATGTCTCTTCAACATTCACGAGCTTGGTGATCTTCTTTCCCACACTTGAAGCATTTCCCTGCTCCTTTGAGGCAATTCCCATGATTTTTGTTCCCACATTTTTGACATGTGGGTGGTTGGATCCTATTTCTTCCTTTTTCATTTAACCCATTGGCTTGAAACTCCATTATTCTTTTCTTATCTCCATAACCATGAGACCATTCTCCAAACTCCATCTCTACTTTGAGAGCACATTGAACTAGTTATTTGTAACTTTCAAAGTCTTGGATAGCTATATCCTTTCAAAGGTATGGTTTTAAAACACCAATGTATCTATGTATTTTTATGTAATTATTGATAACAAATTAAAAGGTTTATCTTTCAAAACTTTTGAAGTTTTCCTCAAAATTTGTGAAGTTTTCCTCAAAAATTGTGACAAATTTTTCTTCCTTTTTCTTCAACTCTATAAATTATGTATCCATATTTGTTCAAAGATTTCAAGGGAAATACTTGTTAAGAAATATTTTCTTTAAGTCTTCCCACTCCATATCTTCCATTTCATACTTCATATTGGTGTTATTTATCAACATACACCATTGATAGGCCTCTCCATTTAAATGATAGATGGTCAGAGTCACCTTTTATTTCTCAGATTAGTGGAGCACATAAACAATCTTCTCCATCGATTTAACCCACAGTTTCATGATAAGTGGATTAGAAGATCTACTAAATGTCAGTGGTCATTGCCACATAAAGGACTCAATGTCTAGTTGCTCCATCTTGGGTGAAGGTGGATGTTCTATCTAGTTTAGGTTATTTTTCATAGCCTGATAAAAATGGGTAAGCATCACCATAAAGTTTTAAACTCCACCTCCCATGGCATTGGGGGTATTATTAATATAGTCATTTCATTGTCCCTCACACAGGTTGTTGGCATGATTTTTCCTTATTCCCACCATTTTATAAAATAAAAAATGTTTGAACAAAACATAAGTCAACAAAGCATGAATAAAAAATTTATTCTTTTGTGCAATTAACTCTAAAGGAATATCTTATGAGATCCCTATGTTTATCCTTTTTCTAAAAAAATATTCTTGGATGTTTACATATACTTAGACTTATCCTAAGGGTTTTCACTAATGTTTTATAATCCTAATTCCCAAATTAACTAAATCATACCTTTGATATAAACTATAGCGATCCTACTTTTTCTTACATGATTATTACATCATTTTAAATTTAAACAACATAATAGTTATACATTAAATGATAAAAAGGTTTAGTATATTAGAAAAATTATGATCATAAATCACTTACAAATAATAAATCATAAAAATTATAAAAATTATTCTTATTTATCCACTCAAAATATTTCACATTCTTCTTATGTACATGTAGTCACCAGAGGATAAACATCAAAGAAAGAGGCGAGATAAAATCCCAGTAGGAGGATGAATAAGGAACATGAATCAATATAAAATGTATGAGAATAATCATTATAATCATATCATAAGTATAGGACCATCATCAACATCATGAGGGAAACATTTGATAAATTCATGGAAACTGGCGATGTATAAAAATGAAACATCATGTCATAGTGGTCAAATACCACACATCGTTCTGAAAAAATATAACATCAATTTCACGCATAATACATATTATATCATGAGATAAATCACATTACCCAATTCATTAAAGGGATATATAATTTTGGGTCCACTTTTCACATGATAATATTTACATAATCATGCATGCCACATAGAAAGCATTACGATCGTAGTCATGAAATAACTCAGGGAAGGGATGAGCTTCATAAGGATTTAATAAGGCATGATTTAATGAATAAAAACGGGGTTCCCAAATGAAAAAGGTAAAAAATATTTTGAAAAAACCTCATCATTCTTGAGTGAATAAGAAAAAACTCAAGAGGAGTAAAATACGTGTTTTGAAAAAAAAAAGTATTTTTTTGGGAAATATTTGTATTTGGATTATAAATAAAGGTAGAAAAATGTATATGCTAGAAAGAAAAGTGAAGAATATTGAAAGTATTTTTAAGTAAAATTAGAGGAATATTCATATCAAAAATGACGTGAAAGAGAGATAACCCAAAGAAATGGAGTTGGATTAGAGAATCCCCTTACCTTAATTCCAGCTTTATTTCATCACTTTTCCATCTCCTCAATAATAAACTTAGGTTTATTAAAAAATTGAACCAAAAGTTAATTATTTTAATTTTACCAACTATTTATCAATTATAATCATTTTATTATATTTCTTAATTTCTTTGGTTAAAGGGAAATTATTTTGGTATCGTGTTTTCCATAATTTTTTTTATTTTTCATCGGTTTTCCTATTTTTGTTCAAGGTCATTTATACATTAGTATAATTAATTTAAAATGATTAAAAAACATAAATATAACTTTATATATTATAAATAATTTAATATTACTTTCCATTAGGTTAGTAATAAGAAAGAAGTTGGAAACATCCTCATTGGCGGTTAATTGACTGTTAATGGGGACGTTGTCCAAATATGAAGAAAAAGTGGTATAAAATATAAATAAATAAAAACTATATTTTTTATAGTATATTAACACCATTAATATAATGTTAAAATTATACCTAATTAAATATTATAAGATTTTATTTTTAAAACAATTGGGAAAAGAGAGAGAAAAAGAAGAAAATTAGAGAAGAGTTTGAAAAAAACTTACTCTTTCTTTAGTGTGGATTCTATTGTACGATAGTAGAATTTCTTAATGAATGGAGTTTTTTTAATCTATCACATCTCTAAGGTTGTTAAGGTATTAAGATAGAGTATTTGGGTATAACATTTTCTTTTTAAAGTGAGAGAGGAGTGGTTTGTTAGGTCGGTTTAATTATGATGAAGACACAATGGGGGGGGGATAAATTGTGATTATTTAAAAACTTTAATAGGTTTGAAATAACCCTAATGACATTTAGTGTATCTTATTTAGGTAATTTAAGCAAATAATAAAAATAATACAAGAACATAACATTTTTTATAGTGGTTTGGGGCACAAAGATCCCCTAGTCCACTCCACCAACGCTCTCTCAATGAGCTTAGTGATTTTCACTAGTAAGTCCTTTTACTGGGGACTTGCACAACTAAGTACATGAAGTTGATACCTTTACAATAAGTATTTTACAAGGACTTATGGTTCTTTTTCAAGGAACCATAAATCCATAGATCATTCTGAGAAGCTGATACTCCTTCAACACCACGATTGAGTCTAAGCAGCCGATATTCCAATAAATCAATAAAGATTGATTTGATTGAGTCTAATTGATCTTTAATAATGTATAACAAAATAAAAAAATATTTAACATCGAACATGATTTCCTTAAACAGCAGTAGAGAAAACACCAGATAGATGTATAAACATGTATGTCTCCAAAGTGAAACTCTGACAAACGATTTGTCAAACTTTCATAATAATATTTAACAATAAGGTATAACAATGATGACAACAATAAAAATGACTGTATCAAGACATGTATGCCTCCAAAGTGTATATCTGAAGGAAATGATACACAATTATTTAATAAGCACACATCTTTTCCTTTTCTATGTATATCTGTCCACCTCTCATTTTAGAAGATGACCTTATCAATATATATAATGAAGATTGAACAACTCCAAGTCAAACTAGATCCAAAAATACCACATAATAGATAAAAAAATATTTGAATTCAAACCATTCAAAGAGAGTCATAAATTCCCTTAGAAGTAGGAATGATTTAATCTGTTGAGTACGAGTCTCTGAATCAGTCACAAAACAGATTTGAGATGATATTTACTTCTGGAGAGACCATTATAGAAAATTCGGATAATATCTTTAATTTAAAACTCCATCATTGACTAGAAAAATGTAGGGTTCCTCCATGTGATGACAAACTCAAAAATTGGGGTTGAAAACATACGGTTGTTTACAAAAGTAGGGTTGATGAACCATACGTTTACTCCTTAAACATCGAGTTTCTTCCAAACTTAGGGTTGTTGATCCATAATTTTCCAATAGTGTATGGTACATATTCCATATATTTCATTCCAAACACAGGGTTTCTAGACCATACATTACACTTACAAACATAGGGTATGTACAATGTTTCCAGAATACTTTCAAAACACGTCCAGAACACTTAATCAAATATTCTCCCATGGATTAACAACTTGTGTACGCTTCTAGAATAAATATTCTAATGAATATAATTTTAATGAAATTAAATTAATAACAAATTTATTAGTAACACAAATATGGGTGTTTGTGGGCATCAAAATCAAAAAATAAATTAATGAAATTGTTGAATCAACACATGTTAAACAATATCCCCCCTTTTAATGATCACAAAACTACAATAAAAACCATAAAATAAATATTAAAATTAAAATAATTTAAAGAAATTTTTACAAATATAAATAATTACATTTCATAAACTGCCCCCTGCAGGTGGCTGGGGTGGCTTGGGGGTTAGGGGTATGGGGCGCAGGTCACGGGGTTGAGTCCCTAAGCCTTCTTTGTAGCGTGCATGTTGAATAAAACCCAAATTTTAAATACATTTAATAAACTATTTAATAATATGACATAAATAAATTTCTCCCCCACAATTTCAAATAACAATTTTCACCAATTTGTCCCTTTAATATCACATTATAAATTTCTCCCCCCTTTTGTGACATAAAAAAGATGAGTTCCAAAAATATTTTTTCAATATATGCAGCAATAAAAACTCCTCCTAAATTTATGCTTTATTTAGAAGGATAAAATGATGTAATCAAGGGTCCATGAAAATATGTAACATATTATTCAATGAATAATAAAGGTTTTCAATAAATTTATTAAACCATTTAATTGATAAAAATAAAATATTTAAAAATTAACTTCCCCATAGTATGGTTGTAAAGGATATTCAATTTTTTTTCACATGACATAATTTAAAAATACAACCATTTACATAAAATAAAAAAAATTATGAAACAATTTATAACACATATTTTTACTAAATATAATTTTTGAACAAAAAGAAACATAATTTTTTTTTAAAAAACTACAGATATAAAGAAAAGTTGAGGTGTTTATGAAGGATTAGATAGATCATCTAAACTTTCCAAACATTGAACTTTTTCAATTAAATATAATAGAAATTTTGATAAATGTTCCATTCTTCTTTGAACATCTACAAACATTTAATACAATAAAGAGGATGAAAATTGCTTAACCTGAAACTCCTTTAGCTCATCAAGATCCATCTTAGTAACAAATTCACTCATGAGTATCTCCATATGACTTAACATTTTTACTTTTAAAGATTAAAAATCTTATTTTGAAATTGAAATTTCTTTTACATTATGATACTCCATTTATAATGTATCAAAAATTGTTTTTGAAATAGACACTTTTTTCAACTCTTCGTGTGACTTTTAGATGCTTTTAGATCATCATGAAGCTTTGCTTTTTCTTTATTTAAAGTACTAACCTTAATCAAAAGATCTTGATTAGCCACTAAATGAGGCTAATATTCATTGTTAATATAAATAATATTCATGTTCTTTATTATTCATAAACACCATTTTAGTGCATTTTACACTTTGAACATCATTTCACATTATGATTGTAATACCTTCTTAAAATGCACTATTATGTGGTACATTTTTGAACATCATTTGAAGTACCCAATGATTCATATGATTATACATATTTTAATTTGATATTTTTTGATATTGATCTACACTTCAATATGAACATTTTTGATTCAGGGATCAATGGAGAATTCATGGAAGAATATGGGGATATTTTGTGATGAAAGGAAACAATTATGGAGAATTCAGATTGGACACTAGCCCACTGATGAGACTGTGGGGACCACAATACAGGCCCAATGAATCCCAAATTTTGTGGGATTCTAGAAGACATGTATAGGAACAAATAACTTTGCATTATACAATGCTAATTAGGCCTCCATGGTGTCCATTTAGGCGGCCCAAGTTATAGATAAAATTCTGGTCCAGATTCTGCATCCCAGAAAAACATCCCACCAATATGATCATATCTCAGAATCCAAAACTCTAAATGGACCCAAATTTTACAGGAAGTTAGAAGACATCCGGATCTCCATTTTCTTATTCTATGGACAACTATGATTAGGCCATATATAAGGTCTTACAAGCGCGTCTGTTCGATGAAAGAAAGTTGGCTGCCACCTTGGGTCAATAGTGAAAAAATCAACTCTCCCTTACTTTCCACACACCCATGGCCTACCACAATTAATTGAGGAGACTTGGAATGTTGGAGGATCGACCCAAGGGCTCAAAAATTCCTATTTAAGGTAGTGGTGTTGGAGTATTGAATGATATTTTGTGCTTGGTTCAATTGTAATGTTATGCTGCGATTTTGTTGTCTCAAATTTATATTTCACTTATAAGTTGTTCAATTCACTTTAGTTTCTTAATAAAAGTTCTTATCCTCTTATTCTATTGTTATAAATCTCACTTTTATACCGTTTCCTCAAGGTGTGAATTTATTCACAACAAATCTTGTGAAATTATTCACACAACGGTGGAGTGCATTTTTGTTGTTTTCTTTACTTCTCCATGTCCTCCCTCATGAGTCTTCTTTCCGCTTCCATTGAAACCATAGAATAAATGGAGGGATAACCCACTTATGGGTTTATCCAAGGTAGTAGAAAGGGGCTGGATTTTATGTTATTTATCACCCCATTAATGTATAATCACTTCTTTAATTGAGATTTTTATTTGATGATTTTTAAACTCCATCATCCTTGTTGAATTTAAGGCCACACACTTCAAGTGCTAATACGAACCTTTACCTTGAAGTGATCAAAAAATTTATCCTTCAAGTGTATAGGTGATTAGTATTAAAGGGTGTAGGCATTAAACCAGTAAGTTATGATGTTGTTTTATCTCCTTAAATGAACCCATCTCAAATATAAGAAATTGAAATCATTGAAAAGGAAATACGTCCAATCCACCCCAAGCAATAACCTAGGATCAACTCATTATTTTAAATTAAATTCACTTAAGTCTCTTAGAGTTCCTTTAAACCCATATAAAATAAACCAAATTTGGCCACTCAATAGCCAAAAACAGTTCTTATAATGTGCGTGTCTATAAGTTACTTCTTAGGTCTCTGTGGATTCGACAACCCAAGCTAGACTACAAGAACCGTCCTACCTTCTTCTTTTGGGTAAATTTGAGCGAGAATCAAATTTTGGCGTCGTTGTCGGGGACCTAAGTAAGTTATCTTAGACACTATCATCCTTTTTTTTACCCCACTTCTCTTATCTCATCCCCAATTTCATTCCTATGGAAAACCCTTTTGAACAAATCCAAACATGGGGAACCTCTTCTTACTTTGATCACTCCACACCAAGTGAGATGTACAATGACCATCCTAGTTTCTACTTGTGGGATAATCAACGACCTAATGATCCAAAATGTTTTTACTCCTATTATCCACAAAAAATTCCAACATATAATGAGTTTCAATCCCCACAAAGCCAATCAGAACACCCTCCTATGCAATTTCAACAACTTAATTATCCACCTGGAATAGACCATCTTTCTCAAACCCTTGTCCATAATGATCCACAACCATTACTTGAAAAATTGTGTCAAAAAATGGAGAAAATGAATTTTGAAGTTTCATCATTGAGGTTAGAAATACAAAGCATTAAAACTTGTGAGGAACTCATCCCTACACAAACTGTCCCTTCCACAACCTTATGTGAAGTGTCTAGTTTCCCACAAACCTCTCATGAATTTACTAAAGAGAAAAAATTTGGATTTGGGGAAGATGATGAGGATCAAGGAATTTTTAATAGGTGTTTAAATCAAGAGGAAACTTATTTTTTGTATTCACAAGAGGAGAATTTGACATCATGGATTGAGTCTCCTAAGTATAACTCCATTGATGAATTTTTAAAAACACCAACCATTGAACCATTGAGAGAAATCACAAAAATTGAGTCCATATCCATTCTTAAAATTGATATTCCTAATTTTGTGGTTGAATCTTATATTCAAAAGGAACCAATTTTGTTGAGAAATTTTGAAAATGAAATTGAGTTTAATTCAAAGTCCCAACCTATGTCTGAAAGTATTAACCTACCTGAACTTGAACAAAAGGACTTTCCATCCACCCTAAAGTTTCCATTCATTGGGGATAGCCAAAAACTTCCAATTTTCACAATTTCTTATCTTGAAACCAATAAAGAGGTAATGATTCTTAATGTCTTTGGAAAGACTAAAAAAGAAACTGGATCAACCATTTATGATATTCCTTGGATTTTTCCACTCATTATAGAACATAGGTTTGCACACGAAAAAAATTATAAACAAAGAATCAATCTCAATCTAGTGGACATGGAGAAATATGGGGTCCTTAAAATGTTGAAAATTGGTATTGGGTAAGTTAGGGGGTCCATGTCGGGCTAACGACATTAAACAAAGTGCTGCATGGGAGGCAACCCATGGTTTTCAAGTTTCCTATCATTTTGTTGTTTTAATAAAATTTATATTTTAAATAGGATTAATTAATAATTTTTATATTTAAAAAAAAATAGATTGTTGACATGTTCTTCTATTATGAGTATGGATGGGTATGAAAGGGGAGCACCATATTCATCCGTGTCACGTGGTGTGATCCTTGAGTAACGCCTTACCCAGAAATTAAAAAGAAGACAATGTATCACCAGTTTGTTTTTTTTAATGTGTTTGTAGGTTAAAATAAAAATACAAAAATAAAATATAATAAAAATAAAATAATAATAATAAAAAGGGACACGTCGTGGGTCGTAAGGTAAACCCCATCACAACCGGCGAAGCCGCGGGGATTCGAACCCGGGACCGAAGGGAGACAGGGGCGCACACTTACCATTGACCTACGACTTCTTGTGCTTCTTTATTCTATAATTTTTATATATATACTTATATTTTACTTCCTTTATTATATAAATATATATATATATATATATTGTTTTTTTTGTTTTTTTTGTTTTGTTTTTCTTTTTTCTACTAGGGAACTCTGCAAGTGACATGGATATCAAAGGATTAAAAGGGAGCAACAAGAATTTCAACTTCAACCACCAGGTGACTTCATTCCATGATCCTCATTTTCAATTTCCTTTTTGAACTTCCATTATCTGGCTTTACTCCTTGTAAATTTTCATTTCTTCAAACACTGGGAATAGTGTTATTTTAAGTTGGGGGGGGGAGATAAAATAAAAAAATGATTTTGTGTAAAAAAAAATGAATGATTTGAATTTTTTTTGTGTAAATGGAAGGAAAAATTCCTTTAACTTTGAACATGGTAATACACATTGCACACTTTGAAACTGAATATCAAATAATTTAGCATGCCCTGATTCTGATTTTAATCCTTGTATAATTTCATGAGCATAGATTTTGGAAAGTGTGGCTGTCCAATGTGATATTTCATTGTTTATATTTTCATCCAAATAAAAAAAGATCACAATGCACGTCCTTTGGATAATGGGGTATTATTTTGAGTTCATGGGGTCCCCTAAATAAATAGCATAGGTTTGGTGATCATTTTAGTTTAATATGAGTATTCAAAAAAAAAAAAAACTAAAAAAAAAATTGCACGTAGAGCAATGAAATGACCTAATGCGTGGCTTTCGGCACTTGGGGATCGTGACTCCATAGTTGTCTGACCCATAGTTAGTAATTTTATCTCTATTTTTGGTAATTTGAATTTGTATTTGACTGAGTTAACTTGAGATGATGCTCGAGTATGTGGGATTCACTTGGTGCCCTAAGGTCTTTGAGCCTGGGAGTCATCGACAAAGTCTCGCTATAGGGGTTGACTCTTTTGAGTGAAATTTCAATTACCATGGCAAAATTACAAAAAAAAAAAAAAAATAAAAAAAAAAAATAATACAAAAAAAAATTGAATACTCATCTTAATATTGAAATTTAATTCCACCTAGCGCTTCCGTAATTTTCCCCTTGAATAAAGATGAACCCCCATGTCCATTGTGATGCACAACACATCCTCATACTTAATTGATATTGGATGAAATATGACAATGAATTTGAACAAAGGAATGGGCTTGGGATTGGGATATGCTTATGAAACTATCTTGTATTAAAATATTTTGATGGGTTTCATGATTGTTTGGTATATGGGTTTCTGGTGATCATTGTGTATTAAAATGTTTTTGGAAAAGAGAATTCGAATTTCATATTGTTGAGATATATTTTGCTCGGGACTAGAAAAACTCAAGTTGGGGGGTGTGATTAGCCACTAAATGAGGATAATATTAATTGTTAATATACATAATATTCATGTTCTTTATTATTCATAAACACCATTTTAGTGCATTTTACACTTTGAACATCATTTCACATTATGATTGTAATACCTTCTTAAAATGCACTATTATGTGGTACATTTTTGAACATCATTTAAAGTACCCAATGATTCATCTGATTATACATATTTTAATTTGATATTTTCTGAGATTGATCTACACTTCAATATGAACATTTTTGATTCAGGGATCAATGGAGAATTCATGGAAGAAGATGTGGATATTTTGTGATGAAAGGAAACAATTCTGGAGAAGCCAGATTGGACACCATCCCACTGATGAGACTGTGGGGCCCACAATACAGGCCCAATGAATCCCAAATTTTGTGGGATTTTATAAGAAATGTATAGGAACAAATCACTCCACATGATCCAATTCTAATTAGGCCTCCATGGTGTTTATTTATATGGCCCAAGTTAGAGATAAAATTCTGGTCCAGATTCTGCGGCCCAGAAAAGGAGACCACTAATTTGATCATATCTCGGAATACACAACTCCAAATGGGCCCAAATTTTACAAACGGTTAGAAAAAATCCGGAGCTCCATTTTCTTCTTTTATGGACCACTCTTATTCGGCCATCTAGAAGGTCTTCCAAGCGCGTCTGTTCGGTGAAGGAAAGCTGGATGCCACCTCAGGTCAATGGTAGAAAAATCAACTCTCCCTTACTTTCCACCCACCTATGGCCTACCAAAATTAATTGAGGAGACTTGGAATGTTGGAGGATCGAACCAAGGGCTCAAAAATTTCTATTTAAGGAAGTGGTGTTGGAGGATTGAAGGATATTTGGTGCTTGGTTCAATTGTAATGTTATGCTGCGATTTTGTTGTCTCAAATTTGTCTTTCACTTGTAAGTTGTTCAATTCACTTTTGTTTCTTAATAAAAGTTCTTCTTATCCACTTATTCTGTTGTTCTACATATCACTTTGATACCGTTTCCTCAAGGTGTGAATTTATTCACACCAAATCTTGTGAAATTATTCACACAACGGTGGAGTGATCATTTTATTTTTGTTGTTTTCTTTACTTCTCCATGTCCTCCCTCATGAGTCTACTTTCCGCTTCCATTGAAACCATAGAATCAATGGAGGGCTAACCCACTTATGTGTTGATCCAAGGGAGTAGAAAGGGGCTGGATTGGATGTTATTTATCACCCCATTAATGTATAATCACTTCTTTAATTTAGATTTTTATTTGATGATTTTTAAACTCCATCATCCTTGTTGAATTTAAAGCCACACACTTCAAGTGCTAATACGAACCTTTACCTTGAAGTGCTCAAAACATTGATCCTTCAAGTGTATAGGTGATTATTATTAAAGGGTGTATTCATTAAACCAGTAAG
Organism: Viscum album; assembly: GCA_963277665.1. Lineage (NCBI taxonomy): Eukaryota > Viridiplantae > Streptophyta > Magnoliopsida > Santalales > Viscaceae > Viscum > Viscum album. Next base: position 1,357,609,209 of record OY728164.1, read on the forward strand.
TTATGATGTTGTTTTATCTCCTTAAATGAACCCATCTCAAATATAAGAAATTGAAATCATTGAAAAGGAAATATGTCCAATCCACCCCGAGCAATAACCTAGGATCAACTCATTATTTTAAATTGAATTAACTTAAGTCTCTTAGATTTCCTTTAAACCCATCTAAAATCAACCAAAGTTGGCCACTTAATATCCAAAAACAGTCCTTAGAATGTGTGTGTCTATAGGTTACTTCTTAGGTCTCTATGGATTCGACAACCCAAGCTAGACTACAAGGACCGTCCTACCTTCTTCTTTTGGGTATATTTGAGCGAGAATCATCTCTTCTTATGTCATGTTAACTTTAGGTATTTGAGATGAAGAAACTTATGATTCTTCATGACTATGATCTTCCTTATATTTTTTTAGAATATTTTTCAAACAAGTACTTAATATAAAAAAGAACCTATTCTCTTAACAATTCAGAAGAAGGATTAACTTTTGTTTTATTTTGAGTAATACTTTACTATGAACTTTAAGTTCTTTATTGGTTCATTTTTATTAGAATAATTTTATAAGTCTTTGAACAAGATATTTCAAAGAGGAGGAGGAGGAAGAAGAAGAAATATTTTAAGGGGTTTTGAGAAGAAGACTCTAGGGTTTTAAAGAGAAAACGATACATTTTGTTCTAAAAAATTGCAAACGACTCTTCACATTCTCAAGATAAAAATACAGGATAATCATTTCATAGTTTATAATTTGAAAATAAATTTTACATAAGAAAAGTTACATTAATAAATAATATTTTCTATGAAAGAAAAAGTAACAAGTTTTAAAATATTTAAACAAAGAATGTAGTTTTTCATAAACCTATTTCAACATTTCAACAATACAGTTATATAGACTAGGTTTAAAAAATTTAACTTAAAGAGGAAGGGTAGATTTAACAATTTGATCATAAAAGATATCTCACACCTATATAAAACAATTAATGCTATAAAACATATGTATGAAAAATAGTATTGAAATACTTCTTGGATTAAGAGATTACAGTTATAAGTATTTTTTTATCATGAACTACTTCATAGTTGATCACTCCTTTGTTAAGATAGAGATTTCCATATACTCCTTAAACAACCACTTAAGGATTTAATGATGTAGTTCAGTGGTGTATTCCTAAAACACATCAAATACAAGTTCCTTTTGGTACCCATATGATTTTGGGTTTGGTAGTGTTAGTAAGTGAAGTTTTGTGTAACCATATTTGTTTATTTTGTGTAGAGATTTTACTATTCAAGTTAAGTAATTATTTTGGACAATAGACATTCTTAACACCAAAAATTTGAGGTTTTATAAAGCAACATTCATTTTCATAATGTCCATTAATACCCAATAAAAACATTTAACAATTGATATGCTTTTTCTAACTGATCTAGGAAAAAAATAATTCCTATATAAATTTGATCTTTCACCATTACTACCTATACCAAGATTTCCTTTGTGAATTTTATTTTTAACAAGAATTTGATTTAATTTATTTGCACCTTTGATAAGAATAATATATGATTATTTTAAAGTATCAAATTCAACCAATAATTATTTAATTTTAATTTCATACAGATCATAAGAAATTTTGGAAGAATTAGATTTCAAATCTATAATTTGTTTTTCCAAACTTTCTTTATCTAATAAAATAACATCATAATATTCTCTAAGTTTTCTATGATATTTCGTTAAATATTAAAATTAATCTTATAGCATAAATCAATACTTATTTAGTTCTTCATAAGAAATTTTTTCATAATTTTAGTTTTGAGAGTAAAAAGATTTCACCTCATTAGTATGAGCCATAATACATTCCATTTTTTTATGTTCATCCTCATATTCTGTAGAGGATTCATTATTTGAACTAGAAGAATTACTCTAGGTAGCCTTGATAATTTTCTTTCCTTTTTCTTTTTTTTAAAACAAGTAGAGGACAATGCCCCCATCTTAGGATAAAATTGAAAGCCTCATTTGAATAATGGGAAAAGAGAATACCCATTACAAACACAGCGGAAAAAATTCCAAAAAATCCAGTCCCAATGGGATGAACAAAGACCCAATTGATCAAAGGAAAGTAGAAGTTATGATAAGAAAGGGAAAAAGTTTAAATGCCCCCTGAAAGATAATAGATCAGTGAAATTAGTCAAATAGAAAGTGTCACCACCCCTGCCAAAGAGTTGCACCATGATGACATCACAACAAGGTAGAGAAACCCTCCCACTCACATTGAAATGTGGAGGGAGGACCAGATGATAGATTCTAGTACATATATATATCTTTTGATCCAACCACCTGAAAATTAATTTGAAGGAATCACAACATGTCAACCTGATTCAACACAACTCAAGACCAAAATCACTATACAATATCGGATCAAGGCACCTATATGCCCAATAAGAAGGACAGCCGATTGGATGATGGGTGTCAGCACACCCATCTCTCTTTCGATGGCGCCCAACCAACAGTACAAGAAAGAATCTACACTACCATCCAAATGTGATGAAAAAAATTCCCAAACACATAGTAACATATGCTACCCATCAACCAACTAGTTTAATAAACCACATTCAAACAATAGACAAAAAAGTCTTAAAAAAAGCCAAATCCCACACGATTCATCATCAATCTGCGTCATCCTCCATCAACCAAAACCAAGTCTTCACTAAAATCAGAAACTCCACTGAAAAACCGAGGCCAGCCCCAAGATTCTTCTATAGCACCACCCAAGAAATCACAATTACGCCCAAAAAAACCTCAATGATATCAGGATACAACCACAATAAGGAACCCTAACTGCCACCTGGAAATCCATCTCCTATTCCCGAAAGCAACACCGGATGAATGAGACACGTAGAGGTAGCCACCACCTATAGAACAGATAACTATTTCATAGATATAAACCCATGTTCGAGCACCAAATAAACTAGGGATGCCTTTATCTGAAGATAACTAGGGAAGATGAAGCTCAGTGAGGTACCTCTCGAAGTCTAAGTCACCATGCTACCTGTGAAATCATAAGATGAGGCAAACTCATCCCACAACCTTTGAAACCAATTGGAAGACTCAGATCTAGATAGATCCAAGAGGAAGGAAGAGAGATAACCATATAACCTTTGAAAGTTTCAAGTAACATGATATCAGGACACCGAAGACGAACCCAATGAAAGGTATCCGTGGAGGGGGAAAAGGCATGGAAGAATGCATCGCCAAAAAAGGAAAAAATGAGTAGGAGGAATTTAATGAATTGTATAGTTTTTTAAATCCTTTTAGAAAGATTTGATAAATATTTATCTAAACTTGGAAGAATTGAATTAGATGATTCATCCAAGATAGTTTTAAGAGAAACTTCTTCATATTTGATATGATTTTCATCTTCAGCTTGCATCTCAGATTTATACATCATCAAGGTTCTAATTAGTTATTTCATTTTAAAATCTTTGATAGGTGTGGATTTATGTATCGAATTAGATATTACATTCCATTTAGAGGGTAAAAATCTAAGTACTTTTAACACTTGATCTGATTGATTAACTAGATATCCCAGAATAGTTACATTATTGACAATTTCTATCAATATCCCATTATTCCGAGTGATGATTTCACCATAATTCATTCTAAAATCATCAAAATTTAACTATAAAGTATTTCATCTCAGTTTTATAATATTTTAAGTTCCTTAATAAGAAACAAAATTAGTTTTCCACATCTCATATGCAGTAGAATATTGAGAAACTTGGTTAAACTCATCTGTCCCTAAACCAAAGATAATAATATTCATTGCTTTCAAATTAAATCATATTCTTTTTCTTGATTATCATCCAATTTATCTAGATATTTTTTAGTATTTTAATAATACTTGATAACTTTAAAATAAACTCTTATTCCAAGATTTTTCAAATAAATAATCATGAGAGATTTCTGGTATCCATAATTATTACCATTAAAGTAAGGATCACAGATCATCGACATACCTTCTTTGAGATCAACCATTTTCAAGATTTTTCTTCATATGAATATTTAAATTAGTCTTATTAGATCCTTTTATATATCACAATAGAATACTTCCACTGATATCACTTGTTGGTATCGAGTAAAATGATAGAACCCAACCCTTTGATACTTATCATTGGTATCAAAATAAAAACAATAGAATATTCAAGGATTTGTACCAAGAGAAAAATGTAAAATAGAGCCCGTCCTTTGACACCACTTGTTAGTATCAGTTTGAAATAATAGAATTTTAAAAGATTAAAAAAAATAGAAATATATCCAATGGAGCTCTTCCTTTGATAGCACTTGTTAGGTTGTTTTGATTATGATGATGACACAAGAAGGGGGGGGGGTGAATTGTGAATCTTTAAAATCTTCAATAGATTTGAAATAACTATCTTGACATGTAATTTATCTTCTTTAGTTAAGTTAAGAATCAGATAAAAAGAAAATAAGAAAACAACAATTTTTATAGTGGTTGAGGGTATAAAGATCTCTTATTCCACTCCACCAACACTCTCTCAGCGATCTTAGTGATTTTCACTAGTAATCCATTTTACTGGGAACTTCTAAAACTAAGTATAGAAAGTTGATACCCTTACAATAAGGATTTTACAAGGAATTATATTTATTTTACAAGGAACTATAAACTCACATCTTATTCCAAGAAGCTGATACTCCTTAACACTATGACTGAGTATGAGTAGTTGATACTATAATAAATAAATAGAGATTGATTTGATTGAGAACACATTTTTTTCTCACAGTTGTAGCAGCAACTGAAATATGTAATTGATCTTCAATAATGTACAAAAGAAAAAAAATAATCTTCAATGTTGAATAGGCTTTCATTAAACAATAGTAGTGAAAACACTAGACAGATGGATAAACATGTATGTCTCTAACGTGTATCTCTGAAAAATGATTTTTTGAACTTGTAGAATAAGATTTAACAACAAGGTATAATAATATTGACAACAATATAAATGACTGGATCAAGACATGTATGTCTCCAAAGTGTAGCTCTGAAGGCAAAAACACACTCTTATTTGATAAGAACACAAAATTTCCTTTTATATGTATATATGTACACCTCTCATTTTAGAATATGACCTTCTCAATATTTATACTGATGATCTAACAACTCCAGGTCAAAATATATCAATAAATACCACATAATAAATAGAAAATATTTAAATTAAAACCATTAAAATAGAGTCATAACTTAACTTAGAAATAGGAATGATTTAATCCATTGAGTATGAGACTTTGAATCAGCTGCAAAACAACATTGAGATGATATTTTCTTCTGGCCATACTATTGCAGAAAATGCAGATGATATCTTTAATTCAAAAATCCATCATTGACCAATAAAATGTAGGGTTCCTCCATATGATGAAAAAGTCCAAAATTAGGGTTGAAAATGTATGGTTGTTTTCAAAATTAGGGTTAATGAACCATGAATTTCTTCCTCAAAATGTAGGGATTCTTCTAAAAGTAGGGTTAGTGATCCATACTCTCCCAACACCATAGGGTACATGATCCATATGTTTCATTCCAAGTATAGGGTTTCTAAACCATAAGTTATGCCTAAAAACATTGGATATGAAAAGGGTTTTCATAGTGCTTTCAAAACACATCCAGAACACTTAATCAAATATTTTCTCATGGAATAAATACTTGTGTACGCTTCCAAAATAATCATTCTAATGATTATCATTTCCTTAAAATTATATTAACAAAAAATTTATTAATAACATAAATGTGGATGTTTGTGAGCATAAAAATCAAAAAATAAATTAACAATTTTTTTGAATCAACACATGCTCAGCATTGTTTTCCAAGGGGGGGATATGGGTTATTTATACTTGACGAGAGAGGTGTTTTTAGAATAAAATATTAAATAAAACATTATATCAAAAGTAAAACTTTTAATAGTGTTTTTTTGAAAATATAAATCTTATATCAATATAATATAATGGTTTTAGGACTTTAAACCCCTTTATAATTCAAATTAAATTATTTTATTAAAAAGGAAAGTGTAAAAAATAAAAATTGTCGTTTTAAGGGATCACTTTTGACTTTAGGTTTTGGATAATGCTTTTTTAGGTTTGGAAATTAAGTTTATTGTATTTTAATGAATCATTTATGAAATTAAATATATTTTGGACGAATATAAAGTTATATAAATGATTAGTTCACTATTACATCATGAATTATGTAATTTAAAATACACCGGTTATGAGAAAAACTGTATTTTTACTGTTCACCTGAAAATTGATGTATTTTAGAAAATTACCAAAAAATCACCCTTAGAAAATTTTGACATGATGATTTCAAAAATGATATTCATTTTATAAAAATAATTTTCTAACATAGACAATTTTAAATTTTAATATAAAAATTATGATTTTTATTAAATACTTTAAAATATAGTTTATTAAAAATGTGCTTATATTTTCTTTGATCTTCTTAATCATGATATTTATTTTTTGGAATTATAATATTTATATTTATTTTAATTAATCATGATAAATATTATTTATATCAAAATTTATTATTTTGAGGTAAAATTACTATTCTAATGGTCAGGTTTCTATTCCCAACGGTCAAGTTACTATTCCAATGGTCAAGTTACTATTCCAACGATTACATTACTATTCGAAAGGTAACATTACTATTACAATGGTTAAATTACCACTTATAAATACCTAAAATCCATTCATTCATTATTCAACCCATTTCATCTTAAGGTTATATATTTCCATTTTCTATAATGTTGATTGATATACTAATATTTTGTTTCTCCTTTATAGTGCTGTTCAAGGGAGGTATGATTCTAGTAGATTGGGGCAATCCACATTTTCCCATAGTAATTTTTCTATTTTCTATTTTTTGTCCCCTTGTAATATTTGGCATTTTAATGGGTTTAGTCTTTGACAAATGTAATGATTTTCATTAATGAAATAATGTGTTGTTAGTTTATCTATGTGTTGTATGTGTATAATAATATATAGTATAATATAATACAAATTTATTTAAATAAAAAAATATCATTTATAAACTATGGATTATTACACTGGTGGATCCAGACTAGGTGAGAAAAAAATGTTTATTAAAAAATAAATGTTTATTAAAAAATAAATATTTCTTAAACATATTTATTATTTTTTAAAATATTATGGGGAAAATGTAATTCATTTGAGATAAAAAAATATATTTATCAAAAAAATATAGGGATGGATTTTATCCACCCTAAATATCAATTTATTTATATTTTTTCCAAAATTTATCTGACACGGATGATAGTCACCCTGAATAATTTTTTTTTGAAATAAAAATTATGGTCCATCCAAAAAAAAATTATTTATAAAATTTTTTTATAGAGAAACTTTTCTGGGAAGAATATCTATCCAATAAACTATTCTGGGATAGATTTTTAACTATATGGGATGAAAGAAAATCTACCCGAGATGTCATATTTTCTTATACTGGATGATTATGATGCGATTTCTATGGTCAAATCCTTTGGGTTTCTGTTTTTATCTTCTTTACTATTATGAAAATTCTTTTATATAACTGTTTGATTGATTATTATTGATTTCATTATTATAATCATTATTTCCCTATTATTTGGGATTATACTAGATTGAAAATTTTCTTTTACTGGTGTGGTTAAAATGATTTGGATGATTTGGGATGGTTAAACTCTTGTCTTCGATGGTCTTGTTAAATTTTTATAAAGGGGTGGGAAAAACTTATGGTTTGAGGTGGGAAAATTTTCCTATATAATATGGGAAGGGAAACCATTTCCTAATCTATGAATGGATCTCCTAGGTGGGGGATGTGGTTATGAAGGGTGGGTGCTATTCAAGCCAACGCCTTTTTTAGAAAATTTTTGAAGAAGGTGTTGTCTCAGAAAATTCCTTCTTTATATATCTTCCGAAGAAGGCACAACATCCTCCCTTATATATATATATATATTTTATTTTTATTATTTTGTTTCATATATATATAAAGTAAATGAAACTAAAATAAAATAAAACAAAATAGTATTTAACTATTTTTATATTTGGTATTACTTTAAGAAAAGTGTTCCAAAAATATTATATAAAATCCCACCCAAACTCCCTTTTTATAAGGGTGCGGTACTCAACATATTTTTCAGTTTTTCGATGTGGGATCCATACACCACTTTTCCATTATTTAATGAATAATATATTATTTATAATAACACAATAATGCTGATAATTTTTTAATCATAAAAGTTTTTTAATAAATAGTTATTATTTAATAATCTAATATAGTAACCAACAAATTCATAGTAAAGATCACTAATAATGTCATTAATGTTGTTAAAAATATAATTAATCCTAAAAGATTTTTTAATGACAAAATATTAATTTTATATTTGTTTTTAAATGTCATTAATTTCATTAATTTCATTAAAGATCACTAATAAATAACATAATAATGCTGACATAAATGAATAAAATCTTATTTATAATAACACAATAATGCCGACATAAATGCCATTAATGTAATTAATAAAAAATATTTTATTAATAAAAGATTAATGGAATTTAACAACATTAATTTCATTATTAATACTTTAAAAAATATTTTTTAAACGATATGATTAATAAAAAATATTTTTATTAAAAAACAACAACATTAATGAAATTTTTTAAATGATACAATTAATACTAATGTAGTTAATAATTTCTAACATTTAAAAATAGTTGGGGAGGGTGAATTACAAATACAATATAATTTATAATACCAAATATAAAAAATATAATTAATTTTAGATTTGAAAATAATTAGTGATAATTATTAATCTAATTTTTATGAATTATTATTAAGAAATAATGTTTTGTGTCATGTAAATTATTATTATTATTATATTTATGAATAATAATAATGATAATGATAATAATAATTATAATGTATATAATAGTATTAAAAATTATTCTTATTAATTAAAATAATTTTAATATAAAAATAAAAATAAAAATATTATTATCAATTATATTTTCTATATTACTAATTTAATTAATATTTATTTCAAATTATATTATTAACTACTTTATTAGTTACATTAATAATTATATTACTTACATCATCATTCATAATTATTATTGTAATTATTGAAAATATTTAATAATATAATCAATATTTTTTAATAATTTAATTCACAATGTTTAATAATAATAAAATAATTAATAATACTTCATAATAATTTAATTCATAATATAATACTTAATAAGAATTATGCCCAATTTTTTTTAAAGTGTAAATGTTATGTTTTTAGACAATAAAGTTGCTTCATGTAATTTCATTTTTGTTTATTATAGTTATGAATTTTTTTTTATTTTCAATTATTTTTTATATGTTTAATAATTGTTTAAAATTTCATTTAGATTGTATTTATAATTTTTATTCTATACGCCTTCAAAATCAAATACTTGAAATATTATAATGCTTTAATTAGGTGACTTTGAAAGCCTATAAATTATATTACAACAGTTTGGGAGAAGGGAATATAAAGAAACAAAGAAAATCTATGACACCTACAAGTACTCGGGGAGACTTGAACCTGAGACCCCTCAAATATGCAACCAATAGGCTACAACCATGGGGGCATAAGAAAAAATAATGAAAAATAATTTCATAAAAATGATTAATGAAAAATAATTTTAATGACACAAAATATTGTTATTTCAAAACATAACATTTGTACTTGTATTTTTTTTGTAGATAACATTTTTTTTATAAATTAATTTTTTTGTTTATTATTTTTTTGGTATTCCTATTATTTTCAATTATTTTTTATTTGTATGTTCAATTTTTTTAAATTTCATTTAGATGTTATCTATACTATATTTCAGGTGCATAAATTTTTTGAAGTGTAAATGTTATGTTTTTAATCAATAATGTTTGTATCATGTAAATGAATTTTGGTTTATTATATTTATGAAATTATTTTTATTTTCAACTATTTTTTATATGTTTAATCTATGTCTTAAGTTTTATTTAGGCTACACTTATAGTTTATATTTTATAATATTTTAAAGTTACTTACTTGAAACTTATTAATTTTTTTAGGTTCCAAGTTAGCGATTTTGAAACCTTATAAGATATAAAATACACGTACGATCTAAGTAAACCTAAAACATAGAAAATACATATAAAAATAGTTGAAAATAAAAATAATTCTCTAAAAATAATAAACTAATAATAATATTGATGATGCAGAACAATGTTGTTTCAAAACATAACATTTAGACTTAAAGAGAAGTAGGTAACATTGAAAGATTATATAATATAAATTATAATTAGATTCTAAATGAAATGAAAGACATGCACTTAAGACATATTAAATAATTGAAACTAATAATAATTTCATCAAAATAATCAATAGAAAATAATAAGTATCAATAAAAATATATAAATTAATAATTATAATATATAAAATAATTAAATAATTAAAAATAATTAATATTGTCTATTTATTAATGATAATAATAATAATTAATTATATTATTAATATTTTGAAAGTCATAATTATAAATATTATATTAATAATTAATAATATTTAATAATAATATGATTATTTACATCATTAGTAACAATGAAGGTACATTACATCATTAATAATAACCATCATGACTTTATTATCATGACTTAATTATCATGACTTTATTATCTTTTAATAATTATCATGACTTTATTATATTTTATTTTTGGATCCTTGGACTTGTGGGTCATGAATTTATTATTAATAATATTATTATCATGAATTTATTATCATGACTTTATTATAATGACTTCATTATCAAGACTTTCTTATTATCATGACTTTATTAGCCTCACTAAATTATTCATTGTAAGTCCTTGGATGTTTGTATTTTCTTTGTATCTGAGTGCATATATAACTATCTTTAATTAATAATAATAATAATAATAATATTCATAAATATAGTAATCAAAAATAAATTTACATGATACAAATTTTTTTTGTTTAATAATAATAATAATAATATTAATTATTATTATTGATTATGATTATCTTTTAATAATTATATTATCATTATTATTTTTTAATTACATTATTATTACTATTGAAATAATTAATAATTTTATCTATTATTATAATTAATCAGATTATTAATTATAACTAATTATTTTTAAATATAAAATTAATAATATTATTAATTACTATTAATTACATTATTAAATAATAATTAATTATTACTAATGTGTTATGTTTAATTATTTTTTATCATTAATGTGTCATTATAAAAATTTATCATTCATTCATTTTTAGAGAATATATGGTTTTACCCCACATCTAAAATCTTGAAAATATTTGAAGAGGCACACCCTTATAAAACGGGGGTTTCGATGATATTTTTTTTAATATTTTCAGAATACTTGAATTAAAAGTAATACTAAAATAAAAATAGTTAAAAGAAATTTTTATTTTTATTTTTTTGTTTACACACACACACACCCGAATGGCCCGAAGGCCTTCTTTTTTTATTTTATTATGGATAATCCCCATTTTAAGGGTTGAAAGGGAACCCATACATGACCCGTAAGCCCAAGGCACAAGGCCTGACTGACCCACAATACATGACCCAAAGGACCAGAGGCATACCATGCCTAATACATGACTCGTAGGCCCAGCCCACTTGAACTGCCCCTCCCTAGCTTCTACATCATTGATCACCTAGCTCCCCACCCTGCATTCCTGATCGGCTAGCATTTCCCCGTACAAAACTGTACGGTACCTGGTCCCGATGGTGGCTGCCATACCCTCTCATTCTTCCAATCCGGTTAGCTCTACTTCTGGTGGCTGCTACTGATGTTGTTCTGATCCTCTTATGGGGCTGTTTCTATGTGAACTGGGCTACTCCATGGTCTCTGTGGCCCTATGGCCCTGTGGCCCGAAGACCTTTGATGACCCGAAGGCCCTTGAGACCCGTAGGCACAAACTGGTGGCCTGAAGGCCCAAATCGGGTGAATAGTTCCGGTTGCTACAATACCAAACAGTAACTGCTACAATACCCCCTAGAAATTTTCCTCTACCAAGTTTTGAACCTGGGTCTCTTGGATGCCAAGTAGGATCCCTTACCACTCGGGTACGGACTCGTTGGCAAAACGTGTGTTGCAAACACCGAATCCCAGAGGGGGGCCCCACCAGCCCAAGTGCGTGCCACGTTCCCCAGCTAAGAAATGGATTTGAATCGCCCTGTTCATAATACGAATAGTGTTCGAGTGAGTGGTACACACACACACAAATATATATATATATATATAAACAAAACAAAACAAAACAAAATAAAATCAATTTTTTTAATGAACTTTGGTGGGTGCTTTCCTTAAAAGCGTCTTCCTAGAAAAATGTTTAAGGAAGACATTTTCTTAGAAAGAACCTTCCCCAAATAAAATATGAACAATTCACTATCCAAGATAGCACCCACCCTTCTTCATATGGACAAACAAAAGTCTCCATAGATCGGGAAATAGTTTCCCAATTTTGGTATTTTTGGAAAATGTTTCCCCCCATTGTATGAGGAAAAACCCACTGAGGTGCTTGTATAAACCCTTAGAGGTGCATGAGTTATTTCTTATTAATTTTTCTTATTGTTTTGTTTACTCAATTATGTACCCCTATTTTATTAGGTTTATTATTATTATTATTGTTATAGTATATTTCTTTGGGGAATGGTTTGAGAGCACCTCACTATATAAATTATGATAAAAATATGCTCTAAAGCCTATATACATATGATATGTTTAGTCTAATATCATAATGTATGATATATACATATTGTATGATAAAATATAGAGGAAACCAAGTCATATTATATGACTTTGTGTGGGTATATCATAAGGCATGGTATAAGAGAAATCATGTTACTGCCTAGCTTATCATACCATATGATTTGTGTAAGGGTTTTGATTTTCACAAACCCTTATTTTGTTAATTCTTGGTTTCTGATGGAGTCTGAGGGATGTTTAGAGACAATATTGGAGGTTTGGGTAAGAGTGGTTTTTTTTAAGTTGAGATTTTATATAGGAGAAGGTAGTTTTGTAGTTTGGTGCATTGGTCCAATTTCTAGATAAGTCTGCGATGGACTTTATGTATAACCTTTAGTCAAGAGAATAAACCTTACGTATCAGTCCTTAGTCATGAAAAATACCCTAAAATACCATAGGTGACCTTTATGAATCACTCCTTTTACCCATATGTATCCCCTCTATCCCAAAATTTACCCTTATATATCACAGTTTAGCTCCATACTTCATCAAAATTTCAGTACGCAAGTGTCTTCACTATAATACATAAGAGTAAAATATTGACATGCAAAAGTAAAGTGTTGATAAGTAAGAGTGATTCTTTAATATGTAAGAGTAAAATTCTCATATGTAAGAGTAATTATTCCCCTTATGTATCAAGGAGTTTTCTAAAATTTCAATACATAAGAGTCATTTCTTCAATATGTAAAAGTAAACTATGGATATGTAAGAGTCATTTCCTCCACATGTAAGTGTCACTTACTCAAAGTGTAAGAGTAAACCCTTTTATTAAAAATCTTTATGTTTCTTTTTTCCTAAATCATATATTACAATTGACAGGGCCATTATCAGTCATAAACTATGGGATCTAGACAATCTATAATGTAATAAATGTAATACCTCATGCTCATTTGGACATGAAAATTTATAAGAGATTTTTAATTTTTATTATGATGGATAGTCAAATTTTTAATTGGACTTTAGAATGATGTTTTTAAAGATGTAAATCCTTAAAAATGTGTATTTGTACATGAGATAGGGCTCATGTGGTAGCTTAGAGGATTTGAATGTGTTTTGGAGGGTCCAAGTGGTGTTAGTGGCATGCATCCATAAGGTTGCAATGACACCAACTAACTGGTGGTAGAGGGAAGTAGTAGGGCCCTCGGATTGTGGCCACCAATGAGCCGATGAAGGATACTAGTGATATGGTGGCCTCGTAGACATTTTTTAAATGGGAAAAAATGCATTTTACCCCTTTTCCCCTTTAATATCCAACTTTGGATTTCCTCCCATCTCACCCCACAACTCCCTCACCTTTCTCCTTGATGAACCCCCTTCGATCCATGGTTTTTTGAGCTTTCGTTTGGTGTGATCAAGAGCCCATGGTATGGATAAAATTCCTCCTATCTCTAAAATTCAGTTCCTTCACTGTCTAGTTGTCTCTCGCTATTTTTTGTCTAATATTCCATATTTCCAAGACATTTTTATTCTTTCTCATTTTATTTTGATTCAGGCCAAATCACACGCCTCTTTAAAAGTTGGAAAACTAAAAAATTTCCCCTCTTATCTTTTTAGTTTTAACCCCCCTTTTCCTCCCATTTTTAGCCAACAACCCTCTCACACGCCCTTCATTCCCCCTCTTCTCATGGTGGGATATCCCTTGTTTTTGGTCTGAATCAAGTGTTGTCAGATTCATTGGAGAGCTAAAGGTATGTATACGATTCCTAATTCCTCTATTTTTGTTTTCTTTCACTATTGAGTGGTGTTTAGTTGGCTTTAGATAATATTGTCTATTTTAAGGTATTTTTATTTAGTTTTCCATTTTCTTCTGATTCATGCCGAACTAGATACTGATACTCGATAAGTGGGCTTCACTAGAAATGAGGTAGGTGGTCCCTAAAATTAACCCATAATCATACTTTGGTTCTCAAGTGGTTCGTTGTGCGGTCATGCCAGCCATTCCTTATATTGACCTAATTTAGATTAATATTTTTTAAATTTTCTTGTGTTTTTTTAGATGAACTAGTTTAATAGTTATGGATTCAGAAAATTAAAGCGATGATATGAATTGAGTATCTTAGTTGATATCCTCAAGTGATATTTTAAATTAAAAATAAATGATTTTGAAACAAAATTTCACAATCATTGATGATCTTGGTATGAAATTTCAAAGCTTTATATAGTTTCTTATAAAATTAAATGAAGTTATGTTTTGATATTGGTTAATTGTCTTGGTAAATTAAATTCCTTAATTATGAGTTGAAAAGTGAATTTAGTAAAGTGTCTTGACTAATGTGGATTTTTTCCCTATATTTTATAAATCCTAAGGGAGAGTATGGGTGGAACACATGTTTTATGAAGTGACACTATTTTGTAAAATGGTAAATTGAGTTTTTAATTGTTTGGGTTGTTAAAATGTGAAAAATTTATTATGGATCATGGTGGCTCGTGTAAAATCTAGAATTAATGAATTGTGATACATGAGTTAAAGTGATTATTTATAAAGTGAATTGATGATTAAAATTATGTAATGAAAATGATAAACTACGATTGTTATGTGAGATGATTGGGAATGCCAGAATGAGTTCCTTAGATTCCACATGATATATGTTACTTTGGAATTCTAGAATGAGTGCTTAGATTCCTTATGATACTTGATAATTGGAAATTCTGGGATGAGTGCTCAAATTCCATGTACTTGATAACTACTTGGGAAGGCCAGGAGGAGTTCCTAGACCCATATGATTCTTGATAATGGGGAATGCCAAGATGAGCACTCATATTCCATGGGAATGACTGAATTAGTGTTTGGATTTCATGTGATGATTGAGGACTTGGGAATGTAAGGAAACGAGCTTGGATTCCATGGGAATGTCTAGATGAGCATTCAGATTCTATGTGATACTTTACAATACTATGAATTCCTAACTAAACCCTGGATTCCATGTGGTTATTTTCGGTTGGCACAGTCCACATGATGTGCTTAGAGGAACTAAAACACTACTTGAAGCAATTAGGGTTGATCATGGTCACAAACCTAAGGATCAACAATAATACATCTGACCCCGAGTGTCATTGTGAATCTGTGTCATCAGTAGTTATTTATTGATTTTATATAAATTGTTTTACAAATGTTAAATTGTTTACTTGGAGTACTTTTTAATTCACTTTTATATTAGATAAGTTATTTTAGGGATTCCATTGGTAGTGGCCTATTGAGTTTTACTCACACCCTTCTCAAACTGCCTTGAAACTTGGATACCTGAGAAGATATCACTATTTGTTCATAGGTTATAGGTATAGGGTGGGGCATGATGTTGATGATATTTTGCTCGATATTCTAGTGTGTTTATAGATTATGGGACCAGGTAGGACTCATGACTAGTTTGGGATGAGATTTAGTTGAGTTTCCTTTTAGTATTTTATTATTCCTGTATATGATCCTCTATGGAGGATTCTTGACATGTATTGAATACTCATTATTATAACATTTTGATAATGTAGTTATTTTTGGAACCTTCCCTACTTTATTTTTGAAGTTTATTTGACCTAATTTATATGATTCTGTTTATTTATGTTGTTGATTTATTATGATATCTGGGTATAGTCTTCCCAATATACCACCTTAGACTCATATTACTAGTTAGAAGCATATGGAATACGGGGAGGCATGCCTAAGGCATAATAGTGACTGTTAGTCCGGGCATCAGTTAGTGGTCTGGGGAAGGGGGATATACAAAGTGGTATTCGAGGTGTTTTTATGTTATCTTACTATTTGGGAATGGTATACAGGAGAATAATAAGTTTTGAGTCTTGGTAATGAGATCATACATGGGAGTGATTAACCCATGCATGGGGGAAACCCAAGTCACCAAGGATATGAATTTTTGTTCATGGTTTTCACTTGTTATAGTTGTATTTGATTTTCACTTCAGGTGACACACTTGATTTTTGATGTGATAATTTACAAGATTTATATTCTTGTACTGATATATAAAGATGGTGTGGGTGCATTTATACATCATTTTAGGCACGTAGGGATTCACATTACATAAATCATGCTAGGAACATAGGATTCATATGTCAACTGCATACTACTTGTGATTTATATTAGCCCATTATTTTATCTATATGATTTATAGCTGCCTTTGGTTATAAATTCCTATTTATAAAGAGGGTATTAGTTATTTAAAGCATCATTAATGTTTTATATGGAATTTTCCTATATAAGGCTATGGTGGAATCTTACATAGAAAATTTCCTAAGTGATATCTTAATGTAAAGGAAGATATAAATGGATTGTTAAATGGGTTTTTTGATTAAATAGAGTGTCAATAAGAAACCTA
Organism: Viscum album; assembly: GCA_963277665.1. NCBI lineage: Eukaryota > Viridiplantae > Streptophyta > Magnoliopsida > Santalales > Viscaceae > Viscum > Viscum album. The sequence continues at coordinate 1,357,626,378 of OY728164.1, forward strand.
TAAAGTTTTTTCCATTATAGATTATGAATTACAACCTATTTGGCCAAAACCTCGGAAATCTAAAACCCTTTGAAATTGGAAAATTTTAAAATATGAGTTTTTGGAAAAAGGAAGTGTACATTTGGTAAAAAAGTAACTTTATAGTTTTTTGGTAATGAGAAATTCCTTGAAAAATAATAGTATTTGACCCCAATAATTATGGTGTTAGAACTCTTGTATATATGGATTAACCTTTTGTATAGTTGCTTGGGATATTTTGAGTGACCAAGTTATGAGTTCTTGTGATGTGTGTTGAGATAGACCCTTTGAGGGTGGATGAACTTGAGTATGTATAGTGTTGATACTGGAAAGGGTGGGTAGGGGATAAAGAGAGTCTAATTGGTAAATCCTTCCTTGATGTATAGCGTATTTTATAGTGAGTGTTGTTCCTGTTTCATTTTCAGCTTGATCATTGACCTTTCAGGTTTTTGATAATTTTTGGGGAGTTGTGGTGGACTGTCATGCCATGTGGTTTATGTATGACCCTAGTAAAACTTATATGTGGATCTAGATTAGGGTTTGGTGCCTTTTTACCTTTAAGGGTAACCCATGAGAGGGGTTTAATTGGTCATATGGGTTCCTTAGGAGATTAAGGCATGGGTAGATGCTTTGGATTTTACAACCAGTTCATGTTTGATGCTGCCTAATATTGATGTAGTTTTGGTTAAGAACTTTGAGTGCTAGTTACTTGTGTTTAGGTCAATTTCAAAGGGAATGATCATTCAGATTCTTGGCCCTATCAGTTTTGGATTCACTTTTGGTACATGGTGGTAGTGAAGTTAAGCACTTTTGGGTCCTTAAAAAGGCACCGAGATGATGGGTGGTTGTGTGATTATACTTAATATGTGAAATGTATCAAAATTGTTATATAAAGGCATCTAGGATGCCTCTAGTGGGTTAAAGTGACACTCTAGAAGCATGGTTTGTTGTCTAGTTGGATGTGTGTTCCTAGGAATGGTGACACTAAACTCACAAGATGATGATTTGAGTTCTATAAATTGGCCACAGTGGAGCGTGTGGCCCTTGGGTTTTGATAAGATCAGGCAGTGTGAGAGTGAGTACCTGTTGGTTTACAATGATATTGAGCTGATATGCACAGAGCTTATCAGATTTGGTTAGTGTAATAGGTCATGTATGATTCTATTGTGAATTATTTAAGTCATGTGGAATATTTAGTGATGCGATGATAGTAATTACATGGTGATATTTGGTTCATGACTGCTTGGAAGAAGGTTATGGGACCATGGTGGGTTTTTTTTTCTGGTCCCTCTTGAGGTGTGGTAACTATAAATTATTGGATTCTTGTGAGTTGATAACCCTGGAGATTTTGGTGAGAATTGAGAGGTCCCAGTGGTGAGAGATAATGTTCATGGATGGATTGATATGCCTTGGCATGATCGATCCAAGCTTGACCTTGATGTTGGTGTCAATAATTTAATATATGGTTTATTCCTAGAAGGATATTCATGCATTACTTGGGGGTGGAACCTATTCAAGGTATGCTCTAGGAGCGGTATAGATAAATCTATATAGTGGGTAAAGATCCATTTTCTGAGTGAGGGCATGACCCACATTATGAGTCAGATTTTAGTGAATGTAGATGATGATGTTCTTGTAAGACAATAATGGGTGAATTTTAGTGTTTCATACTTGGCACCAAGGTGTGAGTATGATGAACATGTACAACCATTGCATTCGGTGATGGGTAAAGTGTGGGATGTGGTGATCGAATTTGGGTTCTCTTGGCACTGTGATAAGGACACTTCTATGGTGGGGAGTTTCATTCTAGTTGTAGCATGTGCAACTCATTTTAGAAAAGGTTTTTGGTGCATGGTATTAGTCTTTAGAGTGTCGTAACACCATCAGATTCTAATGATCTTGTGGGTAATTTCTATGAAATGATGGTTGGAGCCTGAGTGGTAGCTTGGGTTTAGGATGGATTGATGTGATCCAAGCATGTTTATTTTGATGGAACACCATTCCATAGGCGAGGGAATGGTGAATAGTGTGGGTGTTTAGTGATTCGACCATGGAATCACACCAAAATGTTTGGGTTAGACCATGATGTGTGCTTTGGATAATCATGGGATGCCTTTGGTGATCAAAGAATCATGTTTCAGTAGTTAATGAAATGTTGACAGTAGTGGATTGACATTTCGAAGTGGTTTGGACAGAGGAGGTCCGACCGGCTGCCTTGTGTGGAATTCAATATGGTGGGTTAGGAAATACATTGAGCACATCATTTTGGATACGAAGTGTATGTTTTGAGTTTTGGTCAGGGATTTTCAAGTAATGGACAATGTGCTCATGTTTTTCTTGGATGGTGGAGGAACATTTGTTTTATCATTGAAGATGGAAAGTGAGAGTTGGCACTATATTTTGACTATGAAGTGTTATGAACCGTGCCAAGTAGGTCGGTGGACCATTAATAACATGTTTCAATAGGAAAATTCTTATGGTGGGAGGTTCCGAGGTTCTGAATTAGCCTCATGATCTAAGTCCTATGGTGGGTAGAACTATAGGACAATAAATAAACTGGACAAAGACACATGGGTGTCTCAGGATGGATGGATTTTGTGGAGTGTCATCTTGATATTTGGATGATAAATATTATTATTGTCTTAGGATTGGGAGAATTTGTGTCTTATTTTTGAAGATATACTTTTAGAGTGTGGTTGGAATACAGAGATGGTTCACAACTATTTGAATGAGAGTTGATGATGGGGGTAGGTCGACATGTATAACTAGACAACCACCAGGAATTATCAGGGATGAGAAGTGTTATGGTTGGGAGTTTTTAATACCCTGTACTCATTTGGAAGTGAAAATTCCTGAGGTATTTTCAATTATCATTCCAATGGATGGTTAGATTTTGAATTGGACTTTGGAACTCCTTAAAAATGTGTATTTAGACATGATATAGGGATTATAAGGCAATCCAAAGGGTTTAAGTGAGTTTTGAAGGTACCATGTTGTTATAGTGGAATGAATCCATAAGGTTGAAGTGGCACCAAAAAATAGGGAAGTAGCAGGGCCCTCGGCCTGGAGCCACTGGCTAGCTGGTGGCCCAGGGCTAGCTAAATGATGCACTACTGGAAATTTTTTTATTATTACATTTGGCTTGAAAAATTCCCATACTGTATTTATGGATTTTATAAATAGAATCTCCTGTGAATATTTGGATAATTTTATTATTATTTTTATTGATGATATTTTGGTGTATTTAAAAAGTTACGAGGATCATGAAAAACATCTAAGTATTGTTTTTTAAACCCTCAAATAAAATAAGTTATATGGGAAATTTAGAAAATGTGATTTTTGGTTGTAACATATTTATTTTCTTGGTTACATTATAAATAATGTTGGAATAACAGTTGATCACGCTAAAGAAAAAGTGATTTCTGAATGACCAAGACCTTTAAATGCTATAGAAATTCACAGTTTTCTTGGATTCTTAGGTTATTACAGATGGTTTATTAAAAACTTTTCACAATTATATAGCTCGATAAATAAGTTAACGTTGAAAGGGGTTAAATTTATTTGGATAAAATATTGTGATTTTTGTTTTCAGGAACTGAAAATAAGATTAATGAATGCTTCAGTTTTGGATATGGCTTCCAGAAATGGAGAGTTTTTTATCTACAATGATGCTTCATTGAATGTACTTGGTTGAATTATGATGCATAATGATTAGATAATTGATTATTCTTTAAGAAAACTGAAACCTCATGTTAAATAATCCCACACATGATCTGGAATTAGAATATGTGGTTTTTGATTTAAAAATTTGGAGAAATAATTTATATGGATAAAAATGTGAAATATATTCTAACCATGAAAGTTTGAAGTATATATTTACTTAAAAGGAATTTAATATGATGCAGAAAAGATGGATAGAACTGATAAAGGATTATGATTGCATGATCAATTACCATCCTGGATAAGCAAACAAAGTGGTAGATTCCTTGAGTCAAAAACAACATGCTAAATTAACCATGATATGTTTGGAACATGACCCCTTGGTTAATGATTTGATGAATTTTGGCTTGGAATTTGTTGGTGTAGGAAATTACTTTGTTTTGTTTTAGGTGTCAGTATGGTAATATTTCTCAGAAATAATTAAGCAAGCATAGAAGGAAGACCATGAGTTACAAAAAAATTTATAATTGGTGAAAATGTAAAGTTTCTAGAATTTAACATTGATAAAGATTATATTTTTATATTAAGGAAGATATTATGTGTGCCTTATGGTTCACAGTTTAAGAAAGAGTTATTAAGTGAAGCTCATAGTTCTCTATTTTCAGTTCATCCTAGTAGTACTAAGATGTACAGGGACCTTCGGAAGTATTACTGGTGGGATGGAATGAAAAGAGATATATATGATTTTACCATGAAATGTTTTACTTTTCAAAAGGTCAAATCAGAGTGATAACTACCGAAGGGTATTCTTTAACCCTTTCCAATACCAGAGTGGAAATGGGAAAATATATCAATGGATTTCATGGTGGGACTACCAAATAATTATTGAGGTAATTATGTGATTTAGGTTATTATCCATCGACTTACTAAATTTGTACATTTCCTCCCTATTCGAGATACTTTGTCTTTAGATCAACTTTCTCAGTTGTACCTCATAGAGGTAGTCAGGTTACATGGAGTTACTCTCTCCATTGTATCTGACCATGATCCTAGTTTCACTTCTAACTTTTGGAAAGGGCTTTAGAAGCTGTTGGGAACTGAATTAAATTTCATCACTAATTTTCATCCTCAATCTGATGGACAAACCAAACAAATAATTTAGAAATTATAGGATATACTTTGAGCTTGTTCAGTGGATTTCTAGGGAAGTTGGGATCAACATCTTTCTTTAGTTAGTTTTCTTATAATAATAGTTTTCATTCTAGTATAATGATGGATCCTTTCAAGGCATTATATGGAAAGTGGTGTCGAAATATATCATTTTGGATGAATTCAAGTAAATTAAGTTTATGGGACCAAAAATAGTATATGAAGTGGTTGAGAAAGTGAATATGATCCAACAACACATGAGGAAAACTCAGAGCAGGTAGAAGAGTTATGCAGATAACTAGATGGAGGATTTTTATTTCAAGGTAGGTGATCATGTCTTTCTCAAAGTTTCTCCATGTAAAAGTGTGATGCGTTTTGGTAAGAAGGGGAAGATGAGTCTACGGTTCATTGGACCCTATGAAATCTTGGTAAAAGTTAGATCAGTTGCCCATCGGGTAGATTTTCCTCCGAGTTTGTCCTAGGTACATAATATTTTTCATGTTTCAATGTTAAGAAAGTATATGCCAGATTCATCTCATGTTTTGAGCACAAAAGTAGTTCAGATGGAAGAGAAAATTTCTTATAAAGAGAATCCTGTTCAGATTCTTAATCTTAAAAATCAAGTATTGCAGAATAAGGCAATTCACCAGGTTAAGGTTTTGTGGAGAAACTATATGGTTGAAGCAGCGACATGGGAATCTGAAAATTCTATGAGGGAAATGCATCTTCACTTGTTTAATAAGTAAATAAAAATTATGAGGACACAATTTCCAGAAGGTGGGGAGAATGTAACAATCCAGGTACTTATAAAATATTTTTTTTTCATTCTAGAATTAAACAGTTAAATTCATTATAAATGTATAATGAAATAAGTGGCATTTATAGAAATTAAGGAGTCTATACTAATATAATAGTAACCACACCTATGATAGTATACATAAAATTTATGTATCTTATAAGTGAAAATATGATATATTTATATCATGGAATAAGTAAATAAATGTTTTGAAAATAATAAATTAAGTGTTGGTATTTTTGTGAAATATAAATGTTTATTTTCAATTTTATAATTAATATAATGAATTAAAATAAAATTTATCTTAATGAAATTTATCTTCATAAAATAGATTCATAAATTAATGTTTTGTTGTCGTATGATTATAAAATAATTTTATGATACCTTAATTAAAATTTTAAGGTGTCATAAAATCAGTTATAATTTTAAAATTGGTATTTTTTGAATAAACAATGATTTTAATTAAAAATTAAATTTCTAATATTTAAAAAATTATTTTTTATAAAATGGATTTCATTTTTTAATTCTACACATCAAAAAATGGTTACGGTGAAGTTTTGTGATTTTTCTAAAATACTCGATTTTTTTCAATAGTAAAATATGGTAATTTATGGTATATATACATTATAAGTTAAATAATATATTCCTTGAGTAATTTATGATGTAATAAAAATAATATATAACCCCCATTAATTATTTTAATATATTAGTGATAATTCTCAAACTATTAATAGTATTGATACAAAATAATAAAGCAATGAATAAAATATTCAAAAACACCCCTCTCTTCCACTATAAATACCACCCCCCACCTATTCTCCTCACACCTCCAAATAATTTTATCTTGTTTAATTTATGACCAATTAACTTCCCAACCCTCTTCCCCACATCTATAAGATTCCAGTCTCACCAAAAGGCCAAAACCAAGGGCCTTAAAGAGGTTCTCAAGGAGAATAATTCAAGAGGTAAAATCTTCTTTCATTTTCTTTTACTCTCTTTTCAATTTATTTTCTTTTATTATTATCTCCTCACCTCCACTCATAAAAGTGACATGATAACTCTATTATATTACATATACTATAATTTTATCGTGTTAATAGAATATTCATCATCAAAAATCTCCTTTTCTCAACTTATTCTATAAAATGAAAGCATCATTCGTGACGTGTCGGTTCACCGCCTTTGTGGATGTAGAATTTTTAATTTTATTTTAACACCTTCAAGTTTTTCTATAAAAACCATTATTATGGTTAAAAAATATTTTAATATTTATATTATATCTTATTTAATTTCCTGGAACTAATTTATAGACATAACATTAAATAAAATGATATAAGTTCATGATGGTCGTAAAAAAACCGCCAAAATAAATTAAATCATTTTCATTAATGTTTTATCTAATGAATCATCATAATACCAGAAAAAATTATATATGGTATCATTTAAAATTATATAAACATATTAATACCATTTCATTCCACTTTTAGAGTTTTTTCTTCCATTCGACAAGAAAACCCATAATGAACCAACCATGGAAACCATGAAATAAATGCACCCAAAACAATAAAAATAACAAAATATTATCAATAAATGGGTGGAAATATGTTATAAAAAGATTATATAAGTTATTATAAATATTAATATAGTTATTTAATTAATTAATAACACTCTTTAAACCATTATACAGGAGGTTTGAACACATTTTAAGGAAGTCAAACCCAAGGTAAGAGACTTTTCTTAAAAAATCCTCTTTTAAATCATTATTTTTACAAATTCAAAAGGAATGATTTTATGATTCATGTATTCATGTTTAATGATTATTATTTGGTTCTTGGGAATTATTTATGATGAAGGGTGGGACCTATATCTCCCTCAATTCATTAGGTGAGTTTATGTTGGAAGTTGATCGTAATGGTTATTCCAAGTGTAATTGTGATGGTTACACCACAAGGTAGCCATGAGGGTTACATAATAAGGTATTTGTGAGGGTTATATGGTAAAGTATCCACGAGGGTTACAAATAATATAGTAGATATGAGGTTTATAATTTTAGTTAATTAATTTCTCAAGTTACCTTTATGTTTTTATTTATGTTTTCTATGTTTTATGGAAATATCTTGTTTTCACAAAGTAATTATATGATAATTTATGGGTGAGAAGTATGTATTTGTGAAAATGATTTCATATGTTTATAAGTATCAATGGACTAATAGTTTCTTCTTTTTATGACTCTTACTGAGCTTTTTGTTATCATCCCAAGTTTTAAAAAGTTTTTTCACAGGGTTTAAGGATGGGTAAGAGAAAAGAAGATGCCAAGATGAATGTTGTGAAGATTTTTCATGAAAATGTTTAAAGTTTTATTAAAAAAAATTGTATTATGGAATAAATGAATAATATTTTATTAGTACCCACTTTGTTTTATTATGGGTTTATATGTATGAATTATGTCAGAATTCTCTAAAACTCTAAACTGAAAAGATCTTTGGGAATGTAAGAAAGTAAATTCTAAAATAATTTACTAGATTATGTAATGTTTAAGGTCAGGACCTTATAATAAAACTTCCTATACTTCCTCCTTGATTAACCTCTCTAATATATGACCATTTGTACCTCTTTTTGGTGCAATCAAGAGCCTACAGTAAGGCTATAACTCCTATTGTCTTTAAACTTAAGTTCATTCACTGTCTAGTTTTCTATTTCTAGTTTTGTATAATATTCCCTATTTCTTGGGTGGTTGTAAAATTTTTAATTTTATTTTGATTTAGTAAAAACTATGAAACTCTTTAAAAGTGGTAAAATTATGAAATTGACCCTCTGTTCTTTTACATTTAACCCCCATTTTCCTCCCATTTTCATCTTGAATCCCTCTCGCACATCCCCCCTTTATCATTGTCAACCCATGGAAGGATATCCCTTATTACGGGCTAAATAAAGTGTTATAAGATGTTTTGGAGAGATAGAGGTATGAATATAACTCTTCCTTCCTCTATTTTGGTTTTCTTTCACTTTTGAGTGGTGTTCTGTTAGTTTTAGATAATATACCCCATTTTTAGGGATTTTTTTGGTTTTCCGTTTTCTTCCGATTTAGGATGAATCAGTGGATGATACTAGATGAGTATGATTCCCTAGGAATAAGGTATGTGGTCCCGAGACTTAACCCATAGGCATGCTTTAGTTCTCAAGTGGTGCATTGTGTGATCATGCCGACCATGATGCACATTGTCCTAACTTAGATTAAATGTTTAAAATTGTGTTGTGTCTTGGTTAGTTTCCCTAGTTTAAGTGTTATGGATTCTTAAAATTCAAGTGGTGATATTAATTGAGTATATTGGTTGATATCCTCAAGTGAGAAGTTAAATTTAAAATCAATGTTTGTGAAACAAAATTTTACAATCATTGATGATCTCGGTATAGAACTTTAATGATTTATATAGTTTTCTATGAAATGAAATAGGGTCATTTTTTGAAATTGGTTAATTTAATTTTTAAATTAAAATGATTAATTATGATATGAAAAGTGAATTGAGTAAAATATATCAATTAATGTGGATTTTTACCCTATGTTTTATAATGCCTAAGGGAGTGCATGGGTGTAACTTGTGTTTTATGAAATGCCTCAGTTTTGAAAAATAGAAAATTGAGTTTTTTAATTGTTTTGGATATTAAAATGTGAAATGGTGATTATGGATCATGATGGATTGGGTAAAATATAGAATTAATGAATATTTATGTATGAGTTAAAGTGATTCTTTATAAAGTGAATTGGTAATTCAAATTATGTAATGAAAATTCCAAACTGGGATTATGATGTGTGGTGTTCAGGAATGTTGGGATGAGCTCTTTGGATTAAAAATGTTATATATTACCTGGGAATGCCAGGATGAGAAATTGGATTCCATTTGATACCTAATGGTTGGGAATTCTGAGATGAATGCTTGGATTACATGCACTTGATAATGACTTGAGAAGGTTCAGAAGAGTTCCTAGACCCGTATGATTCATGATGATTGGGGATTCTAGAATGAGTGCATGGATTCCATAGGAATTCCAAGATGATCATCTAGATTCCATTTAATGAGTAAGGAATGGGGAATTTTGGGATGAGAGCTCAGATTATATGGGAATGTTGGGATGAGTACTTGGATTCCATGTAATAATTCATGATACCAAGAATCATATGATGAAACCTGTACCCGATGTGGTTATTTATGGTTAGCATGGTCCACATGATGTGATCAGATACACCCCAACACTAGACAAAGCTAGTAGGTTCGATCATGGTCATGAACCTAAGGATTGGAAATGATATAGATGTTATAGGTGTCATAATGAACCTAGGGAATTTGAAATTATTTATTTCTTTTATATAAATTAATGTATAATTGTTAAAGTGTTTACTTGGAGAAATTTATCATGAAATTTTATATTTGGCTGGTTATTTTATGGATGACATTGGTGGAGGCCTACTGTGTTTTACTCACATCCTACTCAAGCTTCCATGAAAGTTGGGTACCTAGGAAGATATCACTATTTGGCCATAGGTTACAGGTATAGGTAAAGACCCGATGTTGATGATAATTGGCTCAACATGCCGGTGTGGGTATGGGTGATGGGACTGAGCATGACTTAGGACTAGTTGGGGATGATCCTTAGATGAGTTTCATTTTATTCTTTTATTATTCTTGTATATGATATGCCATGGGGGATTCTTGATATGTATGACATATCCATTATTATGTAATTTTGATACTGTAGTTATTTTTATCACTTTCCCTAATTTATTAGTGATGTTTATCTAAATTAACTTATATATGTTTGTCATTATTTACACTACTATAGATAATCTAAAACAAGGGCATAGTATCCTCATACTAACCTCATAAGTCTTTTATCTAGTCGACAACCTTTGGCATATGAGGAGGTGCGCTGGCATGAGGCACCAATTCAATGGTTTTTAGGGCAGGTCATTATAATAAATTCCATTCACCACCATAATATTTGTGCCTTGATTTTAGAGTGTTTTAATGTTACCTCACATAGATTCATTGCATTGAGACTTCACTTGGTCATTGCACAAAGATTTTAAATGAGGAAACTCCTAGGAGGATCATGACCCAATTCCATGCATTTAAAATCTTAAATTCAGGGTTCCCTCTCTCTTAGTTTGATCCTTTATATTTCTATTGAACCTAGGTGACCATAGACACTTCTAGATACATGGTTTGGACCTCTACTTTAAGATACCAACCGTTGAGATTCAAGGTTTATTTTTACCTCATAAGTTCTTGGTTGTGTAATCATCTTCCCCTTTATATTCTTGCATAGTTCTAATTGAGGTAGGGAATTCCAAACTTTTCCTATCTAATTATGTGTTAATGTGGGATTATCATCTTTTGGTTTCTAATAGGTAAATGGTAGATATTTACCCAATGAAGTTAATAAATTGAATTAAAGGAATTAAAGGGATGTTGTAGTTTCCATGTGATTAAGTTAATCTTCATGTTATTGCCTCATGATATTTCTTAATAGTGTGGTTTTATATTTTTGTGATTACCTATTCCTTCCTATGCATATTTTATATGATTAAAAATAAATAAAAAACTTAAATATGGTAAAATAATAGGATAATGAATGTGGTATTCATTATAGTTGTCCTTATTTATTTGAAATTATTAACATGGATAAGAATTTCTTAGAGCATGTTAGTTGGATGTTTATTGCTACCATTAATTTCTATTATATTAGGATCCCTTAATTTATAAAACCTTATCACAATGAATTGATTAATCAAGGTGGTAAATAAATATGATGTTTCTAGAATTAATGTTATTGTCTGACTACATTTAGAACTTGTTTTCTATTCACTTTCTTGTATTGTTTGAAGTAACATTGACCACACAATGATTTCCATGCTTTTGGAATTTTTATTTAATTCCATTTATTTATATATTAGAAAAAATTAACATTTTTATGATTTATTTGGAAACCTAGTATGGTTGGTTGATATAGTGAGGTTTGATCTATTTTGATATTATTATGGAGATGACTTGATGTGAAAGATGCTGGGTGGTATAGATGATGTGAAAAGGTTTTGGGGATGATGGCCTAATAGTTGGATTGAGTATAAAGTATTCCTTAGTTTCTACTACTATTTTAAATTACTTCTAATTGCTTATTTTATTTTAGAGATTTATCACTTCCTTATAATAGGATAGTTGTGTCTAGATCTCCAGTATTATGGAATTATAATTAATTGATGAATAAACTAAATAGAGGGTTATTTTACATTTAATTATGGTAATGATATTTTAAATGAGAAGTGGGTGATATGGATTGTATAATGATTAAAAGAGCAAGGATATGAAATCTAGAATTATAATGTTGAATAAAATAAACATGGATTTAGATTATTAATGTAAATATTAATCTATAATTGATGATGGTATGTTATTAGATGATTAAAAACTAGTTAATAGTAAATGATTAGAGATAGTATTGAACCTTGAGGCTTGTGTTCTTAGGAAATTATTATATTCCTAGTGCTTAGTGATGGTATATAAGTTGTCATATAGGTTGTTAGTTTTAGCTCGAGTATTAGGTAGGTTAGTTTCTCTTAGAATATTTATGTTCTATAATATTCATTATGTTATTTTATTTATTACACTCCACCATCCAATTTATATAGAAAAAAATCCATATTGGCCTTGGGTTTTAGGTGTTTTTCTAACATTTAGGTTTTCGAGGATACAAATGGCTATTTTCTCCCCCTAACCTGCTCTCTCCTCTAGACATGGTTTGTATATAGGTATATCAAAGCTATGGTGGCTCACAATTATTGGATATGTTCTCATATGAGCTGTAACGACTCATGGTTATGACATAAATGTATATGCGATCCATAAAGGCTTAAGGTTATATTTTATGCTTGTATCTAGGTTGTAATGGATTACTATTATTTCATGTGTATATATATATGGGTTGTAATGGATTGATGTGTATTTTATATTTCCATGGACTGTAATAGATCTCAATATCACTATGTGATTATGGGGATCTCAGGGTGATGTGGTTGTAATTACATGGATGTGGTTATTATGTGATTTTATGAATGTGCATTATAGTTTAGGGAGAGGATAAGAGTACTAGGACATCAGATATTGGGGCTTAGGGTGACATGTTCAGTGGGAAAGTGGAATCATGGTACCTTTGATCTATATATTCCTTGATATTATATTACATATTTCTATGAAACACATATTTCTATGCATCACTTGGTGAGAGATCCTTAGTGAGGATGGGAATATAGTTGACGTGATTTAGGTAATAAGTCATTTTTTCTATTTATTCAATGGGGCTTTAGTATGCTTGTTCCACATTTTCATGAGAGGTTTTGGGTAGGATCATACTAAGTATACTTGTATGTGACTATTTTTAGGTCCACTGGAGGGAGTTGGTGATCGAGTTGGGCATTACTAGTTCACATAGGTCGTTCATGAGTTGAAGGTGTTCATGGTCGCTACCGAAGGTGTTACTATTATATATTACTATTTTGGGTTTTCATCATATTAAATTTTATGTATTTGGATTGTTTTATTAATTATTATAGAGTTGATTGGTGGTTTATTTTTCTTTAAGAATATTTGAGGTTAATTACTTCTATATTTGTGTTTTATAACCTCAGTGCTAGTCACTAACTCATGACCTATTAGAGGTGAGATTTTAGAGTCACTCTTGTCTTCACTACTTGTCCAGAATGGGTGCTAGTGGGGGAAGATCATGATAAAGTGACATCAGAGATTTTTTTGAGATATAGGATGGGGTTTGTAGATTAACACTATTAGGGATTTCATGGGTTATAAGGGAATCAATATTATCTGAACTTAATATGTGGTGTATGAAAGGGATACTGGTTAGGTGATAGGTGATTCAGCTCCCCTATGAGCCAATATAAGGACTTTAAGTTTACTAAACGTACTAGGTGAGGTGATGTTTCTTATAGAATAGAGAACTAGGTGAGGGTCATGAATCATAACTTCCTATGCCTATGATTATTTTAGGTAGATTATGGGAGTTATGATAAATCTTAATTAACTAATCTTAATTATCCTATGTTATAGGTTTAAGGAGTCCCTAATGTTTTCTCTTTTTCATATATAGACCCAGGTAGATGTTATTGTCAAGATCATGCAAGTGAATATCAGCAAGATGCACCAATATATCACTAAATAATTGAGGTTTATGAAGACGACACTTAGAGGAATATTCTTCATGAGTTATAATGTCAGGTTCTATAGAATTATTAGGGATATTTTTCAAATTAGGATACCAAGGTACAATTGGAGGTGGTGGATATGTATTTTGGTTTTATATGTTCTATGAAGGAGCAATATATTTTCTTATCCATTATTATGTTTTTAGGATCTGAACATTAGTGGTGGGTTTTATTCCTTGGTGATTGTGGGGAGTTATAAGTTTAATGGGAAAAGTTCCCCAATCAATTCCCATCTAGGTTCCTTTCTTTAACCATGACGGTAGCCCATTGGAGGGAGATGATTTATATTCCCCAGGGGAGTTTCAACATATGAGATTTCCACATTAATTTTAATAATATACTATATTATGCTTCATGTATTCTACAAGATTAAGATGCTAGAGAGATGCATTTTGAAGAGATGTTACATCCAAAGATGCAATGTTAGTATAACACGCCCAGTTTCATGTAAGTAACCATTTCTTTATGTTTTTAAGTATGTTAAGTGTTTGGGTAAATTTTGTGAGGGTTTTTAAGACTTTTGGAATGATGTTATGGATTTTATAAAGGTGAATAATGGGTGCACGGTCTTTGGAAACCATACAACTCCTACAAGAAACCGTGCAAGGTGAAACATGGGATAAGGGGAAGACACACGATTAGGCACACATTTTTTCCAAACCATGAGGCCACCCAGGAGAAAATGTGAAAAGTGATACAGTGGGATTTTTCATGGTTGGTTCATTTTTTGTCTAACCATGTGGGCCAACCATGTGAGGTACCCCTTGAGGTAGAGGATATCGCACAGTTAGTGTACAGTTTGTCTAAAAGTGTGACTAGCCATGCACACTTTAAAAACTAGATCCTAAAAAAGTGGATCTAGGTCAAGATTAAGTTGAAACCCTTTGATTTTTCTACATTTTGACCCTAACTCTTGAATTATTCCTCCTCTAGGTGGTGGAACCTTTTCCCATCAAATCAGAAGTGATTCAGATGTGTTTCTTAGTGTGATGAAGCCTGATTCCCGCAGTAATTCTTCGTTTATGGTGGATTTTGGTGGTTTTTATTAGATATAATTTATTCACTCTCTCAGTTTCTTATATCTAGTAAACTATAGATATATATAAGGTTTTTATTCCAACCATGGTTAGATTTTTCCTTTTTGATGTTAGGGGAAGAGACCTGAGGTGGGTTTTTTTGGAGATTCAACCTGGTTTTGTGGGCGTTTTCACGTCATTATTCATTTTTTCCATATTTTTTAAGGTAGATGGATTCAATATCAACTAATATTATTATAAATTTAAGTATTAGTTTCAAATTATTTAAATTGGTTAAAATTGATTGTGAAATTTTTGTTCAAATCATGGTATAAACCCTCTTTAGTGATGGTTTGTGGATTTTTGGTGAAATTGAGGAATTCTAGAAAGTAGTTATGAAAAGTGATTTGTTTTATTGACTTTAAAATGTTGATTTTAAAATATGGTATTGTTGGATTTATGAAAATGGTTTGTTTGAAAGATTTTAAATAAAAGATTTTTTTTATTGAAATGGATTTCAATGTTTGATTTGAAATGGTTTTCGAATACATGGGTTTGTTTGAGTTCATGATTTATATGTGACCCTGAATAAGGAGCGTGTATCATTAGGGTACAAAGGTAAATGAACCTAAATAAGGGTCATGTGTAATTTTAGCATAATGAGATTGTAAACTTTTTGACTACTCAGTGGATGGATGAGAAACTGCTCATAATTATGGAACTGCCAAAGAAGCATGCATGTGTTGGTTTGTGTGTGTGAATCATGGAATGGGTATTCTAAAAAGGAATGTGAAATGGTTTAAATAATTATTTGTTTACTTTCTATGGAAAACAATTTTGTTTTGGAAAACTATTTTTCATAGAAATAGTTTTGGTTTGTAATAAAATGTTTTAAATTGTTATGTATATATTTTTATATAAATGTACTAACTTGTTCTATCCTAGTGGTGTGAGTAGGGAAGTCATTCAGTGAAAACCTACCGAGTTTCATTACTCACCACTACCTTTTCACTTTGGCACTTTTACATATATTGTTCATCAGGACACAGGAAAAGGGAAAGTATCACACTTCTTTAGTGGTGCATCATGATACTTGGGATGTTTTGTGGTGTTGGAGAATGGATCATATTTGGAGTTATGGAGCTATGTATTTGGGATCATTTGTGTTTTTTTTGGTTTTTTCTTCCATTGTGTACTTTGTTGTTGTAGTCTTCTACTGTGGTACTCTATTACAGTTTAGTTTTGATATTAATGGTATTAATTTGTGTTGTTTTACATTATTATCATGAATCATATAGTGGTTTTGTTTATGGAATGTTTGGTTGGGCTATTTTATTTCTAAAAAGGGAAAACCGTTCCCCACTTGTATTGAATCCCTTAGTATTTTATCTAACCTTTAGCACCTTGTGGATGTCACTTAAGGATAAGTATAAATTCCAACTCAACTCAAGCCAATGAGGAGGGGTAGAATGTTACAAGTGGTATCATCTTGTTCGGTCTTTGACTTGAAAGTGATGTCTTGATCGGTCTTTGAATTGGACATCATTGTTATCAGTCTTGGAGTTGACATTAATTTTGGTTTAATTATTAGAGTTGGAATGGTAGAAAGGAGTAGGATTTTAGGGACTTGAAATGTAAAGCATAAAAAGACATTTCTAACCTTTTTATGTTGAACTTCAAGTTACCAAGGAGTTGGGTATATAAGTGTTTTGGAGACACTTATAGGATTTGGAATCTCATTTTCATGGGTTTATCCAATGAGACAAGCATGAAATTAATATATAAATAACTTCCCACTAGGAGCACATATTTTATTTTCAGTAATGATTTATGATTGTGTGAAAAAATGTTAATTTTTGAAAATAGTTAAAGTTTTTTTCAAATGAGAGATTTTGAAAAGGCATGAAATGGTTATTTTGAAAAGAGTTTGTTTTTCAAAATCATGGATAAATTCTCAAAAATGGTTAATTATAGAAAATGTTGAATTTTAGAAATAAATGTTGTGATATTTGTGATGTGGTAGAATTTTAAATTGTTAAGACTTTAGTTGATAGAGAGTGTGACTTAGGGAATTTGTTGTCTGTATAGAAAATGGCACTCTGTAGGTGTTATAGTAACCAACTGGAGAAAGATGCTGAGAGCATGGTTACACCCGAGCCACAGGTGAACCAACAACTGGTTCAGAGTATAGTACAATATTTTTAGGCTATGGATAGAGGGAATAGGAGGGATGAACCAAGGAAAGTGGATCATTCCATCCAATTATAGAAATAGAATCCACCCATCTTACAAGGTGATTCGGGACCAGAGAAGCTGGAGGTGTGGCTAAATAGGATGAATCAAATATTCAATTTTGTTGGAACTCTAGCAGAGATAAAATTAAAGCTGGTGATGTATATGCTAGATGATATTTCATACTAATGGATGGATTTAGCAGTTTGGGCTAAATTAGAAAAAGGGATTGCTTGGGAGAATTTTGAAGAATTTTTTAAAAAACAATTATATCCTTATACATTTAGAATTACTAGAATAAAAGACTTATTCATATTGAAATATGAGATCCTAAAAATTAAAGAGTATGAATCTAAATTCATGAATTTAGTGTAATTTTTACCCAAAGTCACTACTAGTGAATCCTTAAAGGAACACATTTTTGAATCAAGGATGACCCAGGATATTCACTCAAAGATTATCGTGCTTTGCATAACAAATTATACAAATATGGTCAATAGAGATATGGTGGAAGAAAGGGAAATATAAAGAGATACAAGTGGAGGGATTATGTTTATAACTATAGGAAATGAGTGGAACTCTACTGTTGGGAGCAAACAGAAGAGGGTCACCTATTTCCAAGTTGGGAGTATAGCTCAGAATCAGACAACTAAATCAGTAAATCTTCCTCCAAGACCCAATAAAAAAGATATATGTTTCCAATGATGTTTTTTCAACTACATGAAGTTAGAGTGTACATCACCAAATAGAGCATTCCATAATTTTAATCAGATGGGGCATCTTCAGTGCTATTATCACAGTGCTCCAATGAAGGGTGTTCGGGACACTTATCATGTGTCGCAGACATCATATGATTTGATGGAAAGATGTTAGTAGAATAGTATTCATCATCAGAATAGATATATCCATGGTTATTCTAGGAATACCATAAATCCTCAGCAAGGGAAATATCAACAGGGCAATAAGGAAAAAAGTGTAGCGAGTAAGCAATTATATAGAGCTGAGCAAGTTATTACAGATGATCAATTTAGATAATCAATAGTGTGAGGTATGATTATTTTGAATTCAACCCTTATAAAAGTTTTTTTTGATATAGGTTCATCCAATTCATTTATTTCTTCTCATGTTGTTGATTTTATAGGTTTAAATGCTGAGATAATGCCTTCTGTGTTGAAACTACAAACTCCACTTGGTCAATGAGAATGTAAATCCTTTGTGTGCAAAGAATGTTCTATAAATTTTGATGGAGATGAGCTAATATGATACTTATCTATGATTGAGATGGATTTATATGATATAATCCTAGGTATGGATTGGTTGACTGTGTTCAAGGCTCACATTGACTATTATACTCAAAGGGTTAGTTTTACAACTGATGATGGTGTTAAAAATATCTTTCAAGGAGACCAGAATTTAAAGGCAGGTGGAACGAGCTTGTTGGCACCAGTATTTGGAATGATCTCATACCAGTTGGAAATGTTTAATTTGGAATCAATGGAATATATTTCGAATATAAGTTTTATAGTGGTTGTTGAATAGTTTTAGGATGTTTTTCTTAAAAATTTCTCTGGGTTTCCACCCATAAGAGAAGTGAAGTTTATGATTTATCTCCTTCTAGGGTACAGTCATATTTCCCTTCCATATCATTGGATAGAACCAATAGAATTAAGGTAACTGAACTTATAGTTTGAAGAGCTGGAAAGCAAAAAGTTCATTCATCCTAACATGTCTCCATGGACAACACCAGTCTTATTTTTCAAAAGGTGGATGAAACTCTTAGGATGTGTAGATTATCATAAGCTTAACTAAGTTACAATAAAGAGAATGTATCCAATTCCACATATTGATGATCTATTTTTTAAATTGAGGGGAGATCAGTGGTTCTCTAATATTGACTTTTGATTAGGATATCACCAATTGTGGGTTTTAAAGGATTATATTCCAAAAAAATCTTTCAAGAGTAGATATGGGAATTATGAGTATATAGTAATGCCTTTCAGTATTATGAATTCACTAAATATCTTTATAGAATTGATAGAATAAAATATTTTAGTGGTATATGGATTCTTTTGTAGTGGTGTTTGTGGATGACATATTGGTGTATTCAAGGACAAGGGATGAGCATGAGAAACACTTGGTGATAATGTTGGCAATCTTGCAGAATCATCATCTATATACCAAAATATCAAAGTTTGATTTTTGGATATAGTAGGTACATTTCCTTGGCCATGTAATATCTGAAATATGTGTTTCTATGGATCCAGAAAAGATAAAAGTTTTTATCTCTTAGAAACCACCAAATAATGTCTTTGAGATACGCGGTTTCCCTGGTCTAGCTGGTTATTAATGATGTTTTGTTCATGATTTTTCATGACTAGCCTCACTGATGATAGATTTTATGAGTAATAATGTTTCATTCCAATGGAATTATTAATATTAGAAGTCTTTTCAAGAGATTAAAGTTTACCTTACATTAGAACCGATATTGATCTTCTGGAATTAGGACAAGGGTACGTGGTGCATTGTGATGCTTCAGGATCTGGTTTGGGATGTTTTCTCATCTAGAAATACCATGTTGTTGCTTATGGATCAAGACAGTTATGGTTTTGATGAGAATAATTACTCAACACATGATTTGTAGTTAGCTTTTGTAGTCCATGATTTGATGACTTGGCATCATTACCTCTTTGGTGATAAATTTATAGCATTTACAGATCATAGAATCTTGAAACATATTTTCTCACAAAGGTATTTTAACCTAAGACAAATAATATGGATAGAGTATCTCCAAATGTTCGACTTTGACTTGATGTATACACCAGGTAAAGTCAATTTGGTGGTAGATGCATTAAGTAGAGATTCTTTTGATTAATTGGAAAAATAAGATTCAGATGAATGGTGGTTGATGTCATTCTTAGCTGACATTCACTTAGAATGTGAACACTGAGGTGAAGTTATGGTTTTATTTCCAGTTTAATTCATTCCATTTTTGGTTGAGATATTTTAAAGAGACATAGACATCTAATTCAGAATGTGTTGTGATAAGGTCAAAACTCAATGGCGGGGAGACCATTAAGGGCTTGAGGATGGATGGAAGTTCAATGTTGTGGTTTAGAAATTGAATGGTCATGCCTAAGGCTTTTCAGGAACAAATTCTTCATGCTTACAACCATTCAAGATGGGTTGTTCACCCTGGAATACAGAATATGTATACGGTGTTGAAATCACAGTTTTGGTGGGTCAGTATGAAAAGGAAGGCGGATGAGTTTTTTTCAAGATTCTTAACTTGTCAGAAAGTTAAGGTAGAGCATCAACAACTAGTAGGTATATTACAGTCTTTACCCATCCCTGTTTGGAAATGGGAGAATATAGCCATGGATTTTTTCACAAGTCTCCTAATAACAGTTCACAAACACGATGTCATATGGGTGATAGTGGATCACCTCACAAATTTGGCCCATTTTATCCTTATTCGTGAACCTCATTCGGTGGAGGAATTTTCAAAAAACTATATTTGAGAAGTATTAAAGAGACATGTAATATCAGTTTCGATCATGTTAGATAGAGATCTGAGTTTATGTCTCGTTTTTGGAAATCCTTATAGCAAGACTTTGGGACTCAATTGACCATGAGTATAGTGTATAATCATCAGACGAATGAGAAATCTGAATGGTTGATACAAACATTGGAAGACATGTTGCAGGCTTGTGTAATAGATTTTGGTATCCCATGGAAGAATAATATACTATTAGTGGAGTTCTCATATAACAACAGTTATCAAGAATCGATACATATGGATCATTTTGAATCATTATATGGGAATCCTTGTCGTTCTCCACTTTTTTGGGTGGAAACAAGTGAGAATTCATTGGTTGGACTGAGCCTTGTCCAAAATACAATGAAGAAGATTCAGTTGATTAGGAAATAGATGGAGATATCTCAGAGTCGTCAGAAATCATATGAGGATCATTGTCGATGGACGTTTTTATTCGAGGTGAGTGATCATGTGTTCTTGAGAATCTCTCTAAAGATTAAGAATCATCATTTTGGGAAGCAGGGAAAGTAATATCCTAGATACATAGACCCTTTTGAGATAATTGAATGTGTTGGTGAGGTGGAATATCAGTTAGAATTTCCCCCATAGTTAAGTGTTGTGCATAATTTGTTTCATGTATTTTAGTTGAAAAAGTATTATCATGATCCTAACCATGTGATTTGATGGGATCACATTAACCTAGAGATGGATACTTCATTGGTGCATGTGCTAGTATAGATCGTGGATAGGTAAGAGAAATTATTTAATGAAAAAATCATTGGTCTAGTGTGGGTTTTGTGAAAAAATGGTTGGATTTAGTAAGAGACTTTGTATTGGGAGAAATAAATGGCTGAGAAATGGCCCGAAATCTTTTGGAACAGCAGTGATTTTCTACTTTCTAGGGATGGAAAGGCCAATGGTGGGAAAAATGTAGTACCCCTAGTTTAAAGTAAGTAACCCTTTATTTATGATTTTTAAGTATGTAAAGTTTTTGGGTGAAGTTTGGGAGGGTTCAGAAGACTTTTGGATTATTGTTGGGGATTTTATCAAGGTGAATAGTTGGTGTATGGTTTGTGTAAAATGTGCAACTCCTATAGGAAACAATGTAAGGTGAAACATTGGTTAAGGGGAAGGCACACAATTAGGCGCACTATTTATCCAAACCATGCGGCCACTCAAAAGAAATCATGCAAAGTGAGACAATGGGATTTTTCATTACTGGAATATGATTTTTATAACTATAAGGGCCAATAGTACAAGGTGTCCCTTGAGATAGAGGCCGACACATAGTTAGCGCATAGTTTTCCTAACCATGTGACTAACTGTTCA
This sequence comes from Viscum album, assembly GCA_963277665.1. Classification (NCBI taxonomy): domain Eukaryota; kingdom Viridiplantae; phylum Streptophyta; class Magnoliopsida; order Santalales; family Viscaceae; genus Viscum; species Viscum album. Next base: position 1,357,648,385 of record OY728164.1, read on the forward strand.
TGGTTTAAAAAATAGATCCTAAAAAGTGGATCTAGGTTGGTATTAAGTTTTAACCCCTTGTTTTTGCTCCATTTCACCCCTAACTCAAAAATTCTTCCTCCCCAAGGTTGTGTAACTTTTCCCCATCGAATCAGAAGTGATACAAAGGTTTTTATTAGAGCGTTGAAGCCCAATTTCTATGGAGAGTCTTCATTTATGGTGGTTTTTGGTGGTTTTACTTAGATATACTTTCTTCCCTCTCTCAGTTTATTAGATATAATCCTTTAAAAATAGATATAAGTATTTTAATTCCAATCATGGTTATATTTGGCCTTGTTGATGTTAGATATCTAAGGTGGTTTTTTTGGTGATTTAACCCGATTTTGTGGGCGTTTTCATGCCGTTCTTCATTTTTTCCATAATTTCCTAGGTAGGAGGATTCAATATCAACTCCTATTATTAGAACTTGAAGTCTTAGTTTAAAATTGTTTAAATTGATTGAAATTTATTGTGAAATTTTTGTGCAAAGCATGGTATAAACCCTCTTTAGTGATGTTTTGTGGATTTTTGGTGAAATTATGGAATTATGGAAAGTGGTTGTGAAAAGTGCTTTGTTTTACTGACTTTAAAATGTTGATTATAAAATATGAACTTGTTGGATTTATGAAAATGGTTTGTTTGAAATGTTTTCAATAAAAGAAAAATTTTATTTAAATGAATTGTAATGTTTGATTTGAAATGGTTTTGGCATACAAGGGTTTGTGTGAGTTCATGTTTTCGACATGAACCTGAATAAGGGGCGTGTACCATTGGGGAAAAAAGGGACGTGACCCTAAATAAGGGGAGTGTGTTATCGGGGCATACAGAGATTGGAAACTTTTTTACAATTTAGTGGATGGAAGAGAAACCAATCATGAGTATAGAACTGTTAAATAAGTATGCATGTGTGGGTTTGTGTGTGTGAATCATGGAATGGTTATGAAAAAAAGGAATGCGAAATAGTTTAAATAATTATTTGTTTACTTTCCATGTAAAACAATTTTTCGTAGAAATAGTTTTGGTTTGTAATAAAATGTTTTAAAATGTTTTATAAAAATGTTTTATATAAATGTGCTAACTTGTTCTATCTTAGTGGTATGAGTAGGGAAGTCATTTGGGGAAAACCTACTGAGTTTCATTACTCACCCCTACTTTGGAACTTTGGTGATTTTATAGATATTGTTCAGTGGGATAGAGGAAAAGGTAAAGTATCACACTTATTTATTGGTGCATCATGATACTTGGGCTGTTTTTTGGTGTTGGAGAATAGAGCATGTTTGGATTTATGAAGCTATGTCTTTGGGAGCATTTGGGTTTTGCTAGTTTTGTCTTTCACTGTGTACTTTGATGTTATAGTATTCCACTATGGTAATCTGTTGTAGTTTAGTTTTGATATTAATGGTATTACTTTGAGTTGTTTTCATTTTTATCGTGCATCATATAGTGGTTTTTTATGGAATGTTTGGTTTGGTTGTTTTATTTCCAAAAAGGGGAAGTCATCCCCCACTTGTATTGAATCCCTTGTCATTTATTTCCAGCCTTTAGCACCTTAGGGATTTATCTTAAGTCCAAGTAGCAATTCCAACTCAACTCAAGCCAATGAGGAGGGGTGAGATGTTACAAGTGGTATCATCTTGTTCGGTCCTTAACTTCTAAGTGAAGTCTTGGTCGGTCTTTTACTTAGTTATCATTGTTGTTGGTCTTGGAGTTGACATTCGTTCTAGTTTAATTCTTGGAGTTGGAATGGTATAAAGGAGTAGGATTATCGGGACTTGAAATGTAGATCATAAGAAGACATAGCTAACATTTTTACTCTGAACTTCAAGTTAATAGGGAGTTGGGTACATAAGTGTTTTAGAGCACTTATATGATTTTGAATCTTATTGTCATGTGTTTATCCAATGAGACAATCATGACATGCATATAGAAATGACTTCCCAATAGGAGTGAATATTTCATTTTGAGTAATGATTTTTGATTGTGTGCAAAAATTTTAATTTTTAAAAATTGTTAAAGTTATTTTCAAATGATAGATTTTGAAAAGGAATGAAATGGTTATTTTGAAAAGAGTCTAATTTTAAAAATCATAGAGAAATTTTCAAAAATGGTTGAACAAGGAAAATTTTAAATTTTGGAAAGTAACGTTGTGATATTTTTAATGTGGTAGAATTTGAAATTGTTAACCCTTCAATTTTTAAATAGTGAGACTTATGGTGTTTGTTGTATATATAGAAAATGGAAATTGGTAGGCATTATAGGAACCAACTGGAGGAAGATGCTGAGAACGTGTTTACACATGAGCCATAGGTGAACCAATAGATAGTTTAGAGTATAGTTCAATATTTTTAGGCCATGGAAAGAGGGAACATGAGGGAAAAACAAAGGCAAACAGATCATTTCATCCAGTTAAAAAATAAGAATCCACCCATATTTTGGGGCGATTTGGGACTAGAGAAGGAAAAGGTATGGATAAATAGGATGAATTGAATATTTTATTTTCTTGTCACACCATCGAATCCGAACGTAAAGACAAAGATGTATATACTAGAGGATCTTGCATGCCAATGGTGGGATTTAGTAGTTCATGCTAAATTAGACCAAGAACTTACGTGGTAAGATTTTTAAGAATTGTTCAACAAAAAATTCTATCCCCATACGTTCATAATTGATATAATTATAAACTTCTTCATCTTTAAATAGGAGATCCACACAGTGATAGATTATGCAACTAAATTCATGAATTTAGTAAAATTTTCAACTAAAGTCGCTGCTAGTGCATCCTTTAAGGCATGAATTTTTGAATCAGGGCTAAGGTAGAAGGTTTGCTCGAATATTTTTGTGCTCTGTATAAAAAATTATATAGAGTTGGTCAATATAGATACAATGGAAGAAAGGGACATCTTAGGATATATGGGTGAAAGAAGTATGTTGATATATACAGGAAATAGTGGGAACTCTAATGCTGGGAGAAAGAAAAAGAGGGAAACCTATTTTCAAGGTGGTAGTATGGTTCAGAATCAGACAACTGGATCGATAAATATTCCTCCAAGACCCAAGAGAAAATATGGATGTTTCTAATGTGGTTCATTCGACCACATGAAGAAAGAGTGTACATCACCACCTAGAGAATGCAATAATTGTAATCAAATAGGGAATATTCAGTGCTATTATAGCAGTGATATGAGGTCAGGTGTTCAATACACTTATCATGTGTCATGGATGTCATATGATTTGATGGGATGAAGGAAGTAGAATAATACTCATCAGTATAATAGATCTAGCCATAGTGATTCTAGGAATACCATGACTCCTCAACATGATTAATCTCAATAGGGAAATATGGAACAAAGTGCAGTGAGTAAGCAGTTATATGGAGATGAGAAAGTTATTTTGGATGATCAATCTAGACCATCAATGATGTGAGGTGTGATTCTTTTTAATTTTACCATTATGAAAGTTTTTTTTGATACGGGTGCATCCCATTATTTTATTTCTTCTTATGATGTTGATTTGCTGGGTTTAAATGTTGATGTGATGCCTTCTATATTGAAACTGAAAACTCCACTTGGTCAACAAGAATGTCGAGATTTTATGTGTAAATAACGTTCTATAACTATTAATGGAGATATACTGATATGGGAATTATCTATGCTTGATATGGATTTCTATGATACAATCCTAGGTATTTATTGGTTGATTGAGTTCAAGGATCACATCGACTGTTATACTTGAGGGGTTAGTTTTAAAACTGATGATAGTGTTAAGCATATATTTCAAGGAGACCAGGATGTAAAGGAAGATGCAATGGGATTTTTATCACCAACAGTTGGAATGATATCATACCAGTTAGTAGCATTGAATTTGGCATCGATGGAAGATATCTAGAATAGAAGTTTTCTAGTTGTCATTGAACAATTTCAAGATGTTTTCCCCAAAAATTTCTTAGGGTTTCCACCCACAAGAGAAGTGGAGTTTATAATTTATCTCCTTTCGGGGACCAATTATATTTACCTTACATCTTATCAGATGGTAGAAATAGAATTAAGGGAACCAAAAGTTCAGTTGTAAGAGCTAGAAAGCAAAGGGTTCATTTGTTCTAGCACATATCCATGGAAATCACCAGTCTTGTTTGTCAAAAAGGAGAATGGAACTCTTCGACTGTGTGTGGATTATACTAATCCTAATCAAGTTATGATAAAGAACAAGTATACACTTCCATGAATTTATGATCTATTTGATCAATTGAGGGGATCTTAGCATCTCTTTAAGATTGAATTTCGATCAGGATATCACCAATTGTGGGTTTGAAAGGAGGATATTCAAAAAATATCTTTTATAAGTAGATATGACCATTATGAGTATGTGGTAATGTCTTCCGGTCTTATGAATGCACCAACGATATTTGTGGAATTGATGAATATGATATTTTAGAGGTATCTGCATTCTTTTTAGTGGTGTTTTTGGATGACATATTGGTGTATTCAAGGACAAGGTATGATCATGAGAAACACTTAGAGACAATGTTGAGAATCTTGCAGAATCATATTCTGTATTCCAAACTATCAAAGTGTGATTTTTGGATATAGGAGGTACATTTTATTGAACATGTAATCTCCAAAAGAAGTTTTTCTATGGATCTAGAAAACATAGAAGCTGTTATCTCTTGGAAACCACCAAATAATTTATTTGAGACACATAGTTTCCTTGGTCTAGTTGGTTATTACTGATGTTTTGTTCATGATTTTTCATGACTAGCCTCACCAATGATAGCTTTTATGAGGAATAATTTTCCATTACAATATAATGATTAATGTTAGAGGTCTTTTCAATAACTTAAAGTTCACCTTACATCAACACCAATATTGATTTTTCCTAAATCAGGACTGTGGTACGTGGTGTATTGTGATTCTTTGGGATATGGGTTGGGATGTGTTATCATGTAAGGAGACCATGTTTTTGATAATTGCTCAAGGAATTTATGGTTTCATAAGAAGAATTACCAAACACATGATTTGGAGTTAGCTATCATAGTCCATGATTTGAATACTTGGCATCATTACCTCTTTGGTGAGAAATTTACAGTGTTTATGGATCATAAAAGCTTGAAACATATTTTATCAAAAAGATATTTGAACCTAATACAAAGAATATGGATGTAGTATATCCAAATATTTGACTTTGACTTGATGTATACACTGGGTAAAGGAAATTTAGTGGTAGATGAATTAAGTATAAAGTCTTATGATCAGTTGAAAAAAGAAGCTTTAGATGAGTGGTAGTTGATGTCGGTCTTAGCTGACATGCACTTGTAATGTGAACACTGAGGTAAATTTTCAATTTTATTTCTAGTTTTGTTCATTCTAGATTTGGTTGAGATAGTTGAATAGGCACAAGAATCCTATTCATAATGTGTTGTGATAAGGTTAAAAATCAATGGTGGGGATACCTTTAAGGGATAGAGGTTGTATGGGAGTTTAGTGTTGTGGTTTAAAAATCAGATGGTCATACCTAAGGATTTTTAGGAACAACTACTTCATGCTTACAACCATTCAAGATGGGCTATTAATCCTAGAATATAGAATATTTATAAGTCATTGAAAACATAGTTTTGGTGGGTTGGTATGAAAAGGAAGGCGATTGAGTTTGTTTCAAGATAGTTAACTTGTCATCAAGTTAAGGCATAACATCAACAACCAGTAGGTATGTTGTAGTCTTTACCTATACCTATTTGAAAATGGGAGCATATGACTGATCGTACCACGATTCACTGTTTTATTCCACCCTTACACCGCTGTTTTAAACTAGTTTTACAATGAATATTCCAAATATAATAATAAATTTCACTTTATGTTTGAATAACTTAATTAATTTTAATCAAAATTATAATGGTCAATGTTACTTGTTTTTATTGTTTCAATGTAGGTGGAGGTGATTTGGAGGTCCCTTGATGAAGTGGAAGAAAAATGGGCCAAAATTGCATGGATCCATGGTCATCTGTCCACTGTTTTTCATAGTACACGAAATAAGTGAATCAAAATGGGCTGAAATTTTGTGATCCTGTCCAAAATTTAATATTCTACATTTCATATTAAGGAATCCAATCCTGATTCGGCTTCTATGGGACCCATATGAACTGATCTGTCCAAGACACCGAATTTGGACCAAGTCAAATGCGGTGTTCTGTATTTTATCAATATCTTGAGCTTTAGTTGTCCAAATGGTGCCAAACTTTTTATGGAGACAGTCAAGAGGTTGGGATACAACTTTTCTATTTTTTCCAAAGTGAGATAAGGCTGTATGAAGACCGAAACGCGTGGTACAAGTGGATTGATGAAATCTGTGTGCCTAAAACCACCTTTCAATTTTCCTATAAAAGGGCACCAAGGGAACCTCATTTGCAAGTTCGGACAAGGAGTGAAGTGCTGAAAATTTGGAGTCCTAGAAGAGTATCCTAATCACCTTGGAGGTTCTGGAGGCCCCTATCCTCATAGGGGAATCAAGGATGAAGAATGAGTTCCACCCGAGCTTCCTCCTCCTGATGTCGAGCTAAAAGTTGGGTGTTTGTTGTGAGGGAGCTACACACATGTCAAGGGAGTTTCGATGCATAAACTAGCTAATGGTTTGGAGTAATTTGGGTGTTTAAACATTTCATTCCATTTATCTTATTTTATTTCATATTTGAATTCTTGATTTGATGCATGTGAGTGTTATGCTCTTAATTTCTAACCGATCGGTGTGAGGTTTTGAGTGCGTGACTTGTGTTGTTCCGATTGTACATCACAAGAATACTTTTCATACCCAACATATTGAGATTTCAATTTGATTTGGAATCTCTTATTACATGAACAAGTACTGGACCTTGACAATATGATTGTCACGTCAAGGTTTGGTCCTTAAAGCATTGAAATAAAAGCTTAGGAATTAATCGAGATTCCAATTAACTCCAACCAAAGAATTACTCTAAACCTAAGATGAATCTCTATGAACAATGAACTTGATATGTGTATAGTGAAATCACATTGACCCTTTTATCTCATATTTTTCACAATCCACTAGGTCACTCAACTTTTAAGCAATTTCAACTAAGTCATTGTTTTAAACTCTTTTCAAAACCACCCCCTCTCTTAGTCATTTTTATTAAAAATACACACTCTAAACCTACCAACGCTCCTTGAGAGACGACCTAGGGTCTAACCTAGACTATAAATAAACCTTAAAAACATAATCAATTTGACGTGTCACGACAACGCGGTCAAATTGTGGTGCCGTTTCCGGGGAGCGCTTTGGTTTTTTGTGCGTGTTTTTGATAATTTTTTTGTAATTTTTGTGAATATTTGTTTGTTTTATCTTCTACCTTTGCATTTATTTTTGTGTTCTAATTTATTTATTGTGTAGGTTCTGTGTATGACGCGTTCTACTCTGGGAGAACTACAAACTTTCGAACCCGAACCAGAGAGGATCCTACATCAATGAAACCGAGACACACAATACCACACTTTGAAGGAGGAGACATCACATCTTAAAATTCTTCTTGATTCTTCTTCTTCTTCTGAAAACAAAGTTAAAACTGAACATAACTTGTATAACATGGATGAAAATAATAGAACACTAAAAGAACTCACCTCACTTGATGTTGATATCCGACCCACTTACATTCAATTACAAGGCGAGGCACCCACTTTTGAACTAAAATCTGGTTTAATTCATTTATTACCAAGATTTCATGGACTGTCTAGAGAAGATCCACATAAGCATTTAAAATAATTTCATACTGTATGTTCAACATTAAAACTTACTAATATGGATGAAGAAAAAGTAAAACTTAGGTCATTTCCATTTTCATTAGAAGACACGACTAAAGATTGGTTGTATTATGTTAATTCACCTATTAGAGGTTGGGCGGATATGAAACGACTTTTTCTTGAAAAATACTTCCCAGCCTCTCGAACTGAAACAATAAGGAAAAAAATATGTGGGATAAGAAAATATCAAGGAGAAACCCTTCATGAATATTGGGAACGCTTTAAAATATTATGTGCAAGTTGTCCACACCACCAAATAAGCGATCAACTTTTAATACAATATTTTTATGAAGGTTTAATTCCAATAGATTGTAACATGATTGATGTTGCTTCAGGTGGTGCACTAGTGGATAAAACCCCAATCGCTGCAAGGACCCTAATTGAGACCATGGCACAGAACACTCAACAATTCAGTTCAAGGTCCAGTTTACCAATTCGAGGTGTCCATGAGGTGCAAAGTACTAAATTTGAGAAGAAGGTGGACACAAATTTTGAAGAGGCGAGTACCCTTCTATGACAACTTGCTCTTTCCCAAGGGAAATTCCAATCTCCTCCTCCCATACATTGTGGTATATTCTCTTCTGATACCCACTATTCTGACCAATGCCCCCAATTGAGAGAAACTTCTGAGAGTTGTGAGGCAATATTCCCAGGATACCCCTATTACCAACCCATTAGGCAAGAACCTTACTATCCATCCAAACCTAGGTGGAAAGACAACCAAGACTATAGGCAAGGTGGGTATTCAAACCAGCCTCATCAACCATGGAACCAACCAGGGAAAAGTAGTCATCAACCACCACCACCCAGAAATTTTCAACCACCCCAAAGGCCTTTCCAACAACCCCCTCCAAAACCTGAGCCTAGCCTAGAAGATATGATGAAACAAATGGCTGCCGATAATCTCCAGTTTCAACAAACCACCCAAGCATCCATACAAGACCTCAAAACCCAATTAGTCCAACTATCTAACTCAGTGGGTGAAATCCAAAGCCATGGGTCGGGTAAACTACCATCTCAACCACTTTTCAACCCTAGGGATAAGGGAAATGTTAGTGCCATCACCCTTAGGAGTGGAACTCAACTTAAAAGCCAAATAACACCTCCATTAGAGTCATCCCCTCCTAAGGAAACCACTGAAAAAGGTTCAAATGATATGGAACCTTGTCTTGAGAGAAGTCCTAGCAAAGGAAAGAGTGTGTCTATTGATGAGTTACCAAGCCCAAGAATTCCTCTTCCATTTCCCCAAAGAGCCACCCAACCAAGGAAACAGAAGGAAACTGAACTTGATAAAGAAATCTTGGAGAATTTAAAAAAAGTGCAGGTTAACATTCCATTGATTGATGCCATCAAGAAAATTCCGAGATATGCCAAGTTTCTGAAGGAGATGTGTACCCACCGAAGGAGACTTAGAGGTGATGAGAAGGTGAGCCTGGGGAGAAATGTCTCAGCATTGATATAACCATCACTTCTCACCAAGTCCAATGATCCTGGAACATTCTCGATTCCGTGCACCATAGGGGAGTATTCTTTCTCCAATGCTATGCTTGATTTGGCTGCTTCTATTAATGTGATGCCTCACTCTATTTACTCTTCTTTGTAGGTCGGTGAACTAAAGCCCATAGGAATAGTTGTTTAGCTAGCAAATCAGAGTATGGCACACCCTTCTGGTGTGTTAGAGGATGTTCTTGTGAGGGTTCAAAATTTAATATTTCCTACTGATTTTTATGTGCTAAAAATGGAAGATGATAGGATGAATGGACATGCCCCAATTATATTGGGGAGACCTTTCTTGAAAACCTCCAAAGACATAATTAATGTCCATAATGGTACATTATCTATGGAATTTGGTGGTGACATAGTCCATTTCAACATCCTTGATGCCATGAAGCACCCCTCAGAAGAACATTCCTCTCTCTCAGTAAATTCAATTGATGTACTCCCTTCCCCTAAAATCACTTCATTTTTCCCCTGACCCCCTTTCTGAATTTTCCTCTTTGATTGAAATTCTTGGAAATGAATCATGTGTTGATTGTTGTAGTGGTCTAGAAATGTGTATTTCATGTTTATTAATTGATAATTTCTTGAACACGGAGGATCACATGACCATCGATGATACTACTACGCTTGTAAAAGCTAATTCCTCATCTGAGGATGATACCATTGAGTAGTTAAATGAGATTAGTGACCTATCACTTTCACACACACTCCCATCAATCCAAAATCCACCTGAATTGGAACTTAAGAAACTTCCTCAAGATTTAAAATATTCATATCTTGAGAATGGAAACAAGTTGCCCGTCATCATTGCTAGTTCACTCTCTCCTGAGCATGAATTTCGACTACTTGAACTTTTTAGGGAGAATAAACAAGCATTGGGATGGAAACTTGTAGACATTCCTGGTATTAACCCATCAATTTGTACACATCATATTTTATTAACTGATGAGGCAAAACCAGTGAGGCAGGCACAACGTCGACTGAACCCAAACCTATTAGAAGTAGTTAAAAAGGAAGTAACAAAATTATTGGCTGCTGGAATCATTTACCCCATCTCTGACAGCCAATGGGTCAGTCCCATTCAAGTAGTTCCTAAAAAAACTGGCCTAACGGTAATTAAAAATGAAAACAATGATTTGGTTCCAAATCATGTGCAGAATAGTTGGCGTGTCTGTATAGATTATCGCCGACTAAACCAACACACTAGGAAGGACCATTTCCCATTGCCATTCATTGACCAAATGCTAGAGAGGCTAGCGGGGAAGTCCCATTACTGTTTTATTGATGGTTAATCTGGATACTTTCAGATCCATATTGCCCCCGAGGATCAGGAAAAGACAACCTTCACTTTCCCCTTTGGCACATTTGCCTATAGAAGGATGCCATTTGGTCTGTGCAATGCTCTAGGTACTTTCCAGCGATGTATGATTAGTATTTTTTCAGATTACCTGGAGAATTACATGGAAGTTTTCATGGATGATTTTACTGTTTATGGATCATCTTTTGATGAATGTTTAAGTAGCCTTGGTTCCATCCTACGTCGCTGTATTGAAAATAATCTTGTATTAAATTATGAGAAATTCCATTTCATGATGCGACAAGGTATAGTTTTGGGACATGTCATTTCTGGGGCTGGTATCCAAGTAGATAAATCAAAAGTGGATGTCATTTCTTCCCTACCATTCCCTAAAAATGTATGTGATGTGCGGTCTTTCCTAGGTCATGCTGGATTTTACCGACGTTTCATTCGTGACTTTAGTAAAATTTCACTTCCCCTCTCCCGCTTACTCCAAAAAGAAAAAGATTTTGTTTTTGATAAAGAATGTGAAGACGCTTTTAATAAATTAAAATGGAGTCTCACATCACCCCTGGTAATCCAACCACCTCGGTGGGATTTACCATTTGAGCTCATGTGTGACACCTATAACTATGCATTTGGGGCAGTTTTGTCACAAAGGGTTGACCGATCTCCACATGTCATAGCCTATGCCTCACATACTTTGGACCTTTCCCAAGAAAACTACACCACCACTGAAAAAGAATTTCTTTCCATTGTGTTTTCCTTGGATAAATTCAGGTCATACCTTTTAGGTTCCAAAGTCATTGTGTTCTCAGACCATGCAGCCCTCCGGTATCTCCTAAAGAAACCAGAAGCCAAACCACGTCTCACTCATTGCATGCTCCTCCTTCAGGAATTCAATCTAGAAATTAGAGATAAAAAAAGAGCAGATAATGTGGTGGCAGAACATATCAGTAGGATCCCCCCATCCTCAGACATTGTCTCATCCCCCTGTATTCCCATTAATGACATGTTTCCTGATGAGAAATTGTACAAAGTGCAAGATGCTATTCCCTGGTATGCTGAAATTGTAAATTATTTGGTATCATCTTGCATTCCTACTGATTTCAACAAAAACCAAGCCAGTCGTCTAAAACATGAGTCTTGTTGGTACATTTGGGATGACCCCTACCTTTGGCGCACATGTAGCGATCAGGTCCTTAGGCGTTGTGTTCCCGATAACGAGTTTTAGTCTGTCCTTAGATTCTGACACACTCTTGCATGTGGGGGCCACTTTGGTCCCCAACAGACTGCTCGCAAAGTTCTTGATTCTGGTCTCTTTTGGCCAATAATTTTTCGGGATGCCCACGATTTTTGTAAATCTTGTCCTCGTTGTAAAAGAATGGGGAATGTCTCTAAAAGGAATGAAATTCCACAAAAACCCTTGCTCTTTCATGAAATTTTTGATGTTTGGGGCATTGAATTTATGGGGCCATGTCCCAATTCTTTTGGAAACTTGTACATTCTTTTGGCCGTTGATTACGTATCAAAATGGGTAGAGGCACAGGCCACAAAGACAGATGATTCCAAAACAGTTGTAGAATTTTTGAGAACTCAGATCTTTTGTAGGTTTGGATTACTAGGTTCATTATCAGTGACCAGGGTTCTCATTTCTGCAACCGAACAATGCAATCACTTTTGTGTCGATATGGGGTCGGTCATCGAGTATCTACTGCGTATCACCCACAGACTAATGGTCAAGCCGAAGTGTCAAATAGAGAGGTAAAACAAATTATTGAAAAAACGGTTCAACCCAATAGGAAATATTGGAGTCTTAGACTTGATGATTCATTATGGGCCTACCGTACTACTTTCAAAACCCCCATTGGAATGTCACCCTATCATCTTGTGTTTGGAAAGAGTTGTCACCTCCCTATTGAGATTGAGCACCGGGCCTACTGGGCCATCAAACAATGCAATTCTAATCATTCTGGTGCAGGTGCTCAAAGGAAGTTGCAGATTCAGGAGCTAGAGGAAATGAGAAGAGATGCATATGAAAACTCTAGGATTTATAAGGAGAGAACCAAGGCTTCCCATGTCCGTCTTATCCTTCATCGTCAGTTCCATATTGGGCAGAAGGTCCTCCTTTATAATGCAAGGCTGAAGTTTCATCCTGGTAAGCTTTGTTCCCACTGGTTTGGACCATACATTGTTACTAATGTCTCTCTATTTGGTGTTGTTAAGGTTCAAAATGAAGAAACCAAGCAAAAATTCACTGTCAATGGGCAGGGGCTGAAGCACTTTCATGAACCCATTCTGGAGTCCCCGATGGAGGAACTCCAAGTTCAAGAAGCACACTATGAATGACATCCACCAGGTTTTATCCTTTCTTCCCACATTCTCTTTTACTACAGTGAGGACACTGTATACTCTAGGTGTGGGGGGATGGGTACATTCCTGGTTTAATTAGTAATTTTCATCGTTTTCTCCTTTTGTTTTCTCTTTTTGGCCTTCTTTATGGTATTTTCATTTTTCCCCATCAACAATTTCGAAGTTCCATGATTTGGCGACCATAAAGTGGGGAAAGTAAAAATACCATAATGAAGGCTAAAAAGAATTTGTGTATGAGTTTACCATCAAGGAGTGATTTTTTTAGTGAATTGGTTTTATGTCAATGATATAAATGGTTGTATCACTGTGAAACATTTGAGATGATTGATGCCCCTTGTGTGAGTAGTTTTGGGAAAACCGTGTCACTAATATCTCCATACATTTTTGCACCAAACCACAAAGTGTTAATATTTCTTATTTAATATAAGGTAAATATATGTTGGGTTAATATTTTTCAGCTTGAAATGATATTTCCATACGTTCGTTCCTTATCCGATCTGTTTCATTACTGTACCATATTGACCTATGCGTGTGTACCTAATGTCCGACTGTTGTACGCCCTCAAAAAAAAAATTGTTGTGTCTTGGGCTGGTCAAAAACCACTCATCCTCAACCTTTTATCTTGTTATAACTATTGCAATTAGTGTCGTGAGGAGATCAAACAAGGGTTGAGAGATGAGTGTGAGATTTGTTCCAATTGCAACTTCAAAAAAAATATAATAAATGAGGGGAGTGATGAAATGTGCAACATATGGGGATATCTAGGTCGGGAGCTTATGGTTTGACTTCTGGGAATGATTAAATGAGTGGGTCTTGAAATATGATTGTAAAGGATGTAGGACAGGTTCGGTGACAAAATCATTTAAGCTGAAAAATGTTAAAATAACATATATTTATTGGATAACAAGAGGAAAGAATAGAATGGAATGGTTTTCACACACACACATGGAGAGTTAGTGTCATGGTTTACTTCTGAATTCCTTTATCAATTGGGTATTGTGAATATTTTTGAATTTCGCTATGATATTATTTATGAGACATCTTTTTCTATTTTCACTAGGAAGAACTCCTTGGTGTGGTTCGTGCATTGATCACTTTACTTTAATTTTTTCTTCCTCAAATGATAAATCTTCAAGATGTTGGAAATATATATATATATGCATAATTGTATTTGGATATGTTACTTTTCCCATGAGTGAAAATGTTTAGGTGTGGGGGTGTAATCGTACCACGATTCACTGTTTTATTCCACCCTTACACCGCTGTTTTAAACTAGTTTTGTAATGAATATTCCAAATATAATAATAAATTTCAATTTATGTTTGAATCATTTAATTAATTTTAATCAACATTATAATGATCAATGTTACTTGTTTTTATTGTTTCAATGTAGGTGGAGGTGATTTGGAGGGCCCTTGATGAAGTGGAAGAAAAATGAGCCAAAATTGCATGGATCCATGGTCATCTGTCCACTGTTTTGCATAGTACACTAAATAAGTGCATCCAAATGGGCTGAAATTTTGTGATCCTATCAAAACTTTAATAGGATACATTTCATAGTAAAGAACCCAATCCTGATTCGGCTTCTATGGATCCCATCCTAACTGATATGTCCAAGCCACCGAATTTGGACCAAGTCAAATGCGGTGTTCTGTATTTTATCAATATCTTGAGCTGTATTTGTCCAAATGGTTCCAAACTTTCGGTGGAGACAGTAAGGAGGTAGGTATACAACTTTTCTATTTTCTCCAAAGCGAGATAAGGCTTTTTATATACCGAAACGTGTGGTACAAGTGGATTGATGAAATCTGTGTGCCTAAAACCACCTTCCAATTTTCCTATAAAAGGGCACCAAGGGAACCTCATTTGCAAGTTCGGACAAGGAGTGAAGTGCTGCCAATTTGGAGTCCTATAAGAGTCTCCTAATCAACTTGGAGGTTCTGGAGGCCCCTATCCTCATAGGGGAATCAAGGATGAAGAAGGAGTTCTACCCGAGCTTCCTCCTCCTCCCGATGTCGAGCTAAAAGTTGGGTGTTCGTTGTGAGGGAGCTACACACATGTCAAGGGAGTTATGATGCATAAACTAGCTACTGGTTTGGATTAATTTGGGTGTTTAAACATTTTATTCCATTTATCTTATTTTATTTCAGATTTGAATGCTTGATTTGATGCATGTGAGTGTTATGCTCTTAATTTCTAACCGATCGGTGTGAGGTTTTGAGTGCATGACTTGTGTTGTTCCGATTGTACATCACAAGAATACTTTTCATACCCACCTTATTGAGATTTCAATATGCTTTGGAAGCTCTTATTCTATGCATAATCACTGGACCTTGACAATACGATTGTCACATCAAGGTTTGGTCCTTAAAGCATTGAAATAAAAGCTTAGGAATTAATCGGGATTTCAATTAACTCCAACCAAAGAATTACTCTAAACCTAAGATGAATCTCTATGAACAATGAACTTGATATGTGTGTAGTGAAATCAAATCAACCCTTTATCTCATATTTTTCACAATCCACTAGGTCACTCAACTTTTAAGCTATTTCAACTAAGTCATTGTTTTAAACTCTTTTCAAAACCACCCCCTCTATTAGTCATTTTTATTAAAAATACACACTCTAAACCTACCAACGCTCCTTGAGAGACAACCTAGGGTCTACCCTAGACTATAAATCAACCTTAAAAACATAATCAATTTGATGTGTCATGAAAATGTGGTCAATGACCATGGATCTTATCATAGGTCTCCCAATAATAGTTTGGAAACATGATTCCATATTAGTGGTAGTGGATCACCTCACAAATTCTAACCATTTCATCCCTATCCATGAACCTCATACGGTGGAGGACTTGTCAAAAATCTGTATTCAAGAAGTGGTAAAGAAACATGGCATACCCGTTTCGATCACTTCAAACATAAATTTGAGGTTTACGTCTCATTTTTGGAAATCCATATAGAAATCCCTTGGAAATTTGTTGACGATGAGTACAATGTACATCCTAAAACTGATGCGCAATATGAACAAACGATAAAAATGTTGGAAGAAATGTTGTGGGATCGTGTAATAGATTTTGGTGGCTCATGGGAGAAGCACATACAATTAGTGGAGTTATTATATAAAAATAGTTATCAAGACTCAATACATATGACTTCTTTTGAAGCATTGTATGGGAATCTTTTTGATTCTACACTTTGCTGGGTGGAAATAGGCGAGACTTCATTGGTTGAACCGAAATTTGTCCAAGAGACAAAAGAGAAGATTTAGTTGATTAGGAAATAGATGGAGATGGCTCAGAGTCATCAAAAATCATATGCAGATAATCTTCAATGGCTGTTTTCATTCAAGGTGAGTGATCATGTGTTCTTGAGAAACTCTCCAAGGCTTGGGAATCATTATTTTGGAAATCATGGAAAGTTATCTCCTCGATACATAGGATCTTTTGAGATACTTTAATGAGTTAGTGAGGTGGAATATCAGTTGGAATGTACACCACAGTTTAGTTCTTTGCATAATGTGTTTCATGGATCTTAGTTGAAAAAATATTAGCATGATCCCGACCATGTGATTCGATGGGATCATGTTGACCTAGATTCAGATGCTTTGTCGGTGCATGTTCCAATGCAGATTGTGGATAGGAAAGAGAAAATATTTCATGGAAAAAGCATCGGTATAGTGTGGTTTTTTGTGGAAACATGATCATATTCAATAAGAGACTTGTGAATGGGAGAAATAAATAGTTGAGAAATATACCAAACTCTTTCGGTATAACAATGGTTTTCTACTCTCCAAGGATGTAAAGGATAATGGAGGAAGAATTTATCACCCCTGGTTTCAAGTAAGTAACCCTTTATTTATGCTTTTTAAGTATGTAAAGTGTTTTGGTAAAGTTTTGGAGGGTTTGGAAGAATTTTGTAATGTTTATGGGGATTTTATAAAGGTGAACAGTTGGTGCACGACTTGTGGAAACTGTGAAACTCCTATAAGAAACTGTGCAAGGTGAAACATGAGTTAAGGGAAAGGCACACAGTTAGGTGCATGATTTTTAAAAACCGTGCGGCCACCTAATAAAAATCATGAAAAGTGAGATTGTGGGATTTTTCACGATTGGCGTACGGTTTGTCTAACTATATGGGCCAACCATGCGAGGTGCTCCTTGAGGTAGAGGCTGACACACAGTTTTCCTAACTATGTAACTAATCATGCATGGTTTAAAAACTAGTTCTTAAAAAATTAGATCTAGGTAAATATTAAGTTTTAACCCCTCATTTTTGTTCCATTTTGGCCCTAAATTGAAAATTATTTCTCCCCAAGGTCTTGGAACCATTTCCCATCGAATTAGAAGTGATCCAAAGGCATTTATTGGAGCACTAAATCCCGATTCCCACAATAAATTTTCATTTATGGTGGTTTTTGGTGTTTTTTATTAGATATAATTTCTTCCCTCTCTAGTTTTATTAGATTTAGTCTGATACAGATAGATCTAAGGTTATTGATTCCAATCAGGGTTAGATTTGTCCTTGTTTATGTTAGGGGAAGAGATCTAAGGTGGTTTTTTGGAGATTCAACCTGGTTTTGTGGGTGTTTTCATGCTGTTCTTTATTTTCACTATAATTTATTAGGTGGGTGGCTTCACTATAGACTCCTATTATTATAAATTGAATGATCAGTTTCAAATTATATAAATTTATTGAAATTAACTGTGAAATTGTTGTAAAAATCATGGTAGAAACCCTATTTAGTGATGGTTTGTGGATTTTTGGTGAAATTGTGGCATTGTGGAAAGTGGTTGTGCAAAGTTATTTGTATTCTTGACTTTAAAATATTGATTTTAAAATATGGACTTTTTGGATTTATGAAAATTGTTTATTTGAAAGGTTTTTAATAAAAAATGATTTTATTGAAATTTCTTGGATGGTTTATTTGAAAGATTTTTGGCATACATGGGTTTTTTTGAGTTCAAAATTTTGATGTGACCTAAAATAAGGGGCATGTACCATTGGGGTACAAAGGGACATGGCCCTAAATAAGATATGTGTGTCATTAATGGGGAAGAAGGATATTAGACACTTTATGACAACTTAGTGGATGGACAAGAAACCGCTCATGAGTATGGAACTGTCAAAGAATCATGCATGTGTGGGTGTGTGTGAATAATGGAATGGGTATACCAAAAAGGAATGTGAAATGTTTTAAATAACTATTTTTTTAATTTCCATGGAAAATGGTTTTTGTTTGGAAAACTATTTTTCTTAGAAATAGTTTTAGTTTATGATAAACTATTTTAAATTGTTTTATATAATTATTTTATATAAATATGCTAACTTGTTCTATAATAGTGGCATGAGTAGGAAATTAATTTGGGGAAAACCTATTGAATTTCATTACTCACCCCTTCTTTGGAACTTTGGTTCTTTTGCAGATATTGTTCATCGAGACATAGGTAAAGGTAAAGTATCACAATTATTTAGTGGTGCATCATGATACCTGGGATATTTTTTAGTGTTGGAGTATGGAGCATGTTTGGAGTTATGGAGCTATGTATGTGGGAGAATTTGGGTTTTATTGGTTTTGTTTTCCACTTTTTACTTTGATGTTGTAGTCTTCTATTGTGGTACTCTATTTTGGTTTAGTTTTGATATTAATGTTATTACTTTGAGTTTTTTACATTGTTATCATGCATCATATAGTGGTTTCGTTTATGTAATGTTTAGTTGGGTTGTTTTATTCAAAAAAATGGAAAATCAACCCCCACTTATATTGAAACCCTTGGCATTTATTACCAGCCTTTAGCACCTTGGGGATGTCTCTTAAGGCCAAGTATAAATTTCGACTCATCTCAAGACAATGAGGAGGGGACGGATGTTACAGCTAGGTCACCCCATTCACATTACCAATGTTCCTTGAGGTGCTAGAAAAGTAATAGGTTATTGAGAAGATGTTGGATTGGGCCAGATAATCACAGAAGTGAATTCATTAGGACATTCATACAAGGCTACGAGTAGAGGTTCTTAGTTTCATAGTTATTCAAAGTTTCAAACATCAGGAAGTCGACTTCATCTTCCTTTATCCCATTTGACTAGAGTCGATAGTTCTCAGATCTTTACTAGGAGATCGAACATTATTTTTTTCTTATGAAGGTCCACTAATAGAAATTTGGCATATATCCACTAAACTATAACCATAGTCAAAACCCAAATGTGTCTATAGGTTATCTCCCAAAGGGTGTACAACTATGGTCAACATCTGAATTCAGATATAGGCTAGCATAAAAAATTATTTTTTCACAAGAGTGGCACATAAACAACCTATAACCATGATCGGAACTGAACTATGGC
Source organism: Viscum album (assembly GCA_963277665.1). Taxonomy (NCBI): domain Eukaryota; kingdom Viridiplantae; phylum Streptophyta; class Magnoliopsida; order Santalales; family Viscaceae; genus Viscum; species Viscum album. The sequence goes on from OY728164.1 coordinate 1,357,667,719, forward strand.
TATAGGGAACCTATTTCCATGGTCATTCCTGATCGTGGAAATAGATTGAGATTTTGGGGACCTATAACCACAATCTTCTATGATAATGTCTATAGGAGGATCTATATCCACAGGTAGGCTGGACCATGGCTATAGAGTGTTGTGTAAAAGTAATATTATTATTAATTTCATAATAATAATAAAATAAATTTATATTTTTTTTCACACACACACACAAATGTTTCATATATATATATCACACAACCGTTAGTGGAGTGATATGGTTCATTTTTCCACAGAGAAGATTTGTGGGTTTGAAACCTACTGGTAACTTATTTTGGGACCTTGTTTCCATGATCATGGACCTTGTGATAATAGGGGTACAAATGGAACAAGCTTATCACCACAAGCTTTACCATAGAAATAGGGATGATATCTAGTTCACCCATAGATATATTCGGGCTGTAGCCATAGAGATAGTTCCCACAGGTGGCCCTGGCCCTGGATATAACCCATATCCATGGTCAATGGGGATATATCCATGGGCATAATCTATAGATATAGAGAAAATTTCTAGTAGTGGTTGCATACATCAGAAACTTTATTGCATGACCTTCATCAACATTCAATATGAAGTTAGTGGTCCAAAACATTTTCCTCTATTACATAAGTATCCTTATAGGAAATAGTAACAAAAATAGGGTTCTCTAGGTATTGGTCACCAGCAAGGATACTAAGTGGGAATAGTATATCCCCATGACTCCCCTTGTCCATAAGGACCTAGAATAGAGCTTAGTCAACATTAGGGATAAAGTTTTCATGGATTTGGATGTATTCATATACACACCCTAAATTTTCTAGTGTCAGGAGAGATAAATGTTGTGCAAGGTACCATTTATTTATTTTCACCTAAGTGTGTGCTTCGTTTAATTTAAGATCAAAAAAATCCTTTATTTCACCCACCATATTCCAAGGTCTAGTAATTGAGGTTAAGAGTCTTCTAGTACCCTTGGTGTTGACTATTCTAGTTGGAGGTTGAGCTACCTTGTATGATGTACGTGGAGATTGTAAAATGATGTTAGGGTACCATATATCTTCTAGATATTTTATATATTTATTGATATATCCATATGATGTCAGCCTAAATATAGACTAGTTGTATTTAGTGTAGGCTGTCATTGATTTCTTTAGAAGGAGAGATGTATTCTTCAATGTTGACATAGAGAATGCCCTGTTCATCAGTGAATAGGAACACCAAATGGGTCATAGATGCACCAATGCCTTAAATTATTTAATGACTGAGCTGATGCTGATTTCAACAGAGTTTTAGTTGATGGTGTTTCCTAGGGTTGTGAAATAGTAACCTGATGTCTTTCCCTAGGAGGTTTTCGTGATACTCCCTCAATGTGAAATTGATTTTGGGTAGTTATACAACCGAGTGTTCCTATGATATCAATGTATCTGTATAGGATGGTTCCTTCTAGGTTGTGGGATCATTGTATTCATATTAGATATCTTCTATAGAGTAGTTTTATTCGACCTTATGTGTCACCTTGGGGTGCTCCATCCTTGTTTCTGAAGAAGGAATATGCCATTATGTGATTATGTATCGATTATCATCACTTGAATTAGGTGAAAATAAAGAACCATTATACGCTTCCACATATTGATGATCTATTTAGTCATCTAAAGGGAGATAGATGGTCCTCAAAGATAAATTTGTGGCTAGGATATCACCAAATGTTTGTAAAGGATGAAGATATCCTAAAATAGTCCTTCAAGTATTGTTATAGGATTTACGAGTTAATCGAAATTCCTTTCAGTTTCATAAAATCACTAGACGTGTTCATGAGACTGATGAAATTTTTGTTCTATTATTTTCTTGAACAATTAATAGAAATATTAATTAAAGACATTATCATGTTTTTTGGGTCTGAGTAAGAGAATATAAAACATCTGTATATTGTTTTTGGAGGTTTTTATAGCATCATCAACTATTTGGGAAGCTGTCTAAGTGTATGTTCTAGGCTTGTGAGGTACATTTCTTGGGGAATATTGTGTCTAAGTAGGTAGTATCTATAGATTCTTAAAAGATAAGGGTGGTGGTTTCTTGGATAGCCCTAATAATGATGTGGAGGTGAGAAGTTTCCTTGGTACCACAGGATATTATAGGAGGTTTGCACCGAATTTATCATGGATTGTGACTCCTTTAATATTCTTGACTTAGAAGGACTAGGATTTTGTATGAAATAACTAGTTTCAGACTAATTTTTGAGTATTTTATGAATAATATGTTTAGTTATCTAGTTCTTTATTTTCCATAGGAAGGTGTTGTGTTTGAAGTTTTTTGTGATGCCTCATTCCTTGTCTTGGGTTGTGTCCGGATACAGTAGCGAACAATAATCTCCTACTGTCTTGATAGTCACAACCCCATGAATGTAACTATGATACCCATGATCTCAAGATTTTCATATTCATATTTTTCTTGAAGTTGTGGTGACACCATCTCCCTGATGATAATTTTTTAGTCTTCATGGATCATAAGAGTTTGAGATATATATATTCTACCAGCATGATTTGAACTTGTGACAAAAGGAGTGAATACAATTTTTACAAGATTACAAATTTGAGATTTCCTATACAATGGATAAAGGTAATGTCATCACTGATGCTCTAGGTAGGAATTCACATGGTGATATGTTCATGATTCTATGGATTCTTGTATAGTGATAGAGAATCTTGTAAGGATTTACCTTGATATGAAGGAAGTTGAATGTAGAGGTTGTCTCTACCATATGAACATTCATTTATCCCTAGCACAACACATATAGGAATCTCAGCTAGGGGATTCTAAAGTGTAATTTTACTAAGATTGTGTTGTTTTTGGAGATTAACTTGATGGATGTTTTGAGGATGATTTTAATTAGGTATTATTTCAGAAAAGGATATTTATTCCCTCAGTGACGTGGGATGCAGTTCTTTAGGAGTTTCACTACTCAGCCATGGAAGTGCATCAAAGTGTGTCTAAGATGAATCATTCTTTTAGGGATCAGTTTTGGTGGTCAAGTATGAAGAGATAGATCATGAAATTTTTTTCCTAATGTTTGATCTTCTATAAGGTAAAGGCGAAACATCATGTTCCTAATGGGTTTCTTCATCCATTAGATGTTCCTTAGTGGAAGTGGGATGAAATATTAATATAATTTATGATAAGTTTACGATGAGATCAAGGTGTATTTGATGTTATTTGTGAGATCATGTATTATTTTATGAAGTAGGATCACTTCTTGGAAATTAAGGAGTTGAGTGCAGTTAATTTTTTGTTGATGCAATATTTGGAGGATATTGTGAGGTTCCATGAGGTTTCAAGGATGATAATCTCTAATTGTGATCCAAATTTTATCTCCTGAGCATGGAGAGGTCTCTAACAAAATTTTTGAATCTCACTTATGTCTAACTGTTTTTTCTATAGAAATATGGCCAGATGGATTAGACTGTCTAGACCTTGGAAGATATATTGCATGCATGCATTTTTGATTTTGGGGGTTTGTGGGTAAAGAAACTACCCTTGGTTGAATTAGTCTATAATAATAGTTATCACTCCACTATTATTGTAGCTATATTTTAATATCTATATGGATAACCTTGTAGATCTCCATTATGTTAGATCAAGGTTGGGGAGTCTTTAATTATTGAACTAGAATTGGTGGAGAGCATGATAAAAAATGTGTAGGTGATTTACAAGTGGATAAAGATAGATACAGATTTTTATATTTCCTATGTTTATCATATGAGGAGGCCTATTAAATTAAACATTAGAGATCATGTGTTCTTGAAGGTATCTCTTTTTCATGGGCAACATAGGTTTGCTCATATATGAGTAAGACCTCTCTTTTATTTTTTGGACCATTCGAGGTTTTAGAACACATTCTTGAAGTTTTATATCGATTGATGATTCCATTGTATATGTATTGGATCCATGATATATTCCATGTGGATTCTTAAATATATTCATAATGACTCTAATTTCATTGATTGAAGTGTATTAGATATTGAAGATGATGCAGTATTAAAGGAATAACCTGTTGAGATTTAAGATCGTCGGGAGAAGGTATTGAGTGGGCATGATATTCCTTTGGTTCATATCCTATGGTGTAATGGTGGATTAGAAGAATATACCTTTTAATGATATTTATATATTCACATTCAATATCCCAAATTTTTTGATGATTTATTTTATTTATATGATATATATTCCCTTGGATTGATTTGTGAGATGGCTGATGATGTTGTACGATTTTGTGCCCTTTCCTTATGATGAGTTAGTTGTGTTATTATTATAGATATATCCTTAATTGGGAGTTATCTTAGGAGATGTTTGTTTTATGACCCCCTTCCTACTCTCCTTCTTCTGTTGGTTTCAATTCTCAAGGGAAAAAATTGTTTAAGAGGTATATGATGTAAGGTCCTGAATTTTTTCAAACCCTTTATTGATTCTCGAGTGTCGAGGTAGTCTAAGCGATATTTAGTGGTATTAATGTTTGTTTATAGAATAAATAAATTATTTTAAGTTGATATTTTATTTAGTAGAGGGTAGTTTTATAGTTTGGTGTGTCAACTTGATTTTTGGCTAAGTCTGGTATGAACCTTTTATATCACCATTGGATGTGGGAACGACCTTTATGTATCAGTCCTTAGTAAAAAAACAACCTTATGTACTAGAGGTTACTTTTATATATCACCCCCTTTACCCTTACACATTCCCTTTATCATATAATTTACCCTTATGTATCATAGTGCAGCTTTATACTTTACCAAAATTCTAGTATATAAGAGTATTCACTATAATACTTAAGATTTAAATATTGATATGTAAAATTTAATTATTGATATATAAGAGTAATTCCATGAAATGTAAAAGTAAAATGTTCATACATAAGAGAAAATTTTCCCTACTAGTAAAAGTAATTTTCTTTTCTGCAGAAATGAACTTTACCTATCTTCCTTTTGACACTTATGTATTGTAGAGTTTTCTAAATTTTGAATATATAAGATAATTTCTGAAATACATAAAAGTAAACCCTAAACACATAAGATTCTTTTACCTAATACATAAGATTCATTTATTCTATTCATAAGATTAAATCTCCTTGTTAAAATTGTTCATTTTTTGGTTTTTCTTGAAACATGTTTTACGAATGATAGGGCCATTATCAGTTGTAAACTATAGGATTTGGAAAACCTATAATGTAAGAAATTCCCTTCACCACTAAAAGATTCATTCTATGATTTTATAGGGTTTTAATGTTACCTCATAGAGATTCATTTCACTAAGACTTACATTGGACATATCAAATTTAATATATAGAGAGAGAGAGTTGATCATGTTTTAAAATACGAAACACCTAGGAGGATCATGGCCCAATTATATGATTTGAAATATTAATTTTAGAGTTCACTATTTACTGGAAAATAATTTCTATTTTTCTCAAACATAAATGACCATATATTCTTTTAGAGACTTGGTTTGGATCCCCACTTCAATAAATTAACTATAGAGATTCAAGGTTAAGTTTTACCTCATAAGTTCTTGGTTGTGTGATCATATTCCTATTACTACTATTTCATAGTTCTGATTAAGGTAGGGGATTCAGAACTTATCTTATCTAATTATGTGTAAATTTGATATTAACATGCTTTTATTTCTAATGGGTAAATGATAGATATTTATCCAAATAAGATAATAAATAAAATTAAAGGAATGAAAGGGATGGTGTAGTTTCTCATGCGATTAAGTTATTTTTTATGTTATTACCTCATGATATTTTCTAGATAGTATAATATTATAATGTCAAATAAAATCAATGTGGCTTTAGATTATTAATGTAAATATTAATCTAGAATTGATGATGTGATGATATCAAATGATTAGTAATTGGTTAATAGTACATGATTAGAGATAATATTAAACCTTAATGCTTGTGTACTTAGGAAAGTTTTATATTCCTAGTTCTTAGTGATGGTAGTTGGGTTGTTATATGGGACATTAGTCTTAGTTTGAGTCTTAGGCAGGTTAGTTTCCCTTAGAATGGTTGTGTTCTATAATATTCATCAAGTTCTATTATTTATTATAAACCAAAACCTACTTTAGATGGGGAAACTTATGCCCATACTAGCCATGGGTTTCAGGTGACTTCCTAGCATCTTGGTTGTTGAGGATACAAATGGCAGTCTAATGTTGGGCAAAAACCCTCAAGGTATCATTGAGACATTTTTGGGTTTCTTGTGTTTGTTAACAATGTAGGTTTCCATGGTGAATTTTCGAGTTCCATAGATTTTTTTAACAATCCATGTTGATAAAGAACCATGAAAAAGGAATAGAAGATCTGGAGGTAGTACAAAAGAACAGATACAAGGTGGCACCATTTTCCAGTGTTTGCCAAATTTTTGGGGTCCAAATTTTAGAGTTTTGTGAGCATCGTGAAATATGGATTTCCTTGAAGATATCATCAAAATATGGAAAATACATGAGTTTTGCGAAGATAGGATTCATGGATTGGATTTCACAAAGACAAGAATAATATTGACGGTGTTCTTCGTGATTATGATGAGATTCGTGAATGAAAGAGATGAAGGGAAATGCGATGGAGCTTCATGGTAGTGGTGTGAAGTAATGAAAAAATTCTATGAGATCACGACAAGCTCTATGATCCAAAAATTTCCACGATGCTTCGCGATATTGAGAGAATTTTGGCAGGAATTTCGGAGCTTTGTGATTTAAGATGACGTGGCGCTGACATCGAGCGGATGGTTCGAGGGTCGATGGAATCACCTATAAATAGGCCTCGACCCCCTCAAGAGAAGTATAGAGTTTTTCAAGAAATTTTTTTTGCTCTCGACTCACGAAGTTGGTTCGCGAATGCAGTGTGCTTCGCGAAAAGAAGGAGCTTCGCGGTGGCTAATCTAGCTTCGCGAAAGTTGTGTGATCCATGTTGGCTCAGTGAGCTTCACGAAGGAAGTATCTTTATGATGACTTGAGATCTATAATGGCCTGATCTCTACGAAGGTTTGAGCTTCGCAAAAAGGTAGGAGCTTTACTAAGTCTTATTTGAGATTCACGAAATTGGAAGCTTCACGAAGTAGGGTGCTTTGTGAAGGTACTTCCCAAAGGTTGGTGCCTAGTGGTCAGGGGCAAAGGGGTATTCATCAGTGGATAAAATTTGGATTTCAACAGAGAATATACATACAGTGGAGGATACATTAATTAGTGGTAATGAAGATAACTACAGGTCTATAAACTGTGAGTGGATCTTCTGAAGAAGCAGTGAGCTCACTTCAGTTGAGGGAGTAGTGAGTTCTCAAATTGTGAGTGGTTGTAAACCAGGAGGGACAATGAGTCCACTTCAAACTTGTAAACAACAGTGCACTTATAGTGGAATTGGTACATTGGCACACTACCGGTGTATGATCCTTGGACGTAGCCCAGTGAGGGTTAACCAAGTAAAAATTGTTGTGTCCTGTGCATACTTTAATGTTTATTAATACTCTGCAATGGGAAGGGGAGAGAAGAGGGTTTTTTCTAACAACAAAACAAGATCAAAAGGGAAAGTTCTTTTAATATGTCATACCCTAATTCACCCCCTCTAAGGGTATCTAGCCTAGTGAACCTAACATATACTTCCCCTACCATTATATCTACACTAAACATGGTATGTATGTGAGAATATCCATGATATGGTGGATCATAATTATTGAATATGTTATCATACAAGCTATAACTTCTCACAGTAATGACATACATGTATATACAGGCTATGTAAGATTAAGTTTATAATGTATGCTTGTATCTAGGTTGTAATGGATTACAATTATTTCATGTGTATATATACTTGGGTTATAATGGATTAAGGTTCAATGTCTATTTACATGGGTTATAATAGATATTAGTATTACTATGTGATTATGGGGATTTTATTGTGTGGTGGATATGATTATAGGGATGTGGTTATTATGTGATTGTATGGATGTGCATTTTATTTTATGGAGGGGATAAGAACACCAGGATGTAAGACTTTTGGGTTTAGGGTAATTAATTCAGTGGGAAAGTAAAAGTAGGGTACCTTTCTTTTATATATTCTTTAAAATTATTTTAACTACCTTTATATGTTACTTTGTGAGTGTTCCTTAGTGAGAATTATAATTTAGTTGACCTGATTTAGGTAATGAGTTAGTTTCACTATTTATTCATTGAGGCTTTAGTATAGTTCTTCTATATTTTCATGAGTTTTTTTTTGTGTAGGATCCTACCGAGTATACTTGTATGAAAACCCCTATATGTATAACTATTTTTAGGACCACTGGATAGAATTGGTGACTGAGTTGGGAATTACTAGCCCATGTAGGTGTTTCATTATTTTCCAGTGTTTGTGGTCATTTCCATTGGTGTTTTTCCATGGTATATTTCTATTTTTTTCATTCATTGTATGATATTACATCTATTAGGATTCATTTATTTATTATTATGGAGTTTATTGGTGGATTATTTTTCATTCCTTGTAATTTGAGGGTAATTACACCCATATGTGTGTGTTTTATACCCTCAGTATTAGTTACCAAATGATGTCCTATTGGAGGTGTGATTCAAGGGTCCCTTCTATCTTTACTATCGTCCATGGAGGGGTACTGGTGGGTATAGGTTGTGAAAATATGGACATATCATAAGTCCATAGAGATTCATATTGTACGATTCATATGTAAGCCCTATTATTCATTTATATAGTTGAACGTTAAGTGTTAACATTTAAATCTCTACCAAAAAAGGTTATCATTGATTATAAATGTTTCATAAGATAAAAAATTTGGGGGAATAAAATGTATTTATATGATAAATTCATGAACATAATTAGAATAAGGTTACAAAGTGTATATAACCGTTGTAATTACTTGAAATTTTTATAATGTTCAAGTAAATTCCATGAAGGCTTGAGGAGCATCCCCAAGGCCTATATAAATAATTTTAAGGACATGAAAATAACATTCATGGATCCTATGGATTCTCCCAAGTCATATCTCTCTTTATCCTTCTTCATTTACCTTGAGACATATTATAATATCATGGAGTGAAGAAGAATCACACCCAAACATTGGGTGATTTATGTCATCTTGTGGATACACCCTAGATGGGGGATTCCTTTGGCCACTTCTCAGGGATCTTCATTAAAAATGTTTTTAAAGACTCAAGGATAAACCAACTAAAGTTCAAGGTACACATATGTTATTCATTTTATATTATTCATGATTTTGGTTTCATAACATGGTGATATTGGGTTTAAGGGTTTATTTCTGTCTTCTACTAATTGAATATGAGTTATTAAATCCTTATAAATCCATCAATGGTATCAGATACATACCATGTATTTTGACACTCATTTTTTGAAAATAAAGAGAAATGAATATCATTTTTATTTCTTATTGAATATCATGAAAAAGGATATATATATTTTTTATTGTGGTTGTATTTATAACATATGATGTCATAATCCATGATTTGACCACATCATTTGATATGTGATAATATATTAGGTGATTTAATGAAGTTATTTGGTTTTTTTGTATCTTAATGTATGACATTTGAAATCATTACTTACGATGATGTTGATTTGTACTGTTTGAATATTGAAAAAACATAGCCTTGAACCATCAATATGATATAGGGTTTATCATAAAAAACGATTCTTGGGCACCGAAGGTGATGTTACATTCCACATTACACATGTCTTAAATTATGACATAGGCTAATCACTGGGCCGTGACTTATGATATAAGGATATCGTAAAATATGATTGATAATTCTTGAATTATCTTATATAGGATACAATAGACAAGTCATAGGGCATGATATCATTTTTGAACTGAATCAAATCTTACAATATAAAATGTTTTGTGAAATACAACATATTTTCTTAATTTTTATTTTTTTAATTATGAATAAAATTTGATAATTTATAAAATGTTTATAAATTACAGAAAAAATTCATTTTGATATTTTTATTTAATTTATAAAGTGTATATAAATTAATTAATTATAAATAATTTTTAATTAATTATTAAATGTTTATGAAACATTTGATAAATAAATATCCATAATATTAAAGGTTAATATTAAATATATTTGGTTTATATGGAATAGATTATAATTTAGATATAGAGTGTTTATATAGAAATTATAGGATAATTTATATAGGTTTATAAATTATAAAATAAGGAAAATTATAAAGGACTTTATATTGAATTATAAATTCTTCATAATTGTTAATTTGAAATGATCAAATTAAAATTCATTATTTTATAAATTATTTAAACCATATCTAAAGTATTTTTGATAAATTTATATGATCGAGGATTAAATAATAATAAATTTGTGATATTTTGATTATGTAAAATGATTGCATAATAAATTTGGAATATAAAGTGTTTACATTTCATTTAATATCATATATTTAATTGAAATGATATATAAAGGATAATATGATGGAGTTCATATTGAAAATAAATATAAAGTGTATATTTAATTAATTATGGAATGTCCACAATTCATGGATAAATTATAAAGTATTTATAATTTCTTTATTTATGAATTTATTAGAAATGTTTATCTCGTGTCTAAATTTATGAATTGTTCATTTATTTAGTTTATTATCTAATTTATTCTTAAATATAAATTTTATATTATGAATGGATGCATGATTTAGTTTAAAGTGTTAAACTACTTCTATAAATTTTTATACATGCATTTAAGGAGTTACATGCTAGGTATGGTAATAGATTTAGTTTTCTTCTACCTTGAATTTAGATCGTACTAGGTTATGAGATTTAATTAAGAATTTAGTTGTAGTTTATACATATTAGGTGTTATAATTATGATAAAATTAACTTCTATCTTGTGTAAAGAACTGTGGGTATAAGGACTTTGGGATATACTATCCATTGGCCTTGAATCTTAGGTTATGTCTAGAAAAATGGTGGTTGGATACCTATCACTCTATGATTATTATTATGAGGATTATTAGTTTCATATGGTTATAATACTTTAATGAAATATTTTCATATACCTTATCCATGGGATACATTTGGATATGTATAAATATAAATTTTATTTTAATTTGGGTTAGTAAGACAAGCTATAATCTGTGTAAAGAGTTACACATCAATATAGTTTGAACATATTGATTTGGTGGAAGGAATACAATTAAAAACTAAATCAATATAAGAATTCATAAATATAAATGGAATTCATGAGATAATATGGTGATATAATAAATCCCTTTTAAATAATAAGTGTTATATTCATTTTAAATAAAATAGTTTTCAAGACCGAGATTATTTAGTATGGGTGAACCTAACCATCAGATGTCTATGGATTATATTATGTAAGGAAAGTAGATTATAGGTGATCCTAACCATTATGTTCATATGTATGATGTGATCTTTGGGTTACACTTAGATGGGAAAACCTAACTATTAGGATATCCAAGGAATATAATTAAGTGAATCCATATGATGGATAGAGATAAAGAGTTATCTTCTCAATTATCTAAGATTCATATGTAATATGATTGACATAAATGACTAACATATATAATCAAGTCTTGTGTTATGAGATTATATAGGATGATTCATGATGAAATTTAAATATTTTCTTATTGATTTATATGATGTAATTTAAAATAGGTCATTATTTTATTGAGATCACATTTAATAAAATTGTTTATTAAATGAATATAAAATATGATACTCATCTGATAAAAACTTATATTTTGGATAAAATTGATTCATAATAATCAAACATGAATTTTATATAAAACCTTGAGAAGTAAAATCTTAATGGAAGTAATTACCTTTACTGGTACATAAACTTAAGAATTTTTTATAAGAATGATGAAAAATTCAATGTGTTAGAACAATATATTTCTAAGTAATGAAATGATGAAGTTTTTTAACAAGTGGATCTAGGTACTTATTTAGAAGCATAAATGTATTCAATTAAGGTTTAAAAAATAATTATTTAAATGTAAAATGACCCAACAGAATTTAGTCTCTATTCATATACCCATCATGATTGGGTATGGTAGTGACCTGGTGAGACTAGAGGTTTCCTTTATGGATTGATATAGCTATGAAATTCATTATGAAATCATAATTGGAAATGTTTTGACAATGTGTATGATTTTAATAAAATCGTACCCTATTTCCTCAAGGAATCAAGGATATCTAAACTAGGCATGAAATGTCTATGCTTTGATGTTGTATTAGCAGTTCAAATGTAATGCCCTAGTCCTGCACTCTCGGATTCGGTTCTATAAACATGTACTTTAGATACTCACTTTGATACAAATTATAAAAGACTATATATAACCATAATTAGTTACAAAATCAATAATTATTATTACAACTCTTACATCCCAAGGATATTTTCAAGTTTAGAGATTTATAGAATTAGGAAAAAATAATTACTATAAAAACCCATGTTATTTGGATCAAATAGACATTTTTTCATTATATATGAAGCTAATTAATCCATAACGAGTCTTTAACATCTCCCATAAATTCTTTAACATGTTCTATCCTTATAAACATTTCATATGTATTAATTTACGTTATAAATCATGGAATGGAAACATAATAAAGGGGTGAGCTCAAATGCTTAGAAAGGGAAACATATAAATAATTTTTTCAAAAAAACAATCATGATATACATAATATGAAAATAATAAATAATATGAATAATTACATATTCAATTGAAACTAATATCATGATATATCCATGATAATAAATGAAAACATAGATATAAATAATAATGATCTCATATCAATGGAATGCATAATGCTGAACATACAAAACATGATATCAAGGCCTTGTGCCAAGAAACTATGCTAATATGGGGAGTTTTATACACAAAAACCCAAGATATTTTTTATCATGATACCTTTAAATGCATTGAGGTGCTATATAATTCTAGACCCCACCCATCACTTGTTTAAGTCTAATGAATTCACCATAAGAGACAATAAATTTTTTTATACCATTCCTTAAGGAACCTATGGATGAATAAAAACATGGCTATCAATGTAATAAATAATAAAAAATTTCAATAAATAATCAACCTATGTTAGAAATAAATAATCACCAATTATGTCAATACTTTTCCCCATGTCAATAAAATGGATAACATGATCATAACCCATCCATAGAAAGGTGGTGGATGGTAAATAATACATAGTCAAATTTCCAATAATCATCCATATTTGAATAAAAATATTTGGAATGCTAATACTTTTCCCCAATTCAATAAATTTGATAACATGATCACAAAACACCCAGATAAATAAGGTGGATAGTCAAACAATACATAGTCAACTTGCCAATGATCATCCATAATGGAATAAAAATATATGGAACACTAATACTTTTACCCATGTCAATAAAAGGGATAATATTATCATAACCCATTTAGAGGAAGAATGTATGATTGAAAAAGAACATAACCCCATTGTAATAAAGGAAACATAGAAGGGTTTTGACATAAATAAAAAATTCCCTCTTAAAAGAATGCTTCAAATGATATCACAAAAGAAGGGATTAGGAATAGAAATGTTTATACTATGATTTGAATCCCCCAAATGATAAATATATATTAGAGGATAAATCATGAAACATAAACCCCATTATGGTAAATAATTTTGAAAATTATAAGGTAAATGGATGCAAAAACTTAAAAGATATTTCAGAAAACATTTTTTAACATTGACGTTAAATACAAATTTATATATCACTATCAAAGATAACTTTTGAAAAGGTGGCATGAAATATTTTAAAAACCTTTAATTTTAAAAAGAATATCCAATAATGGATCCTTTATAATTCATAAATTTTATATTTTTTTAATGATAAGAGGAAGACAAAACATATGAAAGTGAAAGGAAAATCCCTTTTTATTATTTTCAAAATACCTTTGTTCAAAACTCACACAGTAAGAAGAGTAAAAAACATTAATTTGTATAAAAATATATTATTTCCCCTTATAGTTATATAAATTACCATAAAATAAAATATTAGGTTGTAATAACCCAATAATGTAAGAAATAAGTCCATGATGAAACAATATAACTCATAGAAAAATGACTTGTGTTATCAATATCCCTTTTGAGTAATATACTCCTTGAAGTAAGAAATATTTCAAAATGAGGTTTTATGTGGTAGTAATATGAATAAATAAAATACCGCATATTATAATAAAAGGAAATAATGTACCCAACTTATATAAAATAAGTATAATAGAAACAATCATAACTCAATGAATGAAAATTGAGTTACCAAAATGCCTTATGACTAGGGTAACAACTGATTCAAAATACATTTAATGAAAAGGAACTGATTTGGATTAGTATTTCCCATTATAAAAATAAATATATGATAAATATACATCCGTAGGTAGTTAATACACCATTCAAAGGAAAACATGGTGCATAACTTAAACAAGTCTCAAGGATTTAAAGTTTGAGACAAAGAACCCTTGCAACTTGAGTAACATTTTAATCAAAACCCCTTAAAGGATAGGAATTGTAATTAAAATTAAAATGAAATTATTAAAATATAATTCATGATATTATATATAAAATAGGTATTATCTACACCACATAAATTAAATTATGTGAATAATACCAAATATGTCTCAAAGATAGGAATTTGAGATGAAAACCTGTACCTCGGTCCTAATTCGTTCATCACTTTCACCAAACATCCTGAATAATTAAATTAAGTTCATTAAAAAAATACCCAATAAAATTATTCATAAGTATTATGATTTATAATTCTCATTTATAAACATTATATTCACACACACACATATATATATTAGTTAGTTTTTACTTATTTTCAACACTAGGTGTAAGTAATCTTTATCCCTTTGAACTAGTTTCATAAAAGAGGCGTTGGTATCTATTATTTTTCAAAATTACATAATTATTATATAATATATGGTACTTTAATAGATGTTACATGATATTTTATAAATATATAATTTCATTCCAAAGTAGTTTTGGTTACGAACCATGAAGATGGAATTGATAATGATCATGTGTTAGTGATTCTTAATGAAATAAGGACAATTTCTTAATTAATGAGTTAAATGTTTATATAAAATTAAAGAACAAAAAAAATTATATAAATATTTATATAATATTACACCATTAAAAAAATGCTCATAATTATTCATTAAATAAATTCATAGTATTGTTCAAGTAGGTGGTTAAACCGACCCAAACATGAACCTACCATTATTAGTGGATAATTATGAGGTGTTTTAGTTGTAATATCATTATTAAAAAATAATAATGACCTTATTTAATGATTATTAATGTGATATATCATAATTTTAAATAATTATAAAGATAATATAGCTTATATAAAGTCATTTCATAGAAATAAGTGATCATTTTCTTCTCAGTTCACTCATTTTAAACAATTGAATTAATGATAATCATTTGTTAATCATATCATTAATAGATTCTAAAATTTTACATAAAATAAAATTAATTATATCATAAAAATAATATTTATACTTTAATACCATCCACATTTTCATCCATGCAAGGTGGTGATGGAAAACTATAAATTAATCATTATATGGAGGCGGTAGTTCACACATACACATAGATAATGATTTCATTTTCATAGAATGATATGAAGGATTGGTATGGTTTATTATTTAAAAATAATAAAAAATATATAAATATACTAATTATTTAATAAATTTACCTTTTATGCCATAATTTTAAGGTGTTTAAGTAAAAAAACACATTGTATCATGGACGCGGTATTCCCCACAATGCACGAATGACAGTTTCGTTTTTTCTTAATAGAAAAAAGAAAAAGTGATTAATTATTATTACCATAGAATAATATAATTAGGTATATGAAAAATATTTATGTAATTACATAGGTATTTTAAAATTATAATTGGAAAATAAAAATAGAAAATAAAGAAGATAAGTAAAAATGATTTCTTATATTGAGAAATTTGAGATTTCCTTGAAAGATCCCTTGGAAATGGATGAAATAGGCTAACATATTGTGAATAAAATCCCAATAGAGTGTATATTATTATATTTTAAGGAAAATGGTATAGTTTTATTAGGAAATAAATTTTTTAGGAGTTACTTTATGGGTTGGTGAGAGTCCCCTTTTATAAGTGGTGAGAATGACATTTTTGTAAATATTTCAATTTAATATAGAGGGTGCACATGTTAAACATGTAAAGTGGCTCCAAAATTGAGAAATAATAGAGTAGGTAATATATAATGTATATAAAACTTAATACACTCAGTTATAATCATATTTTTATTATGTTTCAAAACCTTTACCCCTTCAATTATTACTTTTACCATTTTAGTTTTATCATGGTAACTAGTTTTTGCCTAAGGTAACATAATCATTATGACTAAAAATAAAGTGGTCCTTATTAGATAATTTGTACCCACTAATTATAAATTTTAAATCCATTTAATTTTATTCAATTTATAAAAGTGATAAAAATAAATTTTAAAATAAAAATCTATAATGTATTAAAAACATTTTTTTGAGAAAATATTACTTATTTTATAAAATATCATATATGGGTTTGTAAATTAAAAAAAATTTAAAATTATAAATTCACTTATAAAATACATATTTAGTCATATAAAAAGGTTCATTAATTTTAAATTTATTCTTATATACTAATAATTTCATAATAGTTGTGTTATTTATAAAAGAAGTATTTTCACTATTCACCTAAAAAAAATCTTTAGAAAAATATAAAAAATTCATACTAAGAAAATATTAATATGTTGAATCCAAAAATAATTTTATTTTTTTCAAATTCATGTTCTAAAATTTATAAATTTAACTTTTTAATAAAAAGTTGAGATATAATGAAATTTTTTTTATAGGAAAATGACTTTTTTACAATATGAATCATTTTAATTCATATTTACTATTATTTACTAATTAAATTAGTATTAATAAATTATTTATATAAAATATATTTTATCATAATTAATAAAAAGTTTCTATAAACAGAAATACATATCGCATAAAAATATAATATTTAGAAAAATATATTTTTAAGTATAAAATGACCATATTAGTCATTTTATCTATAACAATTGAATTTCATTCACATTAGAAGTAGCCTTTAATTTATTTCTATAAATATATCATAAAGTGTTTACTCCTTTTCATTCACAATAATTCAATGGATTTGTTTTAATGGTATAAATATATAATGGTTTTATTTTAATTTAGTACCATGTGTGGAGAAAACTATCAAACACATTGAATTATTTAAATGTAATCATATATTAAAATTTCAAGGTGTTACAAAAAATAATTAAAATTTAAACCAAAAGAAGAAAACATATTTTTTAAGATCAAAAAATAAATCTTCCAATATCCAATCAATTTTTTTGAAACCAAAAGCATGTTTCATGAAGGAAGGGAAATATTTCATTTGATGTAATTTTCCTCTAATACCTAAAGGGGTATTAGAAACTCTATGGAGAGTCCACATTAAGAATTGATGTTATAGAAATAAATTATTTGATTTTAAAGGGTACATGATACCAAATTTATATTTCATAAATGCTATAAATATGAAGGAGTTCAAAATCATGGTTATAATTTATAGATCTTATAGTTTTCATTCAAATATTTCTATTTGGAATGAAAAGGAAAATTTATGATCATATAGATCTAAATAAAGTATGTGTATTTTCATTTTATTTCTCTTATATGATAAAAGAAGATATTTGTTGGAAGAGAGTTGTTATGGACAATATGAGATGATAGTTTTAACACACATAGTTGTATTTGATCTAGTTATATAACATAGTTTTAAAAAATGAGATAAGGATTAAAGGAATTGTATCCAAGATA
Organism: Viscum album; assembly: GCA_963277665.1. NCBI lineage: Eukaryota > Viridiplantae > Streptophyta > Magnoliopsida > Santalales > Viscaceae > Viscum > Viscum album. The sequence continues at coordinate 1,357,685,672 of OY728164.1, forward strand.
AAAATGTTTTATTTAATATATTTATTTAACTATTAGGGAAGTGATCCCACCACCATAAATTACATATTTTAAAGAGTAAAGTTTTATTTTTAGAAAATTTATCCAGACTCATAGAGTAACACATGAGATATAGTGGCTGATAGTTTATTTTTTAAACATTACTAATAAATGAAATAAGTTTCATTTACTAAAAAAAGGGGGGTTTTTGTTTCTTATCATGATATTCTGAAGAGAATATAGTTTCTAAGTGGCTAGTGGGAGTATGTTTGGACTTATAGAAGTTAAAATGTAAATAAAATAAAATATTATATTAGTAAAAATTCAAAGTGAATGTAAATTTATATATTAAAAGAGTTTATGATGTGTTGGTAAAGAATGATAATGTAAAGAGTTACATTTAGTTACCAAAATTATCTCACAGAAAATTTTGTATGGAAATGTTCCAAATATGATGATTATGAACTTAGAAATAGTTTCGATTTAACATAAATTATTAACATCCTAACATTTGATGTTGTGAAGTTAAAGAACTTGAATACCATGTTCAATGGGTTCAACACTAGGAATTTAATTTCAAATATCACCATTATTCAAACTAGTTTTATTCATATATGTTAATCACTAAAACATTTTATTAGGATGGTTTTATTATATGGAAATATAGATATGTGGTGGGAATTACATTGAAATGTAATGAGTTTAAGAAAACCCTAAAAGTGTAGAAAACATAAGACCTTTATGGTGGTTTATCATATGAGATATGATTATACATGTGATTATGTACGATTTTTTAGTATTCTTAAACGATTTTAAGAATATAAAATGTATCATTTTATTCAAAATGAATTATCCAATTTATCATTATTTCATATCATATGCATATATTACATGAAGTATAATGCTAATTGACCTTTCAAAGTACAAATTTGAGTTATCCCTAACCGATGTTTATAATGAAGTATTATTGGTTATAGTAAAATGTTAAGGTTTTTTTGGGTATGATTTTTTATAGAGATATGAAATATACTCATGAGATATAAAATGATTTTTATGTGATAGATAAACCATCAAGTATACCATATGAAGTGAAATATACCATGTATTTGGTATGCCAGGGGTGCATGTTCCATATTGAATCCTCATTCCTAAGGTTGAAAAGATACCCAATATGAGAACCTTAATACTTTGAAACCTTTATTACAATGTCCTTGAGACTGAGTTAATCATGGGGTGGTTGGGTATATTTATGATCATGTTTTGGTTAAGTCTTCATCAATATAGGTTTTTCCCTCTTATATTAAAAGTATTACATTTGGTCCCTCAATTGAGATAGATCAAGGAAGTGTATATCCATAGCTAGATATTCTACATATGATATTATTATCTATTTGGATGAGGGGAATGTGATGTTCTCTTCCACTTTGGTGAATGACATGTGATGTATTCATCCATTCAATTAGTCTATACATATAAAATCAAGAATGTATGAGTATATATATGAGATTGAAACAATTCATGTCCTATGGTTAATCAATGTCTTAGTCAAATATATTATATTAAAATGTATGCTTGTATATGATATTGGTAGTAAAAATAGGTATAAAGATACACGTGTTTGATAGATTTCATGCCAAATCCCATTATATCACGAGTAACACCGATGCTTTACAAGAGGCCACTCTTTGATTATATTTATAAATTTAGGAATTCATATTTGTTTTCAATGCTACAAAGGACCATGGGTTCACACTTTTTGGTTGACTAAAAAGGGATTGAGTTTTATGAAACTTAGAAAGTTTCTCTAAAAGTGTGTTAGAGTTTATCCAAAATGAGTTTTGGATGGATATTCACAAGGTATTGCATATGATATGATACATGGTGAAGATGATGACAACTTTACAAAGATATTTTTATAGATATCTAAAATGATCTTAGGATATGGTTTCATAAGTTATTGTATATGATATAATATAAGTTGAAATGACATGAAGTCTATTAGGATTTAGTAAAATTGGTAGATTGATGAAGATATGCATGAAATACTATAAAAATGTGATGTGTTTAGGATCATGTGATAATGTATGATATATATGTGTTTTATAGTGTGACATAGATGAAAAAATTCATATCATGGTGTAGGTATATCATAAGGAATGACATAAGAGATATCAAGATACTGCCTAGCCTATCGTACTATATGATATGGATATATCATAAGTCCATGGAGAATTGTATTATATGATTCACATGGAAGATCTATAATATATCATAAGTGTTAATTTTTAGATCTCTTCCATATAAAGGATATCATTGATTATCCACATTTCATATGATGAAACATTTAGGATAATCAAATGAATTTATATGATTATTGCATGCACATACACAATTGAAGGTTATAAAGTGTTTATAACTGTTGGAATTAATTGAAAATTTCATAACATTTTAGAAAATTACATGAAGGCTTGAGGTATGTCCCCAAGGCCTAAAAAAATAGGTCAAATACTAGAAAAATGCATTTTAAATTCTTGTGGATTCTACTAAGTCATATTTGTCTCTCACCTTCTTCCTTTACCTTGAGAGTATAAAGACCTTTAAAATTCAAGGGAATTTTTTTCTTAATTTTCTTTGGGATTTTACAAGAATGCAGTTTCTGATGGTACCTGATTCTGAGGCCCGGTGTGCCCGAAATCATTTTCCAAAGTTTAGCTCGGGTACATTCAGTGAACGAACGAGCGGGTTTTCCTAAATTTTGGACCGGTGATCGGAATCAATTTTCGAGGGCACCGATGGAAACGCAGCGCCTATTTTCGCTTAAGATGACTTTCACCTCGACGACAGATGATCGAGTTTGAGAGTTGGTTTTTGGGTTCACGTGGAATAATAAAATAAAATAAGTGACAACTTATTTTATCTTTGTTGAACCCACGCCGTGTGGATAGTGTTGGTTAAAAGCTCCACATGGGAGTTGGTGGTGGGACCGACACACCCTAACCTCCCATGGGAGGATAATTAGGGTGGGGACCACCCGAGCAGCATAACCTCCCACGAGTGGTTATGACATGGGGTCCACACGGGGCTTAACCCCCCATTTAATGGGAGGGGAGGAAATCTCTCAATACTCCCCCATTAATGAGGGAGAGCCTCTTGGACTCTAACTCCCCTCTTAATGGAGGAGAATAAAACCTCCTCAGCCCCCCCATTTAATGGGAGGAAATTCCTTTACCCTCTCCTTCTTAATTAGGTGGGGACCACCCGGGCCCCTAAACCCCCCTCGAAACTCCCCAAATTAATTATGCCATCCACTCGGGCAATTAATTTGGCAGAGCCTCTACTTTTTGAATTTTGAATTGTGCCAACCATCGTGAACTTAATTAAGTGGGGCCCACTTAATTAATTTCTTCCACCAAGAATAATAGATTATATTCTATTATTTTGGGCACATTCTTGCGCCATTTGGTGGGGAGCTTGAGAGAACTTATTTCTCCAGCAAAGAACGTGAAGAACACCGGCGACGCTTCTTCCCCGACCTTCTTCGGCCTTCTTCCTCGGAGCCTCCCCTTTCTGACGTGGTGCTTCTCTGACGACCCTCCTTCCTCCCTCCTCTTCGTCAACGCACCGACGCACGAACTCGGAAGTGGAAGCGTGCGGTGAGCGACGTCATCATCTTCTTCCGCGACGTTCTTTTCCATGACGAACCATCGTTCAACGGCACCTTGAGGTAGGGGATTAATTGTTTTTGTTCGTGAATACTTTCATCACCGTTCCTAGTTTCCTAAATTGGTCCACCAGTTATCGCAATAACGGGAGGAGGTCGGACCGCACGAACACGGCCGACTCTCCTCCCCCCTTGATGTTTGAATTTTTTGCGGCACGAGCAAAGGCAGCGCGGTGCCGTTGCACCGCACGGAAACAATGAAGAATGAGCGAAGAAGCGCGACGCTGTCGCGCCGCGCCGGAGAACCTCGAAGTGGCCGTGGCCGGAGCGGGGGCCGCGGCGGAGGGGCGTGGTGCCGATCGGACAAGGCCGCGGCCTATGGCCTCGGTGGTGCGGGAAGCGGCTGCCGGAACCGCCGGCCGCCGGAGCAGGAGGGCGGGACCGCGGTGGCAGCAACCGGCCGGCCGGACCGGGCCGGCCATTTCACGGGGAGACCGGGGGTTCGTAACCCCCGGCTGGGAACAAAGAGCGGCCCCCACGTGGGGGCCGCGACTCTTCAATCGGGGGGGGGGGGGGGCAGCGTGCCCCCCTATTCCGCTTAGCTCGGCCAGCCGAGCTGGCCACGCGGGCCGCCCGAGCGCGCCAGGCCAACGGGCCGGGCCGCACCCTAATGGGACGGACCCGGACCCGGTTTGGGTTGACCCGGATCGGGCCGACCCAGGGGGTCTCGGGTCGGGTCGGTCCGGGCCCAAAACCCCCATTTTCGGACCTCTTTCGGTCTTTTTCCCATAACTTGGGCTACGGACCTCCGAATGACACACCGTCAGTTGCGATGCGATCCTTGGATCAATACGGCCGTTTAAATATATTAAACTCAAGGTTTTGGAGAACTTTGGGTTCTTCCGGGTTGGTTTGAACATGAAACCAACCGGGCCTCGGAGTGGAAACACTTATAACTTGAGCTCCGGACGTCCGATTGACGTTCCGTCAACTTTGTTGGATTCCTATTAGTGAGATGGACCTTTTGGATTACTCCACTCAAGGTTTGGGCGAAGTTGGAGTACGACCGGGTTGGTTTTGACTTAAAAACCAACTGGGCCCCTGGGACGAAAAAAGCCAATAACTCTCAGACCGGGCGTCCGATTGACGCGCCGTCTGTCACGTTGAGTTCCTTTTGACGATACAGAAATTTTGGATACATCAAATCCGGACTTCGTGTCAGTTGATGTATCAGACCCTCGGCTCATGGAGCGGACCTCCCCGAACGAGCTTGCTGTGTGCGGAAACCCTAGAGCTGGCTGTGACTGCGACGACGATGAAGACTGCATGGGAATCCTCCGTGGGTTCAACAGCGACGACTACAACACTCAGCGATCTTGTGTGGATCAGTGCCTACCGATCTTGTGTGGATCAGATCCTATGTGGGTCAGCGCTCAGCGGTCCTGTGTGGGCCAGCGCATACCGATCCTGTGTGGGTCAGATCCTGTGTGGGTCATTGCGGGGGTTAGTGCCTATCGATCCTGTGTGGGTCATTGCGGGGGTTAGTACCTATCGATCCTGTGTGGGTCCGACAACTTAGGTGAATCAGTGGCTACATCTGATCATCTCTATCGTCTTACGAAGAAGTATACCTGTGTGAGCTGAGTCTTGACTTTCAATCTTATCTTCAATAAGATTGACTTGATATCCTGTGTGTATTACGTTGTGCATTCCTGTGTGGATTGGGTTGCGAATTCCTATGTGGAATGGGTTATGTTTTCCTGTGTGGACTGGGTTGTACGTGGGATCGGATGTTGGAGCTGAACTGGAATTGATGACTTAGGTATATGTATGGGCATATACCTAAGTAGTGTCGGATGTTACTTCGTGATTGTATCTTTCCTTTGTGGATTATCCTTTGTGGATTCTGGGAGACCTTCGGGGGTCTCGGGGTCCCTACTGAGTAGCGTATACTCACCCCTGCACGGGCAATTCCCACACTACGTTGTGTTGGATGCAGACGACGGATAGCGCTGATCGCGGATGAGGCTCGTGGAGCGAGACGGTACCTGGAGGTGGACCACAGGGCGGGACATACACGGAGTGGACGGTTGGACCCGTGGAGCTGTGGAGACTATCTGTACCCACCCTTCAGGTGGGACATCCAGTGGACGGCTCGACATTGCGGCTTTACTTTTCAGTTGCTGTACTTCGTTTTCCAGTTTTACTTTACTTTCAGTTTGGGTTTGTATTCTGGCCGACTTACTTTTCCGCACTTACTATTTTACCCCATTTTACTTAGTGTTTACTTCTGGTTGCTTACTCTGTGTGTTTGTTTACTTTATAAAGGCAATGCCTTCCCTTTTCATCGGGAATTACGCCTTGGTTCTAGTCGCCAGCCCCTGGCCTATGGAAGGTGGGCTTGGGGTAGTCACGGCACGGGCCCCGAGGACGGGTCGTGACAGAGAGACACAAACATATCATAGATTAAAGGAGAATCCCACCCAAACATTGGGTGATTCAAGATAGCACATGGATACAACACAAAGGAAGGAGTCCTTTGGATGTTTCTTAGGGATATCCATCAAATGTGTGTTTGAATACTGGAGGATCTACCAAATATGGTGTAAGGTATATATATGATCATCATTTTATATTATGGATGATTTTAGTTTCATAATATAGTGATCTTGAGTCTAAGGGTTTCTTGTTGTATTCTTCTACTTGAATAAGAATTATTTGATCTGTAGAAACCCATCACATTACACACATACAAGTTTATCACAAAAACTCATGAGTGGCGTAGTGAGTAGGGAAATCCTACTAGGTTAGTGGATAGACCCATATCTATGCACATAGTATGGTTTATATTTTTCATGAATATAACTTACTTTATTATGATGTATGCATGTTTATGATGTAATTATGAAGGTGGGGGTTATTACTCATGGTGAGAAATGTCATGGTTGTTAAGGATCGACAGAAGGTTAAGTCTGTTAGGTTAAAGGATATTTATTTTATTTATTTTATGTATTGTATAGTGTAAACTTATTTATTGATTTTTTATATTGATTTTATTATGGATGTTCTATTTCATGTATGCATTTAATTTAAATTTTATTCATTCATATGTCATATGTTGAGGTTGAGGGATCCATTAAGGACCCATGCTCTATTATCACGCCTAGTTAGAACTACCATGATTTAAAACCAAGTTAGTAAGGAAATTATATTATTGGGAATAATAACTCAAGGTTAATTGAGGTATAAATTTAGAAATACCAAATATGGGATTAATGAGATTCAATGTATAATCTTAGGGCTTGGGAGCATTTTAGTTTTTGTATTGTTCAGTCACAATCTTGGTGACATGTGTAGGAGTATATGGATTTATTGCAATTTCTTGAGGTTATTTTACCGACAACAAAAAATGATTTTGTTAATTTTATAATTTTATATTTTTGAAAACATACTTATGAAAAATGAAAGTATCTTTAAAAACCTAATTTATATTCTGGTTTTCCTTAAAAATGACCAATAAATTTAGATACTTTTGAAATATGAGTGGATGCGTGTTTTTTAAAAATTTGTGTGTTTTATTAAAAGTTTAGGAAATTTTATTTTGATTTTGGAATTGGAAAATAATTATTTTAAATTATAATGAGTTGTGTATAATTAAAATAAAAGTGTTTTTTGATATAAAAACCTTGGGACATCATGGGGTTTTTAGAAGATTACCTTGGTTTTGTGTTTTGGAGTGTGTAAATGTTTTGGAAAATTGATTTAAATTTTTAAAAATGATGCTGTGAAACTATTATTATTTGGTTTTTAAAAATTGATATGGGGAGACTTGTTTAATTTTTAAGGCTATGTTTTTGACTAGGGCTCAATTGAGTTATGTTTGATTTTTTTGGCTCAGGGTGACTAAAGGTAGTTATAGGAAAGAGAATCCTTATGGCGGGGAGTGTTAGAGTTATTTACTAAATCCTATATTTCATGATTTGATAAAGAAAATATCACTTTTTTTTATATAATTATATATCTTGGAGTGATATACTTGTTGGGACATGGGATATGAATTATTTAATCCTAGGATATTAGATGTATCATATAATTTTTGAGTCATTTATTCCACAAAAGTTATTGAACTTTATTCATTACACCATTCGATAATATAATAATAAATGATTTATTCCATTGAATGTTTATACATTAAATATTCACAGAAAAATTATCTCAATATAAATCATGAATGTTGAATATGATATAATTTACTACTTATAAAGATTTTTTTTGAAATGCATGGTACAATTCAATCCTTGGAGTTTCTATGAGTGCTTATATAAAGGAGCATAAGCTAAGGATATTGAATCAAGTTCTCTAAAAGGTCATTGATCTCTTCATACTTTAACCAATATACTATCATATCATGAAGAATTAAAAGATATTTACAAAGTTTATAAAGATTCACACATCTAGTGTTTACCTTCGAAGATATGAGTCTTTTGGTTACTCTTTAGAGATCTTCATCAAGAACCAATTTAAGAGGAATATTTTACTGTAAAGTTATTATATTCAATTTTAAATGGTTTTTTTATAAATAACTTATGGATGATCTTTTTAGAATGAAATTTTTATGATTATTCTATTAAATTTTGGAATGTTTAATGTATTTTAAAACTCAATAGTGATATCAGATCCAGATCTATTATGTTTAGAAGAATTTGAATTTTGAGAAAATTCTATTTTTTTGAAGAACAAATATATCATAGAAAATGATATAAATATTTCAATAGCTATAATATATTGTTGGATGGAATGGTAGAATCTGAGTAATTTATCACAATATCCCAAAAAATGAAATGAGACATTTCTTCCAGTGATAGTCTTGGGTTTTTATTTTAAAAATTGATTATTACAACATAATAAACATATAGAGATATCACAGTCTATGATACAATTCAAATTTTAGTTTTTGAATAAAAAAAGGGAATGATATGGTGATATCACCATTTTTGATCCAAAGCTGGACCAATGATAACTATGTGATAATGACAACTCACTATATTGTAAAAAGTGATAAGTGATATCACTATAAATATTATGAAACTAATTGTGGCCAATGATATAAGATATCTTTGTGCATTTTACTTGTGATATATCTTTACCTATATAATAGACAATGAAATAATATATATAACTATATGAAATATAGATATTTTAAATTTATTATTTTATTTTCATTTATGAAATGAATTTATAAATTTTAAAATGTTTATACGTTTTAAAACTAATAAATTTAAAATACTTATTTAATTTATAAAGGGTTCAAAAAATTTAATTTTAAATCATGAATTATTCATAATTATTTATTAAATATTTATAAAATATTTAATAAATAAGTGTTTAATGTTAAGTCCTAATATTTATGACTTGTTTTACTTAGTATAAAATTTATGATTTTTATGTAACTTATTCATATTAAAATTATAAAATAACCTATAAATTATTTATAAATGATAAAATAAAGAAATTAGAAAATGTTTATATTAGTTTTATGAAAGGCTCATAAATCTTATAGTATAAAATGTTCATATTAATGTCTTATTTTAGAAATCTATTTAGACTATACAAAAAATAGTTTTGATAAATAAGATCAAGGTCTAAATAAATATAAAATATATGATATTTAAGTAAATTTACATTATTGATATGGAACGTTCGTATGGATTTAAAAATATGAGTAACTCATATTTTATAAATCATATATTTTAAATATGAATGAGTTCATATGTATTCCATGTAAAATTGAAATATAAAGTGTTTATATTTATATTTTGACATGACTTATCCCATTAGGACCCCTATTTGGTGGTCCTAAACCAAGTGTTCCACCCCAATCCCGCCCCCAATAGGCCATAGATTGGAAAGTATAACCAAGTATAAATATCACACATGATGTGAGACCTTTTTTTAATACACTTGTACACAATTTACACCACCACAAAGAACATTATAATGTGGTATAGAAAAATAAAACTAACTGCAATGTATAACTCATGGAAAAAATATTAAAATCCACAATGGATTAATCAGTGCACAAACCATAATGAAAAGGGGAAATATACATTCCAAAAAAATCGATAAAAAATCCCACCTAAACAACTGAGGTGATGAGGTCCCAAAAATTAACAAGATCTAGTCACACACTTCATCCTCTACTCACACATCTAGGAACCACTAAGCTCTACCAACACTATTTCCACCGTGGTCACCACCGAACTGTCTATCATTTTTATATGAAACGACACATGAAAGTGAAGATGACCATACAGGTGTGAGTATATACATACCCAGTAGGACTCCTTGAAAACCATAAAGTAATAATAAAAGACTATCTAGTACAAAATCACAAAGGTAAGAAGGAGATAATGACCCATGAGAACCCATATATGATTTAAAGGAGAGAATCTGGGACATAGAAGAGAGTCCCACTCTTCATATCCCATCCACCATACAAACAAAAAGTATTCTTAATAATATAATTCACCCAACCAAATAACCCATGTCACAACTCTGGAACTATAGTAGGGGTCCATTCCTCACCAGTGATAAGTATCGGCTGAGAGGGTATCTAACTCCAATGTAAGACCCATACCATACCTGAGATCATAGACAAGGGAGCACCCAACTCCATAGATTGAGGACTATTGGATCGAGTATGTGGGGTAGTATCAAACTTTATTAGTGGTGTAGGGTACCTAGTTCCTAGTATAAACACATTATTAATGAGGTACTTACCTCATGGATTCTCTAATCACCATACCCAATCCCCATTATTGTCCCTAAGGAGCTAAGGAGACTAAATTGCTTACACCACCTCACATATGACCTCTATTGTTGAAGAGGAGTATATCATCTCCTTATATATGAAAAAATTATTAGGATAGACTACTCATACACCAAAATAAAATTCTGAAGCAAGTTAATATGAAAGTATACTAAGGATGAAAAAGTACATGACATGTACCCGAGGGGTGCACTGTCTGTAGCCCCTCAAGGGTAGCCTGGTTGTGTACTGTCACCCACATGGAATTTATAGGCCCACCTACATGACACGTGTAATAGGATACACTACATGTGGGACTAATGGGGTACTATAAATTCACCACTGTATCTCCTATAATGTGAGGGTTGATATACATAACATGTACTAGAAGGAACATGGTGTTTGAAATCATTCAACTCACTCGAAATATATTGTCAAGGTGGATGAATTGAGTACCATCAAGGGTAAATGACATGTGATCCCAACCCATATGGGATGTGTGTCCAAATATCCACCTAGGCATATAATCCCTATAAAAACCACACCGTTTAGCTTAGGGATACATGATTCATGCCCTTAGTTTATGATTCATATGATTTTTAACTCCCACATAAACCCCAAATTCCACTTCTGAGGTGATACACGAAATGGGGATCTAGATCACAAGCCTTTTGATCACATATTCAAGACCAAATCTTAAATAATGCTTGAAATATTCCCTCTATCATCATTTTACCTCTAATCTAAACCAAAAATTTTTTAGTAACCATGTTCATTACTTTCATGCCTCCAGTATCTTATTTACATCTGAACCTCACTGAAAAAAATTTCAGTTGATTCACACATAGCCCTAATTCCCAAAATGCTACTTCACCTCCCAAATCAGCGTACCCAAACCTTCTAGTGATACCCCATTATATTTTATAATTATCATATTAACTAATCATTGATTTTTCATTTAAATCCTTCAAACATAGACCCATGTTCCAATCATGTACTGATCTAGGCCAAGAATAACCGAACCCCCAATAATAGAAAATACTGGTGGTGAATACATAAGGAAACAAGGTGAAATCAATGAAGAAAAATCATTGGAAGGATCATTTGTAGATTATTCTAATATTGGGCCACCATTTTTTTCTCTGGTATCATTAAGGATAAGGAACTGAGAAGAAAATAGTGCTGAATAAGGGGTTATAGGAAAAAAAGAAAAATAGATAAATCATTGGGACAAGAAATTTAGAAAACTAGTTCAAGAATGAAATTACATGATTTAAATCATGAATAATAAATAAATATAAAAATAACACATCCATACATCTTTTTTGGATCAACCAATGAAGTAGTTCACATCTGCTATGAGATCCACTAGTAATTCTCAATGAATAAATTCATTAGATCTATGGTTCTTGATTCTCCCAACAACCTCTTCATATCTCTCCCTCTCAAGATAGGGTTTATGAATAATTACCCTAGTGGTGGGGAGGTTAAAGATAATTAAATAATATAGTATTAGGTAAAATGATATAAAAAATAATTAATTATAAAACAATTAATTTTATTTAATCACATACCCATGATGACCATCCCCATGACCATAAGTGTGAACCAAAATAACCCCACTCCTAGGGTAAACCCCTAATTATGGATGAAACCATGGCATTGATTTCTCCATCAGATTCCCTATTTAGGGGAAAATGACACTTTCCCTCAATCACGTGTGCATGGACTAAAATAATATATTTTTTAATACATTATTTTCAAAAGTTTATGAATATTTTTTGATAAAATGACTTAGTGACCAACCTCAAAAATATTATTTAAAATACTCTAAAGGTTCAAATAGAAAATCTTGGGTGGCTAAATCCTGCCCAAATTCAAGGAATTTCACCATTAAAAGCACAAACTACTTGAAAAGATGAGGTTATTGAGCCTGTATATTGTTTTTGGACTCCCATGAGCTCTATTGAAGGTTCCTATACTGAAAAAGGATATGAATCAGTGGAATAGATCATCTATGAGGAGTCCTATCATTCTAGTACTCTATCTCCATTGAGAACTTTGAGAAGATGGAACCATCCTCGATGTATAACTCACTTCAGTTGACGAGGTGCGATGGATCATGAATGTATCTTCTCAGTTGTGACACATAGAATATATCATGAACTCAATATGATTATAGGAAAAAATACAGGAGGTATAAAACCTCACACACCCAATTTAAGATTTGAAATGGACTGAGGAACCTTTGTGATAACTTTCCTCCTTGAACAAACCCCCATAAACCATGGTGGGATGAGACCTTCAAGAATACATGATCTCCCCCTCATAGTTTAAAGGCCTCCACTGTCAATATGAACAAGACTTATAATGGACATGAGTGGTACTCATTATGAAACTTTAAAATTTCACTTTATTACTTTTTTATATAGTTTATTTATCCTTTGGTTTCAGGGTGTATTGGGTTTGAATTTTTGAAAATTTTAGGGTTTTATAGGGCTTCATGGTTGGGAACATGATTTGGGAAAATATGTAGTGGAAACCATGTTCCATATTTAGTTTTGTATAGAGGTGATCACATGGCCTAAACATAGTTTGGTAGACCGTGAAAGATGTCCATGTGACCTTTGAGGTTTCGGGGTAGTGGTGGTTGCATGATCTGCACACTATCTATAAAACCATGGGATACAACCATGCCACCTACTCAATTTGGGGTATTTTTGTCTTTTTTGGGTTCTTTTTAGTTGGGGATTCCTCCCTAAGCCTCCCCATTTTTACTCCCCCAACCTAGGAACCTCCCAAGTGTCTTTATCTTCTTTTCAATATTTATTTTGAGTAGATCCTTAGTGCTTCTTCATTCATATCAAGAGGTAATAAATCCTATTTCCTTCTCTTGCTACTTTCTTCTCTTTCCCCCTCTTTTCCTCTAACCTTAATTTATATGTGGGATGATTTTAATGGTTAGGGTTGTGATAAAATTAGGGTTTTGGTTTTTAATGGTTGCGATCCATCTCAGGACACCTATTCTGGGGGTTTCTTTTATAAGTGACATGAATCCCCCACTTAATGTAGATGTTTCTGTTAGTATTCCTTTTATTAAGGAGTTACTTGATTGCTTGATATTTTAAAAGTGTTTTTGAACTAAATTAATTGTGTATATGATACTTAGATTTGTGTTATAAAATGTTCTCTATGTTTTTTTGGGGTTTTCCTTCAATAAAAATGGGTGAAATTTTAGTTTAATGGAACCTAGTTTTTAAATGTTATTTTAGGAATTCAAGGTGTTTGATAAATTTCCATTGAAGTTTTTATCTAAGAAAAGTGATTGGTAATTAGTGTTTTAAACCATTTTTTTATAAAGTTGATTTTATTTTGTTTAAAGGTATTTCTATATTTTAAGGGGTTACAATATATTAAAAATAATCTTCCTTATTGTAAAGGGTTTTACTTTATTTTATAAAGGGGTTCCCTTGTTTTAAAGAAACCAACTTGTTTTAGTGAAGGGGTGTGTGTATTTTTAAAGGTTTTCTAAGTTTTTAAAAATGATGTGTGTGTCATCTTGAGCTGTATGTTTTGGTATGAACCCTTTGATTTATTGAGTATGTTTTTTATTTTATATTTGTAGTGTGTTTTCAGGATTTAACTTATTTTGAAGGTAATTTTGAAAGAGGGTTTTAAAATTTGTATTTTGGTTGTGCTTTGGTGTTATGTGTGATTTCCCATGTAATTGTATTTGAGTTTGAAATAGTTTATAAAAGGTATTTGCAAATAATATTATTCTTATATATAAAGATGATCCCTGTATGGAACCTTGAGGGAAAGTGGTTTATTGGTTGATGTTTACACCCTAGTTGATCCCTTTGTTATCCTTTTTATGCTTCTGTTCATGATTTAAATTTATATGAATTGTGATTCATGGTTATGCAGTTTGGATAGGGGCTCATTATCAAAGGGGGTGTGTTGTAGGTGGAAAGAACAATATTTATGTGTTATATTGCCTTTGGGATTTATGTTTTTTATGCGATTGGAATTAGTTTTAATGTTTCACACCTCTATTATCTATGACACAAGGAGTACTAGGATATTAAGTGTGGTGTTAAGGTACGTTGGATATGCTAGTTGATATTTATGCACCAGATATTATCCCAAAGTTGAAATTATGACCTATAAAGGGGGTTGTCACTGATGAGACTAATTGAGAGTGATTCAAGTGATGAGATATGTGATAATTTACCTTTTGGAATTTGGTTTCACTTTTTCATGTCTAATACTCACACCATTAGTCCCTGGGTTGTTTCCTTATGCTATTCACCTTATGTTATACCATTTTTTTACATATTGGCATATGATTTTTTATATTTTTCTTGATCCTATTTTGATGTATTGGTTATTTATGATTGATATTTTTTGTTTTATGGATTTTCTTGTGTTGTTATTGTTATTTTTATGACTCTTTATGGATGTGAATTTGTTATGTTTTCCCTTTCTTATACTCACGTTTAGTGTGTGTGGGTGTTGGGTTTTAAAAATGGAAAAAGTTTTTTTTTGTTTAAAATGAAATCCCTAAAAAATTATTGTAACACCCCAAGATTCCATGGTATGCTTCTCTTTGAATAATACAGTAGCGTGTGTTGTACGCAACTTCGAGTTCTAACACACACCACAAACAATCAAACTAGCCGTTATAAATAGTAATACCCACTTTTTGAAATTTTATACATTTTATCTTTCAAAATGGAATTCAATTTTGGATTCTGAATATCGAAATTATCTTAGGGTGAATTTTTGGTACTTTTTGGATAACTTTCATATTTTGATGAATAGTGAAAATTACTAAATTTTAATAAAAAATAACTTTTTTAATCGAAATAAATAATAGTGATAAATTATGAATTTGAGTGATTTTAGAGTATAATTAGATTATATTTTTACCATTTAATCCAAAGTTGGTCATTGGATATAAATTCACATTTAAACTGGACATAAGCAAGTGCCAATCTTTTGATAGTTATTATCTCTTAAAAACACGCTTTTTGTTTTAACAACGAAAATTAATTTTAAATTAATTACTACCAATTCTGTGTTTTGAATTTAGAAAAATGGATTCCATATTTAGAATCAATATTTCCAAATTTTTTAAATAGGTAACTTTTATTTTTAGACATTTTGAATAATTACTTTCGTAAATATTTTATTTACCGTGGTTAAAGGGTAAATCCTGTAAATAAGGGTAAAAAAATAATATTATAATAATAATAAATTACCCTAAAACGTGCCCTAACCCTATTTTTTTATATATTTCCGACCATGAGAATCTTTGGGTCGATTTTGGGACCCCATGGATCCACTTGTAAGTGATAATGACACTTTATATTAATTAAGTTAAAGTAAATACAAAAATGACATAAGCATATATCTTTTAGAATTTTTTTTAACATAGGGTTATATGTGTTATATTTTAGACTATAAATATTCATTAAAAAGATAAAAATATTTCCTAAATAATTTTATTTTATTTATAATTTTTATATATTTAATAATTAAATTTATTTATGACACAATAATGATGCAGTATTTTCCTTATTAATGAAAGAATCAAATAATTGGTATTATAAATATTAAAATAAATATAATTTGAAATTTTTGATACCATAAAAGAATTTTATTGGTTAATATGACATGTTATTATTGCTTAAATGATTTTTTTTATAATTTATAATGTTGTTTAGACTTTAACAAAAATCAATTATTAAATAGTGTCAAAATTGACATAAAAGAGTTTTTAAAACAAATATTATATTATTAATTCATATTATATTCCTAAAAATCTAAGGTTAGGCCAAAGGACTTATATAATGATATGTGTATCATTAATGGACCAATTTGGGGTTGATTGGAAGTATATAGTAAGTTTATTAACCATATAATACAAAAATACAAAGTGACATGGTAAATGTCAAACTATTTAACTAAGAGTTAAATATAAATGATAATGTTAATATAGTGACCCAAAACTGTCTAAAATATATTGTATGAAAGGATTTCAACCCATACCCACCTTATACTTTGAATAATCCACTTTTGAGCCATTATAAATCGAATATGAGTTTATTATAAATTAATACTTTAAGTTTTTCCTAAAGAGCCCCTCCTCCCCCTTATAAAAGGACACCACTTCTAACCAATTCTTCATACCTTCAAAGCCTTTTGGTTCGGACAACCTCTACCCAAATACCCTCTCAACTATCATCCCTTAATCCTATAGGAATTCCTTTATTCAAAAAGCCAACCTAAGGAGCCATTTTGATCAAATCAAAAGGAAGAACCCGAAGAAGAGGTAATGTTTTCACCACCCTTTGTCAAGTTCCTTTCTTCTTCAACTTCTTATTTCTTTGTTATTTACATTATAAAATAATAAATCCAGTATATTATATATACCGTGATTTTATTATAAATATGGTACAACCATATTCAGTATTCTATCCATCCTTTGAATGACATATCACCATACGTGTGTACGTACGACCTACCGTCTCCACGTCATGGTGTAATTGTTATTCAATACATTATTATTTGGATGGGTATAATAATGATGTGTAATTAATGTAAATAATAAATATAACATGATAAATATTCTGTATATATTATATACCATCCAATTATATATTATTTTAATATCAAAAGAATGATATTTTCGCTCGTGCGTACATACGGATTACCGTCTCCACGAACGCGATGAGATTAATTCACCATCGTATCCATTCAAGAATAAATTTTATTTGATGATTAAAAATAATTTTTAGAGACATGATATCATTCTGGATATGAATAATATACATCCCATCCATAAAAAATATGGCTCACATAACAAATAATATAAATAAAAACAAATCCGTTAACACCCGAAATGATGATAATACTAAGATATTATTAACAAATCCATGTTAAAAGATCATATATGATATCATATTAATGTACATGATTCTTTTATAATTTAATAACAATTATTTCATAATTATATAGGAGGTTAACCTACCCTCAACCAAGGAAAATTACAAGTTAAGTGTTAATTTCACAATCTCTTTATTTTTTGAGGTTATTTTTACGTAAGTATCTACTGAGATCTCTTTATCATCCACATCCATGTTTCTTAAAAATTAATTTCAAAACATTCTTAATATTTTATAGAATATGTGTTAAAGTCATTTATACCCTTGTTTGACTTTTTATAAGATGTTTATAAACGAATCTTTCCATCGTTTTCCAAACAAGGTCCTTCTTAACCATTTCGACAAAATTAAGGTAAGAATGTCTTTTTTTAACTTATACGGTGGGTGTGGCTATTTTCCACCATTATAAAATCGTCAAAGCTTCCCTTAAAAGCTTATAAGAATATTTTCAAATTAAATGTTTTCTTTTATAATTATTTGACTTTTAAATGATTAAAAAAAAGAGATATTTTTCTCAAATAGTTTTGATTTCATCTATGTCAACATCCTTTGATGGATTTTAAGCTTATTTGAAGTTGATTTATTATGATACAAAACTTCCATATTGTATTGAAGGTTTTGTGATATGTTTGACTGTGGATGTGTTATTTTTATACCATTCATGGTTTATGGAGAAATTATTGACATTTCATATGCTAGTTTTAATACGAATGTTTATGTTATGTTTAAACCTGTTCATATGAGTAATGCATTGGACTTAATAAGTGACGGGTGGAGCCCGCTATAGCTCCTCAATGCATCGGTAGGTCTCATGAGACAAACTAGTGTCTTGGCACAAGGCCTTGAATATGTGGTTATGATAGTCTTTCATTATGCATTCCATCATTATGAAAGTGGTTATTGATATTGAATGTGATTATTAGACTAGTATAATATCCATGTGAATAAGTAAATGACATTATTTAATTTTATTTCTGCCATATTATGCTGAATTTCAAGTTTAAAAGGCTTTTATTTTAGTTATACATTTCCTTAAATGTTTATGCTTATTTATGAAAGTTTCCGATATATTAGTATCCTTACTGGGCATTTGAGCTCACCCCTTTCAATGTTTTATTTTTCCTAGGATGTGAAGAAGTATTTTATGAATGACCTGTAGTGATAGTATAAGGGGATATGAGTGTGGAGACAAGATGTTGTTGTAGTTTTCACTTTATTATGTAATGTAAACTTTATGAATATATCTAGTGTTTCCAAGGATAATAAACTAATCCGTCTTTCGAGATTTGATCTTTATTGTGATCATGCCAATGTTATGTAATAATGCACCAACTCTGGGTAACTAGGGTTGGGGCGTTACAGTTGGTATTAGAGGAAGTTTAGTACAAACCTTTGAAGCTAGATTTAGATAAACTCTGATTAGAGCACATAGACCTAAGATGGACTTTGAGGATCAGTATAGAAGAACTTTTGAGAATTTTGGTATTGTAGAGATTTTGTGAGTTTTCTGAGCAATACATCATTGTCTGGATACGAGCAGGTAGAGGCGGCTCTGGCACAGATGTACCTAGGGGTAAAACCCGAAAACACCGCTTTGAGCTAGACTCGAACGAGAACTGGTGCATGACAACGGGCCTTGATGTACTCTTGGTTACGTCACTCCTAGGGGACATGCTTAGGATAATTCTCATTTTCTTTACAAACCATTATGAAGGGTTTATGAGTACATAATTCCTCAAAGAAAACATTTTTATGATTATGGATTATATCCATAAACTGTTCAATTTATGTTAGGTGTTTTTCAAGTTTGAATTTATGTGTTGCGATTCATAAACTAATCTAGTGTATGCCATTGTTTAGAAATAGAGCCTAGTAGAAGAAATGGAAATAGTATCAATGCACGCACTCCATGTAGGGATTTCCCTCCTGCTCAAGATAATTATAGTGGAGATGGTGATGCAACTGGTGCTGATCAGCTAATCACCATACTGGGACAACTCATTCAGGTTATGAATAATAACCTTACCTGTATGGAGCACCCTGATCCACAGCATGGAAGATCAATGTTAGATCTCTTCATGAGGTAACAACCCCCAAAATTCAATGGGAGTACAAATACCTTAGTTTCTGAGCAATGGATAAATTCGTTAGGGAAAATATTCCATGCCTTGGGGATTAGTGAAAGGGAAAAAGTTATCATGGCAGTTTACCGCCTCATTGGAGATGCTGATCAATGGTGGTCATTGATTAAAAACACGAAGGAAGATGATGAAGTATCAAATATGGAATAGAGGGAGTTCAAAGATCTTTTCTTAGAAAAATACTTTCCTCATGACCATCGAGCAGATATGGAAAGACAATTTCTGAGTCTCAGATAAAAGGAGGATGAGAATGTCGCAAAGTATGAGGCTAACTTTACAAGGTTAGCGAGGCATGCAATAGATTATATACATAACCCAAGGAGTAAGATTGATAATTTATTTTATGGGTTAAAACCATTTCTTCATCAAGCATTAGTCTCATAATCCTTCTCATCATACAAAGATATTATCTCATGTGCTATCAAGACAGAAAAGGAATTATCTAAGTCTTACGGCTTTAAAGCAAAGCAAGAGAAGAAGAGATCTACCGATCACTCTGGAAATGGAAATAAGGGGAAGAAGGGAAAAGTTTAATATCCATCCTGTAGTAAATTTGGGAAGAAACAACCTGGTACTTGCTTGGAGGGAATGGGAGTCTGTTACAAGTGTGGTGAAAAAGGACACCAAGCTCATGATTGCAAGGGGAAGAAAGAAGCTACTGATGTTCAATTCTACAATTTCAGGGAGATGGGAAATTATACAAATGAATTTCCTAAGCATCAGGGGAACTTACCTCAGAAAAGGACAAGGGATCAAGGCCAAGCTTATGCTATCACTAATACTGAGGTAGAAGCTCCGAAAGACGTGGTGGAAGGTAATTTAATGGTTTCCTCAAGTTTATAAAATGAATTATTTGATTCTGGATCATCGCATTGATTCATATCTTCCCAGTTTTCTAAGAAAATTAGATATTTCCAATTTGATTTAACAAGGGAGTTGTTAGTCAAAACTCCTAATGGAAGTATCATGATAATAAAGTTTTGCGAATCTGTTCCCATTAGAGCATATAAATGTTCTTTATATATGGATCTCATCATCAAACCCATGATTGAATTTGATATAATCCTCGGTATAGATTGGCTTTCGGACCATGATGCGAAAATTTATTATAAGAAGAAGGAGGTTACAATTTTTGATGATGATGATAAAGAACACCTTATCTTTAGAGCAGAATTTTCACCACCTAATTCTTATCTAGATCCACCCCCAGTAGCTCAACTAAATTCAATTATTGGGGAGGAATAGAATGAAATGACGGTGGGTGAGGAAAGGAATGTTCAAATAGAGGATGTACCTATTGTGAAAGAATATGTTGATGTGTTTCCAGAATATTTACCTAGACATCCTCCAGAACGTGAAATTGAGTTTTCCATTGATTTAATTCCTGGTTAAAGGCCCATATCGAAGACCCCTTATAGAATGGCCACTGTGGAATTAGTTGAACTAAATAAACAATTTGAGTAATTGATTAATAAGGGATTTTTTCACCCTAGTGTTTCTCCATAGGGATCCCCTTTCCTTTTTGTTAAAAAGAAAGATGGATCTATGAGGTTATGTATCGACTATAGGGAAATT
Source organism: Viscum album (assembly GCA_963277665.1). Taxonomy (NCBI): domain Eukaryota; kingdom Viridiplantae; phylum Streptophyta; class Magnoliopsida; order Santalales; family Viscaceae; genus Viscum; species Viscum album. The sequence continues at coordinate 1,357,706,804 of OY728164.1, forward strand.
AATGCTATAACAATAAAGAACAAGTATCCCCTACCTCGCATTGATGATTTATTCGACCAACTGCATGGAGCTCAATAATTTTCAAAGATTGACCTTCGCTCTGGATACCATCAGTTGTGTGTGAAGAAGGAAGACATTCCGAAGACAACATTTCAAACCAGGTACGGGCATTACGAGTTTATAGTAATGCCTTTTGGATTGACTAATTCACCCTCTGTATTCATGGATATAATGAATACAGTTTTCAAGGAATATCTCGATGATTTAGTGGTGGTATTTATTGATGATATCTTGGTATACTCCAAAAGCTACGAAGATAATGAAAATCACTTGGGAATTATCCTGAAGACTCTTAGAAGACATGAATTATATGGGAAGTTTAGCAAGTGTGAATTTTGGCTGCATGAAATCTCTTTTCTTGGCCATATTGTCTCTAAGGATGGAATCTATGTTGATCCTTATAAGACAAGAGCAATCCAAGAATGGCCAGCACCAACGAGTATAACCGAGGTACACAGTTTTATTGGCTTAGCAGGTTATTATCGGCATTTTGTCCAGAACTTTGCCTGATTGGCTAACCCATTAACAAAGCTCACACGTAAAGGGGTTAAATTTGTTTGGACAAAAGAGTGTGAATAATGTTTTTAAGAACTTAATAGAATATTATTCAATGCTCCTATATTGACTCTACCATTGGGGAATGATGGGTTTGTTATTTATAGTGATGCTTCAAAGAAAGGACTTGGTTGTTTCCTTATGCAGAATGATAGGGTTATTGCCTATGCATCACGGCAACTGAAAATTCATGAGAAAAACTATCCTACTCATGATCTTGAGTTAGCTGCTGTAATTTTTTCTTTGAAGATATGAAGACATTATCTCTATGGTGAAAAATGTGAGATTTATATTGATCACAAGAGTTTGAAGTACATTTTCTCACAGAAAGAACTCAACATGAGGCAAAGGTGATGGCTTGAACTACTCAAGAATTATAATTGCACGATACACTACCACCCGAGGAAGGAAAATAAGGTGGCAGATTCTTTGAGCAAAAAAGATCATGGATTTTTGAACATGATGAGAATTGAAAGGGATCCTATTTTCATGGATCTAGTAAAGATGGATATGGGAATTACCATGGAAGGTGAAACATCGATAATTTTTCAAATGGTTGCCAAACCATCTTTACTAGAAAGGATAAAGATTTCTTAGACTGGTGATGAAGAGTTTCAAAAGAAGATTAAAGCTGTGAATGATGGGAGATTGAGAGACTTTGTTTATGAAGAAGGAATTTTGAAATTTGGGAAGAGACTTTGTGTTCCTAATATACCTGATCTGAAAAGGGAATTGTTAGATGATGCTCATATCTCCAATTTCTCTATACACCTTGGGAGCACCAAAATGTATAAATATTTGAAGGAACATTTTTGGTGGGACAACATGAAGAGGGAGATTGTTGATTTTGTGTTAAGATGTATGGTTTGTCAACAAGTGAAAGCTGGAAGGCAAAAACCTGGAGGATTCATGCAACCTATTCCCATATCGGAGTGGAAATGGGATAATATTATGATGGACTTTGTCATGGGGATACCAAAGACTCCTAGAAGGAACGATGCAATATGGGTTATTGTTGATCATCTTACCAAGTCAACACATTTTATTGCTATAAGAGAGGATCTACCATTTGAACGTCTATAAGGACTATATATTAATGAAGTTGTGAGACTTCATAGAGTAACCCCATCTATTGTTTCTGATCGTGATCCACGTTTTACATCAAGATTCTAGAAAATTCTTCAGAAATCCCTGGATACTGAACTTCATTTGAGAACTGCCTACCACCCTCAAACAGATGGACAATCAGAACAGACTATTAAAACCTTATAGGACATGTTGAGATCATGCCCACTTGACTTTCAAGGTATGTGGGATCAATATTTACCTCTGGTAGAATTTTCCTATAACAATATCTTCCATTCAAGTATTCAGATGGCACCATATGAAGCGTTATACGGAAAGAGATGTCACACACCAACCTGTTGGGATGATATTGGTGAAAGAAAACTCGTAGGCCCAGAACTGGTGGGGGAAACGATGGAAAAGGTAAAGGTAATCCAAAACCACATCAAAGCAGCTCAAAGTAGGAAAAAGAACTATGCTGACAACTGAAGGAAGGATTTGGAATTTTAGATAGGAGATCATGTTTTCTTGAAGGTATCTCCATGGAAGGGTGTTATACGTTTCGGTAAGAAGGGAAAATTGAGTCCCAGGTACATCAGACCATTAAAAATTCTAGAATGAATTGGGGCTATAGCTTACCATTTGGAAATGCCTCCAAGTCTCTCCAAAGTTCACGATGTGTTCCACGTATCACTGTTGAGAAAATACATGCCTCACCCAACGCATGTACTCACCTATGAGGAATTAGAATTGGAACCCGATCTGTCTTATTGCGAAGATCCTGTCAAGATTCTTGATATGAGAGAACAAGTGCTGAGAAATCGGACGACTCGTCTGGTAAAAGTTATATGGAGAAACCATAAGATTGAAGATGCAATGTGGGAACCCGAGGAACTTATGATGAAGAACCACCCGAGTCTTTTTTATGCAGTAATATTATAGAAATTTCGAGGAAGAAATTATTTGAAGGAGGGGAGAATGTAACACCCCAAGCTTCCATAGTACGCTTCTCTTTGAATAATACAGTAGCGTGTGTTGTACGCAACTTCGAGTTCTAACACACACCACAACCAATCAAACTAGCCGTTATGAATAGTAATACCCACTTTTTAAAATTTTATACATTTTATATTTCAAAATGGAATTCATTTTTGGATTCGGAATATCGAAATTAGCTTAGGATGAATTTTTGGTACTTTTCGAATAACTTTCATATTTTGATGAATAGTGAAAATTACTAAATTTTAATTAAAAACAACTTTTTTAATAGAAGTAATTAATAGTGATAAATTATGAATTTGAGTGATTTTAGAGTATAATTAGATTATATTTTTACCATTTAATCCAATTTTGTTCATTGGATATAAATTCACATTTAAACTGGACATAAGCAAGTGCCGATCTTTTGATAGTTATTATCTCTTAAAACACGCTTTTTGTTTTAACAACGAGAATTAATTTTAAATTAATTACTTCCACTTCTGTGTTTTGAATTTATAAAAATGGATTCCATATTTAGAATCAAGAGGTCCAAATTGTTTAAATAGGTAACTTTTATTTTTAGACAAGTTGAATAATTACTTCGGTAAATATTTTATTTACCGTGGTTAAAGGGTAAATCCTGCAAATAAGGGTAAACAAATAATATTATAATAATAATAAATTACCTTAAAACATGTCCAAAACCTATTGGTTGATACATGTATGACCATGGGAATCTTTGGGTTGATTGTGGGACCCCACGGATCCACTTGTAAGTGATAATGACACTTTATATTAATTAAGTTAAAGTAAATACAAAAATGACATAAGCATATATCTTTTAGAAAAACAATTTTTACATAGGGTTATATATGTTATATTTTTTACTATAAATATTAATTAGAAATATAAAAATATTTCCTAAATAATGGTATTTTATTTATAATTTTTAGACATTGAATAATTAAATTTATTTATAAAACAATAATGATGGAGTATTTTCCTTATTAATGAAAGAATCAAATAATTGGTATTATAAATATTAAAATAAATATAATTTGAAAGTTTTTATGCCATAAAAGAATTTTATTGGTTAATATTACATGTTAGGATTGCTTAAATGAATTTGGTTAGAATTAATAAAGTTGTTAAGACTTTAACAAAAATCAATTATTAAATAGTGTCAAAATTGACAAAAAAGAGTTTTTAAAACAAATATTATATTATTAATTCATATTATGTTCCTAAAAATCTAAGGTTCGGCCAAAGGACTTATATAATGATATTTTTATCATTAATAGACCACTTGGGGGTCTTTTTTAAGTATATAGTAAGTTTATTAACCATATAATATAAAAATACAAAGTGACATAGTAAATGTCAAACTATTTAACTAAGAGTTAAATATAAATGATAAGGTTAATATAGTGACCCAAACCTGTATAAAATCTATTGGATGAAAGGATATCGACCCATACCCACCTTAGACTTTGAATAATCCAATTTGGATCCATTATAAATCTAATATGATTTTATTATAAATTAATACTTTAAGTTTTTCCTAAAGAGCCCCTCCTCCCCCTTATAAAAGGACACCACTTCTAACCAATTCTTCATACCTTAAAAGCCGTTTGGTTCAGAAAAACTCTTACCAAATACCATATAAACTATCCTACCTTAATCACAGAGGCCTTAATTTAGTCAGAAAGCCAACCTAAGGAGCCCTTTTGATCAAATCAAAAGGATGAACCTGAAGAAGAGGTAATGTTTTCACCACCCTCTTTCAAGTTCCTTTCTTCTTCAACTTCTTATTTCTTTGTTATTTCCATTATAAAATAATAAATCCAGTATCTTATATATAATTTGATGTTATTATAAATATGGTACAACCATATTCAGCATTCTATCCATCCTTTTAATGACATGTCACCATACGTGCGTACATACGGCCTACTGTCTCCATGTCGTGGTGTAATTGTTATTCAATACATTATTATTTTTATGGGTATAATAATGATGTTTAATTCATGTAAATAATAAATATAACATGATAATTATTCTGTATATATGATATACCATCCAATTATATATTATTTTAATATCAAAAGAATGATATTGTCTCTCGTGCGTACGTAAGGATTACCATCTCCACGAACGTGATGAGATTCATTCCCCATCGTATCCATTAAAGACTAAATTTTATTTGATGATTAAAAATAAATTTTAGAGACATGATATCATTCTGGATATGAACAATATACATCCCATCCATAACAAATATGTCTCACATAATAAATAATATAAAGAAAAACGAACCCGTTAACACCCGAAATGATGATAATACTATGATATTATTAACAAATCAATGTTAAAAGATCATATATGATATCATATTAATGTATATGATTCTTTTATAATTTAATAACAATTATTTAATCATTATACATGTGGTTAACCTACCCTCAACCAAGGAAAATTACAAGGTAAGTGTTAATTTCACAATCTCTTTATTTTTCAAGGTTGTTTTTACATAAGTATCTATTGGGACCTCTTTATCATCCACATCCATGTTTCTTAAAAATTTATTTCAAAAAATTATTACTATTTTACAGAATACGTGTTAAAGTCATTTATACCCTTTTTTGACTTTTTTAAGATGTTTATAAAGGAATCTTTCCGTCGTTTTCTAAACAAGGTCCTTTTTAACCGTTTCCACAAAATTAAGGTAAGAATGTCTTTTTTTAACTTATACGGAGGGTGTGGATATTTTCTACCATTATAAAATCATCGAAGCTTCCCTTACAAGCTTATAAGAATATTTTCAAAGTAAATTTTTTCTTTTATAATTATGTGACTTTTAAATGATTTAAAAAAAGAGATATTTATCTCAAATAGTTTTGATTTCATCTATGCCAACATCCTTTGATGGATTTTAAGCTTAATTGAAGTTGATTTATTATGATACAAAACTTCCATATTGTGTTGAAGTTTTTGTGATATGTTTAACTCTGGATGTGTTATTTTTATACCATTCATGGTTTATGGAGAAAGTATTGACATTTCATATGCTAGTTTTAATACGAATGTTTATGTTATGTTTAAACAGGTTCATATGAGGAATGCATTGGACTTAACTAGTGATGGGTGGAGCTCGATATAGCTCCTCGATGCATCGGTAGGTCTCATGAGACAAACTAGTGTCTTAGCACAAGGCCTTGACAAAATCTTATTTATAGTCTTGGCACAAGGCCTTGACTATGTGGTTATGATAGTCTGGCATTATGCATTCCATCATTATGAAAGTGGTTATTGATATTGCATGTGATTATTCAACTAGTAGAATATCTATGTGAATAAGTAAATGTAATTATTTCATTTTATTTATGCAATATTATGCTGAAGTTCATGTTTAAAAGGATTTATTTTAGTTATACATTGCCTTAAATTTTTATGCTTATTTATGAAAGTTTCCGCTATATTGGTATCCTTACTGGGCATTTGAGCTCACCCCTTTCTATGTTTTATTTTTCCCAGGATGTGAAGAAGTATTTTATGAATGACTTGCAGTGATAGTATAAGGGGATATGAGTGTGGAGACAAGATGTTGTTGTAGTTTTCACTTTTTGAATATATCTAGTGTTTCCAAGGTTACTAAATTAATCGGTCTTTTGAGATTTGATATTTCTTGTGATCATGCCAATGTTATGTAATAATGCATTGACTCTGGGTAACTGGGGTCGGGGCGTTACAATTATTCCTTTGAAATGTTTTTTTAAACCACGTGATGGGTTGGTTTCAAGGAAGGCTATTTTAAGAGGAAAGATAAGGTAACTTATTCCTTTTTAAATGAAAGTGGATTTATTTTGAAAAGGTAAATGGTTTAATTTTTAAAAATAGCATTACCTTGGAAAGTCCTCTTTGAGGCATGATTTACAAATGTCATGTTTTTGAGAAACAATAAGTGTCATGGTATGTTTATTTCCATTTTGTATAAAGTAAATGGAAACCAATTTTTTTATTAGTTTTAAACTAGAAGAATTGATTTATTTATAGAAAAGGAATATAATGGACTCATGGTGGTATCCTAATGTCCTTTGTCTGACACCCTACATACTCACATTAGTGGGTATACAATATTCATGTTTTCTATAGGTTCTCAAGTTATGCATTTTAGGTTGGTTTTCTGCTACTCTCCATTGGGAAGCAAGTGATCTTTGGATTATGGTGGTGACCTTGAGAGTCACATGGAGATATTTGGGTTGTCGCCTGATTTGGTTTGACCAATTCTAGTTCATGTGGCGTATATTACTTTTAGGCCACCTAATTTTAGTTTAGTTTAGTTTTATTTCCTTATATTGGGATTGTAAAACTTGGTATAAAAATGTTTTATTTTGTGGATTTAAAAAAAATTAATTTATCTTGATCTTTATACATTATTTGGTTTTATTTTTATAGTTACTCTTAATTATTTTGGAATGGTCATCCGATGTAAGAATATTTCATGCTAGGTTCCTGGCTGGAACTGTTGTTGATCCTAGTATTTAATGAGGGTGAAATCATTCCCACATGATCACTTGTGATACCATGGTGTTTTTCACCATCTCTAAGTGATCAGGAATGCACCTTGGGCCTTGTGGAGAAACAACTTGGGTGATCTGTCAGGCCATCCTAGGCTGATTCACTAAAAAATGGTATCATAGGTAGGTTTTTATTTGGGGATAAAGGTATAATGGAGTTAGGAACTCCAGATATTTAGTGGTGGGTGTGGAGGAGTGATTTACCAGCTCTTCCTCGTGCTATACCTTGAGTTTCCATGGGTGTTCATGAGTTTTCTCTTGAACTTTAGATTTACGATTATTTTTTATGAGATATTTTGATACAATTTGCTACTACTCTGAGTTGTAATAAGATCCTAAGATATTTCTTGGGAAAATACTCATTTTATAGTGAAATTAAAGGAAATCCATTTTTTGTATGATTATGTTGAATGGTCTATCAAACTGTGTGCAGACTATGAAAACAATTTTGGACAACTCTAGTGGTACTAGCATGGTTGGTGTAGAGTCTGAAAAACCATGAAGCAAAACTGTGCATAGTGGATAAAGTTGTATTTTTTTGTTTTCCCTCATTTTATTATTTTATCCCTTTTGTGTTTTATAAATATTTTTTATGAGTGTTTAAGTGAATATTTTTAGATTTTTAATGCGGTTTATCTATGTTTTAAATCAATGTTTTATACTTCAGTATTTAATCTTATTTGTGGAGACTCGACCCCAGAATCTTGGAGCCGGTGAATTATTTTATTACATTGGCATGATTACAAGGAATCAAATCCCAAAGGACCAATTAGTTTAGTAGTATTGGAATTCTATATTACATACATAATACCCAAATAAAATGGTAAATAAAAAAAATACAAACATGATACATAATAAAAAGAAATACAATGAGTCATTGAAAGCTTATTCAAAGATTTATTTTTCATAACCTGGTGAAATTAAACATAATAAGGGTGAAATCAAATGCCAGGTAAGGGTAAATAAAGTGGAAGTAATAATGAATCAATGAGAATAAATTAACATGGAAAGGTAAAAAATAGATAACACTTTCCATTCAAATAAATAGATAAGAAAAAGTCAATATGGAAAGGTAAGAAAATAAAACACATTCCATTTATTAGATAAACTGATAATGAAATGAATCCATAGATATGTCGATGAAAAATCTCATGGATGAATAATAAATAAATCTAAAATAGGTAAATTCTTAATTATTGGACACCATGTTTCCTAAGTACATGGTACCTTTAACTTCAAGACCTTTTACAAGATGGTTTACATCATATTAGGTAAAAACCAATATAATTTGTCCCAATTATTCATCTCATGAGACTACCGATGCATCAAGGGGATATATATAACTAGGACCCATCTATGTCATACTAGTTAAAATCATTCCTCATATTCATGAACAATGTGCCTTATCAAATTATCCATTTTGAATAAAGAATACATATTTATCAATAGTTCCCTAGTGGAGTCTAAGTAACATCAAGGGTTGTTTACATTAATGAATAGAAATACCATTGAAATATCATTAAAACAATCTTGTGGGAAATGACATTTTAAACATTCAAATGTGTCCCATACCACCTTGAAATATTTAAATCATAATACCCATGAAGGAATAATATTAAATGAAACTTAGAATGTCATGAGAGTAAGGAGATTCATGATATACCATGTTAAAGGTTAGTAAATACACCAAATAAAAGTAATTTGGTGCATAATAACAAATAAGTCTCAGTGGAATGTAAATTCAGATGAAATAACTTAAATATGAATCAAAGACCCAAAAATAACAATCATCAAATGAAACATTTAAAATTAACCTTTTAAAATCTAAAAGGAAGCTTTTAAAATAACAACGGGTAAATCAATACATTCTGTAAGAGGTAAAAATAATACTTATGTTAGGTCCACTAGGCTAGATACCCTGAGAGGGGAGGGGAGGGGTGAATCAGGGTATGACAGATTAAAATAAATTCCCCTTTTGATCTTGTTTTGTTGTTAGAAAAACCCTCTTCTCTATCCTTCCCATTGTAGAGTATGAATAAACCTTAAAAACATGCACAGGACACAACAATTTTTAATTGGTTCACCCTCACTGGGCTATGCCCAAGGTGCATACACCGATTGTGTGTCAATATACCAATTCCACTATAAGCGCACTTCTATTTACAAGTTCGAATCGGACTCACTGTACCTCCCAGTTTACAACCACTCACAATTTGAGAACTCACTGCTCTCTCAACTGAAGTGAGCTCACTGCTTCTTCGGAAGATCCACTCACAGTTTAAATACTTATAGGTCCCTTCATCCAATAGCCCGAAGGCCTTCAGTTTTTATTGATTTTTAATAATCCACCTTTCAAGGGGTGAGGTGGAACCCTTACAAGGCCCGTAGGCGTAAGTATTACATGGCACATAGGCCTTAGAGGAATTCATTGCCTGTAGGATTTCAGAAATTACATGAAACCCAGACTAACTACTTGGAACTGCTCCTCCCCAGCATCTTCATCGTGAAATCATCTCTCCACCTTCGCATGGCTATTCGGATAGGCATTCTCGTGCATGCACAGGCTTGTCCCGATGGCAGGTGTCATACCCTCTCATTCTTGCAATCCGTTTAGCTTCTGCTGTGGTGAAATCTTCTTTTCTCATTCTCCTTGTAGAGATTGTTCCTTGTAGGTTTTCTGGTTTGCATCTGCACTTAAGGTGGCCCAAAGGCCTTACTGACCTGAAGGCCTGGGTGGCCCGAAGGCCTTAAAGGACTCGGAGACCAAATCGGTGGCCCGAACGGGGGCATATTCCCGGCTGCTACAGTGCCAAACAGTACCTGCTACAGTTCCCGCTACAGTACCTGCTACAGTACCTACTATAATACTTCTACAGTACTTCTACAGTACCGAGAATTATGCCTCCACCTTGATTTGATCCTGGGTCTCTTGGATGCACTTACAGAGTCCTTACCAACTGGGCTAAGGCTCATGTGCACTTGTAGGTCCCTTCATTATCACAAATTAATGCATATTCCTCTATATGTAGATGCTATGTTAAAGTTACAATTTCATCCACTGATGAATAAAACTTTACCACGGACGTACCAAACAATCTTCTAACTTTCCGCGCAACCCTAGAATGACCGACACACTCCTCTATTCCTGGCGCGCTTCTCTAATACCTGACATGCTTCTTCAATACCTGGCGCACTTCTTCAAGACTGGCGCACAAGTGTCACCTAACCACTTGCACGATACCCCCTTCTTCAACTCTGAACTTGGGTGACTCACACCATTTTACACCCAAATCAATATTGACGTGCAACTATCATCTGGTGCACAACTTGTGAGTATCTTTATACTTGCGCGACCGAAACACCTGCGAGACCAGAGCTCTAATTTTCTCAAAGTGTTGAACTCCACCCAAAATAAGGAGGGGTGGACCTCTATTTATAGGCATTTTGGACACCCTGAATGCCGACGCGCAAGTCTCCTCTCAGCACGTAAGTCCAGCTTCCCTAGTCTCTGTCGCCCTAGTCACTTGCGTGCCCAAAACCAAAACTCAGGCACCCATCTTTCCTTTGCCATATTTTGATGTTCTAATCTTGAAAAAGATATGGTGTGAAAGTTTCCAAGCTTCCAAGACACCGGTGTACAAGTCCCTTTTCCAAAAACACTTTTCTCCATTTATTGATTTTGAGGCCCAAAAATTTGGTAAACACTGGAAAGCGACGCCGCCTTGTATCTGCTCTTTTTTTACCACCTCCAAATCATCCATTACTTTGTCTAGGTTCTTCAATCAATCATAGATGGTTAAAAAAATCCCTTGAACTTGACAAATCACTATGTAAACCCCCTTTGTCAACAAATTTATACGTCGTGGTCTGCTTTGTCAACAAACACAACATGGGGGTCCACTTTATCAACAAACACAATCACCTCAAAAATTCTTCAATGATTCCTTGAGGGATTTTTTACCAACAACTTCTTTTTTACATGGTAAAAAGGTTATAAAATGCATTATTCAGAAAGAGACAATAATATTCATTTGAAAAAATTGGCAAAAGACAAAAAGGGTAAAAATGTATTTAATTAATCATTTTTAAAAGGTTAAAAACATTTTTGAAAACATTTTAATAAAACATGGTTTTTGAAGAAAACAGTTTCTCTAATTAATGATAAAAATGAAGTGAGGTTTTCTTAAAAAAAATTTCTAAAAATTTTTGAGTACCAAAGAGTGTAAAAAATGGTAACATTACTTGAAAATAGTCATGAATAAACATATGAGACTAAAATTAAAGGGTTTATTATAAAATGGTCAAATAATTTCCTCTGATGGGAATTCAAGTGTAAACAATCCCAAACAAAATGAGATTGTGAAGTAAACCATTGAAAAGACCTAACATTGATGTGAAAATCAATCAACAAATAGATTTTGTATTTTAAATTTAAATCCACATAAACAAGTGTAAATACAAAAATAAATAGTTAAAATATTATTATACACATAATCATAGAATATTAATGATAATGAGGAATTAATATAACCCAATGAAAAGAAATTTGGTTATGAAATTCTTTTCTACTTGGTAGTTTTTAATTCAAATCCCTTTAGAAGAAATAATTTATATTTAAACTCAAAATACCATGAATATAAATTAATTCATGGTGTGATATATTAAAATGGGTAGTATATACACCACACAAAATAAGTAAGTGGAGAACATGACATTTATCTCATAGATGTAAAAAGTGAGGTGAAAATCCCTTACCTTGAGTCTAACTTGTCACATGTGCCTTTATATACCTGAATAATATTTTTTTTAAAATTATATACTTTTTTCAAGACCCTTTTCAATTTTATAATTACTTTTAATTTAATTATTATGATGTTGTATACAATTACTTAATCAATTAAGTTTGTGTCAGGTGTTTTGACCAAATTCAGTTCATGTGCTAAAACAATTTTGGTAGGTCGACTTTGGTCAAAGGGGGTAATTATATAAAGATATCCAGAATAATATTCATTAAATAATTATCTTATTTTTACATCAATTCTAATTTTAAAACTAATCATGAAATATGGTTATGAAAAATTAACCTACATTACAATCATTGAGATGGTAGGTCGTACGTGCACATGAGTAACATTCCCAATTTTCAATGATTATTATGGAAAGAAGGTAAGTAACATTATATATTTCAATAATTATAATTATATCATAAATAAAATATTATTTAATTATATATAATTATATGCATAATTATTTTGATGTACAAGGAATCAAATTGTATCGAGGAGGCGGTAGTCCACGCATCCATGAACGACATTATCACTTTTAATGCTTGATAAAGAGTAATAAAGAAAATGATATATATATATATAGAAAAGTAATTATTTCATGAATATCATGTAGATTTTGTGTATGTAACATATTTTTAATTAAAACCATCCTTTATAAATCCTATGTATCATGTGAATTAATCACATCGCTTTGAGGGGAAGGTTGTCCACATTTCCACAAACAATGTTATCATTTTTACAAAAAATGGAAAGTATAAAGATATGTGTTGTAAAATAATTAAATAATATTAAATACATAATAAATATCATATATAACATATATAAATATATTTTCCATCATAATTTTCCCCATGATCGGTGGTAAAGAAAGAATGAACAATCATCATTTTGTGAGGTAACAGTTCACCGTGCATGTAAACAATATGTTTGTTACCCATTATATGGAGGTGTGTGTAATTGTAGGTGAAAAAATTTGAATAAAAAAAATCCTATTATATTTATTATACTGTATTTTCTATATAAACATGGAATAATAAGAGTTTAAGGGGGTGGATAATGTAAATAAAATTAAATAGCTTTAGGAAAGATATTACCTCTTAATCAGGTAACTCCTTTTGGTTTTCACCAAAAGGCATCCTTGTATTGATTTATGTCCAAAGGTAGGATTAAAGGAGGAATTAAGGGATGTTGGGGAGTTAATTGTGAATATATTGAACGAACCTAAGTGGATTGATAGGTGTGAGGAAGTGGGAGGAAAGGAGGCATTTTATAGTAGAGGAGGAGTGGTGCTCTTGTAATATTTTGGAAAAAAGGAACACCGCCCACATTTTGTTTTATTGAAAGTGGATCAATAATGGTAAAAATTATATAAAGTAGAGGATAGTGTAAAAATAGTTCCAGAAAATTTATTCTGTACAAGTTTATAGTTCATATTAGGCCTTAAGTTTGGGGTTTAGTCCCTTGTTGACCTTAATTTCACCTTAATTATTGTAATTAATTTTAATTACTTTCACTAATATTTTTTTGTCAAAAACTAATTTGACTTTATAATAAATTATAAATTATTATTATTAAAAATATGGAATCCATTTTTATAAATTCCAAACATATAATTAGTATAAATTAATTTAAATTTAATTCCATAGATGGGATGAAAAATGTGGGTTTTTAAAGTAAAAATGTGAGAAGGTTTTCTAAGTTTTTATAATCAATTTCAAAGTAAAATTTATTCCAATGACCTAAATTGGATTAATTTATAAAAATGTTTTATAATTAAAATTAAAAAAAAGTAAAATATAATTTATCTTTATAAATAAATTATATGAAAAATCAGTTTTGAATTAAATTTTAGTGTTTTCACTATTCATTAAAAAATGAATATTCTCAGAAAAATACCAAAAATTTACCCTAACATATTTTTTATGTTTATATTTAAAATATGAAGTTTATTATGACATATTAAATTTTTTAAAGGTCCAAAAATTGGATTTAAAATAGGTTTTCCATTAAAAGGCGGTAAAATTTCCTTAATAAAAATCTAGGTTTTTATGTGTAAAATTGGGTTTGTTCTTATATTATGATTATCAAATCTATTGGATGAATATAAAAAATATTTTATTGAATATATAATATATTTAGGACATTAATATCAGTCACAAATTGTAATTAATTTAATTTATTAGGATAAAATAGCTTTCTAAACATAAAAATGGTTTCTATAAAAATATTCACTTTATATTCAATTGGTACTTATATGAATTTATAATTAAGGTATAGACCATAAATTAATTTTATATTTTTGTAAACCATAATTTCAATAATTTAGTTATTACTATTCATAATTACAAATTTAATGGTTTGTTTATATCTTATTATATTAAATAATAATATTTAATAATATATTGTTTTTTGGTAAAACTCAGTCTTGTGTGTAATGAAAGCCATTGAAGAAACTCATTGTTACATGTTTTTCATGCTAAATTAGTGTCACATGAATTTATAGATATATATTATATTGAATTTATTTAAAATATTAAATATATTATAAATAATTGAGATATTATATTCCCTTATGTGCTTGGTGTTGCATGTCATACACGCTATTGAATACAATGTTCCTACTTTAGATTTTTGAGGCGATACATTATCCCCACCTTAATTAAATTGCATCCTCACAAATTAAACTCAAGGTTATATATTTTTTGATATCTCATATTTTGAAATCCCACATTGTGAGAAGGGTTCATAAAAAATCCTCTAGAAAAGAGAGAATGGGATGTACAAGGGTCACATGGGATAACATATAACCAGATCTCTATGTAGGAGAACATTAACGGCAAGTAGAGATACATACTTGTAATAAAAGCATAAATATTTTTATATGGGATTGAGGTAATCAATCATAAATAAGTGAATGATAAATGGAAAGTTGAGGGCCCCAAATCCATAAATCTGCGATGATTTAGTAGACCATTGATTCAATGAAAATTAAGGTATTATGAAAACACAATTTTTTTGATCATTTTCCTAATATTGATTAATTATTTTACTACCTAAAAATACAAGTAAATATAATTTCTCGATACATTTAAATTTTATAAGAACAATTTAATCCTTTATTTGTGCTTCAATCAAATTCTATTTTATCCCTTTCCTTAAGAAATGGGTTTCCAAAAATTAACTTTGATCCCTAAATCACTAAAACATTTAACAGACCGTAAAGACTATAAAAGAGTGAAAAATATAAATATTTATATCTAACTATTCTTCAAAGTAAATATGGTTAATATAATAATCTCTAAACCTAAAAATTAATACTATTGGTTCATCATTAATATTTATTTGTCAAATTGTTTAAATAATTACACATTAACTAGGACATCACGTAGACCGATGGTAGGTGCAAAACCCTTATCATCCTTCAGGTAATTTCTCCCCAAATTTATGACAATTAACTATAAAGGATTCCTTAGGATGAGTTTCATTTCCTTCCATCAAACTCTTCATTTTTCCTCAACAATTCTTTTTATTATGTCCTTCTTTCTCACACTTAAAGCATTTCTTCATTCCCTTGAGTCACTTTCAGGGGTGTCACCTTCTACATTTATTACATGATGGAAATCGAGCCTTCTTTTCTCTATGGTCTCCACCACTCGAGCTCTTAGTAACCTCCATACTTATCTTATTTGGTGAGTTTGGGAGTTGGTTTAGGTATATGTTGTTAATCATATTTTGGGAAAACTGATTAGGCATAAACACGATATAATTCAATCCTACCAACACCTCATTTTGTTGCTCATTGTCACCACCCTGTCCTTCATGTTCAATTTTAACTTTACTCCTTCAGGAACTATCCATTAACTAAAACTTGAAAGCATAGTTTTAGTAACAATATTCATAGAAAAATTAACAATGGTTTATAGGATATCTAAATAATGAAACCTTATATTAAATTTAAAACACCTTAGGTTTAACCTAGGTTATTAATTTTTGAAATCCTTCACAATGGTTTGTAAAGGAAATATGAATTATCCTATGCATATCCCCCAGGAGTGTCAATACAGGTGTGTGATAAGGACCGTTTTTATGTACCAGGTTACCCTGATTTAGGCCTGGGACACCTTGTCAGAGTTATTACTTCTAGGTACATCTGTTCCAGAACCACGTCCACTTGTAGTATCCAGACAAGGATGTATTTCTAGGAATACCCACATAATTTCTACCTTACCAAAATTCTAGTATGTTCTTGTATACTTATCCTCTATGTCTATCTTAGGGTTGTGCTCCATAATCTAAGTTTTCTAAATCTAGTTTCCAAAGTTGCTGTTAAAATTCCTTTGATACCAACTGTAGAGACCCAAACCCAGAAGCTGAGAGCCGGTGTACTATTATTACATTAGCATGATTAAAAAGAATCAAATCCTGAAGGACCAATTAGTTTAGTAGTCTTGGAATGATAGATTATATATGAAATACCCATAATACAATGGTAAATAAAAAAAATAAAAACACGATACATAATAAAAATAAATAAACTACTTCCTTGAAATCTTATTCAAATATTTCTTCTTTATAACCTAGGAAAATGAAATATAATTAGGGTTTGTTCAAATGATCAGTAAAGGTAATTAAAGTATAAGAAATAATGAATCAATGAGAATAAATTAATATGGAAAGGTAAATAACTGATAAAAAATTCCATTCAAATAACTAGATAAGAAAAAATCAATATGGGAAGGTAAGAAACTGAAACACATACCATTTAATAAATAAACTATGAATGAAATGAATCCATAGATATTTCAATAAAAAATATCATGGATGAATAATAACTAAATATAAATGAGGTAAATTCTTAATTATTGGATTCCATGTTTCCTAGGTACATGGTACATTTACCATCAAGACCTTTCATAAGACGATTTACAATATATCAGGTAAAAACCCATCTAATTTTTACAATTAACTTGTCTCATGAGACTACCGATGCATCGAGGGGCTATCTATAATTCATCCCCACCTGTATTGTACTAGTACAAAGCATTACTCATATTCATGAATAATGTGCCTTATAAAAATATCTAAATTGAATAAAGGATACAGATTTATCAATAGTTCCCCAATGGAGGCTAATTAACATCAAGGGTTGTTTATATTAATGGATGGAAATACCATTGAAATATCATTAAAATAATCTTGAGGGAAATGACTTTTTAAACATTCTAATGTGTCATATACCACCTTGAAACATTTAAATCATAATCCTTATGAAGGAATAATATTAAATGAAACTTATAATATCATGAGAGTAAGGATATTCATGATATATCATGTTAATGGTCAATAAATACACCAAATAAAAGTGAATTGGTGCATAATAGCAAATAATTATCAATATAATATAAATTGATATAAAATCCCTTACATTTGAATCAAAAGACCCAAAAATAAGAATCATAAAATGAAACATTTAAAAGTAACATTTTAAATATGAAAAGTAATCTTCTAATAAATGATGACGGGTAAATCTGTACATTCCATACAAGGTAAAATGAATATTTCTTTTTACATGGTAAAAATGTTATAAAATGCCTCATTTGGAAAGAGAGAAGAATATTCCTTTGAAAACATTGTTAAAAGACAAAAGGGTAAAAATTTATTTAATAAATCATTTTTAAAAGGTTAAAAACATTTTTTAAAACATTTTAATAAAACATGTTTTTTATAAGAAAATAGGTTCTCCGACTAAAGATAGAAATGAAGTGAGGTTTTCTTAAAAACATTTTCTAAAACATTTTGAGTACCAAAGAGTGAAAAAGTGGTACTATTACTTGAAAAGAGTCATTAATAACGATATTATAATAAAATTAATGGTTTTATTAAACAATTATTAAATAATTTTCTTTGATGGAAATTCAAGTGTAAACAATCCCGAACAAAATGTTATTGTGAAGAAAACCCTCGAAATACCATAACATTGATGTGAAAATAAATCAATGAATAGATTATGTGTGTCAAATTTAAATCCACATAAACAAGTGTAAATACAATAATATATAGTTAAAATGTGATTATATACATAATCGTAGAATATTAATGACAATGAGAAAATAATATAACCCAATGAAAATAAATTGGGTAAGGAAATTATTTTCCACTTGGTAATTTTTAATTCAAATCCACTTAGAAGAAATAATTTAGATTGAAACTAAAAATAACATGAATATAAATTAATTTATGGTATGATATATTAAAATAGGTATTAGATACACCACAAACAGAAGTAAGTGGCGAACTTGACATTTATCTCACAAATGTAAAAAGTGAGGTGAAAATCCCTTACCTTGAGTCTGACTTGTCACACATTTCTTTATCTACCTGAATAATAAACATATATTAATTATAGAATTAATTTATAACATTTTTTTAGTTTATTATTACTTTTAATTATTATGATATTGTATACAATTACTTAAACAATTAGGTTTATGTCTAGTGTTTTGACCAAATTCGATTTATGTGCTAAAACGACTTTGGTAGGTCGACTATGGTCAAAAGGGGTCATTATATAAAGATATACAGAATAATAATCATTAAATAATTATAAATTTTTTATATAAATTATAATTTTAAATCCAATCATGAAATATGGTTATGAAAAATGAACCAACATTACAATCATAAAGATGGTAGGTTGTACGTACCAATGAGTATCATTCCCATTTTTCAATGATTGTTATAGAAAGATGGTAAGTAAAATTATATATTTATAGAATGATAATTATATCATAAATACCATGTTATTTAATCATATATACTTATATGTATAATTCTTGTGATGTACAAGGAATCACATCACGTTGAGGAGGCGATAGTCCACACGTCCACGAATGATATTATCACTTTTTATGTTTGTGAAAGGGTAATAAATAAAATAATATATATATATATATATCAAGAAATATAATTATTTAATTAATATAATTTATATTTTGTGTATGTAACATATGTTTAATTAAAGTCATCCTTTATATATCCTATGTATTGTGTGAATGAATCACATCGCTTTGAGGGGGCGGTAGTCCAAACTTCCACAAACGATGTTATCATTTAAAAAAAAATAGAAAGTATAAAGATATGTGTTGTAAAAGAATTAAAAAAACTTAAATATATAATAAATATCATATATAACATATAAAAACATATTTTCCATCATAATGGACACCATGAGAGGTGGTAAAGGAAAAATGAACAATCATTATTTGGTGAGGTGGTAGTTCGCCATGCATGTAAACAATATATTCGTTACCCATTAGATGGAGATGTGTGTAAGTTTAGGTAAAAAACTTATCATAAAAACATCCTAGTATATTTAGGATACTGTATTTTCTATATAAACTTGGAATAATAAGATTTGAGTGGGTGGATAATAGAAATAAAATTAAAGAGCTTTAGGAAAAATGTTACCTCTTAATCGGGTAACTCCTTTTGGTTTGCACCAAAAGTCATACTTGGATTGATTTATTCTAAAATGAAGGATTCAAGGAGGAATGGAGAGATTTTGGGGAGTGAATTGGGAATATCTTTTATGAAACTAAGTGGCTTGAGAGGTGTGAGAAAGTGGGAGGAAATGAGTCCTTTTATAGTGGAGGAGGAGTGACACTCTTGTAATATTTTGGAAAAAAGGAACAAAACCCATGTTTTTTTATTTAAAGTGGATAAATAATGGTACAAAGTATATTAAAGGCATTATAGGGTCTAAATATTTCTATAAAATGGATTTTGGACAAGTTTATAGGTCATATTAGGTCTTATGTTTAGGGTTTAGTCCCTTGTTAACCTTAATTTCACCTTAATCGTTGTAATTAATTTTAATTACTTTCACTACTATTTTTGGTCAAAAACTAATTTTAATTTATAAAAATTATTAATTATTATGAATAAAAATATTTAATCCATTATTCCAAATTCCAAACTCATAAGTGGAAGAAATTAATTTAAATTTAATCCCGCAGACGGGACGATAATGCGAGTTTTTAAAGTAAAAATGTCCAAAATTTTTCTATGATATTATAGTCAATTTCAAAGTGAAATTAATTAAAATGACATAAATTGGATTAATGTATATAAATATTATCTAATTAAACTTTAAACCCACTTTAAAATATATTTTATTCTTATAAATAAATTAGATGAAAAAGCTGTTTTGAATTTAATTTTTTGTATTTTTCATTATTCATTAAAAAATGAATCTTGTAACGCCCCGACCCAGTTACCCAGAGTCGGTCTATTGTTACATAACATTGGCATGATCACAAAAAAAATCATTTCCTGAAATAATAATTAGTTTAGTGTTATTGGAAACAAGATTCATACATAAGTTCAACTTTACAACTTGAAAAGAAATACAACACTAATTTAATCAATTAGAAACATCCAAGCCTCCTAGATTATTCCTACAAGTCACTCATAACTAAATTCTTCATATCCTGGGAAAATTAATCATAAGAAAGGGGTTAGCTCAAATTCTCTGTAAGGGTAAGAAATACAGTGGAAGATAACATAAATATTAAGCATGGTGAATAATTGAAAACACATGCCTTTACCAATAATAAACATGAACACTTTTATGGCAGGAATACGAGCTGAGTAAATAATGCCATAATAAAACATAATCATGGGTATTATACTAGTCTAATGACCATATGAACCATCAATATTATTTTCATAATGAGGGAATGTATAATGCCGAACATTCTGAAACATTTTGTCAAGGCCTCGTCTAAGATGTCTAAAAATGATTAAGGCCTCAGCCAAAACCATATATAAAATTGGGAAAGTCCTAGGAAAATTGAATTTATAGTTTTCTCATGAGACCTCTTGATGAATTGAGGAGCTATACCAGGCTCCACCCATCACTTACTAAGTCCAATACATTCCTCATATGAAACGGTTGAAATATAACATAAACATTCGTATTAAAACTGGCATACGAAATGTAAATACTTTAACCATAAACCATGAATGGCATAAAAATAACACATACATAGTCAAAAATATCACAAAAACTTCAATACAATATGGAAGATTTGTATCATAATGAATCAACTTAAAATAAGTATAAAATCCATCAAAGGATGTTGACATAGATGAAATCAAAACTATTTGAGAGAAATATCTCTTTCTTTTTTTGAAATCATTTAAAGTTACATAATTATAAAATAAAAAATTTATTTTGAAAATATTCTTATAAGATTTTAAGGGAAGATTTGATGATATTATAACGGCATAGAATAACCGCACTCGTCGTATAAGTTAAAAAAGACATTCTTACCTTAATTTTGTCGAAAAGGTCGTAAAGTACCTTGTTTGGAAAACGACTGAAAGATTCCTTTAAAAACATATAAGTTAGAATAAGGGTATAAATGACTTTAACCCATTTTCTATTAAATATTATAAATGTTTTGAAATACATTTTTAAGAAACATGGATGTGGATGATAAAGAGGTCCCAATAGATACTTACGTAAAAACAACCTCGAATAATAAAGAGATTGTAGAATTAACCCTTACCTTGTACTTTTCCTTGGTTGATGGTAGGTTAAACTCCTATATAATGGTGAAATAATTGTTATTAAATTATACAATAACTATATACATTAATAAGATATTATATATGATCTTATAATATTGCTTTGTTAATAATATTTTAGTATTATCGTCGTTTCGGGTGTTAACTGATTCGTTTTCCTTTATATGATTTGTTACATAAGAAATGTTTATTATGGATAAGATGTATCTTATTCATATTCAGAATGATATTAAGTCTTTAAACATTATTTTTAATCATCAAATTAAAATTAGTCTTGAATGGATACGATGGGGAATGAATCTCATCGCGTTCGTGGAGACGGTAATCCTTACATACGCACAAGCGGCAATACCATTATTTTGATATTAAAATAATATATAATTTAATGTAATATCATATATAAAAAACCATTATCATGTTATATTTATTATTTTCATCATTTATACTCATTATTATACCCATACAAATGATGAAGTGGAAGAAGAAATGAACTTGAAAGAGGTGATGAAATATTTACCTCTTCTTCGGGTTCTTCCTTTTGATTTGATCAAAAGGGCTACTTAGGTTGGCTTTCTGACTAAAGTAATTCCTCTAGGATTAATGGAGGAAAGTTGGGAGGATATTTGGGCTGGTTTTGGCCGAAAAAAATGGCTTTTAAGGTGTGAATTTGAGAGAAGGAGAAGTTCCCTTTTATAAGAGGGGTGAGGGGCACCTTAGGAAAAGATTGAAATATTATTTTATAATAAAATAATTTTCGGTTTATAATGGCTCAAAAATGATTTATTTCAAGGTTAAGGTGGGTATGTGTCTCAAAACAATCAACCAATAGGTTTTAGATAGGTTTGGGTCACTATATTAACTTTATCTTTTAGATTTAACTCTTAGTTAAATAGTTTTACATTTACCATGTCTCTTTGTATTTTTATATTATATGGTTAATAAACTTACTATAAACTTCCAAGATAACCCCAAGTGGTTCATTATTAATATATATAACCTTATATAAGTCATTTTGATAAACCTTATATTTTTAGGAATATTATATCAATTAATAATATAATATTTGTTTTAAAAACTCTTTTATGTCAATTTTGACACTATTTTGGTATTTTGTTTTTTATAAATTTATAACAGCATTATTACTTCTAAAAAAATTAATTTAATCAACCATAACATGTCATATTAACCTAAAAAATTAGTGTAATTCATAAAAAGTCACAAATTACATTTATTTGGGTATTTATAACATCAATTATTTTAATATTTCATTAATTAGGTAATTACTGCATCATTGTGTCATAAATAAATTTAATTATTTAATTTTTAAAAATTATAAATAAAATACCATTATGCATTAATTATTTTTAGCTTTCTAAAGAATATTTATAGTTGAATTTATCTTATATATAACCCTATATTACAAATGGTTTAGTTATTAAACTTTGATTTTAACTCTTTTAACTCTTCTTTAAATAAAATAATAATAAATGTCCTAATCTAACCCAAGTGGACCAAAGAGGTTCATATTTTATTCCTAAGGTTTTTTTTGGTTGAATTATACTTATCCAATAGAATTAGGACATGTGTTAGGGTAATAATAATATCATTTTTACCCTTAATTGCCCTATTTACTTTTAACCGTGGTAAATAAAAGTAAAAAGTCACTATTCACCAAAAATTATTTTCATCTTATTGAACAAAATTTACTTAGTTATATCAACCATGTCTCTTGGATTTTTGAAATTCAACTCACACAAGCGGTAAAATTAAGTTTTATACAAATTTGGAAATGCTTATAGGAGGTGGGTAAAGACGGTAAAAAGTTCGATAAAATTTTATATATCTAAACTCATTATAAAATGACTCCAATAAATGAAATTGAACTTATATAGGTATTATGTATCTATTTTTACCTAAAATAAATTTAAATAAAATAAATAATTATTTAAATAAAAGCTGGTTTTAAACAATAACTCAGTGTTTTTTATTATTCATCAAAAATTGAAAGTTTTCAAAAAAATACAAAAAATTCATCCTAAGCTAATTTTGATATTCCAAATCCAAAAATGAAGTCCATTTTGAAAGATAAAATTTATATAATTTCAAAAAGTGGGTATTACTATTCATAACGGCTAGTTTGATTGGTCATAGTGTGTTAGAATCTCGAAGTTGCGTACAATGCAAGCTATTGAATTATTCAAAGGGAAACGTATCGTAGAAGATTGGGGTGTTACATTCTCCCCTCATTTAAATAATTTCATCCTCAAAATTTCTATAATATTACTGCATAAAAAGATTCGGGTGGTTCTTCATCATAAGTTCCTCGGGTTCCCACATTGCCTCTTCCATTTTATGGTTTCTCCATAGAACTTTTACTAGACGAGTTGTCCGGTTTCTCAACACTTGTTCTCTTGTATCAAGAATCTTGAAAGGATCTTCACAATAAGACAAATCGGGTTCCAGTTCCAATTCCTCATAGGTGAGTACATGCGTTGAGTCAGACATGTATTTTCTCAACAGTGATACGTGGAACACATCATGAAATTTATAGAAACTTGGCGGCATTGCCAAACGGTAAGCTACAACCCCAATTCATTCTAGAATTTCGAAAGGCCCAATGTACCTGGGACTCAATTTACCCTTCTTACCAAATCGTATAATTTCCTTCCATGGAGATACATTCAAGAAAACATGATCTCCTACCTAAAATTCCAAATCCTTCATTCAGTTATCAGCATAGCTCTTCTGCCTACTTTGAGCTGCTTTGATGCGGGTTTGGATTACCTTCACCTTTTCCATCGTTTCCTCAACATGTTCTGGGCCTATGAGTTTTTTTCACCAACATCATCCCAACAGGTTGGTGTGCAAAATCTCTTTCCATATAACGCTTCATATGGTGCCATCTGAATACTTGAATGGAAGCTATTGTTATAGGAAAATTCTACGAGAGGTAAATATTGATCCCACCTAACTTTAAAGTCAAGTGAGCATGATCTCAACATGTCTTCTAAGGTTTGAATAGTCCGTTCTGATTGTCCATCAGTTTGAGGGTGGTAGTGTAACAGCCCGAGATTTTATGAAAAATATTCTTTTTAATTTTATTAATGTCTTGTGTTGTACGCTACACCAAAAGGAGCTTGCACAACACACATCCTTGACTTTCCTTGCATTGCACGCAATCACGACCTTCCTCGATAGCGTGTGTAGTATGTAATACTGAGTTTCACTAAACAACGATATGCTATTAAAATATTATTAAAACTAGCCGTTAAGAATAGTAATAACCACCTTTTAAAATTTTAGAAATTTTAGCTCTCAAAATGGACTTCATTTTTGGATTCGGAGTATCGAATTTAGCCTAAGGTGAAATTTTGGTACTTTTCGGATAACTTTCATATTTTGATGAATAGTGAAAATTACTAAATTATAATTAAAAACAAAATTTTTAATCGAAATAATTAATAGTGATAAATTATTAATTTGAGTGGTTTTAAAGTATATTTAGAATATATTTTTACAATTCAATACAATGTTGTTCATCGGATGTAATTTCACATTTACACCAGACATAAACAAGTGTTAATCTTTTGATAGTTATTATCTCTTAAAAACAAGCTATTTGTTGTGACAGCGGAAATTAATTATAAAATTAATTAATGAAACTTATATGTTGGGAATTTTGTAAAATAGAAATCATTTTTGAATTCGGAATATCAATTATAGCTTAGGGTAAAATTTTGGCATTTTTCTGAAAAACTTCAATTTTTGATGAATAGTGAAACTACTAAGTGGTAGTTAAAAAAATTAATTTTTTCATAAATATTAATTTTACCGCTTCTGTGAATGGAATTTCAAAAATCCAAGAGACACGGTTGATGTCAGTAAGTAAAATGTGGTTCAATGAGATGAAAATAATTTTTGGTGAACAGTAACTTTTTACTTTTATTTACCACGGTTAAAAGTAAATAGGGTAATTAAGGGTAAAAATGATATTAATATTACCCTAAAACATGTCCTAATCCTATTGGACAAGTGTATTTCGACCAAAAAAAAAACTTAGGAATAAAATATGACCATTTAGGCCCACTTGAATTAGATTAGGACATTTATTATTATTTAATTCAAAGAAGAGTTAAAATAGTTAAAATCAAAGTTTATTTAATAAAACATTTTTAATATAGGGTTATAAATAAGATAAATTAGACTATAAATATTAATTAGAAAGATAAAAAGATTTCCTACATAATGGTATTTTATTTGTAATTTTTAGACATTAAATAATTTAATTTATTTATGACACAACGATGATGCAGTAATTATCTTATTAATGAAATATTGACATAATTGATGTTATAAATACCCAAATAAATATAATTTGAGACTTTTTATGAATTACACTAATTTTCTAGGTTAATATGACATGTTAGTATTGATTTAATTAACTTTTTTTGAACTTATCATTCGGTTATGATTTTCACAAAAATCAATTACTAAATAGTGTCAAAATTGACATAAAATAGTTTTTAAAACAATGATTATATTATTAATTGTTATTTTATTCCTAAAAATCTAGAGTTCGGCCAAATGACTTATATAAGGTTATATATATTAATAATAAACAATTTGGGGTTCGTTTGTCTTCTTATAGTAAGTTTATTGACCTTATAGTGTAAGAACACAAGAAGACACGGTAAAAGTAAAATTATTTAACTTAATGTTAAATCTAAATGATAAGGTTCAAATAGGAACCTAAACTTGTATAAATTCTATTTGATGAGAGGATTTCGACCCATCCCCACCTTAGATTCGAAATAAATCAATTTTGAGCTATTTAAAACCGAATTTGGCTTTATAATAAAATAATATTTTTAGTAATTCCAAAGGTGCCCCTCTTCTCCCTTATAAAAGGGAACCTCCTCCCTCTCCTCCTCACACCAATTTGAGCATTCAAGATCGGCCAACCCCTGCCAAAATCTCTTCTCCACTTCCCTAGTATCATCCTAGAGGTCCTGGTCTTCTTTAAAGACCAATTTTAGTGCCCTAAAAGGAGGTCTCAAAGAAGCACTTCAAAGAAGAGGTAATATCCATTACCGATCCTTTCCAATTTCTTTCTTCTTCAACTTCTTCTTATTTAGTTGTTTCATTATGAAGTAATATCATCAGTATCACTTATATACTGATATGTTATTATAAGTATGAAACAACCCTATTTAACCATCTATCCATCCTACGGAAAATGAAATCACCGCGCGTGCGTACGTACGGAATACCATCTCCACGCCGTGGTGTAATCTATTTTCCGCCACCACCTTAATAGGATGGGTATAATGGTGTAATGAGTAACTATATATGATTATTATAAAGTGATATTGATACTGAAATAGTATACATATACTTCAACACAATTCCACGACCATGAGAACGATATCATCGCTCGTGCGTACGTACGGACTACCGTCTCCACGACGCGATGAGATTCATTATCCATGTTAACCATTCCAGAATGATTATAAAGTATATATAATGAATAATAATGGAATATATGACATGGTAAATCTACTGGATTTATGTATATATATATATATGTCATCTACTTACTTCCATTCAAGACAATAAGGAAAGGAAAGCAGCGTTCATGCGTACGTACGGACTACCGTCTCCATGAACGGTGTGTTTCATTTCATTTATCTATCTATTATATATATATATACTGAATATATATGATATATAAATCATAATTTATATTTTGGAAGTAAGTAAATCATGATATAAGTAATAATAATGTCAAGAACAACAAGTCCAAACACCTACGATAAATGAAACGATTTTACCCAAAACGCTTCTTTAACATGAATTTACAAAAGAACGGGTAATATAAAGTCATAAGTGGACCATATATGATATAATAACAATGAATATGATTCTGGAATAATTCAATAACATGATTTAAATCATTATACAGGAGGTTCGGACACGTACAAAGCAAGTCGGACCTAAGGTAAGGGAAAATATCACAATCTCATTTTTATCCGAGATTGTTTTTACTTTGGAATTTACTAGGGTGTATTTTATCATCCAAATCCATGTTTACTCAATATGTAATATTATTTCCATCCACCTAAAATTTTTTAAATCCAATTTTACCCTTCTGTGAATTTTTAGTAAAAGATAAGAAAGGAATCTTTTGTCGTTTTTCGTACGAGGTACTTTTTGACTTTTCCGACAAAAGTACGAAGAATGTTTTTTAACTTATACGGCATGAATGGATTTTTAAAAAATTATTTCCAAGAAGCTTCCTTTACATGTTTTCAATTTTATTTTTAATCAACTTCTTTTAGTTTAGAATTGTATGACATGTTAAAAAAGGAAAAGTATTTTTGAAGTAGAAAGGATATTTTCCTCAAGAATGGAGTTCAAGTGTTTTATCAAAATTATTTTCCATCTAAGATAATAAAGGGTTCTGTTTTTATCCCTATTATTACATTGATTTGATTATGTTGTGATGGAATTATTTTTATTAATTCCTTTATCGTGTATGAATTGTTTTATGATGTCATGATGTTTAAGATTCCCATTTTTATTACATGGGTTATGCAATGATGTATGGTTTATGATTTTGTGGCACACATAAGAATGGTATCATTATGAGATGGGTGGGACCTATATCTACCTCCAATGCATTGGGTAAAGATTTTATATCTCATGAGATAGACATGGCTGGAACGGTAGGTTATACCGGTTCAGTGAAGCAGGACTGAAACGAGGGTAACTCGGTTCAGAAATGGACTTTGTCCAATAAGATAGTCTTGGAAATGAGTCTTGACTAATAAGAAATGATTATCTATGATTATGTGTGTATGCCACAAAGTTTCATGTTTTAAGTTATGATTATTGTGATTACATTTCACTGCCATGATTTATCCCATGTTATGAAATTATGATCTCTTTTGCAGGTTAATATTTCCAAAAGTTATGTGCTTGATGTGATTTATATTACTTTTGTTTACCCTTACTGAGAGTTTGAGCTCACCCTTTTATGTTTTCTTTTCCCCAGGATATAAAGAAAGGTTTTTGGTATAAAAAAAAGATCTTTATGGGAGATGTTGAAGATCTTTCACCAGGATTAGAAGATTATATTCCGAGTTTCCAAAGACACTAAACTATTACGATCCTTGTGTGTGTGTTTTTGTTATGTACTAAGTATTCCGCAAAAGTAATGTAATGTCTATGTACGTCAAGCTTCGGGTCTCTACAGGTAGGCAGTGCTCAAACGAAGTTCAGTATTCAGGGCTTTCTGAATACTTTTCCAGAATCTTGATGTAAAACAGGGATCACGATCAGAAATAATCGATATGGGTACTCCATGAAGTCTTAAAACTTCATTAATATACAGTATTGCTAAATGTTCAAGTGGTAAATCTTCTCTTATAGCAAGAAAATGTGCTAACTTGGTAAGATGATCAATAATGACCCATATTTCATCATTTCTTCTAGGAGTCTCTGGTAGTCCCATGACAAAGTCCATTATAATATTATCCCATTTCCACTTAGGTATGGGAAGAGGTTGCATGAATCCTCTAGGCTGTTGCTTTCCAGCTTTCACTTGTTGAAAAACCATACATCTTGACCCAAAATCAGCAATCTCCCTCTTCATGTTGTCCCACCAAAAATGTTCTTTCAAATCTCTATACATATTGGTGCTCCCAGGGTGTATAGAGAATTTAGGAAATGAGAATCATCTAAAAAATTCCCTTTTCAGGTTAGGTATATCAGGAACACAAAGTATATTCTCAAATTTCAAAATCATATCTTCATATATGAAGTCGATCAATCCCCCATCGTTCACAGATTTAATCTTCTTTTGGAATTCCTTATCATCAGCCTGAGAACTTTTTATCCTTTATAGTAAAGATGGTTTAGAAAACATTTGAAAAATCATTGATGTTTCACCTTCCACGGTTATTCCCATATCCATCTTTACTAGATCCATGAAAATAAGATCCCTTTCAACTCTCATCTTGTTCAAAAATCCATGATCCTTTCTGCTCAAAGCATCTTCCACCTTATTTTCCTTCCCTAGGTGGTAGTGTATTGTGCAATCATAGTCCTAGAGTAGTTTAAGCCATCTCCTTTGCCTCATTTTGAGTTCCTTGTGAGAGAAAATATACTTCAAACTCTTGTGATCAGTATAAATCTCACATTTTTCACCATAGAGATAGTGTCTCAAAATATTCAAAGCAAAGATTACAGCTGCTAACTCAAGATCATGAGTAGGATAGTTTTGCTCATGAATTCTCAGTTGTCATGATGCATAGGCAATAACTCTATCATTCTGAAAAAGGACAAAACCAAGTCCTTTATTTGAGGCATCACTATAAATAATAAACCCATCATTCCCTGATGGTAGAGTCAAGATAGGATCATTGACTAACCTTCTCTTCAGTTCTTCGAAACATTCTTCACACTCTTTTGTCCAAGAAAATTTAACCCCTTTACGTGTGAGCTTCGTTAATGTGTTAGCCAATTGGGAAAAATTATGGACAAAACGTTGATAATAACCTGATAAAATAATAAAACTGTGTACCTTAGTTATACTTTTCAGTGCTTTCTATTCTTGGATATCCATTATCTTAGAAGGGTCAATAGAGATTCCATCCTTAGAGACAATATGGCCAAGAAAAGAAATCTGCTGAAGCCAAAATTCACACCTGCTAAACTTCCTGTATAATTCATTTCTTTTGAGGGTTATCAGAATGGTGCGCAAGTGATTTTCATGATCTTAATAGATTTTGGAGTATACCAGGATATCATCAATAAATACCACTACAAAGTCATCAAGAAATTCCTTGAAAAATCTATTCATTAGATCCATGAAAACAGAGGGTGCATTAGTCATCCCAAAACGCATTACTGTAAACTCGTAATTACCGTACCTAGTTCAAAATGCTATTTTTGGAATGTATTCCTTCTTCACACACAACCGATGATATCCAGATCAAAGGTCAATCTTTGAAAAATATTGAGCTCCATGAAGTTGGTCGAATAAATCATCAATGCGAGGTAGGGGATACTTGTTCTTTATTGTTATATCATTGATCTCCCTATAGTCAATGCACAACCTCATAGATCCATCTTTCTTCTTAACAAAAAGAACAGGGGCTCCCCATGGAGAAACACTAGGGAAAATAAATCTCTTATTACTCAATTCCTCTAGTTGTTTCTTTAGTTCCACTAATTCCACAGTGGCAATTCTATAAGGGGTTTTCGATATGGGCCTTGAACTAGGAATTAAATCAATGGAAAACTTAATTTCTCATCCTGGAGGATGTCTAGGTAAATCCTATGAAAACACATCAACATATTCTTGCACAATAGGTACGTCCTCAATTTGAACATTCTTTTCCTCACCCACAGTTGTTTCATTATCTTCCTCCCCAATAATTGAATTTAGTTGAGCTATTGGGGGTGGATCTAGATAAGAATGAGGTGGTGATGTTTCTGCTCTAAAGATATGGTACTCCTTATCATCATTGAAAATTGTAACCTCCTTCTTCTTACAATAAATTTTCGCATCATGGTCTGAAATCCAATCCATTCTGAGGATTATATCAAATTCAATCATTGGTATGATGATGATATCAGCAGATAAAGAACATTTATATGACCTAATGGGAACTGATTCACAAAACTTTGTTGTAATGATACTTCCCTGAGGAGTTTTGACTGAAAACTCCCTTGTTAAATCAAATTGGAAATATATAATTTTCTTATCAAACTGGGAAGATATGAAACAATGCGATGATCCGGAATCAAATAAAGCATTGGATAAACTTGAGGAAACCATTAAATTACCTGCCACCACATCTTTCAGATCTTCAACCTCATCAGTAGTGATCGCATAAACTTGGCCTTAATCCCTTGGCCATTTCTGAGGTAAGTTTACCTGACACTTAGTACATTCATTTGCATAATGTCCCATCTCCCTGTAATTGTAGAATTTAACATTGGTAGCATCTTTCTTTCCCTTACAATCACCAGCAAGATGGCCTTTTTGTCCACATTTTTAGCATACTCCTTTTTCTTTTAAACAGGCACCAGGGTGCTTCCTTCCACAATTATCATAGGGTAAAAATTCAATTCTTCCCTTCTTCCCTGTTTCCTTATTTCCTTTCCCAGAGTGTTCAGTAGATCTCTTCTTCTCTTTCTTTGCTTTAAAGTCGTAAGACTTAGAGAATTACTTTTTTGTATTGATAGCACACGAGACAATATCTTTGTATGATGAGAAGGATTGTGATACTAATGCTCGACAGAGAAATGATTTTAACCCATCAAAGAAATGGCCAATCTTACTTCTTGGGTTACATATATAATCTACAGCATGCCTTGACAACCTTGTAAAGATAGATTCATACTTTGCGACATTCTCATCCTCTTTTTGCCTCAGACTTAGAAATTGCCTTTCCATATCCACTCTATGGTCACGAGGAAAGTATTTTTATAAGAAAAATTCTTTAAACTACCTTAATTACATACTAGACACTTATTCATCTTACTTTGTGTTTTGAATCAATGACCACTATTGATCAACATCTCCAGTGAGACGATAAACTTCCATGACAACTTTTTCCCTTTCGCTACTCCCCAAAGCATGAAATATTTTCTCTAAGAAATTTATCCATTGCTTAGCCACTAATGGATTTTTAATCCCATTGAATGTTGGTGGTTGTTTCCTCATGAAGCGGTCTAACATTGATTCTCCATGTTGTGGATCAGGGTGCTCCATACGAGTAATGTTATTATTCATAACTTGTGTGAGTTGTCCCAATATGGTGATAAACTAATCAGCACCAGTTGAATCACCAGCTCCGCTATAATTATCTTGAGTAGGAAGGAAATACCTACATGGATTATGTGCATTGATATAGTTCCATTCCTTCCACTAGGATCCATTTCTAAACAATGGCATAAACTAGATTAGTTTATAAATCAAAATATATAATTCCATACTTGTAAAACACTTAACATAAATTGAACAGTTTATGGAGATAATCCATAATTATAAAAATGTTTTCTTTGAGGAAGTATATACTCATAAACCCTTGATAATGGGTTGTAAAAAAATGAAAATTATCATAAGCATATCCCCCAGGAGTGTCGTAACCAAGAGTGCAGCAAGGCCTGTTGTTGTGCACCAGTTACTATTCGAGTCTAGCTTAAAGTGGTGTTTTCAGGTTTTACCCCTAGGTACATCTGTGCCAGAGCCGCCTCTACCAGCTCGTATCTAGACATGGATGTATTGATTTGAAAACTCACAAAATCTATACAGTACCAAAATTATAGGAAGTTCTTCTATACTAATCCTCAAAGTCTATCTTAGGGCTATGCGCTCTAATCAGAGTTTATCTAAATCTAGTTTTCAAGGTTTGTACTAAAATTAATTTGATACCAACTGTAACAACCCAACCCTAGTTACCCATAGTGAGTGCATTATTACATAACATTGGCATGATCACAAGGAAATCATGTCCCGAAAGACTGATCAGTTTAGTATTATTGGAAACAAGATTCACACATAAGTTCAACTTTACAACTTGAAAAGAAATACAACACTAATTTATTCCATTAGAAACATCCAGGCCTCCTAGATTATGCCTGAAAGTCAATGATAACTAAATTCTTCATATCTTGGGAAAATGAAACATAAGAAAGGGGTGAACTCAAATGCCCAGTAAGGGTAAGCAATACACCAGAAGATAACATAAATATTAAGCATGGTGAATAATTGAAAACACATGCCTTTACCAATAATAAACATGAACACTTTTATGGTAAGAATATGATCTGAGTAAATAATTCCATAATAAAACATAATCATGGGTATTATACTAGTCTAATGACCACATGAACCATCAATATTATTTTCATAATAAGGGAATGTATAATGCTGGACATTCTGAAACATTTTTTCAAGGCCTCATCCAAGATGTCTAAAAATGATTAAGTCCTAGGCCAAAACCATATATCAAATTGGGAAAGTCCTTGGACAATTCCATGTCTAGTTGTCTCATGAGACTTACTAATGCATCGAGGATCTATAGCGGCCTCCACCCCTCACTTACTAAGTCCAATACATTACTCATACGAAAAGGTTGAAATATAACATAAACATTCGTATTAAAACTAGAATACAAAATGTCAATACTTTAACCATAAACCATGAATGGTATAAAAATAACACATCCACAGTAAAACATATCACAAAACTTTCAATAAAATATAGAATATTTGTATCATAATGAATCGACTTCAAACAAGTATAAAATCCATCAAAGGATGTTGACATATATGAAATCAAAACTATTTGAGAGAAATATCTCTTTCTTATTTTGAAATAATTTAAAGTTACATAATTATAAAATAAAGAATTTATTTTGAAAATATTCTTATAAAATTGTAAGGGAAGCTTTGACGAAGTTATAACAGTAGAGAATAACCACACCCATCGTATAAGTTAAAAAAGACATTCTTACCTTAATTTTATCGAAAAGGTCGTAAGGTACCTTGCTTGGAAAACGACTGAAAGATTCCTTTCAAAACATATAAGTTAAAATAAGGGTATAAATGACTTTAACCCATTGTATAGTAAATAGTAAAAATATTTTGAAATACATTTTTAAGAAACATGGATGTGGATGATAAAGAGGTCCCAGTAGATACTTACGTAAAAGCAACCATAGATAATAAAGAGATTGTAGAATTAACCCTTACCTTGTAATTTTCCTTGGTCGAGGGTAGGTTAACCTCCTATATAATGGTGGAATAATTTTATTAAATTATACAAGAACTATATATATTAATATGATATTATATATGATCTTCTAATATTGCTTTGTTAATAACATTTTAGTATTATCGTCGTTTCAGGTGTTAACTGATTCGTTTTCATTTATATGATTTGTTGCGTAAGTAATGTTTGTTTTGAATAAGATGTATATTATTAATATTCATAATTATATTAAGTCTTTAAACACCATTTTTAATCATCAAATGAAAATTAGTCTTGAATGAATACTATGAAGAATGGATCTCATCGCGTTTGTAGAGATGGTAATCCGTACGTACGCACGAGCGACAATATCATTCTTTTGATATTAAAATTGTATATAATTTGATGGAATATCATATATAAAGAATCATTATCATGTTATATTTATTATTTTCATCATTTATACTCATTATTATACCCATCCAAATGATGAAGTGTTTGAATAATAAACTACACCACGACGTGGAGAAGGTAATCCGTACGTACACACGTATGGTGACTTTATCATTTATAGGATGGATAGAATAATGAATATGGTTGTACAATTTTTATAATAACATCAAAGTATATAGAATATACTTGATTTATTATTTTATAATGGAAAAAACAAATAAATAGAAAGTGGAAGAATAAATGAACTTGAAAGAGGTGATGAAATATTTACCTCTTCTTCGGGTTCTTCCTTTTGTTTTGATCAAAAGGGATCCTTAGGTGGGCTTTCTGACTAAAGTAAGGCCTCTAGAATGAAGGGAGGACATTTGGAAGGATATTTGGGTAGGTTTTGGCTGAGAAAATGTCTTTTAAGGTGTGAATCTGAGAGAAGGGGAAGTTCCCTTTTATAAGAGGGGTGAGGGGCACCTTAGGAAAATATTGAAATATTATTTTATAATAAAATAATTTTCGGTTTCTAATGGCTCAAAAATGATTTATTTAGAAGATAAGGTGGGTATGGGTCTAAAACCACTCAACCAATATGTTATAGATAGGTTTTGGTCACTATATTAACTTTATCGTTTAGATTTAACTCTTAGTTAAATAGTTTGACATTTACCATGTCTCTTTGTATTTTTATATTATATGGTTAATAAACTTACTATAAACTTCTAAGAGAACCCCAAGTGGTTAATTATTAATATATATAACCTTATCTAAGTCATTTTTCTGAACCTTAGATTTTTAAGAATATTATATCAATTAATAATATAATATTTGTTTTAAAAACTCTTTTATGTCAATTTTGACACTATTTGGTATTTTGTTTTTTCTAAATTCATAACAACATTATTAATTATAATAAAATTAATTTAATCAACCATAACATATCATATTAACCTATAATTTTTTTTAATTCATAAAAAGTCTTAAATTACATTTATTTGGGTATTTATAATATTAATTATTTTAATATTTCATTAATAAGGTAATTATTGCATCATCATTGTGTTATAAATAAATTTAATTATTTGATGTCTAAAAATTATAAATAAAATACCATTATTTATTAAATCTCTTTATCTTTCTAATTAATATTTATAGTCGAATTTATCTTATGTATAACCCTATATTAAAAATGTTTTAGTTATTAAACATTGATTTTAACTCTTTTAAATCTTCTTTAAATAAAATAATAATAAATGTCCTAATCTAACCCAAGTGGAAAAAATAGGTTCATATTTTTTTCCTAAGGTTGTTTTTGGTCGAATTAAACTTATCCAATAGAATTAGGACATGTGTTAGGGTAATAATAATATCATTCTACCCTTAATTACCCTATTTACTTTTAACAGTGGTAAATAAAAGTAAAAAGTTACTATTCAAAAAAAAAATTATTTTCATATTATTGAACCACATTTTACTTACTAATATATAATGTGTCTCTCAAATATTTGAAATTCAACTCACAGAAGCGGTAAAATTAAGTTTTATACAAATTTGGAAATTCCCCAAGGAGGTGGGTAAAAGACGGTAAAAAGTTTGATAAAATTTTATATATCTAAACTCATTATAAAATGACTCCAATGAATTACATAGAACTTATATAGGTATTATGTATCTATTTTGACCTAAAATAAATTTAAATAAAATAAATAATTATTTTAATAAAAATTCGGTTTTAAATAATAACTCAGTGTTTTTAACTATTCATCAAATATTGAAAGTTTTCAGAAAAATACAAAAAATTCACCCTAAGCTAATTTCGATATTCTGAATCCAAAAATGAATTCCATTTTGAAAGATAAAATTTATAAAATTTCAAAAAGTGGGTATTACTATTCATAACAGCTAGTTTGATTGGTCATGGTGTGTTATAATCTCAAAGTTGAGTATAATGCAAGCTATTGCATTATTCAAAGGGAAACGTACCGTAGAAGCTTGGGGTGTTACAAATATTTTCAGAAAAATACAAAAAATTTACCCTAACATAATTTTTATGTTTATATTTTAAATATGAATTTTATTTTAACATATTAAATTTATAAAAGGGTTAAAATTGGATCTAAAATAGGCACTCCATTAAAAGGCGGTAAAAGTGACTTAATAAAAATATAGGTTTTTATGTGGAAAATTAGGTTTGTTCTTATCTTATGCTTATAAAATATATTAGATTAATATAAAAAATATTTGATTGAATATATAATATATATATGAAATTAATATCAGTCACTAATTTTAAATAATTTAATTTATTAGGATAAAACAGCTTTATGAGCATAAAATTGGTTTTCTATAAAAACATTCACTTTATATTCAATTGGTTCTTATATTCATTTCTAATTAAGTTGTAAACAATGAATTCATTTTATATTTTTGCAAACCATAATTTTCATAAGTTAGTTATTACTATTCATCACTACTAATTTAACGGTTAGTTTATATCTTATTATATTAAATAATAATATTAAATAAAATAATGTTTTTTGGTAAAACTCGGTATTGCGTGTAACACAATCCATTGAAGAAACTCATTTTTGTGTGTTTCAAATGCTTACTCAATGTCACATGCATTAATAGATATAAATTGTTTTTAATTTATTTAAAATAGTAAATATATTATAAATACTCAGGATATTATGTTCCCTTGCACGCTTGGTGTTTCATGTCATACACGCTATTGAATACAATGTTACTACTTTATATTTTCAGAGAGTTGCATTATTTAAAAACCATGTTTTAGGTTATTGAGTGGAATTTATAAAAATATTTTATTTATAGCACAAATTTTTGAGTGGAACAAAATATTTTAGGTTATAATGATTTTCAAGGAAATAACTCCTTGGGTTTTAAGTGGTGAAATTTTTGAAAAGTTTTTGTGTGTGAGATTCAATAGTTAAAATTAGGTTTTTAAGAAATGAGTTTCTTTTTATTATGGGGTTTTAAATATTTTTAATCATTTGAAGCTATTTGGAATCTTTAAATGGAAATTATTCCATGGTAGATATTTTTTAAATGAGTTTTGAAAGGGTGTTTGGTAATCTTGTTTAATTTGATTTGTTCCATTCATCCCTTATATTGGGATTTGTGGCGATTTGATTAAATGTTGTGTTTTTTTAATGTTTTAGATAGTGACCCCTAGAATGGAGTTGGCATGTATAGAGGTAAATCTCTCAATTAGTTTTCCTAGTGATCTAAAAGAATAATTTACAATATTACACTCTACCTAGACCTGAGATAGAGTGGAAGGGCCTAGTTCTTCCCAGCTTATGGATCATGTGTGAGTGTTTTTGAATCTAAATCCACATATGTTTAATGGTGATCAAGGATTTAATGATATGATGATGTTTATAGCTAAGAAAAAAAGTAATATTGGAGTATTTAGGAACTCCAAAGTCCTATAGGGTGAGGTGCACCACTCCTTTGTTCAAAGGGATGGATTTTGATTGGTGGAGGCATACTATCCATGCCCAATGGTTTGAAGTATTGTCTTGGTGATATTTCAAGGCCACCTTAATCTTGAAATCTTATCCTAAGGAGGTGATAATTTCAAAGGTGATATAATACTTGAGTGTTTAACATAGTGACCAGTCAGTGAAATCTTATGTGGAATAGTTCATTGGACCGGTCCCTTTCTCTCTTGAGTTGGATACTGACGATTCAAAGAAGGCGTGTTCTTTTCTAGAGGCCTTCATCCAAATATCATTTAGGTGGTGTTTCATTCTAACCTGACTACCTTTATGAATTTAGTGTATAAGGCTATCATTTTTAGGTTTTTTTGGTTGGGTAAACTATAGAAAGTGCTGCTTCAACCATATATGGCATCAGTAAGAGTATTTTGTAAATTAGGATGAAAAATCCAGTGGTGTACTATCATTTCAGGAAGTCTGGTCATGTTAGGTCTTCTTTTCCAATATCTTTGAGAAACTATCATTAGTGTGACCATCTTGGTAATATCCAGAGGTTATGTAATTCAAATAGACATCATAAGAAAAAGAATTCTCAGACCCAACTTTGATTTGAGTGGTTATCTACAATGTTTCTTACACCTGGAGAGTCAGAAGATATCTTGTGGTTTTGGGAGTTTCTTATTTTTTAATATTGTTTTATTTTACCTTGATCTATCTATTTTGTACACCCTATATCTTTTTTTTATAATGTATGACCTATATTTTTTCTCTTGTTATTATATTTTAAGATATTCATGCCTAATTTCTTTTCTTTCTTATCATCGTTGTGCATGGTGTTGAGTGTGATTTGAGTTTTGATGGATTATATGGGAATGAATTGAGTGTGGGACAGGGTAATGGGGAAAATATTTTGGTTACTGAGAATATTTTGAGATCTACTAAGTTGATATTTTCTTTTAGGATCACCGAGAGTGTGTTTTCCATGATTTTGGCCCTTAGTTACCCTTTGTGTAGTTCATGACCCAAAGTCAAAGCCATAACACTCCTTATTAAGAAATATTCTTGTTTGGGGGAATTTATTCTATTTTGGAGAGTGTGTTATCCTTGTGATCTGTGGTAGTTTCTTAAGGTTGTATTCTTTGTAGTGGTCAAAGATTCTGGATTGTGGTTAGAGGATCATGATTTTTAGCAGTGATCATTATTTTGGGTTGGATATTTTAATATATTATCATTCTAGATCAATCTTAAATGTTGGAGAGAACTATGGTTGGTATGTATGTGTTTCACTTGTTTATATGAGTTTTCATTATGATTATTTGGGTTGGGACCTATGATTTTATGTTTTCCTTGTGACCTAAGATATTCTAGAGGTGTTTTTATTGTCCTATCCTTTGGTCTAGTTTGGGAATCATAATTCACTTGTGGGTTTGGTATGCACATTTAGTGGAATTCTAAGATTCATGGTTGAATATGGGAGTGGTCATCCCAATGTTTCATATTATTAAGGATCTACTATTATAATTCATGGTATGAATAAACCATTCTTCGGATCCGAAAAGATTAAATGGTTGTGAAGTCACTTATTGCATGGTTCTCCTTGAGAAGTGGGATATTCAGGTCTTATGTCCTTGGTTCTAAGTTCAAGATCTATTCTTTTGGTTAGATCCTTCTCTTTGGTGAGTTTTTCTTGACCTTTACCTTGAATTAAGTGTCGAAAAATTTCTAGAAGTGGAATTTATAGGGGAAAAAAGTAGTATGGTGGAGATAATTGTGACACCAAAAAATGTTATTTTATTGCTTTTGTTTATGTTCTTTATTTTTCCCTTGGTTTTGGGGTGTCCTGGGTTTGAAATTTTGAAATTTTGAGGCTTTTCCAGGGTTTCAGGATTTGGAACATGGTTTGGAAAACCATATAGTAGAAACCATGAACCATATATATAATTTTTGGAAAATTTTATTAAATGTTATGTGATTGGTTTGGTAAACCATGTGATAAAACCATACAACCTTTGAGGTTTTGGGGCAATGAAGGTCATATAGTGTGTGAATATTTTGGTAAACCTCGTGATACAACCATGCAACCTTCTTGGGTTGGGGTATTTTTATTCATTTTGAATTATTTTTAATTGGAAATTCCTCCATAAGCCTCCCCATTTAACTCCCCCAACCTAGGCACCTACCAAGGGACTTTCTACTCTTCTAAAGATTATATAAGGTGGGTTTTAAAAGGATCCTTGGTGATCATTCATCCGAATCAAGAGGTGAAAACTCCTCATTAATTCTCTTTCTAGTTTCTTCCTTTTTACCCTCTTTTACTATAACCCTAATGGATATTCAGGAAAATTTTAATGGTTATGTTTGTGCTAAAATTGGGGTTTTGGTTTTTAAAAGTTTTGATCAATTTTAGGATACCTATTCTATAATTTCCATCATAGAAGATATGATTCCACCACCTGAGGTAGGAGTTTCCATTATTATTCATTTTATTAAAGAGTTTCTTGATTTCTTGATATTTTAAAAGTGTTTTTTAACTAAATTAATGATGTATATGATACCTATAATTGTGTTATTAAAGGTTTTTCATGTTTTTTGTTTTTTTACTTTGGAAAAAATGGGTTAGTTTTTTAGTTCAATGGAACTTGGGTTTTAAATGGTATTTTAGATATTCAAGGTGTTTGATAAAATGTCATTGATGGTTTTCTCCAAGAAAAATGATTATTCCTTGGTGTTTTGAACCAATTTGGTTTTATAAAGCGAAGTTTTATTTTGTTTAAAAGGGATTCCTTATTTTAAGAGGTTCCCATGCCTTTAAAAGAATATTCCTTGTTGTAAAGGGTTTTCCTTGATTTTATAAAGGGGATACCTTATTTTAAAGAAACCAACCTATTTTATGAAAAAATGTGTGTGAATTTTTAAAGGATTTCTATGTTTTGAAAAGTGGTGTGTGTTTTTCTTGAGTTTTTCATTTTGGGATAAATCCTTTAATTTATTGAGAATGTTATTTTTTTGATATTTGTGGTGTGTTTTTCAGGATTTACCTTATTTTGAAGGTGATT
Source organism: Viscum album (assembly GCA_963277665.1). Lineage (NCBI taxonomy): Eukaryota > Viridiplantae > Streptophyta > Magnoliopsida > Santalales > Viscaceae > Viscum > Viscum album. The sequence continues at coordinate 1,357,748,144 of OY728164.1, forward strand.
TTGAAAGAGTATTTTCAAATTTGTATTTTGGTTGTTCTTTAGTGTTTTTTATGATTTCCCTTGGAATTTTATTTTAGTTAAAAATGGTTTATAAAAAGGTATTTCCAAATAATATTATTCTTATGTACAATGATGAGTCATTTTTGGTACCTTGAGGGAAAGTGGTTTATTGGTTGATGTTTACAACCTAGATGATCCATTTTTTTATCCTTTATTATTATTTTGCAATGTGTTAAAGTTATATTAATTTTGATTCATGGTTATTCAATTTGAATAGGGTCTTTTTATTAAATGAGGTGTGTTGGAGGTGGAAAGTATATGATTGACGTGTTATATTGCCTTTGGAATTTATGTTTTTCTTGTGATTGAAATTGTTTTTGAAGTGTTACACCTACATTATATAAAACATGAGGATAACTAGGCTACTAAGTTGTTAGTTAAGGGATGATTAATATACTATTTGAGAGTTTCATGCTATCTAGTAGACCTTAGTTGAATGTTATGACCTGGCAATTGGGTTTCCACTAATAATACAAGTTGAGAGTGATTTAGGGGATGTGATATGTGATTGTTAACCTATTAGTAGTTGTTTCCACTTTTTCACATCTAGTACTCATTCCATTAGTTCCTATATTGCTATGTCGTTCTATGTATCCCATATTATTCTTTTTTGTTATAAAATTTCATATGATTTGTTATATTTTTCTTAAGACTATTTTGATGTATTGGTTATTTATGCCTGATAATTTTTGTTGTAAGGGTTTCCTTGTGTTTTTATTGTTATTTTTTATGACTCTTTATGTATTTTAATTTTTAATATTTTCCCATGATTATAATCACGTTGAGTGTGTGTGGGTGTTGGGTTTTAAAAAGGGGAAAACAACGTTTGTTTAAAATAAAATCGTTAATTTTTTTCTATTGAAATTTATTTTTAAACCATGTGATGGTTTGGTTTCCAAGAAGATAATTTTTAGTGAAAATATAAGGTAACTTGTTACTTTTGAAATGGAATTAGTTTTTTAAAGGTAAATGATTGGTTATTTGAAAATGACATTACCTTGGTATGTCTTCTTTGAGTCATGTTTTACATATGGAATATTTTTGAAAAACAATATGTGTAATTGTATGTTTATTTATATTTTGTATAAAAGAAATAAAAACCTATTTTTTTTAAACTATTATAATTGGTTTATTTATAGATTAAGAATGTAATGAACTCATCGTGGTATCCTAATAACCTTTAGACCACACCCTACATACTCAAAACAATGGATATATAGTCTTCATGTTTTCTGTAGGTTCTTAGATTATGGATTTTAGGTTGATTTATATCACTCTTTGTTGGAAAGTGGGTGATATTTGGTTTATGGTGGTGACTTAAGAGTCACATAGAGATATTGGGATTTGTCTTCTGGTTTGGTTTGACCAGTTCTAGTTTGTGTGGTGTATAGGTATTTTAGGCCACCTAATTTTATTTCAATTTAGTTATATTTCCTTGTGTTGGGATTGTAAAATACCAATATATATATATTTTCATTTGTGAAAAAAAAATTAAAATATTTTTGGTTATCTTGAGATTATGCCTTGTTTGGTTGGATTTTTTTCTTAGTTCCACTTATTTATTCTGGAATGCTCATCCAATGTAAATATACCTCATTCAAACTTCCTACTTGGAACCGTTATTAATCTTAAATTTTAACAGGGTTGAAATCATTCACACATGCTCACTTTTGACACCCTAGTGCTTGTTTCCTACCTGGGGTGATTAGGAATGCACCTTTATCCTTATGTTGGAATGACTTAGGTGATGTTTTAGGTCATCCCGGGTTAGTTTTCTAAATTTATACAATTTTATATCACTTACACCTTCTTTAACATCACATACAACAACTTAGGTCCCATTTGTGATGACTATCTTACCTATTTCTAATGTAAGGGTGGCCTATAGGGTCTCCCATACAGGTATTTGAAAGGTTTAATGTAGATTGTGGAGTAGTATCCATGATTTAAATAGAACACACTAAACGTAAGTGACCCTCCCATATCCAAATGAAATTCAATAGTTATACCCTCAACATATCCTTAAGAACATGAATGGTTTTCTCATTTTGACCACCAGTACAAAGGTGGAACACTGTAATCAATCACAATTGATTCCTAAATGAATCCTACAAAACTCTATATAATTGATACATTAATTAAGGATATTGGTTATAAATTATCATCAAGGGTATACCATATAGTCAAATGAACTTCTCTAAATGCAATCATCCCAAGATATTGATTGACTATACTCCCGAATATAAAGGAAATGGGATGACTTGGTCAGTTGGTTTATAATTACCCAGATAATATTGTGACATATGGTTTATCATGGAGACCCTATTATAAAAATCTATAAATTTTACATCCCACTTCCACTCTATAACCTTAAGAGGATAATATAAAACTACTAGGACCTGGTTCCCCACCTTCACCTATTGATAGGTGAGGAATTTCAATATAAACTCTGTGATATTCTATTTTATACCCTCATACCAAAACTAACTCTTGAGGTCTTGGTATATTTTTTTTCAATACAGTATGTACCACTAAGGGTGAAGTATGGAACTACCTTAACATCTCCTCATGCATTATTATTGGAACCACTATTTATCCCTAGAAGAGGATGACGTACTCTCCACATTCATAATATCTATCTACTGTATCATTCAAGGATATCTAGTCAAATAAAAACTTATATTAAATGTATCCTAACTAGGACTCCTTCACACACTAAAGAATAAAAGGGCCCACCACCATTTATCAAAGTTAATCCAATTCTACCTCATCCACTAAGGATAGATATAACTAGAAAAAATGGTCAGATGAGCCCCCCAACAACTGAGAACAAGAATTATTACTAAGGGAATCAACCACCACATTGAATTTAACTAGAGCATAGCGAATCTCGAAGTCATAGTCGTATAGGAACTCCAACCAATGATTATGAATCAGGTTAATATCTATCTAAGTAAAGATATAACTAAGACTATTATAGTCCATATAGACTATAAACTGATCTCGAATAAGGTAGTGCCTCCAAGTCTTTAAGGTGAAAATTACCGCTGCCAAATCTAGAACATGGGTCACATAGTTCTTCTCACGAGGTATCAAATTTATAGACACATAATCAATAAAATATTTCCACTACATTAACACATAACTAATCTCAAATCTAGATGTATCATAGAACACCATGTACTTTATTCCTTCCTTAAAAATACTTAGGAAAAGAGTATTCATCAACCTTTGATTTAGTTTCTCAAAATATCTCTATAATTTCTTAGATCAAATGAATGGATTCCATTTTCAGGTAAGGTAAATCATGTGGCCTAAAATTATGTATAAGTTTTCCATGAATCTTCAGAAGTATCCCATTAACCCAAGAAATATATACACCTATAATATGTTATTGGGTGGAACCCAAGTTAGAAACACCTCAATATTATATAGGTCTAAAACTAATCAACCATTTGAGATGACGTACCCTAGAAAATGGAACTCTCAAATATTTAAGTGGAACTTTGAGAGATTATCATATAGCTAGTAATCCCTAATTAAGTCTAGGAAAATTATCTGATACTCAACATGATAATCCTTTGATATTGAATAGACAAGGATTTCATCAATGAATACAACCATTAACCGATCTAAGAAAGGATGAAAGATCTAGTTTATAATACTATGGAATCCATTGAGGTGTTTTTTATACTGAAGGAAATCCATAAAAACTCGTAATTTCATTAGTGGAATTAGAATTCTATCTTTGAAATATCAACTACATGAACTTGAAGTTAGTGGTTACCGGATAACTGCCTTTACTTGGCCGAATAATTCTTCTATCCTTGTAAGAGGGTAATTTTGATTTATTATAACCTGATCTAGGAGAAAATATTCAATACAAATATTCAATCTATAATATTTATTATTGGCTAAAAACACCAAATATAACCAAGGGGACACACTAGGAATGATGAAACCTTTCCTTATAAGGACCTCCAACTTCACCTTCATCTCCTCAAGCTCAATCAAGGTAATCCAATAATCTATAAAAGATATTAGAGTGGTTATGGGGCATGGATTGATGTATAAGTTGACCTCTCAATATGTGGGAGACCTCAGAACATCCTCATGGAAAACACCCACATACTCTTCCACAACTACAAAGAGATGATCATTTGATGTGTTTACTATACTAGATTCAAACTATCTAACTAATGGGTGTTTGGATAAAATTTCTTGAACACAATACATTCTCATCTCAATTTAATGTTCTAATAACTTAGGAAGGATAATATTAATCCATCAACTCAAAATCACATCACTCTATAATGTTAACCGTCTATCCGAGCATGTACAGTGGAAAACTAGTCCATAATAAGGATGAAATTATAGGGATTAATCACATCCATTATGATGTCCCACAAAAACTACTCTCCACTAAGCAAAATATCTCATCATTAGTAGATGTGGGTGAGCATGTGATCACTTCCAGTAGTATTACTTAGCCACTTGGTTAGGTTAGGGGATCTACTAGGGTATCTATCTCTCAAAATAAGGATGAGACAATAAAGGAATGAATTATGCTAGTGTCTATAAGTATGAGTGATAAAGTATACTAGACACAAATTATACCTTATATTAGGTCATATGTTTTGTTTTTGTAACCCTCTATCGAATATATCTAGACATATCCCTGTCAGAAAGCACTATTATCATAGCATAGACGACCTAAGGGTGGTAGCAGTGGAATAAAATCATTGCAATTTCCTCCTCCTGATCCTCCCCTTGGTGCACTTCCAACTCCTCTACCATAACTTCCTTCTTGAGTACTACCTTGTCAACCTCCATGAGGTCCCTGATCATGTCATTGCATCTAACATGGTGGTCCATTGACTACATGGATTTTCTCTAATGCATGAAGGGTTGGATAGTCATGCTCCATATGTCCTCATCCTCTATAGGCATAGAAAATCCTATCCCATGGATGACAAGATCCATTATGTGACTTTGGGATACTGATATGTGGGTATAAGATAATGCATGAGAATTCTCACTACACTATAATTACTATCATTGGCCGATTACAAATAATGAATTTTCTCCTGGATGATTACTACCTTCACTTTTTAATCAATTTCCCTCTCACAAGAATCTCTTAATCACTAACACTTGATTCATAACCCTAAAATATGTGGGGATACATGGGGGAACAACACTGACTCATATGTATTTATAGATTCCACACTCAAACTTCCATGCTTGAAAGAATAAATCATGAGTAATGTCAAAGGAGAACCTCGTGAGATCAATTAATATCAACACGTACTAAAAAATAGTCATTTCCCCCTACTGTAACTCTAATATTTCCTTGATTTGAATGAACCTTAATGTATTCAGGTAGTACCCATCACAAAAAAGGTGCTTGAATTCCATCTATGGAGAAGTATCCTCATCATATGTCTATATGATCAAATTTCACTAGAATCTCATCATGCTATAGATAAATATAGATATTATCACTAACATATGTTTAGTAGGTGTTCAAAAAAATATATAATACTCAAACCACCATCATTATCCATTTCTTGTCCGCTTGTGGGTCTGACTCACCTCAGAACCTGGGTGGTATCTGGCACTAAAATTCATTTAGCACACTCAACCTATGTGTATCCTTATCATGCCCCACTAAAATAATCTAAATCTTAGTGGGTGGAGGAATATTCACCTTCATTGTAGGAGGTGTGTTTTTTCACTGCTCAATGAGTGGAGGTACTTATCCCTACACACCCAATGGAATCATCTCATGATCTGGTCCCTATATGGAAGCCTTATTGATCATTTAGTTGATGAAAAAAGGATTAATTACTGGTATGATAATTTCACAACCCTACCTTGAGATCCTATTTGGCTATCTACATAGAAGAATCCTGAAATTTAACAAGATGTAAAAAAATTATCATAGTAAATTTGGGGAGATAACTTGAAAAGGAAATGGAAATCAATGACCCATTCCTATATAATGAATGTATCATTTATTTGTTTCCCACAACTGGTGCCTTGGTGTAATGAGTCAAAAAATATGTTATTAGAGTCATGGTGAATGGATACTATGACCACCACACAAATATAAAATTCCCTAGTTTGGAACCTAAACTTGAGACCCCTTACCACTATTTCCCAAAATACCCAAACTAATACTCACACAAAATATAACTCCACACTTCATCCTTAATATAGACCCACTCTAATACCACTCTAACATGACCAGACCCACTAGGACCCCTTATGGGTAGTAGTAATTTGAGTATACCACCCCAAGACCACATCCAATAGGCTTGGGGTTATTAATTAGAACTGATTATGCATAACATAGATAATGTAAGGCCTTAGCCTAATGTGATTATACATAATGCACACCACCATAAAGGATATAATAAATCATAATAGGAAAATACAACTAAATATAATGTATAATATATGAAACAAATGCTAAAATCCAAAAAGGAGTAACCAACGCACAAACCATAATGAAAAAAGGAAAGATATATGCAAAAAAAAACCAAAATAAAAACCAACATAGGAAATTGAGATGAAGAGGTCCCTACAAAAAATATCTCCAAACATGAATTTCATACACTACTCACACTATTTAGCACCACTAAGATCTACCAATACTATGTCCACCAAGGTCACCAAAAAACTATTTGTTATCTATATAAGACATGACACATGCAAAGAATATTTCCATTTAGGGGTGAATATATATATTCCTAATATAATTCCCTAAAAAACATAAAGGAATAATAATAATACCAGTGAAATAAAAACCACAATGGAAAGAAGGAAATAATAACCTGTGAGAAACCATATATCATTTAAAAGAAAGAACCAAGGACATAAGAGAGATTATTTCTCTTTATAACCCAACCATAAGATAAATAAAAAGAAGACCCAATAATATGATCACCTAAACTAGTAACCTATGTCACATATATAAAACTATAGTTAGAGACCTAAAACTCACTAAGGATAAGTATTGGATGAGGGAGTAACAAACCCCAATAGAGGACCCATGCCCTTATTGAGCTCGTAGATGGGGGAGTACCCAAATCCATAGTTAAAGTAACCAAACCCCACATATATGGGAGAGTACTAAACTCTATCAGTGATGAAAGGGACCCACTCCCTATAATAAACACATTTCTAGGGGAGTAACTACCCCATGAACACTCCGATCATAATGAACAATCCTCATCATTGTCCCAAAAAGGATAAGAAGACTAAATTTCTCAATTCACCTCATGTATCACCTCTTATACTAAATAGGAGTCTATTATCATCTTCTATATGAGAAAAACACTCAATATGGACTACTCGCATGGACAAATACAAGTATTGATAAATGGGATATAGAAAGCCACTAAGGCTAGAAAAGTACATGGAATGTACCCTAGGGGTACATGACACGTAGCCCCATAGGGGTTGTTTGGTTGTGTACTCTCACCCTCATGGAATTTATGGGTCTACTTACAAGACATGTGTAATAGAGTACACGATGGTAGAAATTTAAGGGTACTTGGCATGTAGCACCACAACTTATGCCATGTGAGGGGCGATATACATGGCGTGTATCAGAAGGTGCATGATGCGTGGAATTGTCTAGATTACTTGATGTGTATTACTAGTAAATATATGTCATGTACCACTAAGGGTACATAATGTGTGGTCCTAACCACCACAATGTATATGTCAAAACAAAAACCTAAGAATGTACTCCTTTTACACACCATGTCGGTCGGTTTAGAGATTCACAATGTTTTCCCTTGGGCAACAAAACATGTGATATTTAAATCCCATTGAAACCCTAACTATTGTTTCCTACGTGATAAATGAAATGTGGCTCTGGATCACACACTATGGGATCATGTTTTTGAGCCCAAATTTTTCAAAATGACCAGAATCATCCCAATGTGTTTTTTCTTACCTATTATCAGACCCAAAATACTTATATAAGCCTATTTTTCTACTTTTTTGCCTCTAATAGTCGATTTATGGTTGTTCAACATGGGGAAAATAGTTCATAGGCAATTCACACATAGACCTAATTCCTACAAGGCCTCCATTGCACCTCAAGAATCGATATCCCCATACCTTCTTATGATGCTCCATTATCTATCATCAATCTCACATGCCCCAATCTCATATTTCATATCCAAATCCACAGAATACAGACTTAGATTTCAATCATGTATTGATACGAGCTAAGAATCATTGAACCCTAATCCATGGAAAAAGATGATGGTAAACCTATAAGGAAATAAGGGGAAATAAATGATGAACAATCATTAGCAAGATCATTGGTGATCGATGCTAGGATCAGGCCACAGTTCTTGGGAATGGTATCACCAAATATTAAGAACTGAGAAGAGAGTAGTGCAACATTATGGGTTATAAGAAATAATAAAGAAAAATAAAATAAATATTCAGGCCAAGAAATTTAGGAAACTAGTTAAAGAATGAAATTCCATTATTAAAATAATGAGTAATATAGAAATATAAAAATAAAAAATTCATATCTCTTGATTGGATTAACTAATTATTAGGTTCACATCCACTATTAAATCTATTGGAGATTCCTCGATGAATGAATTCGTTGGATATTTAGGTCTTGATTCTTCCAATGTCCTCTTTCTCTTTCTCCATATCTCATGGTAGAGTTTATAGTGACTAACCCTAGGGGGGTTAAGGATGATTGAATAATATAGGATGATGTTAAACTATATAAAAATTAATTAATTTTATTTAATAACACACTCATGACACGCATCTCTGGAGCCCCTAGTGTGAACCAAAATAACAACACTCCTAGGGTAAGAACCTTAGTTCAGACATAACCATAGCATTTTTTTTCTCTATCCAATGAAATTTTAGTGGAAAATGACACTTTCCCTCAATCAATTGTGCATAGATTGAAAATAATATATTATGTTTGATGCCCTGCGGCACCAAAATTGAAGAAGTGACTTAGTGACCAACCTTACAAATATTATTTCAAATATTATAAAGGTTTAAATAGTAGAAACTAAGGTCTATATATATTTTATGGAAAGTCCATATTCCTTTACAATTAATTAAAAATTGATTATATTAATTTTTTATAAATTTTTCATTTATTTATTCACTTATCAATGAATATGAATTGTTTATATTATAAATGTATATTTTCTTTGTTTTAATTGTTTAAACTAATTTTATATAAGGTATAACATAATATTAGGTTTATTTCAATCAAGGTTGGTGTTTTTTGGTTAAAATTACAGAGTAAAAGTTTTATTACCATTATTCATACATATTTGGATCAAAAATCATTTTGGAACTTTAAATCACTCTTTATAATTTCTTTATAGATAGTGAGACATTGATTAAAATATCCACTATCCCAAGGGATATGAATTAGTTTAAAAAGGGAGGTCAACTACCCATTTCACCATATATAATCTTGAGTATGATTTAATTTTATTATGATTTTAATAATTTACATGAAAAAATTTCAAGTACCATTTTCACATAATGCAAATGGATGTGTGTTGAACATTAGAATTAATTTTCTCTATGGAATTATAATAAAATAATTGATTGTAAAAATAGTTAAATATTAACGTGATTATAACATGTCAATTTAGTTCATTTATATAAATATATACAAATTAAACCAATTATAAGCATTTGTACATATAGGTAAATCCTGAGATGAAATATACATGAGGTGCATATAGAATTATATGGAGTGATAATTTAAAACCCCTAAAATTAATAAGTGTTATATTACTTTAAAAATAACTCTTTTCAAGACCTTGATCATGTAGTATGAGTGGTTCATGCCAAATTTTAATACCGATGGATTATTTTGTGTTAATATTGTATAGAAAATTAGCTATTCTTTGAGAGGAGTTCTAATGATTTCTAAAATCAAATGAAATATTTTACTATTATATTTGGGATAATCTTGGATAGGTGACCCTAATGGGATTGGGTTCTTAAAGTAATGGATTTTATAATATCCACAATATGGACTAGGAAAATTTATTTTCCACTCAATTATATAATGTTTATATATGATATAATTCACATGATTTTATACCTAAATAGATAAATGATTATTGAAACCCCAAAGTGGACTCAAAATATTATAAAACATGGATCTTGGTACACTAATAAATATAATGTAAAATGGGATTAATATTTTAGTAGGATTATATTACATAAAAATTATTATTAAGTACTGGTAAAACATGACAGTCATCTAAAAAGTGCTTCGATTTTAGATTAAAATAAAAATGAATATAATTTCAAATTTATCTTTGAGATAAATACTGGAAAGAAAAAAACAAAATTTTAGTAATTTTATTAGTTAATATCAAAACATGAAAATCAATCTCAAACAAGAATAATTGTTTTCCATATTTGAGAAAACACTTCACAAAAAATCATTTTATAATGAAAATCCGGAAGATAAATTTTCTTACAATAATAATAAGAAATATTTTCTTGATATCTATTTACCCATTATTGTGTACAAGGATCCTAATTTGTAAAAGTAATATAAAACTATGGATACTTATGGGATGATAAATAACCCAAAGAGGATCTATCAAAGACAAATTAGGTATGCGAGGAATGAGATTTCTGAATTATTTTTTTAGTGTAAAATGAATTATATGACTTTATTTTCTACTCATGTGATTAATATGATTGGGTATGTTAATAATATAAAAATACCATATTCAAAACTCAATCTAGATCTGGATATAATTTATGTATAATTTTTTTACATTTATTGTTAATTATAACATGAATATTTGTAAGACTAATTTTACTAATATCCTTAATATTTTGAGGGTAATAGAGTAGGAAATGGGAGGTCTAAGATCAAATACCATGATGATGGTATAAAAAATTAATGGTAAAATAATATTCAAAATAAAGATAAGAAAGGTCATGGAGTATTCACACCTAATTATTTGAAACCAAAATAAGGTGTCCTGAAGGATGGTTAATGTTTCCACTATGGGAAGGTTAGGTATTGAAAACTTATTTTTTCATGATACTTAAAAGAAAAGTGAAATATTTATAGAAAATTCACATTAAATATTTTTTCTATAAAAATTAAATTTTCTCTTTCAAAAGGGTATATGATAACAAATTTATATTATGGAATTTTTGTGCATATGTAGAGGAGTTCATAAACAATGATAATTTGATAATGGGAAATGGTAGTATTATATTTGAATAAGAAATCAAGATTTACTACTTTAGAAGAATAAAATATTTAGATTTAGCTTTATGGATATGATGAACCAATGTTATGTGTTGTTTTATTTCACAATATATTAAATAATAATATAAATACATTTGATGTGTAGAATAGAATTTGTTTATGAATGAAATAAATTTTTTCTTGAAGCATATAACAATTTCTATTATAATATATTCTATAACATAATATGAAAAATAAGATATGAATGAATGTATTAATAGTTTCAATGATATAAAAGTAAAATAATTTATCCATATATTAAAATGTGAAAATGGTTCATATTTTAAATCTTATTTTTTTGATTTTCACTTGATTAAAATTACATAAGATGTAAATAAATTATATGAGATATTATTTTTGAATTTATTTTTCAAAAATACAAATTAGGAAAATAAGAATTATTTTCTTTAGTTCTCAATGTATTGGTTTCTTGGAATAATATATTTTGAGAAAATATATTTTTAAAATAATAATGGGAATAAAATTGAGTTTAGAGATGTTTAAAATTCAAACAAATATATTGTTACAAAAAAATTTATTTTTGAGATGCTAGTTTAATCAAAGTGAAACTTAATAGGAATATATCCAATGTATTTTAGAAGAATTTGATATATATATTAGTAAATTATAGAGATTAATATAAGAGTTAAATTGTTTCTTATTACCAATGATCTTAATTAAAGTTTTTTACTCTTAGAAATATTCTAAGTGTTGTCCATTTTTATGTAACAGAAGTATAAATACTTCATATTATTTGATATTATGAAGTAAAATTATTTGGATAGAAAGTTTAAGTGGTGAATATAAGGATTAAAAATCATGATACCACAATTATTTGAATATTATTTATTTAAATATTTTATATTACTAAAGGTTTTAGTGGGAGGATTAATTTTTTTGATGGATACATGGTGATATAACATATTTTCATAGAACTAATAAATTCATCAAAACATAAGGTCTTTTAAGGTCCCTACATATTAGAGTTTGTTGGTATTAGAATTTATGTATATAGTTTTGATATTATGTTCTTAAAATATTTTAATAATATACAAATGTATCATGATATATAAAGGAATTTATAATCTATCATTTATTAATTCATTATATGTATAGGGGATTATAAACTAAAAAAATACACACACACACCTAGGAACCCCAGTGGGTCAAACCTCATTCCCCTCATAAAGAATGATAAACACCCACTAGAACTATTTTATTATATACTAAATTTCCCAATGTACCATGTTTGTGATAGACCAAAGGCCCAAATGAATGTAAACTAAAGTCCCTTGAATAAGATGATTGGAGTTATAGATGAGTATCCACATGATACTTTGAGTCACCAGTCTTTTATTCCACATCACCCCTCATGCTAGAAACATCACATCATGTTTCTTTATCATGTCATGGTAGGTCACCCCTCCATACCACGTCATAGAACCAAGTGGGTAGAGGGACGTTTATTGGGTCCAACACATCCATTATCATTTATTAATGTATACTATATAAATCATGAGAGTTGAATGATAATTAACCCCTTTGAGATAAGTTTCTAAGTTATCCCCAGTTTATGATCATTATGGAAATACATGGTTATGATGGCATGTTAGGATTAATGTGAGTAAAGGATCATGTAGAGATATAGAGTTTACTCATGTGACATGAGTTTGAATTGTTTTTTTGGATTGATTCAATTGAGTATACCACATGGAATGTCATACATGATGTCACTGGTATTCTTGGGATCCATGTTTCATATATAATCCTTATTATATGAGGTTAATGAGGTACCCTATATGTGAAACTTTATAGTTTGATACCTTTCTTATGTATGATATGAGGATAAATATAACATGGGTGTTTGGGTATATTATTGATCATGTGGTGGTTTTTTCTTAACCAATTTGGGATTTATCCTTCTATATGTCTGGTTTACATTAACTCCCATTATGATAATTACTAAGTAAGTCTATGACCATACTTAGTTAAGTGACATGTGATATAATCATCTAATTAGATGAATATAATATAGTATATTTATCTAGATTAAATACATGTGATACATTCATCAGTCTTATAGTTAGTATTTACTTGGAGAATCGACAATGTATGAGTTTACCAATATGAGATTGAAACATTACATGTCTAATAGACATACTCAAAATACTGGATATATGGATTATGTAATTATGCATGATATATGTGATATATCTGGCAAGAGAATTTATAAAGATACATTTATTTGATATATATCCCACAAAATAACTTTTTAGATTGAGCATCAACAACACTTTGTTAGTGGATTCCCATTCTTATGAATTTGAAATTTATAATAATTATCAATGATATAAAGGAATATAGTGTAATAAAAAATGATAAGTGAGTGAGAATTTTTTTTATTACAAGGTGTTTTTATAAAACTATGATAATTATGTGATAAATTATATAAATTTTTTTGGAGGATATTCATAAGATTTTTTTATTATGGGTTTACAAGTTGTTAAATATAATGTGACATAAGTTAAAATGTGCATAAAAGTTTATAAGTTTTTTGTGAAAGTGAGAAATTTATGGAGTTATGATTTAAATCCTATATCATATTATGAAAAATATGACATGACATTTCACATGATAGAGAATATTTATATGATATGAATATATCAATTAGAGTGATATACATTTTGGGGAATATAATATCGGATATCACATACTAATAAATTTCTTATACATAAGTTCTTAATGTTCATTTATTATAGTATTAGACACTATAACAATAAAGGATTTGTTACATTGAATGTTTAAACATTAAAAATTCAAATATTTGTTTAGTTTGATATAAATCATAAATTTTACATATGATTTAATGTGTCACTATTTATAAATAGTGTTTGTGAAATTCATTGTTTAATTAAAACATTAGAGAAACCATGGGTGATAATATAAAGGTATTAAAACCAAAAGATATTTGATCAAGTTCTCTTTAATTCCATACATATCTTTATCTCTTTAACTTTTAACAGAGAAACTACAATATCATAAATAATTAAGATATCCTTATAAAGTGTTTAATAATTCACACATCCAGTGGATAGATTCTGATATATGAGTTTTTCGATATTATTTAGAAGCATTCTTCATAGGATTTTTAAAAAATTGAAAGAGCGCTGTCGTGGGCACCCTCAAATGATTAATGTGATTCTGGGGTACTTAGGTGCAGTAGAGTGGCTGACCAAGGTCGTCTCTCAAAGGAGGAAGTAAATTCAAACAAATTATTAAAGGTATTATAAAAATAAAATAAAATAGAATAAAAATACTACTTGAAAGTATGGGGGGGGGGGGGTTATTTTTTATGAACCTTGAAGAAGTTTTCTGGAAGAAGATTGCATTTTTTTTGTTTTTAATTTTGAAATGAAGTTCGATTAAAATGACACAACAAAAAAGTTGTTTTTTAGACAATATTTTAAATAAGTAATAGATATAAATCTACCTCTTCATTAACTTATTAATCATTATCATTTAAATTAATATCCACTTAATTATGATCCCTTAATTTGTTAAATCCTGAACCCTACGAGAATTAACTTTACCACAAAGATGATGTGAATTTAACCTTAGGCTAACTTCGGAACATGCAATCGCAACACCCTGCTTTGATTTATGCTCTAAGGTTAACTTATGGTAAGTGGTAAATTAAGGCACATATCCTCTCAGGAAATTATAATTAATTGAGTTTAGGGATTATATTTGAACACTACAAATTGATCCCGTGTGGTTTTGAATTACCAGTTAAGTTCGCGCTCTCACAATTCACACAATTCTCGACCTCACGTGATTTCTGTTTATTGTTCAATTTCTTGCTTAGTTTCATTTAAAATTAAAACTCAATTAATAGATCATATTAAGTGAATTACAGTAGCTAATTTATTCAAAATAAATGAATGAAGAAGGTAAGATATAGATCGATTACTAAAATACTACTCTTCCATGGGTGGCGTAATCATCGTAGAAACGTTTTGCATGTGCAAAGGTTTAGAAAGGGTAGAACCCAATCACGTTTCTACTCAATAATTTAAGAAGAAGAATAAATTTAAATAAAACATAAGAAAATATAAGAAATTAAAGAAGTACAAAGAAATTTACTACACAAACGAAAGCATTACAACACGAAGGAGAAGAAGAAGGCTTTGTCGAAGGGATCCTTGCTTCAAGAGCTACCCTTATTGAAATGGATGGAGAATTGGAGTGGATCCACTTATCCTCTTCCCTAAACTTTAAAATGCACGTCCCAACCCCACCAAATGATAAAAACACCAATTTATAGAGTTTTGGGGAGGCTAGGTTTAAAGAGGTTTCAAGTATGAATGGGAAATCTCGGCCAAATATTTTAATACAACTTGAACCGCCCATTTGACCTCCAAAACGCGTGAACCAGCTCTCCTTCCAGCAGGATGATTTGTGGGAAAATAAATCCCCAAGATCCTCTCAAAATTTGGGCCTAATCCAAGCACGTATTAAGACGTTAAGGCCCAAATACAGAACCTATGTCCATTTTGGAGAGTCCATCCCAACTTTGAATTCATGGACCATTTTTAACAACCAAATGCACTCTTTAGCTCTAGTGTCCTGAATAAAAGTCGTATAAAATTAAGTTAGTAACACTGTTACAAAATTTCAAATTCATATAATAAATATAAAAATATTTATCTTTGAAATACTACAGTGTACTATAAAGGGTAAAACTGGAATTTTCACTAAATTTTCAAATGAATGATCAAATCCAAAATATTTTATAAATAAAAATATTTAGCCCAATGTGAGGAAATTATATCATTTATTATTAATAAAATATTCAACAAAATAGTGTTTTATCAAGAATAATATTTATAAATAAATTTATATTCTTTATTTTTAAATAATTTCTTATAGATATATCATGGATGATCTTATGGAATGGGTATTTTATGACTATTTTATCATGTTTTCATATGTTTTATGTCTTTTAAAACCCAAAAAGGAGTAACACAAGGTAGAATAAATTTGTATTAATGTTAGTGTGATAGGATTTAAACTAAACAATATCAATAATTTTATGATTAAGATTAGTTCCTAGGTTGGTAGGTGTATTTTATGGTGGGAGTAATGTGTTTGGAGTTGGTTTTCATGCTTGATTTGATCTTTATGGAGGGATTTTGGGATGGTATTTATAATATGACTATATATAGTTAAGTAATTGATTAAATGGTTCTAGTCTGAATTTTTGAGTATGAAAAGATTTTATAGTTGTGTGATTGCAATACCCCATATTTTTGAGATTTAATTTATAAAGGGAAAATAAATTAGAAAAATTGAGGATAAATTTTTCTTGTTTTATTTAAAGGATGAGTATAGTAATTTTTATGATTATTAGAATTTAAAAATGATTAAAATAATTTTAAGGGTTATTTATTTAAAATCAAGGAAGTGTTTAATGAATTTAAAATGTGAATAATATAGAAAAAGAAAGATTTATAAAGTGCATGGGTTGGTATATGGTTTTTAAAGAATACACAAAAAATATGTAGGGTTTCCAAAATTAGAAATTATATATGGATTGTTTTTAAATCAAGTAGGAAAATTATGTTCCTCATAAACCCATTAAATTTTTATTAATATTTCTATATCTACTTATCATTTCTCCCCCTTTAAAACTAAATTACCTCCCCTCTCCCTCCCTCAATCATCCTTCATTCAGGTTCCATGATATCTTAATTCTTATCCATTTTCATCGATATCTAAGTTAATATTACCTCCCTCTCATATTCTATTCTTCTTATTTCATTATTCTTGATTTTATCAATGCGTTCATGGTACTTAAGATGTAGATTTCACCAGATCATGGAGAAACTCACCAAGATGATGGGTCATTGGCTCAAGATGGAACAAATAGGTCCCAATAAGAAGGTAACAAACTTTTAGAAGCTATTTTAGTATTATTATTCCACTAATAAAGTGTTTTTTTATTTTAGTTTATTTTGTGAGATTTTCAAGTTTTTATGTTTATAGAATTGAGGGATTTTGATCAAGGTTATCTCATTTTGTGATTCTATAGTAGTGGGATTGTTTAAATGAAATTTTGGTAATGATTAAAGGTAGGTATGATTTTATATATATGGGTTTTAAGATAATAATATAACTAATTCTTATTTATAGTGATTTTAATTTTGTTTCTAAATATTATTAGTATTGTAGAGTGTTTTGATGTATATTAATGTATTATTAATTTCTTTATAGGTTTTATAAATTGATATAATACTTGATCTAATTTAATAGTCACAAAATGATTGAATAATGGGGGTTAAATGATTTTTAAATTAGAATCATAATTGGGAGATTATAATCAGTCCACTTTATGGGTTAGGGTGATGTTTATTTCAAAGGCATTGTTTTTTTGAAATATAAAGGTCGATTTTGATTTCTTGATCAATTAAGTTTGTTTAAAGTTTTTTCATATGTGGTTTTAAAATAATTTAAGGATTTTAAATACTTTTAGTTATTTCAATTAGATTTGAGGAGTTTTTTTTTAATATTCTAAGTGTTTGAATAATTTTAAAATATATATGAGAAAAGTCATTTTAGAAAGAAAATTTCGTTTTTATCCATTGACCCCTTTTAATAGAAGAGTATTTGTTTAAAACTATATTTATTTCTCATATTATTTTTCAAAAAGTAAAATGGAAATGAATTTTTAGTGTGATTACCATTGATTTTATTTGGGTTTGTGTTAGCCTAACTAGGTTAAATACCTTGAGATAGGGGAGGGTGAATTAGGGTATGAAAGATTAAAACAACTGCCCCTTTAGATCTTGTTTCATTGTTAAACAAAAACCACTTCTCTCTCTTTATTGTAGAAATGTATGAATAGAAATCAAAGCATGTATGATACAATTTTTTTTACTTGGTTCACCCACACTGGGCTATGTCCAAGGATCATATAATGACAATGTGCAGATGTACCAAATCCACTAAAAGTGTGCTGTTGTTATAGAGTTTGGAGTGGACTCAATGTCCCTAATAGTTTACAACAAATCACAAATAGAAAGCTCACTGCTCTCTCAACTGAAGTGTGCTCACTAATCCTTCAGAAGAAACCTCTTTGATCACATTAATCAACATGTTTTACACCTTATTTAGTATATCATTAATTTCCACTTTTATCTACTTGATGAATACCCCTTTACCACAGAATTAATGGGAAACTTATATCTTCCATGCAACCTTTGTATATATTTCATGAAACTTTAATATTTTTCACACAAAAAATTGAGTTTTGGTTCATAACTCCCAACCTCCACATACTATTGCAGAACAACATCTTTTGCACAACTTTTATGCTTTTCACACAAATATCATTACGCGCAACTCCCCTTGTATGAAAATCTTATGCGATCCAGAGCCCTGATTTTCTCTAAGGGTTGATCTCTGGAATAGAGGGGGTAGCCACTAATTTATAGACATTGTTGAACCTTCATTAAAGTTTCTCTACCACCATCCACTTTTCGTGCAACATTTCTCCAAGAGCAAAAGAACATTTTTGGCGTCGCATTTGACGCATAACTCTATTTCACACAGATCACTTCATCTTTATTTCATGGGTGCATGTAACATGACTGGTGTCACATAAGCCTGTATTTCACAAAATTTTAGATCTTGCATGAGATTACTTCATTTTCTATATTTTTATGATATGATCCAAAATATTTAATTTTCCACAACTTTACAAATCACCATAAACCTTGCACACAATATCCTTTTTCCAAAAAAAAATTCTCCATTCTCAAAATTTTGGACCCAAAAATTTGGAAAACACTGGTAAACAATGTCATCTTGTACACACACTTTTTGTAGCGCCTCTAGAAAATCCATTCCTTTATCTTGGATAAATGTCAATATAGCCTGTCAACAATCTCTCTAGAACTCCGAAACTAACCATGACAAACCCTCTTTGTCGACACAAACAATCAACCCAAAAACACTACAATGTTATATTAAGGGATTTTTTCCAATAGTTTGGTTCAAGTCGGAATTAGTATTGTTATTTTGGTTGTTATTGATGTGGTGTATTAGTTGTTTTTTGTTTTGGTTTCTCCCTTATCATGTGCATTGTTTATCTTTGTGAGGTTGGGAATTCAAAATTATATAGGGGTATAAGATGTGAATTTTGGTGGATATATATGTTTTTAGGGCATTAGATCAGATTTTTCTAAGTGGCCATTTAGTTTATTTAGTGATAATTGGATCAATTTTGGTAAGGTTTAACTTTGAGAGATATAATGATGTGATCTGATTCTATGAAGTGAGTTTGGATTGATCTAAAGGTTACTCTTAGTGTTTTTAAGTGTATTTATAGGTTAACAGGTTTTTAAAAGGGGATTGAGATAATTATTTTAAAAAATAGGCACCAAAGGGAAATTTTTTAATAGTGAAATGGTTTACCTACACAATTTGTAAGAACAAGTAGGGTTTTAAAAAATGTGTTGTAAATTTTCTTGGTTTAAAAAAAATGCAAGAAAATCATTCAACTTCCCTATTTTTATATTTTTTGTTTTATTTGATCCCCAAACTCTTAGATATATGCTACAGTCATTTATGGGGGATTTGGAGAATATGTTTATAGGTTTTTATAGATCATGGTTAAGTGGAATATCCTTAGTAAGTTATGTGGGTTAGCCTAGTGAGGTGAGTGATTTTTCTCTTAATACTGTTTAGTAGGTTTTTCCTTGATTGGAGAAGAAATTGGGTTATCTGGGTTTTATATATAGGAATTCCTTCTTGGTTAGTATCGAGTATTGGGGTCGGTTGTTAGGTAACCTAATGTTTAAGATAGTCTTAGGTATGGGTAATTTTTTTGAGGTTGAATTATTTGTGAGTGGTAATGCCTTTTCTTATTGATTCCTACTTCTAGTAGCTTCTCACCATATATGGATTGGGAATGACATAATAGTTGAAAAGTTACACCAGGTGAGGTGGAAATACTCCTAATAGATATAGATATATTTGATTTTACTAATATTATATATGTTTATCTTCTCAGGTGTTTATCAAGTAAGTTTATGGCCATGGAAACAAATCATATGATTGAGGCAGAGCTATATAGCTCACCAGATTCTAGTGGGAGTCGAACCCTTGAGTGAGCATTGATGTGAGGTTAGAATAATGGGTTTATCTTAGGTATCATTGATATTTTTTTGATGATTTGAATCATGAGTTGATCAAGGGGATGAGTACAACATGGTAAGATGATTATTATGTGATTTATAAGGTTGATCCCTCTTTGAATACTCATTTTTTATTCATTATTAATTCGATAGTTTTTTATGATGGTTGGGCCCTATGTGATTGAATATTATTTATTTAATTATTTTTATCATTATTTTAGTGTTATTTGGGACTAAACCTTGGTGAGGAATCTTATTTTGAATGGCTTGGATAAGAAGATTTTGGTGATATTGGATGGTTAGAATCTTATCTTTAGTGGCCTTGTTGGGTTCCTAGAAATGGGTGTGTTAACATTATGGTCAAGAAAAATATGTGATCCCATGAAGGTTCATGAGTTATTTATTTTATATTTTTTATTTTGTTTTGATTAATCAATTATATACCTATGGTTCATTATGGTTATTATTATTATTATAATGAATGACTTCAAGGAATGGTTTGATATTCCATTACTATAAACATTTCATAAATTTATGTTTATCACACATACTCTGGAGAGTTTAGGTGAGGGTAAAAATGTTATAAGTTAGTGAAATTACTCCTACCCATTCACTTGGTGTGATTTTTAGTGGGCATGGGTATACCTTCCTTCACTGGGATGCATGTAGGTTTAAGTCATAGATCTAAAGTTCATGGTTATTAATCATGGAGAGAAGTGTCATGGAGTCCTAAGATTAGAAGTTGTTTAGGTTTGTTGTGTCCAGTTTTATTTGTTTTATTTTTTATTTTTGTATCATTTAGTGTGATCATATTCATTTATTTTATATATTGACCATTTATGGATATTCTACTGAATATATAAATTTTAATTAGATGTTATTTATTCATATGACACTTAATGAGTGTGAAATATTTACGAAGGGATAATGTTATATTTTTATGAAAGGTTTTATATTTTTAGGTATATAAAATAATCATAAAACATTATAATCATATGTTAAGGATTAATTCTAAGACATCATATCAAATTGGACAAAGTTAACTAAATCATGTTAATGTATAACATTTTGGAAAAATCTAACAACATCATGTACACATATAATGATTTAATGAGATTTAATGCTTCACCTAATGTATTATAGAGATATATGATTATAGTCCCATCTATCACATATTATTATGTTCAAAATCATGCATTATATATAGAATATAAACTTAAATCAAGTATAAATATGAAATAATCCCAAAAGATGAAAATGGGTTTCATAATAATTTCACAATGCATATATCAATAAATAAACTTAGAGGTAACCAAAATAATAATTTAAAGCATTATATTATATGTTCAAGGGTATGATAAACAAATAAAAATAGTATATTCTATGAAGACAAGAAGAAACAGTATAAACAATAATCAAATTGAGTTTTCAGAAAAAAAAATATTTATCAAAATCATTAGAAGTGGAAAAGAATTCATCCTTAGGAAATAAATACATATATATCCCTAAAAAAGGAAAGGTAAAATGAAATAAAGGACATTTATAATGGATGCAATACAAATATAGAAAAAATATAGGGAAAAGCGAGAGGAAGAGAGAGTATGAACCCAAAATCAAAGGAAAGAGTATAAGAGTATTCATAGATTAGTTCCCATTTTTCTTCATCATTATTACACCTCCTATATAAAAATTATGTTTATTTAAAAAATATTTTAGAATTATTTTACATTCATTTATATTATTTTTTTTATCATTTCTTACCATTTAATATAGAGCAAACAGTGACACGTTTTTTTAAATCACTCCATTTTGGTTTCAATATTGTAGTTTTAGTCATTGTTATTTACCCATTAGTTACATTATCTCTAAAAGATTAAAAATACACAAGAATACATCCATAAATCCATCCATCCATATATCCATACATCCATAATATATATATATTATTTATACTAACTATTCATGAATATGATAATAAATAAATAATTGACAATGTTATTGTATGTGGTAAAGCTGACCATTAATGGGATGTATCAAAATATGGAGAGATAAAAAAATATATATCATAAATACTTTATAATAATTATATGTTAAAATAATAATATTTATGTATTATATAAATATTTTTTAATTAGTTTAGTAAGGTTAAAAATGGAATGAGAATTGAAGAATAAAATAAAAATAAATAAAGCAAAGAGAAATTGGTGTTACCTATTCTTTGATGATTACCCTTTTCTATGGGTGTATTTCCTTTAATTATTAGAGTGGGGTGTGAGAAAGATTTCTCCATGAAAAATATTTTTTTAAATATTTCCCAATTAGATGAATTTTTGAAGTGATTTTCTATAGTGGTGGGAGGGGATATTTATACTTGAAGGGGAGATGTATTTTGAGTTATATAATATTGAATATAAAACTAATTAGTGACCAATACTTTAAAGTTTGGTCTTATATATGAAATGGGATAGTATTTTATACCCTTTTGGTTGAACCAATGCCATTATTATATGTTGGATGATTCATTTTTATGAGGATGTCATCATTACATCATTATTGCATCATATTTACCCATTTATTTATTTATTTTCATAATTTTTATGAAAAATATACATTTTTTACTATAAACTAATTTCAATTTCTTGATTTAAATATGTAATTTATTTTGAAATATTGATTCCAAATTTTTAATACATTTTACAAGAATAAATTTAAAAATTAGGTAAATTTAATATTTATGTTGATTTTAGAATACAAATCTTTTATTACTAAAAATAAATAATTTACTGAAATAATTAATTTATTTGTATTAAATGAATTAAAAAATTATATTTATTTCTCTAAATATTTATTTATTATATCTTGATGTTCATATATTGGTATTTTAATTACAATGGTTATTTTACTATTCCAATAGCTAAGCTATTATTCTAATGATCATGTCGGTGTTCTAGAAAAGTGGTTACTATTAAAATAGACATATATAACCCATCTATTTTCTATAAATCCTTCTTATTTTATTCATTCATTATTCACTTAGTTTTTCATCAAAATCCTCTATGAATCATTTATAAAATATCAATCTTATTTCTAATGTTTTTTTCTTTTTACAGTGTTGTTTGTGGATGTGATATTTATAAGTGGACATGACCCTATGGATTTTCATATTTTAGTCATGTTATTTTTTTTATTATACAATTTTTCCATTTTTAATTTTATGGAATAATTTTATCCTTTATAAGTAATTTTTTACATTGATGAACTAAAATAGTGTTTTTTATAATGTGTATAAGATTTATTTTTTACTATACAAAACATAAATATTAATAAAGAAAATTTAATATTGAAATTTCAAGGTTATTACATGAAAAAACTCCTTATATATTCTTGTTTATAGTGGAAGGTGTCATTGGCAGCTCGTAGGACATCATTAAATTCCTACAGGACTACAAAAATTTAATAATTTAAAAACTCAAACAACCTAACTGTAAAAATGATAAAATTGGAAAGTTCAAGTGTTGAACCTACAAGGACAGCACCAAATGATCAAATTGAATTTAAAAAAGAGATTTATTATTTTGAAAAGAGAGGTAAATTAAACAAATTGGGTTTTCAGAATCAAATGATGGATCATGCTTGGTTTAATGATTTTCAGATTTCTATTCTGAGGATTAAATTAATTATGTGTTTATTCATTTTTATTATTAGAATTGGGTGTTAGGGATCCTTGGTTTGGGCACCCTTTCCTAATCTTTTTATTGCACCATTGATATGGTCAAATACTTGGTTCAATCATAGGACTAGTTGACCCAAAACCCTATCTAAACATAACCGCACTAGATTTCATAATGTTCATATACAATGAAGGGCGATCAGTTGATGCAATAAAATAATACACTTCATATCACAAGCCAATGATCATGCTATGAAAAAGGAAATATATTAAGAATTTATAGACATATATGCAGAAACCCAAAAATGAATTGAAAATAAAACAATCCTTATGAAACAATTCCCCCTACAATTGGTTCACCAAGAACAAAAAATACCCCTTATGATAATAATGAGGATGGATGAAGACATGGTTACCTGATGTTGAAGAATGGAATTAGCAGTAAGGTTCCAAAGTCGCATGCCCCCATCGATTTGTTGTCTCCATTTTTCTGGTCCTCGCTTCCCTGATATGCATCCACTGCTCAAAATATAGGCCTATGTCTAAATAAACTCTCATATATATTCATCTATTTACTGAGAGTCTACAACATAAATATGGATTTTATGACATGAATAGTGTAGCTCCATCTCATGAAATCTTCCTTCCCACCAATCTTACATTATAAATGGAGTTTAAGAAATGAAAATTGAATGACCCATATTCTGTCTCGAAAAAATTACATTGTAAATAGAAAATTTATGACATGAATGTCTTTTATATGGCCTAGAATAAGATGTGAATCATCCTTTTATAGCATATTGGGGTGGTGTGAATTTTAGTGTATCCTTGTTCCCAACTGATTCATGAGGTAAATGCCTTTAACATCATAAATACATCTCTTTATTGATTCTTAAGTTCTACTCTATCCTTAGTCCAACTTGAATATGCTGATGTCACACTGTGACACTTCATTCTACAGTGAAAAGTGTCTTTAGCTTTCTAAAATCATCCCTTTTTGTTAGTTTTCCAAATATTTTCTGCATCCTTCCAAAAATCTAATAATCAGTTAAACAATTCCACAATTGGAAAGAATATAAATTGAATTACAAAGATCAAGGTATTAAAACACTACAAAATATATACATGAAATATAATCATCAAAACCCCCCACACTTGAATTTAGTCTTGTACTCAAAGATGAAATATCAACATACTATAAAGGATGCCCACCCTACCATTCTTTAAATGAAATGTCACAAAAAGTGATTGATAAAATGGGAAATTCAATTTTTGAGCATCACAAGGGAAAATTCATCAACACCTCACTTTTCCAAGAAAAAAATCAACCAAGTATTTTAATTTTATTATTTGAAACAACCAAGACCTTTCATTCATCAATTTTTATTTTTCTATTCATTATGAATATGCATGATATTTTTAATATACCTCACTTTAATTTTTCACTCATAATCAATTTAATAAATTTAAATGAGCTATTTACATACCTCAAAAACATTCTACTTACCATAGGCATGCAATACATCTAGCATCTCCAACATTTAAATATAGAGATCTCAGTTAATCATAAGGAATTCATATCAAGGTTCAAACATCTCTAAGGCTTAGTACAGGTGGGTAGTAAATAAAATAAGGCTAAAAAAGGAGTTTCGAATCTAAATCATAATGAATGATATAAAAAAAATAAGCTCAATGGATATATCTACGACAAAAAAGGAGTTTTTTTTTGTTTTTTTGAAAGTCGTACCTAGGAAAAATATCACATACACCATATAACCACATAAAATCAAAAGAATGCCAGATCAAAAATGGTGATTTTTTATCCTCCCAAAAAAACAACCAATTTTTTTGTTTATATTTTTCCTTTTTTAGAAAGAGTGGTTAATAATAAAGTGTAATTAATGATACATGGCCTCTCCCCCAAATCATAAGAAACCCCCATAGTAAAGTCTCCTCACTAAATTGCATCTCCATTAACCACGAACCCCCCCCCCCCCCCCCACACACTTAATTTTTTTTAAATATCATAAAACACACTGTGTATATGGTAGTATTGGATATAATAGGCTTGTAGTGTGGCTCATTTCATATCAAGGTCATTCATGGATTCTATGAGTAAAAGAATGATTGATGTCAAGGTGGGTCCAAGGATAAAGGGTTTTAAAAAATATTCCTTAATCATATTAAATGTGATTCTATTTAGTCATAGATTTGATAATATTCCATAAAATTTCTAGAAGAGAACATGTCTGAGTCTCTTAGGAAATATAATATAGAAAGAATGGGAATAATTAAGCTCATAGAATGTCTCATGAATGATATTAATGATTGTTAAAATTAATCATGTAAATTCATATGAATAATAAAATCAATTAACATAAATATTATGAATTCAAGGTAGGTTAATTATCATAAAAATTATATTTACCAAAATTAACCAGTTCCCCTAAATCATGATTTTCTAAATCCCAACCCGCATGTTATCTCTACTAATTCTTATATAAAATTTATCTCATTCAAATTTATTTACAAATAAACTTAAAAACATGACATGATAAGTATCCTAAGAAATTTATGTCTCTCAGATCAGTTGATTAAAGTAATAATTAAGGAATAGAATGAATTTTTTAGTTAAAAATACATATATAAAATTGTGGAGAGTACAAATAAAAAATACAGAATTGAAATGCTTACTCCCCTTTCAATGAATAACTTAGGTTGGGCCATTAAGGTTTATCCTTTCCTTCATACTTCTTTCCTTCCATGCCTTGATGAACCTAAAAAATGAAAACATGCAAGTTAAATAATAGTCCATTATCAAATAAATTTTAAAAATATTTGGGGGAGAGTTCCTATTTATAACAATAGAAAAAATAAAAATTCTAAAAACTTAGGTTTCCTCCCAGAAGTTATTTTTTAGCATCGTTGGATCAAACTTACCTCTTTAATCTTAAGTGATGGATTATTGAAAAGATTTTACCTGGTCAAGGTCTATAAAAAGCCTCAAATATGACCTTTCCATGTAGGTTGGCCCCTTTCCTTCTTCTAAAAGTATCTTAACTCTTGCTGTTGGAAACACTTTCTTAATTTCTAATATATTGATCCACTATTTCTTTTTTAGACCATAGAATCCAAACTTCAAGTAATGAACTAGCTAAAACTATTGTCCATCTTCAAAGTTTCATGTAATAACTATTTCTTCATCATTGGCGATCGTGAGCTTTCCACCTTTACTCATTTTTTCTCTTCCTTTATCATCATAGGTAGTATGTACCTCTTGATATTCTTCTAAAATGAAAACCTATTCAACTTCATAGATTTCATCTACTTTAAATTCAATATCCTTCACATCATAACTATTCATTTCTCGGTGTATGTTAAATATAACTTTTTCACTCCCCACTCTCAAACATAGCTCCCCACTTGGTACATCGATCAATGATCTTCTAGTTTCTAAGAATGGTCTTCCAAGAATAAGTGGTGTTTAAACCTCTTCTATATCAAGAACTAAGAACACTATGGAAAAATCACGATTTAGCGGCGGTTTAAACCGTCGCTAAATAGATTGGCGGTGGTTTTGAAAAACCGCCGCGAAATCGTGCGTCGGGAAACTATTCGCGGCGGTTTTTAAAACCGTCGCAGAACGTTTCGCAGCGGTTTTTTAGCAACGGTTTTTTTTAATTTTTTTTTAATTTTATTTTTAATTTTTTTTATTTTTTTTTATTTTTTTTAATTTATTTATTTATTTATTTATTTATTTTATTTATTTATTTATTTATTTATTTATTTATTTTATTTATTTATTTTATTTATTTTATTTATTTCGTATTTATTTTATTTATTTCATATTTATTTTATTTATTTCGTATTTATATTATTTATTTCGTATTACTTTATTTACTTTATTTATCCATGCATGCACATGCCCATGCAATATAAAGAAATACTGCGTTTGGTGAGATTTGAACCCCTAACCTCTTGCATATTTTTCAAAGACTTTACCACTCCAGCAAGGTCGTCATGTGGTTAATAAATAGAATTTAATATACTTATATATATTAATTGAAAAAACAAATAATAAATAAATAATAGATATAAACTCAATAAATATAAATAATAAATAATAAATAATAAATAATGAATAATAAATAATAAATAAATATAAATAATAAATAATAAATAAATATAAATAATAAATAATAAATAATAAATAAATATAAATAAAAAATAAAAAATAAAAAATAAATATAAAAAATAAAAAATAAAAAATAAATAAATATAAATAATAAATAATAAATAAATATAAATAATAAACAATAAACAATAAATAATAAATAATAAATAATAAATAATAAATAATAAATAATAAATAATAAATAAATATAAATAATAAATAATAAATAATAAATAAATATAAATAATAAATATAAATAATAAATAATAAATAAATATAAATAATAAATAATAAATAATAACTAATAAATAATAAATAGTAAATAATAAATAATAAATAATAAATAAATATAAATAATAAATAAATATAAATAATAAATAAATATAAATAATAAATAAATATAAATAATAAATAAATATAAATAATAAATAATAAATATTTAATAATAAATAAATAATAATAAATAAATAATAAATAATAAATAATAAATAATAAATAATAAATAATAAATAATAAATAATAAATAATAAATAATAAATAAATATAAATAATAAATAATAAATAATAAATAAATATAAATAATAAATAAATATAAATATAAATAATAAATAATAAATAAATATAAATATAAATAATAAATAATAAATAAATATAAATATAAATAAGAAATAATAAATAAATATAAATATAAATAATAAATAATAAATAAATAATAATAATCAAATATAAATAACAAATAATAAATAAATATAAATAATAAATAATAAATAAATATAAATAATAAATAGTAAATAAATATAAATAATAAATAATAAATAATAAATAATAAATAATAAATAGTAAATAGTAAATAATAAATAATAAATAATAAATAATAAATAATAAATAATAAATAATAAGTAAATATAAATAATAAATAATAAATAATAAATAATAAATAAATATAAATAATAAATAATAAATAAATATAAATAATAAATAATAAATAAATATAAATAATAAATAATAAGTAAATATAAATAATAAATAATAAATAATAAATAAATATAAATAATAAATAGTAAATAATAAATAATAAATAATAAATAATAAGTAAATATAAATAATAAATAATAAATAAATATAAATAATAAATAAATATAAATAATAAATAAATATAAATAATAAATATAAATAATAAATATAAATAATAAATAATAAATAATAAATAATAAATAACCAGTAACAAATATTATTATTATTAATAATATTTTATTATTTGTAATAATAAATAATTAATAATAAATAATAAATAAATATAAATAATAAATAATAATAAATAATAAATAATAAATAATAATAAATAATAAATAATAAATAAATATAAATAATAAATAATAATAAATAATAAATAAATATACATAATAAATAATAAATAAATATAAATAATAAATAATAAATAATAAGTAAATATAAATTATAAATAAATATAAGTAATAAATAATAAATAAATATTAATAATAAATAATAAATAAATATAAATAATAAATAATAAATAATAAATAACCAGTTACAAATAATAGATAATAAATAAATTAAAGTATATTATAAATAATAAATAATAAATAATAAATAATAAAGGAAACACATGAAAAAGTATGAAAAGACGTGATAAGGGATGAAAAATCATGAAAACGCATGAAAACGGATGAAGAAACATATGAAGAATGAGGCATTAGAAGGAATGAGAACGCATGGAAACTCATGACAACTCTGGAAAACCCCTTAATAATTCAACATAATCATCATAATAACCCACAAAAAACCATTGATAAAGATAAAAAGTCATGGAAACCCAAATAAATAGTAGTAAATGGAACAACCGTTAAAACCCGTCAAAACGGTCATAAAGAGACAAAAACATTGGAATCACATTAATGACGATAACTTATGATCCGAGAGTCCGTTTTAGATCCGAGACCTGTCAAATCAAAGATCCTGAAACGATCTTCGACCTGAAAGGTGAAAGAGTCCCAATGGACAGGCGGATCGGAAGTTACGACCATTTAAAAAAAAGCTGACGGGGAACGAGTGCTAGAAACGAGGCATCAAAAAACATAACAAACTCGATACCCACTAAAAATACCATAACATATGATCCAGAAGTTCATGTGGGCACCGCGACTAGTCAAACTGAAGCTCATGGAATGATCTACGATCTGAAAGGTGGAGGAGTCCGAACTGACACGCGGATCGAAAGTTAGGTCCGTTTGAAGACAAGTTCGACGGGACACCGGTGACAAAAACAGGGTTTTGGAGGCTTTAGGAGGGGTTTTTTGGGTCGAAAAACATGACAGAAGCTTTATTGTGTTGAATTGGTGTGTATCTCTCTTCACTGGCTTCGATTTGATATGTGGTAGAGCCCAAACAGACACCCGGAGTGAAAGTTATGGTCGTTTGAAGTTGGAGAACTTTTTTCAACCTTCTTATAAGTCTAATATCTTCCGCACCTTACAATGTCTCATGGTTTTGATTATATGTGGCTCTATATCTCTTCATGAGCTTCGATTTGACTGGTCGTGACGCTTCAACGGACACCCGGATCAAAAGTTATGGTCATTTTAGTGATTTTGGGGTTTCTCATGTTTTTTTATTTTTTCATTTCATTTCGCGGCGGTTTTACCGAAACAGCCGCTATTTCGCAACGGTTTTTTAAAAAACCGCCGCTAATCCTCGAAATTTTTTTTAAAAAAAATAAAAAAAAATAAAAAAAATAAAAAAAATAAAAAAAATTTATGGCATTTCGCGACGGTTTTTTCACGGCGGTTTAAAAACCCCCGCGAAATGGAGGCCCGAAACGCGTTTAGCGGCGGTTTTTAAAACCGCCGGAAAAAAAACGCCGCTAAACGGCAGTTTTCTTGTAGTGGAAGTCTATAAGGAAAATAAAATTTTCAACTTTGATTTGAATATATTCAATCAACCCACATGGTAATTTTATAGTTGAACCAGTTAATTGAAGTGAAACTCTTATGGCCTTCAGGACCTCTAGTCCCAGGCTCTTGAAGGTGATGTATGACATGATATTAATGCTCACACCTAAATCACATAATAATTTTCTAAATTTATTAGAACCAATATAAATAGGAATAAACTACCTAGGTCTTTTTTCTTCTTGGTAAGGTCCTTTGATACAATAGTAGAGAACTCTCTCATGAGTGCGATGGTTCCAATCTATTCCAATTTTCTTGTATTCATCACCAGATATTTCTTAAACTTTGAGTATGCTATCATGTTTGAAAGGTATTCTACAAAAGGAATATTAATTTTCAATCTTTAATTTTTTTTAATAAATTTACCACTTTTGAAGTCCATATTTTCTTGCTTATCCTCTTTGTAAATGGTAAACATGACTTTAATGGTGGTGGAGGTTCCTTTCATGCTTATTCTTATTTAGATCTATCTTTCTTATTCTTTTCCAACTCTTCAAATTCTTTCTCATCCTGTTATTCTTGCTATCTCTTACTTGGTTTAGGTTTACATTTGGCGACTTTTCCACTTCTTAAATCTATAGATTTTAAATATCCTCAGGGGTATGGTTTATAATTTCTTAGTAAAAACCCTCTCGGCCTCTCTCTAAGCTTCTCAGTGATTTCACCAACTTAGATCTCTAGATTTCTCAATATAGCATTTTGGTTCATTTATTATTACTTTATCTATTTTACTAAATCACTAATCATGGTCATAAAAGTAATAAGAGTTTCTTCTAAGGAGTTTACCTAGATTGAAAGTGAATGACCTTGAGGTTCTTATTGCTGGAAACCCTATGGCCTTTATTAGTATCCTTGAGCATGCGATTGTTGTTTCTTATACCCATGGATTTTATTTTGTCTATTATAATCAATATAATTTGTATCTTAATTATATATACCCTGGGGATTATGGAGATCCATTATTGCATCCATATTCATTATCATGGATTCTATTTGGGAAACCATCTAGGTATTTCCCACTTCAACCATCACCTTTGGGTGGTTTCTGATTAGAATTGGAAGATATTTCTGGATATTTCATCTAGAAAATTGTAGTTTTAATCAGGTGGATTCCTCATTAGATATCCTCCCACTAAATCATCTACAATAAACCTATTTACCTATGAAAAATCCTTAAAAAAATTTTATACTAGGATCCATATCTCCATCCCATGATGAGGGATTTTTCTAGTTAAATCTTTAAATATTTCCCAATCACTATAAAGGGAATGACCATCAAACTGATTAAAATTAAAAATTTCTACCATGATATTAATTGATTTAGATGGTGGGAAGAATCAAGTAAAAAAAATTCTCACCAACTCATCCCATGTATTAATGAAATGAGAAGGAAGGCTTTGGATCCATTCCATTGTTTTTTTCTTTTAGTGAAAATCTAAACAGTCTAAATCTAACAGCATTAGTTGAGACATTATTAAACTAAAAAGTATCATAGAGTTTAAGAAAACTCATTATATGATCATTAGGATCCTCATGTGGTATTCAAATAAATCGGATTGAGTTATAAATCATCTAGATGATAGACATATTTATTTTAAATTGTGGTGTGATGACTGTAAACACTAGGATACTAGGCTAAATGCCCAAGCCTAAGGTTCTACCACAATCCATGAGCACGTGTATCTCCAATGGTGTCCAATAAACTTCTCCAACCATAACTTACTATTCATATTCCACCATACCTTTTTTGTTCTTTCTTAGCTGACGTATGGTCTTATCCAGCTCTAGCTCGTATTAAAGATCATTTACTATCCCTTTCCCATGAGTACAATAATCATGAATTGGATTGTTACCTGAAACCACAAAACAATATGAACAAATGTAAAATAATGAATTAAAATAAAAACAATTATGGTTATTTCTAAAAAACCTAATCATAACAAAAACCATCCCTAAAAATGATACTAGAAATTTGATAGCCCATAGGGCATTATTAAATTTCTACGGAACTATACAAAAATTAATAATTTAAAAACTCAAACAACCTAACTATAAGAATGAATTAATTAGTATGTTTGATTTTCAAACCCACATGGATGGTCTGAAATTATCAAGGTGAATTTAAAAAAAGTGATTGTTTTGAAAAGAGAGAAGGTAAACAAATTGGATTTTTGGAATCAAATGATGGAGCATGTTGGGTTCAATAAAATTTTGGTTTGTGTTCTATGGATTCGATTAATTATGAATTCATTTATATTTTTTATTAGAATTGGGTCTTATGGATCCTTATTCTGGTTACCCTTTGCTAATCCTATTAGCGTACCATTGGTATGGTCAACTACTTGGTTCAATCACAAAACTAGGTGACCCGAAACTCTATTTAAACATAACCACATTGGATTATCTAATTTTCATATGTAATATAGGGTGATTAGTTGATTCAATCAAATAACTCACTTCAGATCACAATGTAATGATCATTCTATGTAAAAAAATGAAGAGATTAAAAATTGATAAACATATATAAAACAACCCAAACATGAATTGAAAATAAAATAATCCCTACACAACACTTCCCCCTACAACCACTTCACTCAACATAAAGAAACTACCCCATCTTGTTAATCATGAATAGGGATGGAGACCTGATTATCTAGTGGTGAAGAATGGAAACAACAACAGGGTTCTGAAGTTGCATGCTCTCATAGACTAGCCATCTCCAAGTGTCTGGTCCCTAGTTCCCTGACATGTGGCTGCTTCTCAAAATACTGGACTCTATCAAAATAAACCCTCATATCTATACATTAATTCCACTACTGACTGTGAGTCCATAACATAAATATTGACTTTATGATGTGAATGGTGTGAATATATCTTATAAAATATTTCTTCATGCTAATCTTATGTCATAAATGGAGTTTATGATGTGAAAAGTAAATGACCCATCTTATAGATCACAAAACATATGATGTAAATAGAAAATTTATGACATTAATGCCATTTCTAAAGCCTTGAATAATTCATGAATTCTACTTTTATTGTGTGTAGGGGAAATGAAGGTTTTGGCATATCCCTGATCCCAAAAAATTCATGAATTAAATTCTTGTACCATCATAAATACATATCTCTCTAGATTTAGCAGTTCTACTCCAACTTCAATCCAACTTCAATATTTTAGTTTCATGTGAAGTTTCTTTATCTTGCTGAAATCATCTCTTTTTTTTAAAAACATTTTCTACATCCTTCCATAAATAAAAAAATCATTTAAACAATTCCAAAATTGGAAAGAATATTAATTAAATTAAAAAATCAAGGTATTAAAATACCAAAAAATATATGGATGAAATGTAAGTATCATTCATCCTTCAATTCAGTGAATGGTCCTTGACACAGCTCCTCCAACTCGACATTTAGAGAAGATACATGCCACTATACATGGATATATTCACGAACCACTCCATATATAACTAATTATCTCTATTAAATACTATATAATCATGTAAGGGAAATATTGAAAACTATATAGTGGAAGAAACATATTCAATTATGCAAATCACGTAATAGAGTGACAATAGATACTCTCATGCTTAATTTCTTACTATAAAAGATTAGATTATAGAATTATAATATAAGGAAAAAGTATATATAAAGATAAATAAACTCAAGACCATAAACATGGAACTTCCCCCTCAAATAAACCATCAACAATTAGACCTCTATATAAATAGAGTTCATCACAGGGTAAGTGCATGGTGCGAACATAATTGAAATGTAAAAGGAAAATTTTAGATAAATTAAAAATAAATATAGTTCAAAATCTCATAATGAATTATTATTTTAGGATTATTAAGAAATTTATTAGCTTTATCATTAACCTTAATCCATAAAATTACTCTACATGACATGAGGTTTATTGGGTGATTCTTTTACATGGGTTGGGGAAGCATCATAACACCCTTCTTTATAAGTTAAGATCTTGGTAGATTGGATTTCCAACTCTATCCCATAATCCCTTAATTCCTTCCTCTCTCTAATATCAATCTTTGTGTGTATTTTTATTAGGTAATTACATGGTTTAGTTAGGAAACCTATACAAGGAATATTTTTATTCCCTTATATTCATGCATGTATTCTACGTGTCTTGTGAGCTTCATCAGAAGTTTGGATTTAACCAAATCTCAAGATTATTATTATTAAATTATTCTTAATTGACCATGATTATAAATTACTTAAGTCTTTGGTTTAATGAATTATAATAGGTCTTATGTTGTTGTGGACTAATTTCATTAGATTTATAATTTATGGACATAGTAATTGTGATATAGATAAGTCTAGTTCATTATCCTATCACATGAGATAACATATCCATGTCATAGGCTACAATACGACTTATTAATTTCATAATCACTGATATCATCATATTATTGGTTTTAATATCATCTTATCCTTTGTTTTTATTATTTTAAACTATTTAATTAATTAAACTATTCTTACGACTCACATGAATATTCGATAATAGCTTTTCAACCCCATTCACCACCACCGATAATGCCATATATTATAAGTTAATAATCCATACGGATACTATTAACCATCCCCCAAAAATAGAGTTTTGTAGTTAGATAATGATGTCTTGAAACCATAAGTTATGATACTATCATAGGTATCAAAATGGTTTACCTTAAGCGATGACACACAAGGCCTCCTTTAAATTCTATTATGGAAACCCTCAATATAGTTATTTTATAATCTATGATATGTTGTTGTGGCCAATGATATTAAAATGTTTCTATCCTAAGGATGTTGTGGGAAGAAATATAAGGACCCAACCTTAAACATTACATAATATTTAGTTTTAAGTCAAGATTTTATTCTCTTACATTTGAGTATATTTTCATGTTTATAGTTTTAGAGAATTAGGACATAAATCATACATAACAAAACCATAAAATACAATGTGTACACTTTTGATTAATATCCATTTTTACCATAATATAAAACTTTTAAAACAAATAATGATATATTTTCATAGAAAATCTACATGACTTTCAACTTAACCTCTTTCTTACCCTTACCCATCCTCAAACCTTGTGAAAAACATTTTAAAACGTGGGATGAGCATAAAAATCTCAGTAAGAGACATAAAAAGAAAGAAAACTAGTAGTCCAGTGAAAAATAAGAAAACTCATATAAAATTTACTTTTAACATCAATTATCTTTGAATGTATAAATTAAAACATTTTAACATAAAAAAACACACACAAACACACACGTTTTATTCTCAAAGAAAGCCTTTAAATCCCATAACAATAAATTAAAAAACTTTTTGGTAACTTTGAGAATCATATTCATAAAACCCATTAAAAACCCTTTTAATTGGAATAACAGTACATCTGACTTAAAATATCATCACTACCCAATTCATTGGGGAGATATAATAGGGATCACTATTTTTATATGCTATATCTAGATCACCCATTTTTTATGAGCTATAATGGGGCTCAACCCTTCGTATAAGCAATATCGGGCTCACCTGTGAGCTATAATGGGGCTTATCCCTTTATATAAGTTGTATCAGGATCACCCATTTCATATGATTCTCAAGTAACATATCATGAATAAAAAATACCATCATAAATATCTTTAAAAAACTCTTTTAAACCCATATAAAAAACACTTACGGATAAAAATACCCTTTTCTTTTAAAACCCCATTTTCAATACCAAAAAACCATTTTCTTTGAAAAAACATTTTCAATAAAAAATACACAAAAAAAGGGAATATGGTTTTTATTTGAATAAAACATTAAATATTTCAAAGTAATCTAGAAATCATATAATTTTCATAGTGGCAGAAAAGTCATTGTTTCCAGGTAGAACATTCCTTTTGTCTTTTGTCAAAACGTTTCGTATAAAACACGTAAAAAATAATTCCTTATGGAAAAATATTGAAATAAAGTAAAAGTGAAATAAAATAAACTTTTTAAATATTTTATTTCCATATATAAGTTTAATAAAATCATTTTAAAAACATGAACATGGAACATGAAGTGTTTTAAGGAAAACTTTAAAAGATGATTTAAAAAAAAGAAAAGTCCCCAATCACTTGGGAAACACTTGAATAATAGGACACATGAAATAATAAAATTAGAAAAACATTAAATATCATGATAATAGATAAATTCATGATATAACATGTCATATTGGCTGTATATTTACTTTATAAAATAATAAAGGTGCATAACATCAAAATATACCTCAATGAAAGGAAATTGAGACGACGTTCCTTAACTTGAGTTTGATTCATCACGCATGTCTTTATCTTCTTGAATAATAAAATTATATTAATTATTTAATTACTTTATAAATTTTTAAAAGTTTATTATTACTTTTAGTTCACATATTATAATGTTTTATGAAATTATTTAATCAATTAAGTTTACATCAAATGTTTTGACCATATTTGGATTATGTATCAAAATCAACTTTTCTGGGTTGAATATTGTCAAAGAGGTCATTATTTAAACATATAAAGAATAATAATCATGAAATAATCATCATATTTATACATCAATTATACTTTTAAAACCAAACATGAAATATGGTTATGAAAAATGAACTACGTTACAATCATGGAGACAGTAGTTCGTACACACACACGAGTAACATTTACATTTTCCAATAACCACTATGGAAAGATATTAAGTAATATTTTATCTTTAAATAATTATAATAATATAAAAAATACCATTTTATTTAATATATATACTTATATATATCATTATTTTTATGTGGTGATGAAAATAGAGTCACATCACTTCGTGAAGGTAGTAGTCCACACGTACACGAACGACGTTATCACTTTTTCAGTCAGTGAAAAGGTAAGAAATAAAATGATATATTATATTTAAATAATTATAAATATTTCATTAATATCATATTTATGTCATTTATAACTTATATATTAATTATATTTACCCTTATTACCTTCTATGTAATGTGATCGTGAAAAACGAATCACATCACTTCGTGAGGCGGTAGTCCACCGTACACACGAGCAACGTTATGGTATCCTTTTTGGAATGAAATTTAAATGGTTATATATGATATAATTACTCCATAGGTATAATTATATTTTAAATTTCATATATATACTTTATATCCATAATCATAACCAACCGTTAGGGGTGATAATGGAAAAACAAACGACATCAGTTCCCAAGGCGGTAGTCCACCGTACACATGAATGATGATTTTGTAACCCATTTTATGAAAGATAGAAATGATTTAGGTTATAAAATTATAATAATAACATATAATTATATGTAAGTTAATAATTTTATTATATAATCATGGTTTAAGAATAATTAAAGGGGGTAGAGAAAGAAATAAAATAAATACACCTGTTGGAGAACTTTACCTCTTCTTCAGGTAACTTATTTTGGTTTGAACCAATAGAATTACTTGGTTGGATTTATCCCTAAACTAAGGATTATAGGATTATAATAGGTAATTTGAAAAATTATTTGGTTAGGTCTTGGCCAAACTAATGGGATTTTAAGGTGTGAAGAGTTGAGGAGAGGGGGTGACCTTTTATAAGCGGGGGAGAGGACAGACTTGGTATTTTTGAAAATAATTGAGTACTCCCACGTTTTCATATGTCAAAAGGGTCAAACATGGACCATTATAGAACCTTAGAGGTGTAATGGTATAAATATGGCCAAAAAATAGTTTTTATACAAATTTATAGGTTATTTTTACCCTTATCATTTTAGTTTAACCCCTGATAAACTCATTTTTACCTTAACCGTGATAATTAATTTTTACTGCATTCACTATTCATTTTGGTAAAAAAATATTTTTACCTTACTAGATAATATATATTATTATTATTCAAAATATATAATCCATTTTTCCAAATTCCATTCACAAAATTCGAAAATTTTAAATTAAAATTAATCTCACATATGTGATGAGAAAGTGAGTTTTTAAAGAGAAAATGTTCAAAAGAATACAAAGATTTTGTATCAAAATTCATTATGAAATTTATTAAAATGACCTAGACTAGATAATTTTATATATAATTTAACTAATGTTACTTTAAATCCAATTCAATATATAATTTAACATTATAAATTATTGAAATGAAAAGGCAATTTTTAATTAAAATTAGTTATTTTTCATTATTTATCAAAAAAATTTCTGAAAATTCACCCTAAGATAATTTTGGTATTAAAATTTAAAAAATTAAGTTTATTTTTTAAAATAAATTTTATAAAAGTGGTAAAAATTAGATTTAAATTATGTGTTAAAAGCACGACTAATCTGTCTTAAAGAAATATATCTTTTTAGAAAACATTTATTTTTATTCAAAATGATTCTTATTTTATTACTAGTTAATAGATAACTATATTTTTAATAATTTATTTAGTACTATTAATACCCTTTATTTTAAATTTTAGGCTATAACTATTATATTAAATAATAATATTTTAATAATATTTCACATTTCGTTTAAACTCAGTGTTGTATGTAATGCAAGCTAAATTCAGTGTTGTGTGTAATGAAATCTAAAAATAGTGTTGCATGTTATACAATATTAACTCAATGTTGCTTGTAATTATATCTTTTTAAGTGGTTAAATTTACTTAAAAATAAATATATTGTAATGCCTCGTGGTGTTACATTTCTTTCTAAGTTTAGTGTTGCATGTCATTTATGCTATCGAACATATTTTTCTTCTTTTAAAATCTTAGGGTATTACATCCCCCATTTAATAAATTGTGTCCTCACAATTTTAACTTGATCTCAATAATCAGGGGTTTAACATTTTTAAATATCATTTTTTAAAAACCCACATCATAAAAGGGTTTATAAAACATCCTCTTAATAAGAGAGAAAGGGAAGTACAATGATCATATGGAATAACAGATAACTAGGTTTCTAAATAAGAGAACACATATGGGAATTGAAGATTTGGACATGGAA
This sequence comes from Viscum album, assembly GCA_963277665.1. Lineage (NCBI taxonomy): Eukaryota > Viridiplantae > Streptophyta > Magnoliopsida > Santalales > Viscaceae > Viscum > Viscum album. The sequence continues at coordinate 1,357,788,503 of OY728164.1, forward strand.
GAAAAACGTAAATAATTATATAGAGTTATTGAGGTCATTGATCACAATAAAGTGAATGATCAATGAAAATTTAAGGGCCTCAAAACCATAAATATGTGATGTTCTAAATGACCTTAGGATTCATCAGATATAAATTTAATAGGATAACATTTTGTTTCAAGATCATTTTCCTAAAGTTGAGGAATTATTTTACTATCTAATAATATAATTAAATATAATTAATTGATATGTTTCTATTTCATAAGTACAAGTTTGTCTTTTGATTATTCTTCGATCAATTTCCAATTCACCCTTTACTCCAAAAATGTTTTTTCCTAAAGAACTAAAATTCACTTTTAACAGAACATAAGATCTATAAAAGAGTTAAAAGTATTGCTGTTTGTATCCAAGCATTTTCCATAATCAATATATTTAGAATAAGTTATAATAAATTAATCTCTAAACCCTAAAAGCAACACCACTGATTCATCATTAATATATATTTTTCAAAATGTTTAACTAAAAAATGTCATATTAACCAGGACATCGTGTAGGCTTGTGATGGGAACTGAACCTTTATTGTCCTTTGGTTATGGGTTCAATCCCTGCAGCCTTTCCAGATGCGATAATTTATCACCTAGCATATGGGTTTTCATTTTTCTAAAATATGTTAATACGATTCCTATAACATTCCAAAAAAATATGAACATCTTTGAAATAAATTTAATCATTTAATAACATTTTTACTAAGGTTTTCAATAGAAAGTTTTTTACAAGGTATAATAATCAAATTTGAGTATTATTAAAATGTAATTAATGATCATATCAACCCTAGAGGTTATATTTACCTTTAAACTTATGTCTATAACATGTAAAGGCATTATTTCTCAAATAAAATTTCCACTAAAACATATATTAAAGATATCTATGAAAAATCAATAAATTTATAAAAAATAACTTCCGTTACATAAAACATCAAAATAGGGATCCCTAATTCATTGAGATTATGATCAACCTTTAAAAAATATTGATCTACCTAGATCTGTCACCACCTCACCTGATGGTCCAACATCAACTATAGAAGTACAAAATTATTTTCACCCCCTTTTTATTCTGATCATGATGATTTCTACCCCGAGTAAGTAAATTCAGACACACATTAGCACAATTTCTCAACTCATTACAGCTAAAACATATGACTGTTGATTTACTATCTTTTATATCATTCTTAGATTGTTCATGACTCTTTTCTTTACAGTCACGAATCTTATGACCAAACTTACCACACTGGTATCACTTTCTAGATCTTGACATACATTCCCCAAAATGTATTTTACCACACTTGTAACGTGTTTGGGACTTACCTATAGGATTATTAGTTGGTTTCTTCTCTATTTCCTACCACTTTGACCATTTCTTACTCTTTTCATATCGTGACACATAAGTGTTGGAAAACTCCATCTCAACTTTCTCAGCATAACGAAAAACTTTCTCATAACTTTTAAATTCACATGCATCCATATTTGAAATATTTATTTTAATCCTGATTAAAATCTATTAATTTTACTATCAATTTCTCAAAAAAAATCCAATATGTACCTGGATATCCTTGTAAAATTTGATTCATATATCGACACTGGATCTTCATCCTTTTGCCTCAATTCTAAGAATTGTTTTTCCATACTAAGTAAAAAATACTTAGGGAAATATTTATCAAAGAAAATATTATTAAATGTGTCCCATTCCATAGAATCAAGATCATATTTCTCCCTATTATTCTTAACCAAAGACCACTATCTATCAACTTCACTATCAAAAATATAAACAATAAGAGTTACCTTTTGATGTTTTGAGCATCCCATGAATTAAAATATATTATAAATAGAATTTATTCATCCTTTGGCTACCATAGGGTTAGATGATATGCTAAATTATGTGAGATGTTTCCTCATGAAATTCTCCACTATAAACATATTTCTTCATGGTATATTGGGTTCCTCTCTAGCATGGATACCACCACTATTTATAGCTTCTATAAACTAATCCATTACTGCAACAAACTATTCTATTCCAATTCCAACCATCTTAGGATGCTAATTTGTAAGGATATTTTCCTCTCAGTTCCTTCCAACTACATATTTTCTATTTCCTCTGTGGAAAACCATTCTAAATAGACATAGTTTAGATTAAGTAACATAGTAATCTTAAAAATATATATCATTTCAACTTAACCATAAAGTAAAATTTTATAAGGGAATACTATTAACACTATTCCAAACTCTAAATTTGTCTAAACCATCCTTTGATACCAACTATAATGACCCTTCCTTAAACATTACATAATCTTTAAATTTAATTCAAGAGTTCATTCTCTTATATTTGATTATCATTTCAAGTTTATAGTTTTAAAGAATTAGGCCATAACTCATACATAAAAAAACTATAGAATTCAAAGTGGACACTTCTATCCATTTTTCCGATAATATAAAACTTATAAAATGAAGTATGATTTATTTTCATGGAAAATCTCCTTGAATTTTAACTTGACTTATTCCTTTCCATTACCAATCCTTAAACCATGTGAAGAACATTCTAAAACGTGGGAAGAGCATAAAAATATCAATTAGGGACATAAAAATAAAGAAAACCACTAGTCACATGAAAAACAAGAAAACTCATACAATGTTTACCTTTAACTTCAATGTTATTTGAATGTATGGAGTAAAATATTTTCACATAAAAAAACACACACATTTTTTTCTAAAATAAATCCTCTAAAAACCATAACTAAAAATTAAATCCCTTTTTAGTAACTTAGAACATCATATTTATAAAACCCTTTCAAAACCCTTTTAATTGGAATAACCATATGATTAACTTCCAATATAATCAATACTCAATGCATTGGATAACTATAATGGGGATCACCCTTTATATAAGCTATATTGGTATCACCCATTTTTCATGAGCTATAATGGGGATCAACCCTTTATATAAGTTATATCGGGCTCACCTATAAGCTATAATTGGAATCAACCTTTGAATAAGCTACAATAGGCTCACCCTTTTAATATAATTATCAAGTACTATATCATGAATAAAACAATTTCATCATAAATCCATTTGAAAAACTCTTTTAAACCCATATGAAAAACACTTTTAGATAAAAATACACTTTACTTTTAAAAATCGATTTGAAATACCAAAACACCCCTTTCTTTGAAAACCCATTTTCAATACCAAAACAACCAAAAAATGGGAAGTTGTCTTTTATTGGAATAAAACATGAAATATTGAAAAGTAATCTAGAAATTAAATAATTTTCATGGTGGTGGAAAAGTTTTTGTCGCCGTGTAGAACATTTGTTTTTTATTTTTTCAACACATTCCATATAAAACAAATAAAAAAATATTCCTTTTTGAAAACCATTGAAATAAAGTAAAAGTGACCTAAAATTTTCTTTATAAATATTTTATGTTCATATAAAATTTAAATAAAATAATTTTAAAAACATGGACATTGAAAATGAAGAGTTTTAAGGAAGACTTTAAAAGATGATTTTTTTAAATAAAATCCCCTTATCACTTGAGAAATACTTGAATCATAATCCCCATGAAATAATAGAATTAAAAAACATTAAATATAATTATAATAGATAAATTCATGATATAACATGTCAAATGGTATGAATATACACCTTATAAAATAATTAAGGTGTATAACATCAAAATATGACTCAACGAAAGGAAATTGAGACGAAGTCCCTTAATTTGAGTCACATTCATCAAGTTCATCTTCATCTTCATAAACAATAAAATTATATTAATTATTTAATTTATTGATACAAAATTTCAAGATTATTATTAATTTTATTTTACTTATTATAATTTTTTATAAAATTACACAATCAATTAAGTTTACATCAGATGTTTTGACCATATTTGTCTTATGTGTCAAAATCATATTTGGTGGGTTAACTATGGTCAAAGAGGTCATTATTTAAAAATATACATAATAATAATAATGAAATAATTATCATATTTATACATCAATTATACTTTTAAAACCAATAATGAAATATTATTATGAAAAATGAACTACATTACAATCATGGGGATGGTAGGTCATACATATGCATGAGTAACCTTTCCATTTTCCAAAAATCATTATGGAAAGATGGTAAGAAATATTTTATCTTTAAATAGTGATTATAATATCATAAATACCATATTTTTTAATTATATATACTTATATACATCATTATTTTTATGTGGTGATTAATTGAGTGTCACATCACTTCGTGAAGGTGCTAGTCTGCACGTACACGAACGATGTTATCACTTTTTCAGTGAGTGAAAAGGTAAGAAATAAAATGATATATTATATTTAAATAATAATAAATATGTCATTAATATCATAATTATTTCATTTATATCACACATATTCATTATCTTTTCCCTTATTACCTTCTATGTAACGCATTTGTGAAAAACGAATCCCATCACTTCGCGAGGTGTTAGTCTACCGTACACATGAGTGATGCCATCGTATTCTTTATAGAATTAAATTTAAAAGTTTATATATGATATAATTAATCAATAGGTATAAATGTGTTTTAAATATCATATATATACTTTATTTCCATCATCATACCCAACCGTGAGAGGTGGTAATGGAAAAAACAAACGACATTAGTTCGCGAGGCGGTAGCCAACCACACACCAAAATAATGATTTAAAAACCTATTTGATGGAATATGTAAATTATTTAGGTTATTACATTAACATAATAAAATCTCATTATATGGAAGATACTAATGTTATTATATAATAATGTTTTAAGAATAATTGAATGGGGTGGATAAAGAAATAAAATAAAACTGCTCATTGGAGAACCTTACCTATTCTTCAGGTAACTTCTTTTGGTTTGAACCAAATTCTTTACTTGGTTGGATTTATTAAAAAAAGGATTCTTAGATGATATTATGGGAGTTTGGAAGTTATTTGGGTGGGTATTTGCTGAAAAAATGGGTTTTTAAGGTGTGAATAGAGGAGGATAGGGGGTGACCTTTTATAAGTGGGGGAGAGGACACACTTGGTATTTTGGAAAATAATTGAGTACTATTACATTTTTCATATGTTACAAGGTTCAAAAATTAACCATTTTCATACCTTATAGGTGTAATGGCCTAAATATGTCCATAAAATAGTTTTTATGCAAGTTTATAAGTCATTTTTGAAGTGGAATTTGAGTTGAATTGCATTTTTTGTCAACAATGATGACTGGATTTGATATAAATTTAATTTCAATATATAATTTGTAATTGTGGAATAATGATGATGATGGTTATTAAAATATCCTCAACCTTAATTGTGATGATTGTGGAGCTAGTGTTTTTACATAAAACATGTGTTAATGGTGAATTGAATTGACACATTATTTACAAAATTGATTTTTAGAAGAGTCAAAGCCATGAAAAATATTATTTTCATATGGTTGGAATTTATAAATGAATTATAAATTGAATAAATAATTATGGATTTTTTTAAATTTGGATATGTATAAGAAATTTTGTGAAGATTTTGTATAGAGTATGTATTAAAAATTAGCCACACACTAGACAACCATCCATGAGGGACCCACACCACTGTAAAGGTGGAAAAGTGCGACCTTCGGCCAGCGAACATAGTGGTGTCTGAATTGAGTGCCTACATGAGGTGAAAGTGGAAGAGATTCACCGTGCGGGGTGGAACATTGGGGGAGTAACAACCAACATGGGTTAGTGCTAGTGGGAGGAGAGTAGCACTTTGTAACTGATTTATGATCGGCTTACATCACACCTCATATTATAAGGGAGTGCCCAATACTGAGGAGTTTTGATTTGGTATACAATTACTATACCAAAATATCTAAATTAGTCTGATATGATTGATCTTCTCATCTGACTGTCTGATTTCCTCTTCAAGCCTTCAACCGTGTGATCTTCTTAAATGATTTCTTGTAGCAGTTTGATCATATCCAGCTGATTCGTCTTCTCCAATAAGCCTTGTGACTGAGCGATGTTCTTCGATGCTCCATTTCAATGATGATAGAAGCTCAATCTGAGCCTTTAGAGATTCGTTTTAGCATTCTAAAAATATAAAGTTGATAGAAATATGATGAAATTTTATTTTTATCATAAAATGAAGATCAAAATAAAGAAATGAAGCATACAAAAAATATGAAATATCTTTGATGGTGATGGTTTGCGATCACAAAAAGCTCTTAAAAAATTGAATGGGTCATCGTTATTCTATATGGTTATGTGAGAATGTTTTTTCCTATAAATAACACGTGAGTATATTGATTCAAATGTTGTTGATTTTTGAGAAGCTATTGTTTTCATAGAAACAGAGCTTCGTGAATCTATCTGGACCGTGAAAGATAAGTTCAACATAGATTTTGTTATGTATGAAGGTGGTTCCTCAATCATTTTACAAGTGAATAACACTCTTGAAGTGTCTCACAAAGGATTCCACGCTCTTTCTATTTGTGCGGAGGAGAATAGATTTCAGTGGGAAAATAATATGTGCATATCACACTCAATCTTTTTTGTGATGAACTGAGGCTTCGTGAAACTCCAAGAGATTGCATGATAACTTTTACACATCTCTACTGGTATACATGAACGAAGTGAATATAACACATACAAAACCTGCATGAAGGTTTGTTTGGTTGAATAAGAACATGCACAAATTAAGTGTGCATATTGTATGCAAAGGAGAAGTACAACAAAGGTAGTATTGTGTATCATAATCAAAATATACATGCATGTGATCCTATGCATAATCCTTTGTGTAAAAAGAAAGAACTGGAAATTTTACATGTCTATACATACATTAATAGTAATTTTAAAGCGTATTTTCAAAATAAAAAGTGAATAGTGTGTGTTCTTGAGTTTACATGGAACAAAATTTACATATATGTGTTGAGACGACCATGCATGATACAATATATGAATTAAGAAATTTTTTTATACATGCATGAAGAGAATATATTGCACATGAAATATATACATTTAGAGTATATAGTGTACAGTGATATCTATGACTGAAGCTGGGAAATTATTTCTTTTAGTGATTCAGAAGATTTTTGTATCCTAGTTTTCAGTGGTTACTAAGGCTGGGTCTTTAGTAGAAAAAACAATTCTTGCCTGAGAAGTATTGTACTGAGTAAGTTGATTATATATAGGTAATTATAATTTAGTGAGATGATTCAAGTTCAAATCAGTTGATGATCAGTGGATGATGAGAAGGATCATAGAGCTGTTTATCAGTTTTTGAAGTTCTTAAATATTGTACACATATTGATCAGGTGATCCATTTTGTTTGTGAAGAAAGACATCATCTCGAGGTAGTGAAAAATCAGTCTAAATCCAACAAAGATATTTCTATTAGTGGATCATATCATGTGTGATTCAAGATTAGTTGAAGTCTTCAGTGGTATTCTGGAGCAAGCCGGTGGGATGCTGGTAACACTATGTGACACAGTATAATGATACTCCTGTGGGACTCAGGAGTCACTAGTGTAAGTGGGAACTTATAAAATCTGGTGAGACTTGAGATTGGAACACTGTGGGAATCAGTTTTGATTGGAATATAACTTTCCCTGGTTGTAACCATCTATATATAGTGAAAAATCTATAATCTAAGAGTATAAATGGTTGTAACAGGGACGTAGGTCTTAGTACCGAACCTTGTAAAAAATCCTTGTGTGTTGTTCTTGCATTTAATTGTTGTTAGTAGGGAGAAGAAGATATTTAAGGACAAGTGATCAAGACTTTAATCAGTCACAAAGGTTGGATTAAAAATAAATAATTTTTAAAATAGTGTACCACTGATTCACCCCCCCCCCCTTCTCAGTGGTACCTAACTGATCCTTGGACACTTTAATTGGTATAAGGGCATAAGGTAACCTCTGTAGCTCTATAATACTTTCTGAGAAATTGATAATTTGAATTCAGTGACTATCTGAGGAGTTCCTACTTTTAATTTCATGAACTACCATAGTTAGATGAATAGGATACTTCCTTGCCTTCTATCTCTTGGACTATAAGTGAGAGATGAAATAATAGTGGGCTTACATCCTATAAAAGAATATATTTATATGAATCAATATGAAAAGAGAAATACGGAAGTTGATGGTAAGGATACTAATGCAATCTTGATGGCTTTATTAGAAAAATTTTATAATAAAGTTATCGGTCTCTAAACTGCCAAGGAGATTTGGGGTAAACTGAGAAGCAATTATGAATGAAATCTTAAAGTCAGAGAAGACAAGTTGCAAATATGGAGAATAAAATTTGAAGATATCAAAATGGATGATGTTTAAAGTATTTATCATCACTTTAGAAGACTAAATTAAGTTTTCAGTAATATTAGAGGTTTTGGAGAGAATTTGGATGATTCTACTATTGTGATGAATTTTATGAGAAATTCCCCTAATAGATTCAACTTAAATATTTTAGCATTAGAAGAGAGAGAGGATATATCATTGGATTAACTTTATGATACTCCCATATCTTATAAAATGATAAAAGTGATAGTATTCAAGAAAAATTTAAGAAAATAAATGGTTTTTGAGGCTATAAGAAATGGAATGTTCAAAGAAGTAGAAGTTTAGGAATCTAGTGATAATAATGATGATAAAGTTGATGAGTATCTTAGTGAAATTCTTTCTCTTATTACAAGAGGTTTAAAAAAGGGAAAATGGAAAGGAAAAGGAAATAAAATACTCAAGTTCTTCAGATGTAACAACATTCGACATTTTTCTATAAATTTTCCAATGAAAATGGCTGAATTAGAATCTGAGGATGAAAGTGAGAAACCTCGTAAATAGAAAAAGGATAAAAAGAAAAAACGCATTCCAATTAAAAAAAGAGGAATTTTATGAGAAATCATACACAAGTATATTCTTAATCTAGTTTTTCTTTAGATAATGAGATTAATTTCATTACTCATGTTGAAAAAGAATCAATTTCTTTAAGTAGTGATGATGATGGTGATTTCAGAACTGATCTGGAATTGATGCTGAAAGAAGATTCTTAGAATACAATTTACCTCTAATAAAAGGAAAGTGTGGCTTACATAATTATAAAAATTATGAAATTAAATATCATAGTTTAAAGGTTTTTTTAGTATTGTGGAAAATATGGACATAAATCCTATTCTTGTTGGCACAACATGTCATTTCTAGGAATCAAGCATGAGTCTAGGGGAGTTTCCATGAACCAATGAGAATAGATTGTCAAATAAATCCATCAAAGGTGTCAATAAAAAATAGATATGAATTCTTAAAATAAATATGAGTCATAAGTGTATTATAAGTTCATAGAGATGAGGTATTCATGACTAAACTACCTAGAGAGGTTACCTATGATTTAAATAGGAAGAAAAGACAGAAGGAAAAAGAAAGGAAGACATGTATATTAGAGAATAAGTGTGTGACATCCCAAAAGACCAAACATACAAAGAAATAATGTTTGAATATTTGGCCAAATCAAATAAAATTGGCTAAAAAATATAGAAAACTCATATTGATGTTATAGTTGAAGGTAAAAATGTTATCTTAGAAGAATATATTGAATTTCAAAAGAATTTACTAACTTTTGATGATCTTGAGAATCAAAAGATTCTGTCTAAACTAGTTGGTTGTGACATGAATAATTTTATTCAATCTAAATAAAATAAAGTTTCTTTATATAAAATGGTGGAAAAAAATAGTTTCACCTAAATAAAAAGTTTCTAAGAAGTTGAATTCTTCAAAATTTGAGATCAAAAGGTATAAGTGAAAGACTAGGTTGAGAGGAAACTCTTAGCCTAAGTGTTATTTTTGAAAATAAAATAGGTCCCTCCTTATTCCCTTATATAAATTACTTTTAATAACATTTAGGGAATTGAAGGAGATGGATGAATCCATTTAGGGGGAGCATAGATGATTTTTTTACACTAAAATGGATGAGCTATATGATTTTGCAATTGAAATTTTCTAATGTGTTTATTCATATGAGAGTAAATATTCTTTCATGAATTGATTTTCTAAGAAACTATGATGTATAAAGAGAGAGTTATCAAAGAATTTTATCACATGTATGATTGTTCATGGACTAAATTGATCACCTTTGTTATACACTCTTGTTTTCTACATTGGGTTTTCCCATGTAGATTTAGAGTTTTCTGGATAAAGTATCTTTGAGAAATAAAATATGTGCTATCATTTTTAAGAGTATAATATGTTTGATGAAAATTTATAGTCTCATTATGATATTTTTATTCCCTATTAATAAGGGTGAGAAAGTTAAACAGACATATTGAGACTGTCATTGTTTGGTGGTATTGAAAACAAATTCAAAGGGGGAGATTGAAGTGTCATTTGAGTTGAATTTCATTTTTTCAATAATGATGATTAGATTTAATATGAAATTGATGTCAAGATGTCAGTTGTAATTGTGGAATGATGATGAGGATGGTTATGGAAATATCCTCAACCTTAATTTTAATGATTGTGGAGATGATTTTTTTTATAGAACATGTGTCATTGGTGAATTGAATTGACACATTGTTTACAATAATGATTTTTAGAGGAGTAAAATCCATGAAAAATATTATTTGAGTATGGTTGGAATTTATAAATGAATTCTGAATTGAATAAATAATTGTGGATTTTTTTAATTTGGATATGTATAAGAAATTTTGTAAAGATTTATATAGAGGGTTTATTAAAAATTTTCCACACACTAGCCAACCAACAATGAGGGACCCGTACCACTACAGAGGTGGGAAGGTGAAAAATTAGGCCAGCTAGTATAGTGGTGGATGAATTGAGTCCATATAAGAGGCACAAGTGGCAGAAATCCACCATGTGGGGTGGAATGATTTCAGAGTAGCGGCCGATATGGGGTGGTGTCTGTGGGAGGAGAGGAGTGCTTTTTATCATATTTTTGATTGAATTACATAACAACTCATATTATAATGTAGCTTACAAAAACGATGAGTTTTGATGTGGGATATAGTTACTATAGCACTGAATGATCTGTAGTCGTCTGATACATTTGATCTTCTCATATTATTGTCCAATTGCATCACCAAGACTTCAACCATGCGATCTAATCATATGATTTCTTATGGTCGTTCGATCATCCTTGGATGAGTTTTCTTCTCTAGAAAGCCTCACACCCGAGTTCTCTTTATCTATACTCCATTTCAACGATGAAATAAGATCGATCATAGAATTTTTACGTTCGTTTGAGAGTTCTAAAAATACGAAGTTGATCAAAACATGATGAAATTTAATTTGAATCATAAAATGAAGATCAAAATGAATAAATTAAGTGAATAGAAAAAATGAAATATATTTTGTAGTGATGGTTTGTGATCAAAATAATCTCTTTAAAAAAACTGAATGGGTCATCATGATTCTATAAGGTTTTGTTACAATGTTTTTTCCTATAAATACCACTTGAGGTTCTTGATTTAGATGATAATGATTTTTGATAAGATCTTTTTTTCAGATAAATGAATCACCATGAATCTTTCCAGGTCATGGAAGATATGTTTGTTATAGATTATGTTCTATGTGAAGATGGTTCCGCAAGCCTTTGACAAGTGAATAGAATTCTTGGTGTGTTTTTTGAAAGATTTTCACTATTTATGTTTCCATGAATGAGAAGAGATTTCAGCGGGCATACAATATGTGCATAACACACATGCTCTATTTTGTGATGACCAAAGGTTTCAAAAAACACCAATAGATTGTGTGATAAATTTCAGACATCTCTACTGGTTTTCATGAAAAAAATGAAGATAAAATGTACACAACCTATGTGAAGGTTATTTTGGTTGAATAAGGACATACACAAATTAAGTGTGCATATTGTATGCAGAAGAGAATTACACTGAAGGTAGTACTACATATCATAATCAAAATATGCATGTGTGAGCTCTTTTACATACTCCTTTATGTGAAAAGAAATAACTGGGAATTGTACATATCTATACATATGTTAAGAGGAATTTGAAAGTTTATATGAAAAATAAAAAGAGAACAATGTGTGTGGTCAAGTTTGCGTGAAACAAAATTTACATACACATGTGTTGAGAAGACCATGCATGATACAATATATGAATAAAGAAATTATTTTACACATTCATGAAGTGAAGAGATTGAACATGAAATATATACATTAAAAGTATATAGTGTGCATTAATATCTGAGATTGAAGTCAATACATTATTTATTTTAGTGATTTGGGTGATTTTTGTATTTGTGTTTTTAGTTGTTAGTGAGATCAGGTATTCAGCAGAAGAAATAATTCTTTCCCAGACAATATTGTATTAAGGAAATTGATTATATATAGTTAATCAGAATTTAGTGAGCTGAGTCAAGTTTAGATCAGTTGATGATCATTGGATATTGAGCAGGATCAATTTTTTTTATCAATTGTAAAAGTTCTTGAATATTGTACACAAATAGATTTGGTGATCCATTTTTTTGTGGATAAAGGAATAATCTTGAGGCAGTGCATAAGCAGTCTAAAGTCGATAGAGATATTTCTATCTGTGGATCGTATCTTTTGTGATTCAAGATTAGTTGAATTCTTTAGTGGGATTCTAGAGCAGGACGATGGGATTATGGTAACACTATGTGACACGGTATAAATATCCTTCTATAGGACACAAGAGTCACTAGTGTAAGTGGTAACTTGTAAACTCTAGTGGGACTCTAGAGTGGAACATTATTGGAATCATTATTGATGGGAATGATACTTTCCCTGGTTGTAACCACATATATATAGTAAAAAATATGTAATCGGGAAGTATAATTGGTTTCATCAAGGATGTAGGTCTTAGTATCGAACCTTGTAAAAAATCCTTGTGTGTTGTGCTTTCATTTAATTATTTTTTTTCAGGGTGAAGTTGAGATTTAAAGACAGGTGATCAAGACTTTAATTAGTTATGGAGGTTGTATTAAAAAGAATTTTTTTAAATAGTGTACCACTAACTCAACCCCCTCTTAGTGGTATCTAACAGATCCTTAGACACTTAATTTTCTACCCTTATCTTTTTATTTTAACCCTTAGTAAACTAATTTTTAACTTAACTGCCGTAATTAATTTTTACTGCATTGACAATTCATTTCAATTAAAAAATTAAGTTAACCTTAATAGATGATATAAATTATTCTGATTCAAAATATGAAATCCTTTTTTACAAATTCCATTCAAAGAATTGGAAATTTTTAATTTAAAATTAATCCTAGAGATGCGATGAGCAATCGAGTTTTTAAAGAGAAAATGTTCAAAAGTTTACAAAGAGTTTATATCAAAATTCATTATGAAATTGATTCCAATGACCTAAATTAGATTAATAGATGTATAATTTAATTAATTTTAATTTTAAACCAATTAAATATATAATTTAAAATTATATATTATTTAAATGAAAACAAAATTTTCAATTAAAATTCAGTATTTTTCAATATTCATCAAAAAATGAAAATTTTTAGAAAAATTCCCAAAAATTGACTCTAAGATAATCTTGGTTTTATAATTTAATTTTTTTTTTATTTTTTCAAAGAAATGTTCAAAAAATTGGTAAAAATTAGTTTTAAATTATGTGTTCAAAGCACGACTAATCTATCTTTTAGAAAAAAATACTGGTTTTTAAAAAACATTTCTTTTTCTTCTAAATGATTCCTAGTTTATTACTAATCAATAAATAACCATATTTTTCTTAATTTAGTTAGTATTATTCATGCCTACCAATTTAAAAACTATGTTATAAATATTATATTAAATAATAATATTTTAATAATATTTCACATTTCTTTTAGACTCAAGTGTTGCGTGTAACAAAAGCTAAACTGAGTGTTGCGTTTAATGCAAGCTAAACATAGTGTTGCATGTAACACAAGATAAAATCAATGTTGCATGTAAAGAAATTTATTAAAGATATTGAATTTATTTAAAAATAAATATAAATTAAAGTCTTGGGGTGTTACATTCTTGTCTGAACTCAGTGCTGCATGTCATTTATGCTATCGAACATAATTTTCTTCTTTTAAAATCCTCGGGTTTTACAAGAAATATAAGTTTTTCACTACTTGTGATTCCAATTTTCCTCATAATGTGCATATCATTGCTAGTGATATTGGATTTCAGTGCTTTAGAAATATCTACTCTCACATACACAACTTATTTATTCCTTCTATTTCACTTACATAAGCCAACCACCAAAGTAAATATATCTGATGTCATTCAATATGATGTACCACATACTTCACAACCCATTTGATATTCAAGGGTTTATAGGATTTGTATCAACTTCCTCTCAACTACATCATATTAAAAACATAAAATAAAGGTTCAAAAATAGAATAAATCACAAAATGATTATTAAATTAATTAAATTCTATTTCTAAGTTGTTTTTTATTCATTTCTAAAATTCACCAAAATATATAAAATGGTGTAACTATCCTTAAATTATGAAATATATGGGAATATAAATAACGGTTTACATGATAAAAATTTGTTAAATTTTTGGTTTATCAACAATCAATTAAGATGTATATATTAATAAAATCATATTTAAGGTTTAGATCCTTTTATATTTACATATAGACCTAGAGGTTTTTCAAAAAAAGCATAAATACTTAAATCACAGAGGAAGGGTAAGACTCATTGGGTAAATCCTAGTATAAATATATTATGGATAAGAATTATTGAGTAATAAGAACTAAACTTAGAAAAAGGGTTTATCAGTGATATTAAAACATAATTTTTTTCATGGTGTGCATAGTAAAGAAACACTATAATAATTATTTTTTATTATTTGTTCTATATGATCATAATATATTTGAATTATATAGGTCAATAATATATTCAAAAATATTTAACTGAGGATTAATTAGTTAAAATAAATATATTGGATGATGGTGTTAAGGTAGGTTTACCTACTCTCCCAAGTAATGTAGTCAAGATTTAGGATACTTAGTTAGTCTATATAGAATGAATTATTCTTTTCCACTAAATGGTTGTGATTGTGGGTGACATAACCATTATAGTTCAGGGTTCATCTCCAAGGGGAACTTAGGATTTTGACTTATCATTGTTTCTAACCATGTGGTGGGACACCCATGGTAGTATATCATAAAGGTGTACTAGTTAGGTCCATGTCTATGAAAAGTGTTATTTTATAGATCATTAAGGAATGTGTTGGATCCATTATCTTCTTATTTTGGGACAATAGTCCAAGTGAGGGTTTTGATTTATATTGATTCCTTGATTGAAGTTTTATGATGGTTATCTATTTTTTTATATGCTTATAACTTTTATTAAGTTTATGTTAATGATTATAAAATTACATTCATGTTTATTACACTTTTTATCTCTATATTTTGAGTTGGATTTCAAAACATACCATGTACATGATCACATGCAAGCACCTTATTCACACTTGTGAGGTATATTCACTATCTTAGAGATATCGTACTAAGTTAGTAAAATAATTTCCTATAGGTACAAAAATTTGTGGGAGACCTCTAATATTTTCATTTTTACCATTTATTTTGAGTTTTTAAGCGTGTATATTTTTGTTTTCATGGAATATGGAAGTGATTTAGGTGAATCATGTGTTTATTTTTTGGGACATTACTTATTCCTATAATTGACTAGGTTATATATCAACTACAATAATTTATTTTCTTTTTTTATATAATGAGTTATATTAAATTTTCATACAATATACTATTTATAATTTCCTTTATGAGTATGGGAGCCTATAGGGTTATATAATATTTAAAAATAAGGTATTTTATTTTCATTATCACTCTAATTCATATGTTCTTAGGGTCCATCTAATGCATAAATATATCATTCCATTTTTTGGTAATTTTTTTGGTTTTGGTAAATTATTTTTTAGAGGGTAATTTTACACCATGTTGTGTATTTAAACCCTCAAGTATTATCACCATCTTCTAGATTTTAGGAAAATGTGGTTGATGAATTGGATGAAGTATTGAGGTCATTTTGATGTTAGGCCAAGATATTCAATATAAAAATTAAATTGACCAACATATTTCTCACTTAAAAGTTTCTAATCAATAGTTTTAATTTATATCACCACTTAAGAGTCAGAAAAATCAATAGAAATAGAAGACTATTAACTCAAAATGTGCTCCTTTATTACATCAAGGTCACTATATGTGGCCAAATATATCCTAACATTATCTAAATATATTTTTATTATTATTTTATCCTTTAATATATTAAGATAATATTTATAAATTGATTTCATCAAATTTTTCTCAATCGTGGATAGTAATTTAGATAAAGTTAAATCAAAATAAAAAATAAAATTTTCTCTCAAAGTATAATAAATAGTTTGAGGACATTAATTTCCTCTCTTTTAATATTTACCTTATAAATAATTAAATTTGAAACCTTGTGTGAAGGATTATTCTTCACTATCCTCTAAATAACTTAAACCTATTGATTTTTTAATTATTGAAACTAGATTATAAATATAATCATTAACATATACTTATTCATATTCAAATATCTATAAATATCAACTAGATCAAGATCATTTAATTGAGTATCATTTTTTTCCAAATCTCTATAAAATTCATGTAAAATATACTCAAACACTTCATCAATTAACTGATTAATCTCAAATTTTTTATTCCACTATTTATTTATTAATAATTTTTTGAACTATCTTTGATTAGTTAATAAAAGGTTCCAAAATAGTATTATAAAGCTTAGTAATTTCAACGGAAGAATCATTTGATTAAATATCAATGGGTTGGATATCCATAAATTTTTTGTAGTTTTTTAAGACAATATATAATCAATTTAAATAAACAATATTACCAACCAATATCTTTTTACCCAAATCTCTTCTCTTGGGTTTCTTCAATGAATCAACTATAAATTCATTCATGTTGGTATTATCAATGGTTGGAAACATCAAATAAGTCTGGAAAATTTATTTTGATGATTTATTTAAGGGATATTAAGAATTTACAAATGTTTTAAGGCTCGAGTTTAAGAGGTTTAGGGTTTTTTAGTCTTAAGAGGATATAATAGGTTTTATAAGGAAAATAAAAAAATAAAAAAGATATTTTAAAAGGAAGCATGGTATTTTTATGAAAAAATAGAAAAGTATAAATCAAGGGTATAGTAAATACCCATAAAAAATTAAAATAATGGAAGTTTTATATATTGGATCCATATATATAGAACACACACTCATAACATATGAAATGATTTTTTATTGCATTAACATTGTCACATGTATGGTGTTGTATATAGTACATACTACTAAACCCATGATGCATATAGAAGATAAATATAATTTAAACACTCCATGTATGACACATTGAGAAAAAAATATATAGTAAATGACACATTGATACATACTTATGATATATATGACACATTAATACATATGTAAAAAACATGAATTTACTTAATTTTTTCAAAGTGACCATAAAATAAAATATATACAACACTCTTTTGATAAAATAGAATCTTTCATAGGTAATCAGTTTTTAAAAAATAGTTTACATTTGGTACTCGATGTTAATGGATTTATAGATACATGATTTTTTTAGAATGGTTCCTTAAGAGATGATATATTATATAAAAAAATTTAGTTTTATAGTGACTAATGGGGTTTTTAAAATATTAATTTAACTATTTTGGTATCATTTAATTAGAACATTCTCATGATAAATATTTAATATTGCGATATGTGTTTTATCAATGGTACTTGTTTACAACAACTATTAAGTTCAATATATTTTTCCTTAGATGTATAGAGTGTTGCTAAATGTTGTTTCTAATTACACTATGAAATGATAAATTAACCCAAAAAAGTGAAAAGTATTTAAGATTATCTTCCTATAAAGCCCACATTGTCAAAATTTATAACCTAAATAATAAATTAATTCAAAAATAAATTTTTTAGATAAAAAATTCTATTATTCAATGTAAATTTTAAGTATCTTACAAAAATTATAGAAATTAAATTTAATTCTTTCGTATTTTATTAATTTTCAACACAAATGAAAAAATAGAAAAAATAATATAAATCATGCTGGAAATAAGCTATAATAAATGTTTAATAGAACTCATTGGAGCAATAAATATTTTAAAACTCTCAATATTTTTTTTTAAAATTTACTTATTATATTTTCTTTTATTAAAAAAATAAATTTTTTAAAATTTTAAATCTTAGGAAAAATTATAAATTACTCGAAAATCCATTTTAAATTATTTTATGATTTTAGAATTTTAATTGTAAATTTGTTGGTTTATTAAAAAAATTATATAATCAAAATATATTTAAAATAATAAAATATCTTTATAAATATCCTTTTTGAATATAGTAGAACCAAGTTTTACCATAATAAATCTATTTTACAAAATAAAAGAGCTTAATATATTATACCAAAATCTTGGAGAATTTTTATCCCCATATAAAAACTTGTTATATTTTTTTAAAAAGTGATCAAGATATTTTTTATTCTAAAATATATAAGGGTTTTTGTAAAATCGCTCCCTAACTTGAGTCCGAATTGCATGGTCAAGTCTGGGAGAAATTCAACATGAACTTAATGTGACTCTTTATATACCAGAGGCTACTGAGTAGAAATGAGTTCATAATCCATACAATGAGAAGACTATACCCTCAACATCATTACCATAATAACAATAATAAATATATAAACATACATAGATTATAGTATCGTAGTACACATATGGAATCATAGTTTAAATCCAACCATATAAATAAATATATCACCATGAAAAATTAAGTAAACCAATATCAGGACATATAACTCATATATCAAAATATTGATCTCCCAATGATCCAATAATATATATGGTATAGAGAAAAAAAGGAAGAAAATAAATATAGGGATACAATACTATAAAAGTATTCAACCTTACCTTGGAACTTACCTTATATTCCTGCTAATATTCTCCAACACAACCACATATCCTAATTCCCTTTCCATTACCTATACCTCAATATGATATATTCACATCCATTGATGTACATATGCTAGGTGTGAGTATAAAACTCAGCTGAACACCACCAAAGGGATCCTAAGATATGGTATAAGGTATATATGTGAGTTCATGTATAGAATAATAAGAAAAGTAGTAACAATAATCACACAACAACTAGTTTAATGCTACCTAATTTAGATGGTTTTGAAAAACCATTCCAAATATAATATAGACTTCAAGGTACCATTACTCTTATATTATCCCCCAATCATGGTGACATATATATAAATAATGGGAGAGCTGTAATATAGACAAAACCTTTTGGTGAGCATCTGAAACATGAAGGGGAACTAAAATAGTTAATACCTTAAGGAGTAACATCCAATCCATAAAGTTCCATAACACATATATTATACCCTTAACCATAGTAATGTGAATATAGATCCTAGGATAGGCATAACATAAAAAAATCCTCTAGAAAGGTTGAGGTCATGGTGTAAAATATTTGGAATCTTTATAAGTGAATCTGAATCATGGAAAGAGGTTCAACATAGATAATCCATTTGGAAAGATCATTTTACATCAACAACACTTCATAACACATTTAGGATAAGCAATAACATCATATGGAATCACACATCCCATCATCCTAGCCCTTGGATATAACTGAGCACATCTCATTTGTCCCATGTCACGACATACCAAACCTAGACCTCAACCAACCACTATCATATAACATGTATCACACATCCTAATACACTCTTATTAAAGCTCAACTATCCCAAGCATAAATCACTATGATTATGATCATCTCTCAGAAAAACATAAGGCTATTTGACTATAACATATTGATGACCCTTATATATATATATATATATTCCCCATTAATTATGTTGATTTAAATTCAATTTGTGTCTAAATATATTTTTTTTATTTTTTGATGGCATAAAAATATATTTAATTGAGTTTTATGATGATTTTGTTATTTTTAGGAAAAAAGGAGATGAATTTGAGAAACAAACTTGTAAAAGTCTGGAATTGTACTTTAAAAGGGATAAAAAAGGCCAACACTAAGACAAACCTCAACTAGAGTAGAAATCCACCTAGCCACCTGAGGTAAGCCAACCAAGCTCAATGGTAAAGTTGGACTGTCATGATATATTGGAGAGAATCCATGTGCGGGTCAGTGCAAGGGAATGGGTGGGGGTATGTGTGAATAGTTGAAGGCCTGGCATGGGTTGGTGCTAGTCAGGAAGGATGGCATAGGGAGGGTTCAATGCCACTCATATGGACCCCTCTCTATGTGTTCTAGGTAATACAGAAGGCACCTCCTTGAGATAACCTTGATGCAGGAATCCTTTTCACCCGAGCACTGTTCATTTTTTTATAAATACACCACCGTTTTGCACAATACTAAAGGTGGGATTTTCAGCATAAAAAACAACCACATAGATGAAGATCATTGGAGGTGGTCGTAATAAACTTGCAGTGAAAATACTGATATTTATTTATTGAACTCGGAATTTGATTATTAAAATTCATAAACACACCATATTTATAGGTAATCAAACATACAACAAAATAAATGAAGAAAAAAACATAAATAAAAGTCCACAAATTCGGTGTAGTAGGTGTGTCCCAAGCCTTCAGCACTAGACATGTCAAGCTTCCCATGTTGAATTCTCCAAGCCTCCATTGCAGTAGTGGATTCTTGGTGTCATATAAGGAAACAAGTTTATCTTTCCGAAATATACTCATTTATCCTAGATTATATAGATTATGCACCACTTTTTACTCAATGCCCAGTGATCAAACATGACTCTAAGCCACTGAGATCTACCATGGAAGCAGTCGTGTAGATTGAGCACCCCCGAGAAGGTCTGTGAAGTTTGTAACTATCATGTGAAGCTACTATAAAGCTTAAAATTGCTTGCATACAGGAAGAGGAGTTTAGTGTGAGTCTGTGGAATGAGAATACTGACATACATGTGTGAAGTGTGAGAGAGAATGAGGTGTGTGTCATCACCTAATGAATTGTGTGATAAAAGCGGGAAAAATTTGCAATGGAGGTTTTTTTATTAAATAAAATGGGGTTAGGTCACATTTAATAAGGGATATTGGGCTAAAAAACACCACATGATATGATGTTTTGGTAAATTTTTCCCAAAATGCTAGTCCACGTGGAATTTTGGGAATTTTCTCCCAAAACGCCAGACTATGTGGCATTTTGGGATTTTATCCCCCCCCCAAATCCCACACCCACCTCTTCCAATCCCCTACATAATATTTAATATATAATTATATATAAAAAATTATATATATATATATAATATATTTATAATTATATTTATAATTAAATATATAAATATATATTAAGAATTTATTATCTGTTTAAAAATATTTTAATTTTTTTATAAATTAATATAAATTTATAAATATAAAAATATAGATTTTAAATATACATTTATGATTATATAATTATAAATATATTTATAAATATAATTAAAAATAATTTCATATTTTCAAATATATATTTATATAAATAAATTTATATTTGTGAATATATATTTATAATTATATTTATATATAAATAATTTCAATTCTTAAAATATATTTTTAAATATATATTTAAAAATATAAAATCATATATATATATATAATTCTATATTTATAAATATATATTTATATAGTTATAAATAAACCTTATTAAGTAAATAAACCTTATATATAATTACTTATATAAATTTATATATAATTATTTATATAAATAAACCTTATTAAATTTAAGATATAAGGTTTATTTATATTTATATAATTATATATAAATAAATAAATTTAAAATATATAATTATATAATTAAGTAAAAATTATATTTTAATAATTTATTTATGCAATTATATATTTAAATAAACATTATATTTATATTTATATATAAATATTTAAATATAAATAGACCTTATATTTAAAATTTATAAATATATATATAATTACTTAAATATATAAATAAACCTTATTAAATTTATTTATAAATTTATTTATATATATATATAAATAAACAATATTAAAATTACTTTTATTTATATAAATAAACTTTATTAAATATATTTATATTTATAAAATAAACCATATTAAATAAATATATATATATAAATATATATAAATATATATAAATAAAAATTATTTTTTATGTTCAAAATATAATGTTTATTTATAAAAATAATTATATATAAATCAACCATAATTAAATAAATATTAGGGTATATATATATATATAATCCTTATTATTTATAAACAAACCTTATAATATAAAAATAAACCTTATTATTTATTTAAATAATTATATATATATAAACCTTATTATTTATATAAATAATAATATTTATTTATATAGATATATATTTATATATATTTATCTATATATATTTATATATTTATATATTTATATATTGATTTAATTAATATTTATTTATATATAATTATTTATATAAATAAACTTTATATTTTGAATATAAATAATAAGGTTTATATATATATAAACTTAATAAGGTTTATTTATATAAATATAAATAATTTTAATAATGTTTATTTATATATATAAATAAATTTATAAATAAACTTAATAAGTTTTATTTATATATTTAAATAATTATATATTAATTTATAAATTTTAAATATATGATTTATTTATATTTAAATATTTTTATATAATTATAAATATAATTTTTATTTAAATATATAATTTTATAAATAAATTATTTAAATATATAATTTTATGAATAAATTATTTAAATATAAATTTTACTTAATTATATATTTATATATTTATATATCTTAAATTTATTTATTTATATATAATTATATAAATATAAATAAACCTTATATTTTAAATTTAATAATGTTTATTTATATAAATAATTATATATAAATTTATAAATTTATATAAATAATTATATATATGGTTTATTTAATTAAAAAGGTTTATTTATAACTATATAAATATAGATTTAAAAATATAGATTTAAAAATATAGATTTATAAATATAGATTTATAAATATAGATTTATAAATATAGATTTATAAATATATATATAGATATAATTATAAATTATTTCATATTTTTAATATATATTTAAAAAATATATTTAAAGAATTGCAAGTATTTATATATAAATATAATTATAAATATATATTTACAAATATAAATTTATTTATATAAATATATATTTGAAAATATGAAATTATTTTTAATTATGTTTATAAATATATTTATTATTATATAATTATAAATGTATATTTATAAAAATATATTTATATAGTTATAAATATATATTTATTTATAAATAAATTCAAAATATTTTTAAATAGATAATAAATTCTAAATATATATTTATATATTTAATTCTAAATATATATTTATATATTTATTTATAAATATAAATATAAATAATATATATATATATATACATTTATAATTATTTTAAAATAATTATATATAAAATATTAAGAAGGGGTTGGAAGGGGGTGTGGGATTTGGGGGGTGAATAAAATCCTGAAACACCACATGGTCTGGCATTTTGGGAGAAAATTCTCAAAACGCCATATCATGAGGTATTTTGTAGCCCTGTGTCCCAAATTAAATGTGACCTAACCCCATTTTATTTAATAAAAATAATAATAAAACCTCCACCGTAATTTTTTTTGGTAGGAGTGTGTATGCATGTGTCGGCAGTTTTTTTTATTCTAGGACGGTATCCCCCCCCCCTTCAAGGGAGGTGGGCATGGCTAGCGTGTGGTGGGTGGCCAACCCCACCAACTGATCCATCAGAGAGGAGCAATATGGGGTGAGGTTTTCCTATAAAAGGCAAGAGCCTCCTCCCATTTAGCATCTCATCATCACTGAGCAATCAACTTCATATCATCCCCTATGTGGTATTTTGTGAGGCAGTTTCCCCACTTATTCAAGAGAGATATTATGAGGGTTTTCTCCTTGTAATAGTGAGGGACTGTATACCCACCTTTACCCATAGTGATCTCTCTATTTCCCCATGGTTTTTTACCCCTTTCATTTTGGGATTTTTTCCATGTTACATCTAGTGTCATTTATCTATACATTTTTCACTTTATTTTATCTCATGATTATCATTACACTGATGGACCAATCATTTATGGTCCCAACAAGTGGTATCAGATGCATGTTCTATCCCAGCGTCGTTTACTTTTTTGGGTATTAATAATTCTTGTAAGTTGAGTATGCTCTATGATTATGACTTTGGTTGATCTTTCACATTAGAAAAAATTTATTGATATTATCAAATACATCATTGTAAAATAGTGGAGGTTCTAGACTGATGACATGTCCAGATGGCGGTGAAATTTGAGATCAAAAAATTCAAAGGGAATAATTTTTCATTGTGGAAATGAAGATGCATGCAGTGCTACGAAAGGATAATTGCCTACTAGTAATTGAAAAAAAGATTGTGGGTGCGATGGAGGAGAAATGGAATGACATGGATGGAAATTATATTTCCAACATCTATTTGGCTTTGGCATACAGGGTCCTATTGAGCATTGCAGAGAAAAAGACGGTGAAGGAAATATGGGATACTCTGATGAAGCTTTAGGAGGCCAAGTCATTTCACAATAAAATTTTACTAAAGATAAAATTGTACACTCATAAAATGCCAGAGTCATCATTAGTGACCAACCATATCAACAACCCTAATACCCTGTTCTCTTAGCTTATGGTGTTGGGCCATAAAATTTTGGATACTAAACATACATAGATTCTGCTCCAAGGTTTTCCAGATCAGTATGAACAACTCATCATCAACCTCACCAAAAATATCCTAACAAATATGATTCCCTTCAATGATGTTGTAGCTACAGTTCTTGAATAAGAAATTTGGCAAAATAACAAGGAGGACAGACAGGAAACTTCGCACCAATTAGAGGCTTTGTCAATGAAGAGAGGAAGGATGATGGAGCGTGGTTCTAGTGAGATCTAAAACCATGGAAGATCCAAATCAAGGAGTAGGTAGAATAATGTCTTATGTTTCAATTATAGAAATTAGGGGCACATCAAGAAGTATTGTTGGAATAATAAGATTAGTGAAAATAGCCCTCTGAGGAATTTGGTGAGTACTTCTAGAAATGGAGACATTCTTATTAGTGAAGCAACGATGACTGCTGGAAGCATACATCATCTCAATGATTCTTGGATAATTGACTTGGTATCAACATGGTGGAGCATTATGTCTCAATGGGAATGATTTTATCAGTATGAAACTATATCGGAATGACTTGTGTGCATGGGGAACAATCACACCTTGAAGATCGTTGGAGTTGGTACTATCAAATTGAAGATATGTGATGGTATTTTTCTAAACATAAAAGGATTACGCCATGTGAAGGGCTTGAAGAAGAACATATTGTCTTTGGGATAATTTCATGATACTGGATGCAAGACTTGTATCAAGAATGGAGTGATGATAATTTTGAAGGGTGTGCTTATGGTGATGAAGGCAGAGAAGATCTCGAAGAACCTGTATGTGCTTATGAGTGAAATGTGTAAGGAATTGGAGATATTTTTTGCATCAACTACCTCAATGGAAGCATTGAAAGTGTTATTACATTAGAATCTTGGCCATATATCAGAACAAGGCCTGAAGATTCATGAAGATCAAAAGTTTCTACCCAGGATACAAAGGTATCCTTATCATTTTAGGAGCATTGTGTTTTGAGAAAGCAACACAAGTCAATGTTCAGGATGTCAAAAAAGAAGAAGAAAAGAGATATTAGAGTCGGTCCATTCTGATGTTTTTCAAGAACCAGTTATATTCCTGGTTAGAGTAAGGTTCTTTGTATCCTTCATTGTTGATTATTCCAGGAGATGTTGGGTGTACCAAATTAATAGAAATATTTATGTTTTTTAAGCCTTCAAAAAACTCAAAGCACAAAAGGAAATTGAATTTGGATATAAGATCAAGTGTCTAAGGACTAAAAATGGTGAAGAATATACAAGTCAGGAGTTTGATACTTTTTTTTCAGTAAGAAGGAATCAAGATATAGTTCGTAATGGCGTACATTCCTTAGAAGAGTGGAGTGGTAGAGAAGATGAACAAAACCCTATTGTATAGAACAATAGAAATGTTGAAGACTGCATGAATTGCCAAAACATTTTGGACATAAGCAGTGAATAACTCTTGTTTTGTGATCAAAAAATCTTATTTAATGATGATTAATCATAAGACACCAATGGTCTGTGAGCTAGATTTCAAAGTTACAGTCATTTTTTTTTATCAATGATAGAGGCAGAGTACATGGTAGCTACACAGTCTTGCAAAAAGTCGATGTGTATGAGAAGGTTGCTGGTGGAACTTGGGCATAAATAGAAGTAGATTCCATTGTTTTTTGATAGTCAGAGCACCTTGAACATTACAAGGAATCCATATTTTCATTCTAGGATGAATCATATTAGGGTAAAATATCACTTTGTCTAAGAGCAACCTCACAGAGACATGAGAATCAGGTTTGTAAGATAGAAAGGATGTGTGAATATGTGACTAGTTCTCAATTAAATCTCCAAGTGGGAGATGTGTCGGTAGTTTTTTTATTCTAGGATGGTGGTTGCCCCCATTTTTTGTTAAGGGTGGTGGACATGGTTGGTGTGTGGTGGGTGGCCATCCCCATCAACTAATATAGTAGAGAGAAGGAGGGGTGAGGTTTTACTATAAAAGGAAATATCCTCCTCCCATTTATCATCTCATCGCCACTCAAGAATAAACTTCATATCATCCCTTGTGTGTTATTTTGTGAGGCGGTTTCTCCATTTATTCAAGAGATATATTATGAGGGGTTTGTTCTTATAATAGTGAGGGAGTGTGTACCCACTTTTACCCATATGGATCCTTCTATTTGCCTGTGGTTTTTTACCCCTTTCATTTTGGGGATTTTTCCATGTTACATCTAGTGTAATTTATTTCCACATTTTTCACTTTATTTTGTCTCATAATTATCACTACACTAATGGGCCAATAATTTATGGTCCCAATATCATGAAGATAGGTTAAAGTGTGCATGGTGTAGGGATTACGATTTAACTGTAGATAAAAAAATATAGAGGCACTATCATCCTGTAGTGGAGAGACTACAACATGGATAATCACATTAAGTTGTAGTACAAGCTGGGTAAGTGTGATGAGGAAGCCGCATAAGTGTCATGGGATGGAGTTATATAAGTGTAAAAGTGGGTTAAGATGGGGATGTAGAGTAAAGATAAATGGTAGGAGAAGAATATTTCATGAGGGTTGGTTGTGGTGTAGTCGGGTGCTACGTCAGGGAGGTCTTAAATGTGTCACTGTATTTAGGGAGATGGATCCTGCGAAGCTTGCTTCATAGAAGTTCTTCTTGAACCGTAGTTGGAGAAGAAAGAAATTATTACCTTCATGAAGTAGTAAGTCATGACGTAGGGATATTTCTCCACCATGGAGGGACATAAATAGGTAGTGAATCCACCTTAAGGATTTTGTAGCTTTTGTATATAGTGTTTTTCTACTATTTAATCTAGTATTGAAGGGAAATGAGAGTCCAATAAAGGCCATGTTTTTGTGGAAGATATAATAATTTGTGATTTCTAGGGCTTTAAAAGGATGAAATTTTCAATCTATTGTGAGCAGGAAGTTTCAAAGTAGCTATTTTCCATACACAGTAGTAGTACCTAGGGAGGAGTTTTGGGTATTAGATATAAGGAATCTATTTCATGGGGCTTTGTGGTATTTATTCCACACAACATCCCAATCTCAATATCTAGATATTTAAATTCAAACTCCCATATTTTAGGAGTTTTGACTAGATAGTATTAACTCGTAATTGAAGGTATTTCATGGATAAATTTTCTCCTAGAAATATAGAGAGGAATAAAAGAGATAATGAGAAAAAATTTGTAGGGATTGGTTACTTGGAGGTCTGGAGAGTGAGAGTGACTTTATCCACCATAACTGCTTCATAGATGGGTCTTTGTTTTATTTATGATTTTCACTATGTAACTTTGAAATTCATGTGTTGTTTTTCAACAAAAATTAAAATAAGTCTTTTATCATTATCAAAAACTTTTATTCTATTTAATTTCATTCCCTATTCCATGACATCTAGTTTATTCATGGCTGATGAACCATTGATCAAGAGTGGCTAATTTCATAGAAGAGGTTGGTTCTGATCGAAAGGGATGTGTACAACATGATTAAATTTCTTATTTTCATGTGAGTTATTAGTAATTGTATTACATTGAGATAAATATTATTCGATTCCTTAATTTCTGATAGATATTGATGATGATTAGAAGAAAAACCCCAATGTAATATAGGGGAGTGGAGAGCAAGAGCCAGCTTAAATACACCTCTCTATTTAGAGGTTGAGTTTAATGCATATAGTTTGGCTATATATTACCATTAATAAAGGTATCAGTAGGCCTAGGTAGTTCTAGTTTGTGTAGAGAGGTAGAATTAATTACCGAGAGGAGTCTCATAATTGTTGATTAGATTAAATTGATGAGTGGAGTGAATCATTTTAGATAAAGAAAAACCATCCTTTGAAATCAGTTGTCATCTCTTCATCCTTCTTGAACTAGTGTAATTTTATTTTATGTATAGTTAATTTAGTTAATTTAGTATATTTCATAATTTAGTGATGCAGTTATGAAGACCTAATATTTAGTTTTAAGATTGTAATTAGGCTTCCCTATTTCTCATGAGACCAACCCCTACTCTCACTTTAATATGTGTCTGGGGTTAGAAATACTAGATAAAATATAAATTATAATATTTGGCAGACCATCAAAAGAAACGACACCATCTGATCCTCTAAATTTTTTGGATCTATTTTCAGGGAATAATATAAACTAGTAATAGTTAAAAAATCCATTGATTAGGTCAAGACTTATCCATTCTCATTTCTATTTCTTGATTTTAGTTTAGATTTTTCTTTTGTTTTTGTTTTTATTTTTATTTTCCCTTTTTCATGATTTGTGTTTGTTGGGGAACAAACATAACCTTGAAACTCCAATACATGCTTCTGATTAAACCACCAAAACTCCACATGTCGATCCATATAAATATCACATGCAGAAGACTCTGTGTAATGAAAAACCAATCTATGGAAGATGACCCCCCCATGATTGAGTAACTAAAAAAGGGAGAGCTTAGTGGTGGAGTTTTTGATATACGTGGAAATTTAAACCTCTACTATATGGTTTAGTAGCAGTTACTAAAATATTCTTGTATTTCATGGTTTATAATCATGTAGTGACACTTCTTCCTATTTAGAGACAATTTTTATTTGTGACATATTTAGATCATTTATTGGTGGTTTTATACTAATTTCATGATGATTTATTTTTTTAAAAAAATAATACAAAATAAAATAGTGGAAATAAATATAACTACTACTATATATTGCAGTGGTGGTTATATTTAGTAGCGGATTATGATAACCTCCGAAAAATTACATTTTCATGTATCTATTTAGCAGAAGTTATCATAAATCACTGCTAAATAGATTATTTTTTTAAAATATTTAACAAATATATATATATATATATAATTATACATACAATAAACTAAAACAAAATTGCATAATAAACTCATTATACATACACCATCATACATCCATAGTTATATATATACAACCTTATCGCCATAGCCTTAGCCAACCCATACATCAGTCATCAATATATAAATATAAAATATGTCCAAAAAACAAACCATGACCAATATACGTCCATCCCACAACCTTCGTTACATCTATCTACCTCCACATCATATCATCAACTAGAACTGACCACATCATCTCATCATTTGGAACAAAAAAGAAAATAAAAATTAGAACTGAACATAATAAATAAGAATTACAGTAAAATCATTGATAATATTTAAACATACCATAAAAACTAAGAACCATCATGACTGCCTTATAAAGAATGTTGTGGATCATAACGTTCAACCATTTTCCTACTATTGGAATTTTTCACCTACAATAAAAACCATAAAATTTTAGAAAATAAATTTGAAAGAGAATATGCATAGAATATATTCATAATGTTGCACATAAAATTTCCTATTTTGTTAATCAAATAGAATACATTTTAAAATAAAATAAATAATATATCATGAGAAATATTTTAAAACATAAACTTACCTATTTAAGATATGATTCAATATCTGAAATTGAAAAGGGATAAAAATATAACAATCTAATAAATTTTTAAATTGACGTGCAATGTTCTTGAAATTTACTTAATAAAAAAATTAAAGTCTTTGATATGGAAGCTTGTCCTATATTTCAAAAATAATTCAACGATGGTTGTCATATGATTTCACATTAATATGATTTTTTTGTTATGTTTTTGACCATTACACACATGTTTTAGTGTTTTAAAACACTAAAAAAGAATTTATGGAAATCATGGAAAAAATGTTACTTAGAATGACATTCCTTTGGTTTCTACATTTCAAAAATAAATCTATGGTCATTTTCCTCTAATTTATGGCCATCTGATGTCGTTTTCCTAGTTTTGACCCCATAAAATATGTTTTTAAATATTTTAGTATCTTTAAAATTTTTTATTGAGTCATTATGAGAACATCACATGTCATATTGATTTGATTTCTATGCATACATGTAAAAAATAATTTAACGGTGGTTTTCCTATGATTTCATGTCAATCTGAGTCTGGTTTCTATGGTTTTTACCATCACACAAACATTTTAGTGTTTTAAACACTAAAAATGTGTTCATGGGCATCCCAGGAAAATTGATACTCAGAATGACATAAATTTAGGTTCTACTTTTTAAAAATCAATCTATATTAATTTTCCTCCAATTTCATGGAAATATGATGTTGTTTGCCTCGTTTTGACCCCTTGAAACACATTTTTAAAAACTTTGGTATCTTTAAAAACTATCTATTGATTCATTTAAAGCACACCACATGTCAGATGGTAGTGATGTCTATGAGAACACTTAAAAAATAATTCAATGGTGGTTGTACCATGATTTCACATTAATCTATGTTTATTTTCTATGATTTTGGTCGTTACATGCACATTTTAGTGTTTTAAAACACTAAAAATAAATTTATGGGAATCCTGGGAAAATTGTTACTTGTAATGATGTTCTATTGGTTCCTAAATTTCAAAAATAAATATACATTCTTTTTTATCTGATTTCATATCCATATGATATCTTTTTCATGTCTTTGACCCCTCCCGACACACATTTTTAAAGACTTTGGTATCTTTAAAAACTATTTATTGAGTCATTTTGAGAACACCACATATCATATGGATGTTTTTATATGAATACACATAAAAAATAATTCAATAAAAATTTTATTATACTTTCAAATCAATATAATGTCTTTTTCTATGGGTTTGACTGTTGCATGCACGTTTTAGTGTTTTAAAACACTAAAAATGCATTTACATGCATCCTGAGAAAACCTTTACTCATAATGATGTTCTTTCAGTTCTACAATTTTAAAAATATATATAAAATCATTTTACTGTGATTTCATGGCCATATGATATCATTTTCCTAGTTTTGACCCAATGAAATACCTTTTTAAAGACTTTTGTATCTTTAAATTTTTTTTATTGAGTCATTATAAGCACACCACACATCTGATTGATGTTTATTCTATGAATACATGTCAAAAATAATTTAACGGTGGTTTCAAATTATTTCACATTAGTATGAGGTCGTTTTATATGGTTTTGATTATTACATGAATGTTTTAGTGTTTTAAAACACTAAAAATGCATTTATAGTTATCCTGGGAAAACCGTTACTCAGAATGATATGTCGTTAGTTCCTACATTTCAAAAATCAATCTATAGTTATTTTTTTCCGATTTGATGGACATATGACATCGTTTTCCTAGTTTTTACCCCCTAAAACACATTTTTAATGATTTTAGTATCTTTAAAAACTATTTATTGAGACATTCCGAGAATACCACACTTCAAATGGATGTGTTATCTATTCATACACATTAAAAATAGTTAAATGGTGGTTTCCCATTATTTCACATTAATATGAGGTCATTTGATATGGTTTTATCATTACACACATGTTTTAGTGTTTTAAAACACGAAAAACACATTTATAGAAATCCTAGGAAAACCGTTACTCGGAATGAATTCTATTGGTTACTACATTTCATAAATAAATCTATGTTTATTTTCCTATGATTTCATATCCATAGGTTTTCATTTCCCTAGGTTTGACCCCCCATTTTTTTTAAAGACTTTGACATCTTTAAAAATTGTTAATTAATTCATTCTGATCTCACTACATGTCGGATTGATGTGATGTCGGTGCATGCATATAAAAAATAATTCAATGGTTTTTTTCTTATAATTTCACATAAATATAAGGTTGTTTAATATTTTTTGACCAATACACACATGTTTTAGTGTTTCAAATTTCTAAAAACACATTTATATGAATCCCAAGAAAACCGTTACTCGAAATTAAATGTCTTCAGTTACTACATTTTATGAATCAATATAAAATAGTTTTTCTCTAATTCCATGGACATTCGATGTTGTTTTCCTAGTTTAACCCCCTAATGCATGTTTTTAAAGACTTTAGTATCTTTAAAAACTATTTATTGAGTCATTATGAGCACAATACATGTAATATGGATGTATTTTCTATGCATACACATAAAAAATAAGTAAAAGTGGGTTTTCCATGATTGAACATCAATATGAGGTCTTTTTCTATGATTTTGATCGTTAAACACACATTTTAGTATTTTGAAACATTAAAAATGTGTTTACAATCATCTTAGGGAAACTATTACTCAAAATGATGTTTCATTGGATCCTATATTTTAAAAATAAATATATGGTCATTTA
The DNA here is from genome assembly GCA_963277665.1 of Viscum album. Lineage (NCBI taxonomy): Eukaryota > Viridiplantae > Streptophyta > Magnoliopsida > Santalales > Viscaceae > Viscum > Viscum album. Next base: position 1,357,821,456 of record OY728164.1, read on the forward strand.
CCTCTGATTTCATGGCCATCTGACATTATTTTCCTAGTTCTGACCCCCTGATACACATTTTTAAAGGCTTTGGTATCTTTAAAAAACATTTATAGATTCATTCCGAGCACACCACAGGTCATATGGATTCTTTGTCTATGAATACACATCAAAAATAATTCAATGGTTGTTTTACCATGATTTTAGGTCAATATGAGGTTGTTTTCTATAGTTTTGACCATTACACACACATTTTAGTGTTTTAAAACACTAAAAATTCATTTATAAGCATCTTGTGAAAACTGTTACTTGAAACAATGTTTCGTTTATACCTAAATTTAAAAAATCCATCTACATTAATTTTACTATGATTTCATGGTCATACGATGTCATTTTACTGGTTTTTTACTCCTGGACACACAATGTTAAAGACTTTAGTATGTTTAGAAAACTGTTTATTGAGTCATTCCAAACATACCTCACATTGGTTAGACTTTCTGTCTACACGTACATGTCATAAATAATTAAATGGTGGTTTTCACATGATTTCACATAAATATTAGGTAATTTCCTATGGTTCTGGTTGTTATACTCATTTTTTAATGTTTTAAAACACTAAAAACACATTTACAGGCATCCCAAGCAAACAATTACTCAAAATGAAATTCTGTTGGTTCCTACATTTAAAAAATCAATCTACTGTCATTGTCCTCTGATTTCATAGCCATATGATGTCATTTTCCTTGTTTTATTCCCCTAACACACATTTTTAAAGACTTTGATATGTTTAAAAACTATTTATTGAGTCATTCTGAGCACACCACCCATCATATTGAAATTTTTACCATGTGAACATGCCAAAACTAATTAAAATTTGGTTTTTTATGATTTAAAATCAATATAAGGTTGTTTTATTTGGTTTTTTCCATTACATGCACGTTTATATATTTTAAAATAACAAAAATACATTTACAGGCATATTGGGAAAACTGATACTCATAATGACATTTTGTTAGTTACTACAAGTCAAAAAATAAATCAACATCAATTTTCCTCTGATTTCATGGCCATATGACGTCATTTTCCTAGTTTTGACCCCCTTAAACACATTTTTAAAGACTTTAGTATCTTTAAAAACTATTTATTAAGTAATTCAAAGCACACCACACACCATATAGATGTTTTTTATGTGTACACATCATAAATAATTCAATGGTGGATTTCCCATGATTTCACATTAATATTAGGCCATTTTTTTATGGTTTTGGACATTACACACATGTTTTAGTGTTTTAAAACACTAAAATCATGTTTACGAGCATCTTGGGAAAACCATTACTTAGAATGAAGTTATGTTAATTCATACATTTTAAAAATCAACCCACAATCATTTTTCTCTAATTTTATGGACATGTGACCGCATTTTCTTGGTTTTAACCCCCTGCAACATATTTTTAAAGACTTTGGTGTCTTTAAAAACTATTTATTGAATCGTTATAAGAACACTACATGTCATATTAACATGATGTCTATGAATACATGTTACAAATAATTCAACAATGGTTTTCACAAGATTTTACAAAAATCTTAGGTTGTTTTCTATATTTTTTACTATTACATGCATGTTTTAGTATTTTAAAACACTAAAAATTAATTTACAGGAATCCTGGGAAAAATTTACTCAGAATGATGTTTCTTCAGTTCCTATATTTCAAAAATCATTCTACAATCATTTTCCTCTAATTTTATGGCCATCTGACATCGTTTTATCTTATTTTGACTTCCTGATACATGTTTTTAAAGACTTTAGTATCTTTAAAAGCCATTTATTGAGTCATTATGAGTACGCTGCACATTTTATGGACATTTTATCTTCATATGAACATAAAAATAATTCAATGGTGGTTTTCCCATGATTTCACATCAATATTAGGTCATTTTTTATGGGTTTTACCATCACACGCATGTTTTAGTGTTTTAAAACACTAAAAATGTATTTATGGTCATCCCAAGCATAACATTACTCAGAATAACATGTCATCATGTCCTACATTTCAAAAATAAATCTAAAATTATTTTCCTATAATTTAATGTCCATATGATATCATTTTCCTAGTTTTAACCCCACAAAACATATTTTTAAGGACTTAAATATCTTTACAAACATCTATCACATAGAAAAAACTGAGAAATTGAGCTCAAATTGTTTTAAACTTTAGGAAAATGATATATAATTCATTTTTTATGTGTAGGAATTGACCACACATTAATCTAACACACGTTGTGTTTAGTAAGAATCGAAGTGTTTATTTGTAATATAAAAATGTTTTTTTAGTTTAAAATGTCTATCACATTGTAAAATATAAGAAAATGATTTTATATTATTTTCGAAATATAGGAAACTGATTCATAATTCATTTTTTATGCGTATAAATCAATCATACCTCAATAAAACACACAAAGTGAGAGATATTACTTGAAGTGCATGTTTTCAATATAAGTTTCATTTTACTTTAAAATGATTTTCACATATTCAAAACTAAGAAAACAATCTTGTATTGTTTAAAAAATTTAGAAATATTATCCATAATGAATTTTTGATGTGTATTAATCGACCACATGTCAATCTGATACACGATGTGGTCGGTATGACTAGAAGTGCGTGTTTTCAATATAAATGTGTCATTTTAGTTTTATTTATGAAAGTTGTATGTGTTATTTTCAAATGTGTGAATGATATATGTAGTTTATAATTTACCTTAATAAGATGAGATATAGGGCTATAAATTTCCTTGGGGGTTATACCCATCATCCTTTGAAATATAGAAACTAAAAAATGCTCCATCTTTGGAGGTTCATCGAACGGTGGGCTTCCAACAACATCTGGGGAAACTGTTGTCTCACTAGAATTCTTTAGTATAAAGAAATCAATATGATCCACTGAAGGTGATGATAGTGGTGGTGTTATCTAATATTTTTATCGACTATTATCTTGAATTTTATTTTCCTCAACATTCATGCAATTCAAATGGTTCAGATATATTAAATGTATAAAAAAATGAAAAAGGAAAAGATTTTTACCAAAAGGAAAAAAATAGAACAATGTATATATGTACGAAACACTTATAAGTGAGAAATTGTATTATAGTTTCATTACCAATTTATACATTTAATTATCTCTTTATTCATTGTCTTAATTGTTATCAAACTCCATTGTGGTGAGTTCTTCATTTTCACTCTCTCTTTTAAGTTCTATTATTTCAATATTGTTATGAAAAAACCATTCAATGTTTTTGGTTGATGAGGTTCATTGTCACAAAGTATCAATTTCTCTTTATAACCTATATCATACAAGTCTCTCTACTTTAATTGTAAAAAAACACTACAACCTTCATATATTCCATCATCCATATAATAAACCATCTTCACTTATAAATCCAAGATAAATGGATCATTCTCTACACGCTCACTAGTATGGATCAAGAAGGAGAAGCTTATAGAAGTAAAATATAATGAATATTTCATTATAACCCTATCAATATTGACCCACTTACTTTTGAATAATACAACTAATAATTGACCATGATAATTTAATTAGAATATATAATTTAGATCTCCATAGTATCCCACCTCTACAAGTGTAAATACACCAATATTTTTAGTTTTAAAATCTTCTTTATGATAAATTGTATGAAACTTAAATCCATGAATATTGTAGGTATCAAATATCTTAGCCTACCTTAGAGGTCCTCAAGCCAAAAACTTCAAATAATTTGATATTATATCTCAATTATCAACATTCATTATTTAGACAACGAGATATAAGGTGTTACTTTTAACATAGTCAAAATAAATAAATGTCGATAATATAAATATGAGTATATACTTACACGACGGGAGAAGCATTTGAAAATGTCCTTATTAATAACTTTTGTTGATTCGAGCTCATTTTGAGCTCGACCCATTAGTCACCTATTTGTTTAAAATCTCAATTATTCAATAAATGGATATGAAATATGACTATTGAGTATCACATATCTATGCACTTGTAGTAACTCCAATTTAGATAGTATAAAATTTGGATCATTTATAATTTATCATCCAATAGTTTGAAATACTGATGACTGGTTTTCAAAATGATAATTATTAGAGATGTTTTCAACACATCCAACATGATTGAATCTAGTATCAATCTCATCCAAATACCTAGAATGGATAGTCAATCTCTGTTAGGATATGCAACCTTCACCAATAGAGCCTTCAATTTGATCTTTATTCCCCACATATCATTTCAAATTACCTAATTACCTGATGAAAAAAAGAAACATATTAAAAAAATTCACACAATTATTTGATAAAATTGAATTCATCAATGAAAATAAAAAATAATATTAACATACCTCTCGATTGGATACACCCATCAATAGTGTATTCATCCACCATATTTAACTTATTCAACTAAATAAATAGTCAAATTAATTATGACTATGAAGAATGAAGGGGGAAATAATATACCCTAATGAAAAAGTGACAAAACAATTCTTTCTTTACGTTTATCATGCTTAGTATGATTTAGAGTTTCTCCACAAAGATCTCTAAAAAAGGTACACAACTCAAATAGAGTCATAGCTACTTTTTTAGGTAATGTATTAAACAATTCCGATGGAAACAACTACTCTATTAGAATATTTGAGTGATGACTTTTCAATCCATGTAACTTTTTATGTTTTAGGTCATCACACCTTGAAATGTTACTTGAATATCCATCTAAAACTTTTCAATTATTTAAAGTTTGAAGGAATACATCATTATCATGATTTTTCATTGTAAAAATATCCAAAGTATACTTTCCATTGTCATTTTTACAAAAACCATGATTTATATTCATTGATTCCAAATCCTTATGAGCATTACGATGATTCTTTGATTTACCCTACTCATTAAGAAATGTAAAAATTACATTGTCACATATGTTCTTCTCAATATGCATTATGTTATGATTATGAAATATCAAATTAAACTCCCAATAAGTAATTTTGAAAAATATACTCATTTTATTATACTGTTGTGTTCTAGATGCTTCAGATATTGTACCTTGTACCGTTCCTCCACCCTTAAATTGATTACATTTTCTAAATTCTATAATGACATTCATTAATTGTCCCAAGATTTCTAAACTGGATAACACCTTCAATGGCTTTATCAATTCCATATACCTATTTAATTATGTCTTGTTAAACCTAAATTTATAAGAAACATCAATAAATTGGAAATGACACATAAACAACCATTTTATATGATGAGGTAATCGTTGAGGCTTAAAATAAAAATGACAAACTCAAAAAGAAAACTAGAATGAGTGTTCCAAGTGAATAATTTTCCTAGTCTAGGAAAATCACTAATTTTCCACATTAAAGAAACATGAATTTTGAATATTTTTCTTATTGAATCATCATATACTTCCATTCCATCATCCCATAATTCTCACAATTATTTTATTAGAGGTTGAAGGTATACATCAATGTCGTTTTCATGCATTTGATTTCAAGGAATAATAATCAAAATAATGAAATAGGTTTTCTTCAAACACATCCATGGAGGTAGATTATAGGGGATCTAAACAACTATACAAATTCTATAATTAGTACTTAAAGTAATAAAAGGGTTAAAATCATTAGAAGCTAATGCCAAACATATATTTCTAGGATACGAATAAAAATCTTGATAAAATTAATCGAACACCTTCCATGTTATTAAATATTTTGGATGTCTTTTCAAGATATTATTGTTTCTATCCTAAGCATTCCCCTTCAAGTCTTATGTAGTCTTGGATGACATGAATACTATTTGAAGCATGGTTTTAGAGGAATTTAATGCAATACCTTTTCATGAGTATTCTTATTTTTTTTTCTTCCTAAGGTTGTATTTATTTTTACTCTCATTATTATTCATTGGATTACATCTTCTTGTATCCAATTTTATGAACTCTTCTTTATCAGACTCTTCTCCCTAGTAAAGCATGAAATCATTAGGGCATGCATGTATCTTTTTATAATCAAGTATAAGTTTGTTGATGATTTTATTCATCTCATATAATTATGCATAAATATTAGCTTCACTAAATTCATCATGAAGAAAATCTAAAATCATGTAAATTTATTTTTCAGTAATTCCATAGAGACACTTGACAAGAAAAACTTAAGTAGAAAATAAGACTTTAAATACTTGGCACACTATTTATATAGTTATTGTTTTCAATCTTCAACTAATTCATAAACCTTGTTTTTTTATCACAAAAGTTATGAATAAGATTAACCTGGTTAGGATCAAATGAAGGTTATGTTGATCTATTGAAATTATTGAAATTTTATCTTATAAATACAAATGTGTAATTTATCAAGTTTTGAACTGAATTTTCCTCTAGTGGGTCACTTTGTGTTTCGTTGATAGGACAACCCTTATTTTGACTTTCCACAACATTCGATTCACCATGCCAAATCCAAAATACATATCGAGTAGGAATGTGTTTCAATATCAAATTATCATATACTTCATTTATATTTAACCATATATTGAAAATATAATCAAGACATATAAATTTTATTCTACAATCCACTTGAAATTGTATAATCAAAAAATTCTTCCAAACCCTTTGCATACCGAGGTGTGTTTTGGGGTAAATCAATTCAACTTTTATCTATTGGTATTGGATTTTCACTCTTCTCCATGTACATTCAGATATAAAAATATAAATGTTTAATCAAACAAGTATAATAAAAATTAATCATCAACCAACTTCTTCATTGACCAGGGCATGGTATTGATTTGATAGAACACAAATTTAACATAAAAATGATTCAATATAACATGAAAAAAATAAAAAACATAAATGAATAAATATTACCCCTCATAATAAAAGGGTTGGATGTCATGGAATAAGTTCACTGAGCCAAGGAGAGAGGGAAATGGAAATGGGTAGGGGGAATCAAGTTGATATAGAGGTAGAAGGATGACAGGGTTGTAGGTAGAAGGGGGTTAGGGCTGTTTCCACTATTGGGGGTCTTAGTTATCGAGAAAAGGGGAAAAGGGGACACCATTGAGGGTTGTTATTGAGGAGTAAAGGGGGTTTCTATATGATCGTTGTTAGTGAGTAGGGGGTCGGGGTTATAAGGATCAGAGGGTGGGGAGGGGTGGTCATTGTTGGGGAGAAGGGGGGTTGGGATCTTGGGGATTAGAGGTGGGGAGGGGAAAATCATCATCGGGGATTATGGGGTCAGGGTCATGAGGATCGAAGGTGGGGGATGGGTGTAAATCACTAGAGAGTAGGAGGATCAAGGTCAAGGGGATCAAGGGGCCAAGGGAATTAGGTGGGGAGGGGGTAAGGGGTTTAATTAGGGTATATTTTAAATGTTTATAGGTGGTTTAGATTAAAAAACCACTAAATATATAAAAAAGTATAGTAGTGGTTATATTAAATCATTTCTATATTATAAATTATATTTAATACTATTTGTTTAGCATTAGTTTTTAGAACTGCTACCTATAAATTGCTTTTATGCCCTATTTTTTTATAGTGAGTGTATTTGAAGTAGGTAGACTTTGTATCCTACTCCCCACACCAAGTCATAATTTTTACACACAAGAAAACTCAAAAACATTTAAGTCATTGTAAATACATAAAAAATTATCACAAAAGGTAAGAAATAATACAATAGATTAATGCACTTCATACTAAGTCCTATGTTCATGGGGGTAAACACACTACTACTTTCTTTTATTATAACCATAAGATTATAGGTGAAACAAAAATATTACAAAGGAAAAGTAATCCTCAAAAAATATCATCTCCTCAATAAATTCCTAGTTGAATCACACTTAGTGATGATGTTCTAAATACTTATATACTAATTGGGATTCGATTAAGTTGTTATACCTATTCCGCTAAAATCATATATCACTAAACATGATTGCCTAAGATTGATTACCAAACCAGTGACTCATTATCCTTGTTGAAATTATGTAATTAAAATGCTTCCCATAAAACCATTAGTAGATAAAAACTTTTTATGGTTTTAATACCATTAGGGAAGTCATACTACCACTTTATACACCTCACGTCCAACCCATCATTTACTACATGAATTTTTGGTGAACATAATTATGATGGATGAAATTATGGTAAAATAAAATATAATTCACCTACCACAAATTTCCCACTTTATGTTTATTCCATTGATCAATGAAAACTCTCTAAGACTTATCATGAAGTATTATTCTCTATTCCCTTTTTCTATTCACCCAAGTTCTACTGAGGCTTGATGTTGAATCTAGATTTATTGAACTACATTATTGGTAAATAAATCTATAAAATGTATCTTCCCACCATATTTCGTAGCTCCAAATTCTTATCCTCTGGTATATTTTTAATGAAATGATACTTTAGGCTAGTATGCTTTATCATTTCATGGGAAACTGGTTTTTTAGCCAAGTGAATTTAACTTTGGATATCATAGAAAATAATCCCTCATTCCACACTTCTTCCCAATTCCTTCAGTAATTACTTTAATAAAAACATATTTTTTTCCTATCATCCATTATACCTACATACCCAGCTTTCATTAAACATAAAGTAATAATACATTGTAACTTTAATGACCAGATAATAATCATTCCTCTAAAAGTAAACACAAAACTAATCATAGTATTACTTATATCCATGTCACCAATAAAATATGATTCCATTAACCCTTGTAGTGGATTATCTATTCCATATCATATGATTATATCTATTTTTTCTTTCAAATACCAAAGGATACAATTCATAGCCTCCCAATGTACTTTTACTATATTCACCATGTACCAACTCACAATTCCCACTACATGGAAAATGTATGGCTATGTGAAAACCATTACATACATCAAACTTCTAACTACTGGTGCATATGGGACTTTCTCCATGTACTTGGACTCAACATCCGATGTTAGTTCCTATGAATTAGATAATTTGAATTGATAAAAAATAGGGTTAGATAATAGAATACTTCTAGACATCCTAACCCTTTTTATGATCTTCCAGAGATAATCCTTCTGAGATAGAACCACTATTTTGGCTTTCCTATCTCTCTCTATTTTCATCCCCAAAATATTTCTTACCTGTCTAATATATTTAATCTCAAATATTCTAAATGAATCACACTTTAACATCCATATTTTCTAAGCATTCAATATGGATATTAAGATATCATCCATATATAAGTAAAATATGATAAATTTACCATATTCCCATTGATTTAAATAATATATCTAATCTTCATTTCACCTTATGAAAACTTTTTCCAACATGAAAAAATTGAATTTATGGTTCCATTATCAAGGGAATTTATTTAACCTATAGAGGATTTTATTCAATTTAGAAACCCAATTCTGGTTCCCTTATACCAATAAACCTATGTTTTTTCTTGTATATTTCTTCCTCCAACTCACCATGAAGGAATGTGGTTTTTACATCCATTTGTTTGAGATACAAATATTTTTATGCCACCATAATTTTCATTGTATGGATAATCAAATGATTAATTACCGGTGGAACATTTTCTTAGAAATCATCTCCTTAATTTTGATGAAAAATTTGCATTGTTATTTTTTATTTATATATTTTATTTCCACATGATTCTTCCTTAATCAAATAAACCTATTTGTTCTCTAGTTTACTTTTACCTTTCAAAATTTCATTCATCTCACAAGTTCTTTTTAACTTAAATAAACTCATATCTTCATTTATATTTTACTCCTATTATTTTGAGTTTGTGAGTGTTTTCTCTTCTTTAGAGATTTGAGGTTCTCCTACATCCATTAAGAGTAGATAATTTATTTCATCCCCAAACCATTGAACCGGTAACCTGATTCTAGTTGATATTCTTAAATGAATTTGCATCTTTTAATTACTCATCTTAGTTCTTCCTACTATTTTTGAATTTTTGGAGCTTGTATGTTTAGTACTCTTACTCGAGATTTATTCACCCTTGAACTCTCTGATTGATCTTCCAATGGCCTTTATCCTAGAATTTTAGTGCCTTGATTAAACACATATGAGTTATCTAGAAGTTTCAAACTTTTGGTAACCTTACACTAGTAAAATTAGACTTAAAAATTTGTTTTTTCTTTAACTTTACACTCCACCGAGTTTTGGTATTTCTACATAATTTTCACATTAAAGATAACATCCTTGCTCCTAATGATTTTTTTCTTTCATCATCCCACAATCGATATCCAAAATATTCATCTTCATAACCAAAGAAAAAACATATTTTGTATTTTGACTCATGTTTCTATCTATAATTAAAATTATATATATATATATATAATTAACTAATGGATAATTTAATATAATGAAATTCTAGTCATTTTCTAGACCATATCTTCTCTGGAAGTTTCCACCCAACTGTCTATCATGGACTTCTTTTGGTTAGATAAGTTTTTGTGTCGAGTAAGTTTTCTCAAATATAAATAGGTATTATAAAATGTAACCTCATAATTGTAGATTTATTTATTAGATTATTGTTTATTCTTTCATCCACTGCATTTTTTCATGGTGTTTCAGGCACCATCTTTGCATTCCTTCTTCCTTTATTTTGGTAGAAGTTTCAAAATTTTTGTCTGATGTACTCACCACTATTTTTGGATTTTATGTATTTCAACTTTTAACTACATTAACTTTATTCAAAAGAATTCGATTGAGTAAAACCCTGAAATACATCGAAATTATGTTTCCAAAGGTAAACCAATAACATTCTAGTAGAACCATCATAGGACTGAATACGGTTAGATCCCCAAAAATCTTAGTGTATAAGCTCCAATATCTGGTTCCTGGGTTTCTATCCATTTAAAGTAAAAGAAAACCCCTATAATTTCCCAACATATAACTTTCACACTTTCCTATTTTTCTTGTGATAAAATTTCAGTATACCTTTAACCTTTAAAACTTTCATATTATTCTCACTGAGTTGACTAGACTTACAGTACTAAACTTTTAGATCTTCAGATATTGTACTTATAGAAATGATGGCCCCACATGAATTTCTAAGAAGGTAAATAGTATGATATTTTACACCTCATTAAACTCTAATGGAAACTTAGGTAACCTTCCCTACCATGTTTTCAAAATTAGTTCCATAAATTTATTTATCAAGTTTTTGAAAAAAAAAATTTCTATGGATTAAGGATATAGAAAAATTTCAATAGTTTCAAGAATACCCCACTCTTCATCTGAATATTGACCTCTCTTTTGAAAAACTTAGAGGGCTTATCTATCTTACAGATGAAATTTACCAAACTTATTAGATATATAATTAAACATATATATTTTATATCTAGTTTAATTATATGGATCTTTATATTCAATCACCTAAGCTTCTATGAGAGTATCCATACTCATTAGGTAATTTTTTTATCATCCATTGTGTTAATGGAATTTTAACTACTTTACATTGATTCCTTTCTAGTGTTATTTTTGTAATTTTTTTAAAATTATTATTTATATTACCTTTCTTCCCACAACTATATCATTTAGGACATGGTCCAAATGACCATATTAAACTTCTTTCTTGATACTTATCTACTGATGGATTCTTCTAATATATTTTCTTCCATTTTGTTGAATGTACTCTTATGTCAGTATTAAGTGAATTGTTGGTAGGTACTTGGACTTACCTTTGCCTAAGATCCACATTTACAATTAATTTCTAGATATACTAAAATACAAAGTTCATTTTCCCACAAGAATTATTTTCTACAGTAACCATTGTATTTCATCTCTTTAGAAGTAAAGATAAAAGGAGCAATTCCCATACATCATTAAAAAATGCAATATTTATTGATTGTAAATTCCCATGGATCATTTTCAAGTTATTAATATGATCTACTACTGGTATTACTTCTTTAAACCTCAATCCAAACAACCATCACAACATGAAAACTTTGTTAAGTACTTTTGTCTGTTCATATATATCCACTAAGGATTTCTTAAAATCCATTGTTGTTTTCTTATCTCAAATGTTTAAAGAAAAATTTCATGCTTGATAAATTCTCACTAGTGTTAGTACCTTTCTATACAAGAACTAAAATTATTCTTTCTCTATTATATCTTGCTTAAATCTAGATAATGGAACTTCCAAGTCCCTTTGAAGAAAATGATCTTCATTTTTTAATCTCTAGAAGCTAAAATTTGTCCCATAAAATTTATCAACCTAGATCTCCCCTTATTTGATTCCATACCTAAACTACTTATAGTTGTGTTAACTTAAAATGTTGATCCACAATAATTTATACCAATTATTAGGGAATGAATACAACCATGAAACTTCAATATGTGATTTTGATGAGACCACCAAAACTCTACACATCAATCCACCAAGATATTTCATGTAGGAGAATTTGTGTAGTGGAAAACTAATATCCAGAAGTTCACTTCCACATGATTGAGTGTACCATAATTAGGTAGAATTTTCACCCTAATCACCTCAACAATCCATCCTTTCTATGAAAAAGAAGACTTACAAAAATTTAAGTCACCAGAAATACATATGAAATAGTGTAAAAATTAAGAAATAAGAAAAGATATTAACATGATTTGGACTAATTCCTACATGAATGGGGAAAGAAAATGACTACTTTATTTTATTATAACTTGAATATTATAGTTGATACAAACATATTACAAATGAAAAGTAAACCTAACCAATTTTTTGGTTCCTCAATAATTTCCATAACTACCCATACTTTACATACAATGTTATTACTTCAGAATTGAAGAATATTTATTAAAAAATATAACAAAACTATGATAGTACAATATAGGTATAGTGTCTTTAGAAACTGGGAAACATAAACAAATGGTTTATAAAACATATACATTGTCTACCGTTTATTTCATAAAAACTAGACTCCTTTTTAGAATATCATATTTAATACCCTTCTTCCTAACCTAGGAAAAAGAAACACACAAAAGGGTGATCTCAAATTCTCAGTAAGGATAAAAAAAGGAAATATCAATCATATCATTTTCATAAGAACATAACATTTGAAAATATTTTCCAACATAAGAGATCATAATATCATGTCATGGGATAAATCATAGAAGTGCAATGTAATACCAATAATCATAACATAAGACATGAAACTTTGTGTCATACGCATATAATCATAGAAAATAATTTCATATTAATCAAGGCTCTTTTCCAAGACCATCATAGTGGACAAAGTCCATTACCGAACCGAGTTCTCTCCACGTTCTAGCCCTATATCACTAAAACAGATTAACTTTTAGTTCCATCCATCTCTATCTCACGAGATATAATTATTTACCCAATTAATTGGAGGTATATATAGGTCTCACCCATCTCATAATGAAACCATTCTTATGTGTGCCACAAAAACATAAATCATACATCATAGCATAACCCATGTAATAAAATGGGATTCTTAAACAGCATGCCATCATAACATAATCCATATAACATAAAAGGACTTCATAAAAATAATTCCATCCTAAAGTAATCAAATCAAAGTAATAATAGGGATAGAAACATAACCCTATATCATCTTATATGGAAAATAATTTTGATAAAACACTTGAACTCAGTTCTTGAGGAAAATATTCTTTCTTCTTCAAAAACATTTTCTTTTCTCAATATGTCATGGAATTTTAAAAGAAAAGAAGTTAATTTAAAATAAACTTGAAAAATTGTATAGGAATATTCATGGAAATAATAATCTATGAAATCATAAAAATTCATTCATTTCGTATAAGTTAAAAAACATTCTCCTCGTACTTTTTTCGGAAAAGTCAAAAAGTACCTTGTATGGTAAACAAAAGAAAGATTCTTTCCATACCATGTGGTAAAAGCCCACAAAGGGTAAAAATTACTTCAAACATACATGTAAGAATAGTAAAATTTTATGATTTTTTTTAGAAAATATGGACATGGATGATAAATATAACCCCCGTAAATACTTACGAATAAACAATCTCAGATAAAAACGGTACTGGAAAAGTTATCCCTTATATTAGGTATGATATGATTTGTATATATCCAAAACTCCTATATAATAATTTAAATAATGTTATAGATTTATTATAGAATAATAATAATTTTTATGATAACATTTATGATCATATTTTCATCTGTTTGTTAGTAACATTTTATTGTTACTCATTATTCGGGTATTAACTGCTTTATGTTCTTACGTATGTTTTTCCGGATAAGTTCTTGTTCCTCTTTTTAGGTTATAGTTATATCATTTAAAGAATAATATTAGTATAATATATATCATATTTATTTATTCAATTCATTTATATAATCATGTTTTAATGAAGATCGTGTAGAACGAATCACATCGTACCGTGGAGACGATAAGCCGTACGTACGCATGAGCGACGATATCGTTCCCATAATTGTTGAATGGTATTGAAGTGGATAGTGTATAGTATCTAAGAATTATTATAATATTATATTATTAATATATAGGTATTATTTACACCATTATACCCATCCAAGTAAGGTGGTGGTGAAAAATAGATTACACCACGACATGGAGACTGTAATCCGTACGTACGCACGCCCGGTGATTTCGTTTTTTGTAGGATGGATAGAATGTGAAATAGGGTTGTTTAATATTTATAATAACATATAAGTATATGATTTATACTGAAGTTATTATTTTATAATGAAACAACTAAATAATAGGAAGAAGAAAAAGAAAGAAACTTGAAAGAATTAGTAGAAGAGATTACGTCTTCCTTGACGTGCCTCCTTTGAATTTCCACTTAAGGCACTAGAGTTGGTATTTTGAGAAGACCAGAACCTCCATAATGTTAATATGGAAGTTTAGAAGAGTAATTGGCATGGTTTTTATGAGATTTAAGGCTAAAAATGGAGTGAAGAGGAGAGGGAGGAGATGCCCTTTTATAAGAGAGGAGAGGGGCACTTTAGGAAACTCTCAAAAATATTAATTTATAATAAAATAAAACCCTACCCAAAAACATTCAAAGTGTCACTAATTAGAATATTATATGTGATAGGGTTGTAATATCATCAACCAATAAATTTTGGACAACTTATTTTGTCAATTTAAACCTTATCTTTTTAATTGACCCTTAGTTATTCTATTAAAGTTTAATTTTAGTAATAACATTATAAATATTTAATGGTAATGAATATTTAATTATGTGTTTTTAATTGACCATAAATGGATAATTAATGATATTTTAGACCTTATAATTATCACTTTGTAATTTTTAATTTTTTTATTATTTTTAAATAATTTAATAAAATTTTATGTTTATAAAATATCAATAGTGTCAATTTTGACACTTCATTTATTAGACTTTAAATAAAATTCACACAGAAGATAAATTCAAAAAAAAAATCAAATACACTCCTAAAACGTCATAGTTTTAAGAACCCATGCCTTCTTTTCAGGTATGTTTTCCTTTTATGGTTGTTTTTGAGAAAAAGAAGAGAATCTGGAAATTTTGTAAGTACGCGCCGTGTACTTTACAAGTACACACCATGTACTTTTCTTTCGCTCGAGGTCATGTGTTGGCCGTGTCCGGGCCAGTTACATGGGGTGTAGCGATGAGGTGGAGCCCGATTAATACGGCGTATGGAAAAGGAGACTACACGCCATGTACTTATGAAGTACATGCCGTGTACTTTTCTTTTTATTTCATTAATCGGACCGGGGTCATGCCTAATCCCCGTTTTTATCTTCTTCTCCGCCTAATTACGTTCAGAGTGACCTAGAGAGCCAATTCTTCTCTGAGCCACCGATTCTTCATCGGTTGTCCGAATCAAACGCCATTGGGTGCGATAGAATCGCAGCGATGAGTTCTTGGTTCTTCTTTGGCCATGTTTCAAGATTCCTTATCTTGTGAGAGTTATCTGAGGTTGAATGTTTTAGACGTTTTTGCTGATTTACTCCGTTCTAGGCCGATTCATAGGCCGAGGTTCAAGAATATCAATCTCCTAGGATTGAGGTAGGTGGTTTGTTTCCCTACATTGAATGTCTTTGAGTTTTTGGTGCAAAAGTGTCGGATACCCATGTATCGAGTATCTCGGGTTAGGGTTTTGATCCTATTTTGTTATCTGTATTAGATTACGTGTATGCTTGAGGTTATTAGATGATTAATAATTACTTGTTAGCATGTTGGAGGATCACCCCATGGGTGTTTCTCTTGTTTTGGATGTTGATTGTCGTTTGGCACGGTTTCCCTACGAGGCAACCCTTTTTGCACATTGCTAGTATAACTGTTGACTTGATTGCATGTATTTCTTGCTATTTATATGCTTGTGGATGCATTTGTAGCTATTAGCCAAGTAGTTACTGAACTTACTTATGCTGCTAACAGTCGATTACGCATGACTAAACTGCTCAGGGCTGAGTGAACCTGGTGTGGTAGACTAAAGGGAGAATTGACGATTGGGGCTTCCCTAGAGAGTCTATTATAATTAGTATCAATCGCAGGACCTATGGGAATGGGACTTTGTGCTTCCTCAGAGTGTCCTTAGTTACATAGCGAGACTATAGGGGGAATTAGACGTAAGTGATTCCTCAGAGAGTCTATATCTTTCGTTGCAAGACCACAGGGGAATTGACAGTTAGAGCTTCCTAGAGTGTCTGTGCCTTTGTACGTTTACTTGACTAGAGGGGTTTGTTAGTAGGAGCCACCCAGAGATTCAGTGTTTTATTTGTTGGTTGGTTGGTTGTGACGAGTCCACCAAGCCAAAGAACAAGCTTGGGTTTGTACTACTTGCTGTTTAGGTAGACTGTTGAGTTACCTGTTGTGATTACTTGCTTTCCCTGGGAGTATAGAGTTGTTGCTAGGTTCCTTGGTTGATAGCTAAGTGATTATACCGAACTTCTAAATAAATGTGAATGAAGATTTGTAGGATTGTTTGCTTTAGTGTACTTATGCTTCTCTGCTGCATTTATTTCCTTTACTTTTCTATATTACTCACTGACAGTAGGGCACAGATCTCATGGTTATTGCATACTGGGATTAGTCTCACACACTGTTTGGGTCCTGCTTTTTAGCCCAAACAGGTTATATGGTTGCAGGTGTGGATAGGGATTGTGGCCCTTCTACTTCGGGTACGTGATTTCTGGTTGGAGTTGGAGAGCATATGACCAAGATTAGGCTTGCGATGCTGCTGGAGTTGCTGTTTACTTTCGTACTTTGTTTTCAGTTGTATTTCATCACGTTGTTGTGTTTGATGGTTTCCCTTAGATACTTGTACCTGCTGCATCATTATCATTATCATTATCATTATATTTTCATTGCTTCCGCTATTTAGTTTCAGTGTTTGTATGCTGTTTACTGCTTCCGCTATTGACTGTTGTTTTCTTTCCTTGTATACCTTAATAAATGAGGGCATAGTTTCCCCAATAACTTACCAAGGCCCTCGCTGCTAGTCGGCAGCCTCTGTCATTCGGGGAAATGCACCTGAGGTCATGTGGAGAACCGGGTACGGGGCACCAGTGGAAGGGCTCCGGATTCGGGTCGTTACAAAGTGGTATCAGAGGGGGTTCTTTATTTTTCTATTGACTTACTGTTTAGTGACATTAGACAGGGATATGACGGAATAGGTGAATAGTAAATAGATGTGCCCAGGCGTTCTAGAACCCGCGTACAGGGAAAAATCCAGATTACCTCGAATATTACAAATTTTGAGTTTTGTGAATGTTACAGTTTAATTGATTTCACCGTTGGGTGATGCACTTGTTTTTTGTTGTTACTGTTTATATGATTGCGGTTCTATTTTGTTGCAACCCGATGAGATGAGGGTATGCCATCTCATTCATCATATAGGCACATGTTAGAAGATCACATGCCATGCATCTTTCCATGCCACCTAGGTTTCATTAGAGGCTGAATGCTATTGTGATATGATTTTTGATAGACAATGCATGCTGTTGTGATAGCTGCTGTGATAGAATACCTGCTATGTTGATAGGGTATCATTGTTTGGATCTTTCTTATAACGGACGCCAAACTTTGATCTTAGAGGTGTTATGGGCCCTCGAGGATCGTAATTTGGTGGGTCGCGAGTTCTTATACTGTTTTCTTGTTATATGCACTGTTAGGATGCCAAGATTTGATTCATGGGGAGTATGGGCCCCCACGGATCGGAATTTGGCACCTTAACCTCCTTTTTTCTGTGTTTTCTGGGCTCCGGTGCAGTTCTGAGGCTACTGTCCGGAAAATCCTAGAATACACGACGTGTACTTTATAAATACACACCGTGTAGTTTTTGGACGTGTCACTGACCGTGTGGACAGGGACACAGAGCTATAAATGGTTTTCGGGAACACGCCGTGTATGGTAGGTACACAACGTGTAGAGGTTAACTAGCAGCCTGACCGTGTCACTAACAACACAGGCCAGTTAATGCATGTTTAGTACATGCCGTGTTCAGTATTCACACACCGTGTATCTTTTACCAGGTACCCGGCCGTGTCTTGAAAAACACGGGTCAGTGTTATCTTCTCCTATACACACCGTGTTTGTTCGGAACATGTCGTGTAAGGATCAGCCGAGTACCCGGCCATGTCACGAACAACACGGGCTGAGGTTTCCCTTTAAGTGCACACCGTGTCTCTTAGGAACACTCCGTGTAGTGTCGAACGTGTGTCAGGCCGTGTTGCTAACAACACGGGCCGGGTAAGGCTTGTTTAGTACACACCGTGTCTTCCCTAAACACGCCGTGTAGTCTTCGGCTGGGACAGTCCGTGTGACTTAGTCATGTAGGAGTAACCGGGCAGGGAGAAAAGGGTCAGTACATGACCTTTAGTTTAAGAACATTCCATGTAGCCGGGTAGTTTACAGAGCCATGTATGGACAAGGTATACGCCCAGGGTAGGATTTCTGGAAACACGCCGTGTATCGGTATTACACGCCGTGTAGTCATGCTTTTCCCAAATTTAAAGGTTTTTACCTCCTGTTCCATTTTAATCTCCTATGTTGAAACTGTGTTCATCTTTAATGAAGGTGTGTTTTGTTCTTTCAGAGCTATGGCACCGAGACGTCCTCCTGTTGCACACTAGGAACTAGGCATCGATCGTACGCCTGATACGACCGATCAGGGACTGCTAGTAGTTCCACCCATCGTTCCGGACATGGAACCTCCAGTGATTCCAGACACTGGTGCTGACGCTCAGTTCAGAGAGGGTTTCATGAGATTCATGCAGACCTTCTAGGGAGTTCAACATCCTTCCCCGACTATGGCAGAGCTGACGCATGTCTTCCAGCAGCAGCATCCTCTCACTTTCACAGGGGATGGAGGACCTCAGGCTGTAGAGTCACGACTGGAAGCCATGCTATCCATCTTCGAGCATCTGGAGACGCCTCCAGATAGGAGGGTGAAGCTCGCGACATATATGCTGCGAGATTCCACCAAGTGATGGTGGGACGTAGTCTCTCAGACGGGGCGCCAACAGGCTATGGCTTGGGATGAGTTTCATCATACATTTTATGACTACTTCTACCCAGTGACGCTGAGGGCTGACAAAGCCAGAGAGTTCATGAGCCTGTAGTAGGGTACTCTCTCATTTATGGTGTATTCCTCCCGCTTCACTGAGTTAAAACGATTCACTCCCATCCTGGGGAATGAAGATCTATTTCTAGCGAGGAAGTTTGAGGAAGGCCTCATACCGGAGATCAGATCGCAGGTGAATGTCTTTTAGTTGAATTCTATTACTCTGATAGTCAACTAGGAAATCATCACAGATAGGAACCTGAGGTAGACTAGAGCTGTAGACCAGGGCAGTTCAGTATCCAAGGTTGATTCCCTCCAGACAGACAGCAGGAAGCACCACCGAGAGTCTACCCGAGGTGACCTGAGGAAGCGTGGTATTCCTTCTGGTAGACGAGATGCCCCTTATGGAACCCAAGTGGTGTGTTATCAATGTGGGAGGAATGGTAATAAGAAGCCCCAATGCCTGAGGGACCCAGTGGAGTGCCGATCCTGCGGCAAGATGGGTCATTTGCAGCGTTTCTACAAGGTTCCCCTTCCAACGGCTAGTGAAGGAGGATCGGTTTTGACCCCGTGTACAGGAGCAGGATTACCCGCTCCACAGAAGACTGGGGGATGGAGTTTTTCAGGACGTTCAGGTCAGGGTAGAGGCCATGGACACAGTGGTCAGGCTCAGGGAGGAGCAGCTCAGGGTTTTCAGGCTGCTACACAGGGCCGCGATACAGGCCAAACTTTTGCTGTAGAGCATATTCATCAGGAGCAAGATCCTGTACCCTCTACAGTTTAAGGTACGATCTTAGTAGCCTCAGTTTTATCTTCAGACCTTTTCGATATTGGTGATTCACATAGCTTTATTTCTGTTGCTGTCGTGTAAAGTCTTGAGCTATGTGTCTTTTCGTCTGCTGATATGTTGACTCTCGACACGCCCTTGGGAACGAGGACATCTAGCGTACGTCAGTGCAAGGGGTTCCCTCTCGAGGTTTCAGGGTATTGTTTCTTATGGGACCTCTATGTCCTAGATATGACGGGTTATGACGTCATTCTCGGTATGGACTGGTTGGTTCCCTTCCAGTCAGTCATCGACTGCTATCGCCGCAGGGTGAGTTTCGTATCACCAAAGGGTGAATCTTTCCTTTATAAAGGCGAGTGGGATGTTCAGGCGAGTCGAGACGGACTCGAGAATCATGGGCTAAAAGGATTTATGGCCCAGATTTCTAGTCTTTATCTGGATGGCCAGGGGGCTTCTCAGTTATATTTTCCTCCAGTGGTTGATCGCTTTCCAGATGTCTTTCCAGAAGACTTTTCAGGTTTGCCTCTGGAGCGTGAGGTATACTTCTCGATTGAGCTCGTTCCAGGAGTGGCAACGGTGTCCATTCCTCCTTATAGGATGGCTACACCTGAGTTGCAGGAGCTCAAGAAGCAGTTGGAGGAGTTGAAAGCAAAGGGTTTCATCCAACCCGGTACTTCTCCTTGGGGTTCGCCTGTCCTATTTTCGAAGAAGGAAAACAGTACCCTTAGGCTTTGTGTGGATTATCGGAAGTTGAACCAGTTGATGGTCAAGAACCGATATCCCTTGCCAAGGATTGATGATCTCTTCGATTAGCTTCAAGGATCTCGGGTGTTCTTGAAGATCGATTTGAGGTCTGGTTATCATCAGCTGCACGTTAGGCCTTCAGATATACCTCTGACAGCCTTCAGGAGCAGGTATGGTCTCTACAAGTATACGGTTATACTGTTTGGTCTTACGAATGCACCAGTAGTTTTCATGGCACTGATGAACCGAGTGTTCCATCCTTACTTGGATTACTTCGTCGTGTTTTTCGTGGATGATATCTTGGTGTACTCTCACACTCGACACGACCATGCAACCCATCTTGAGATCATTTTGAGTACACTGAGGGAGCATCGGATTTATGCTAAGCTCTCAAAGTGAAACTTTTGGATGGATGAGATTCACTTCCTGGGTCATGTCATCTCATAGACAGAAGTATCAGTAGACCCAGAGAAGGTGAGAGCAGTAGTTACCTGGGAGCAGCCAAAGAACATCTTCGCGGTACCGAGCTTCTTGGGGATGGCTGGTTACTACAGGCGGTTTATACATGACTTCTCATGCCTAGCAGCACCGTTGACAGGCTTGACTAAGAAGGGGGTGAAGTTTTTTTGGTTAGAAGCCTGTGACTTAGCCTTCCAGGAGCTGAAGGGGAGATTGACTTTAGCACTGATCCTAGTTTTGCCGGAGCTGGGCAAGAGCTATACAGTTTTCTGTGATGTATCTGGCATCAGACTTGGAGCAGTGCTTATGCAGGAGGATCGAGTGGTAGCATATGGATCTCGACAGTTGAGGCCACACGAGAGGAATTATCCTATGCACGACCTGGAGTTGGCTGCGGTTGTTCATGCTTTACGTTGCTGGAGACATTACCTTCTGGGAGACCATTTTGTGGTATACACTGACCACAAAAGTCTCAAGTACATCTTCACGCAGCATGATCTGAATCTGAGACAGCGGAGGTTGGTTGAGTATCTCCAGTCCTTCGATTTTGATCTTGCCTATACGCCTGTAAAAGGAAACGCAATGGCTGATTCACTGAGCAGAATAACTCAGATACATGCAGTTCAAGAGGCTAGCAGTGAGTGGAAACTGGTGGCTCTTTTCTCGGAGATGCATTTGGAGGTGCACGACGGGAAGGGGAAGACTTTCCTATATTCCATGGATGTTACCTCTGTACTTATGGACCGAGTTCGAATGAGGCAGTTGGCAGATTCAGAAGGGTTAGTCTTACGGGAAAGCGTGTCAGGAGAGGACCCTCTTCCCAGGTGGACCGTTGACGAGGATGAGATCTTGCGTTTCTAGGGACGCGTATGGGTTCTAGTAGATATACGCGAGGAGCTGATGCGAGACTTCCATTCCTTAGTTTGGGCAGTTCATCCTGGCATCACCAAGATGTATAGGGATATTCATCGCCGGTACTGGTGGCCAGGTATGAAGAAGGATGTTGCTGGTTTTTTCATGAGATGTTCTACTTGTCAGCAGGTGAAAGAAAAGAATCAGCGACCATCGGGGCTTTTGCAGCAGTTGCCCATTCCCAAGTGGAAGTGGAACAACGTCACAATAGACTTCATGACTGGTTTGCCGAGATCATTGAGAGGAAACAATGCGGTGTGGGTTGTCATCGACAGTCTTACAAAGGTTGCTCACTTCTTTCCAATCAAGGAGACCTTCAGTGTCGATGATCTGGGATGACTTTACATCCGGGAGATTGTTCGTCTGCATGGAGTTCCACACTCCATTGTTTCAGAAAGGGATGCACGCTTTACCTCTCGGTTCTGTCAGGGACTCGAGAGGGCCTTGGGTACACAGGTACTTTTGAGTACAGCATACCATCCCCAGACTGATGGCCAGTCCGAGAACACGATATAGGTGCTTGAGGATATGCTCCGAGCTTACATCCTAGACTTTGGAGGTTCTTGGGAGAAGCATATTCCTCTGATGGAGTTCGCCTACACCAACATTTTCCAAGTGACTATTCAAATGGCGCCATACGAGGCTTTGTACAGTAGGCCATGCCGATCACCTTTATGCTGGCTAGAGGCAGGAGAGGCAGCTTTGCTGGGACCTCGTCTTGTTCAGGAGACTTCAGAGCAGATAGAGCTGATTCAGAAGAGGATGACTACTGCACAGTCTCATCAGAAATCTTATGATGATCAGCGGAGGCGACCTCTGTAGTACAGGGTCAGAGACCAAGTTTTACTACGTGTTAACCCAAGGTTGGGACACAAGAGGATCAGGAGATAGGGTAAGCTTTCACTGAGATACGTCGGACCATTCGAGGTTCTGGAGAGAGTCGGGCTGGTTGCTTATAGGTTGCAGTTACCTCGAAGATATCAGGCTATGCACAACGTCTTCCATGTTTCTCAGCTTCGACGCTATTTCTCAGACCAGTCTCATGTTTTTTGACCCGAGGAGGTTGAGCTAGAGCAGGATGCATCGTTCGAGGAGCATCCTATCAGGATTATTGATCGTAGCGCAAAAGTACTCCGTGGCCGGTCTTTTCCTCTGGTACGGGTGCTATGGTAGCACTGCCGTGTGCAGGACGAGACTTGGGAGAGAGAGGACGATATGCGATCACAATGGCTAGATTTGTTCTAGGTTTCTTCTTCCCCACCTTTCTAGGGAAATTCAGGGATGAATTTCTTTAAGGAGGGAAGTTTGTAAGAACCTGATCCTTCTTTTCAGGTAGGTTTTCCTTTTCTGGCTGTTTTTGAGAAAAAGAGGAGAATCTCGAAATTTTGTAAGTACACACTGTGTACTTTTCTTCCGCTCAAGGCCGTGTGCTGACCGTGTTCGGGCTATTCACATGGGGTGTAGCAATGAGGTGGATCCCGATTAATACGACGTATAGAAAATGAGACTACACGCCGTGTACTCAAGAAGTACACGCCGTGTACTTTTTTTTTCATTAATCAGGCCGGGGTCATGCCTAATCCCTGTTTTTATCTTCTTCTCTGCCTAATTATGTCCAGAGTGACCTAGAGATCCAATTATTTTCCAAGCCACCGATTCTTCACTGGTTTTCCGAATAAAACGCCGCTGGGTGGAATAGAATCGCAGTAGTGAGTTCTCGGTTATTCTTTGGCCATGTTTCATGATTCCTTCTCTTGTGAGAGTTATCTGAGGTTGAACATTTTAGATGTTTTTGCAGATTTACTCCGTTCTAGACCGATTCACAGGCCAAGGTTCAAGAATATCAATCTCCTAGGATTGAGGTAGGTGGTTTGTTGCCCTACGTTGAATGTCTTTGAGTTTTTGGTGCAAAAGTGCCGGATACCCATGTATTAGGTATCTCGGGTTAGGGTTTTGATCCTATTTTGTTATCTGCCTTATATTTCTTGTATTCTTGAGGTTATTAGATGATTAATAATTTCTTGTTAGCATGTTTGAGGATCACCCCATGGGTGTTTCCATTTTTTTGGCTGTTGATTTCCGTTTGGCATGGTCTGCCTACGAGGAAACCCTTTTTGAACATTGTTATTATGCCTGTTGACTTGATTTCATGTATTGGCTACTGTTTATATGCTTGTGGATGCATTTGTAGCTATTAGCCAAGTAGTTTATGAACTTAATTAGGCTGATAATAGTCGATTATGCACTACTAAACTGCTCAGGGCTGAGTGAACCTGGTGTGGTAGACTAAAGGGGGAATTGGCGATTGGGGCTTCGCTAGAGAGTCTATTATAATTAGTATCGATCGCAGGACCTATGGGAATGGGACTTTGTGCTTCCTCAGAGTGTCCTTAGTTACATAGCGAGACTATAGGGGGAATTATACGTAAGTTCTTCGTTAGAGAGTCTATATATTTCGTTGCAAGACCACGGGGGAATTGACGGTGAGAGCTTCCCAGAGTGTCTGTGCCTTTGTACGTTTACTTGAATAGAGGGGTTTTCTAGTAGGAGAAACCCAGAGAGTCAGTGTTTTATTTGTTGTTTGGTTGGTTGTGACGAGTCTACCAAGCCAAAGAACAAGCTTGGGTTTGTACTGATTGTTGTTTAGGTAGACTGCTGAGTTACCTGTTCTGATTACTTGCTTGCCCTAGGAGTATAGAGCTATTTCTAGGTTCCTTGGTTGATAGCTAAGTGATTGTACCGAACTTCTAAATAAATGTGAATGGAGATTTGTAGGATTGTTTTCTTTAGTGTACTTATGCTTCTCTACTACATTTATTTCCTTTACTTTGATATATTACTCACTGACAGTAGGGCACATATCTCGTGGTGATTGCCTACTGGGATTAGTCTCACACCCTGTTTGGGTCCTTCTTTTCAGCCCAAACAGGTTATATGGTTGCAGGTGTGGATAGGGATTGTGACCCTTCTACTTCGGGTACGTGATTGTTGGTTAGAGATGGAGAGCATAGGACTGAGCTTAGGCTTGCGATGCTGCTGGAGTTTCTGTTTACTTTCGTACTTTGTTTTCAGTTGTATTTCAGCACGTTGTTGTGTTTGTTGCTTTCCATTAGATACTTGTACCTGCTGCATCATTATCATTATCATTATCATTATATGTTCACTGCTTCTGCTTTTTAGTTTTAGTGTTCGTATGTTGTTTACTACTTCCGCTATTTACTATTGTTTTCTTGCCTTGTATACCTTACTAAACGAGGGCATAGTTTCCCCAATAACTTACCAAGGCCCTCGCTGCTAGTCGGCAGCCTCTGGCATTTGGGGAAATGCGCCTGAGGTCATGTGGAGAACCGGGTACGGGGCACCAGTGGAAGGGCTCCGGATTCGGGTTGTTATAATAGTCACCTATAAAATTCATGGATAATATTAATTAGTTCATATGATATTTATTTTAACATTTTTAAAACCATTTATTTGATATTTCTATTAATAAAATAATTTCTACATCACTATTGTGTCATCATTAATGGTAATTATTTAATATCTAAAAATTATAAATAAATTTTTATGATGTGGGTAATTCTTTTATCTTTCAAGAGACTATATATATTCTATTTTATCTCCTAGTTATCCATATATTAAAATTAATACACTTATATAAAAAGATATTATGACACTTTGTCCATTTCATTAGTTTTTATTACATTCATGTCCTTTTCATAGGTAAGTGGAAATAAAGTGATTCCATTATAAAAAATAAATGATAAGGGTCTAATTTAATCATCTAATAGGATTTTTATAGGTGTTAAGGTAATTTATAATATTATTTTTACCCTTAATTACCCAATTCACCTTTAACCATGGTAATAAAAATAATTACCAAAGTTACTATTAATAATACCCAAAAATAAAAGTAGCCTGTTAAAATAATTCGGACCTAATGATTCCAAATATGGAATCCATTTTTAAAAATTCAAAACTCAAAAGTTACAGTAATTGATTTAAAATTAATCTTGTTTTTGAGAAAATGGGTTTTAAAAGTTAAAACATTGCAAAAGATTGAAATGTTTTTACTTATGAATTCAATGTAAAATTAATGATAATGACATAAATTATATTAAATGGTAAAAATATATTTTATTTATAATTTAAAACCATTAAATGTTATAATTTAACCATATAAATTATCTCAATGAAAAAGGTTGTTTTTAATTAACATTTAGCGTATTTTTACTATTCACCAAAATATGAAAGTTATCAGAAAAATATCAAAAATTTATCCAAAGTAAATTTTTATACCCCACTTCAAAATAAAATGTTTATGTTGTTATATAAAAATCATTAATGTGTCAAAGTCTTAATTTAAAATGGGTTCACCATTCAAAGGTGTAAAATTAACTTTTTTTTTAAAAAAAATACATCAAATAAGGTTTTATTCATAACCTATGACTAAAATATCCATTGAATGAATATAAAAAATATTTTATTAAGTATATAACACATATATATCTTATTAATTTTATTACCATAAGTAATTCACTCTAAAATAAAAATATCAAATTGATTTATATTTTTCATGATGCATTTTCATAAGTTAGTTATAAGTATTCCCGTTAACCTAATGATTAGGCTATGATGGTAATTTTATATTAAGGGCATATCATAGTTTGTTTAAACTCACGATTTCATGAAAATCAAGCTACTTAAGGATAAAAATTATTTAAAGAAAATATTTCATAAAAACATCTGGGTGTTACATTCTACCCCCTTAAACTGAATTTCACCCTCGAAATTCATCACTTGGAAATAAAAAGATGAGTATACCTATCCCTCATCATATCCTGAAGTTCCCATGTAGATTCTTCAAATTGGTGGTTTCTCCTTGAAACTTTAACCAATCGAGTGGTCTTGTTTTGTGTAACTTTTTTGCTATGATCCATAATCTCTATCGATTTTTCTTCATAAGAAAGATCTTGTTCTAGTGGTATACATTCTGAGCTTAGTACATGTGAAGGATCAGGTATGTACTTTCTTAGGAGGGATACATGGGACACATCATGAACTTGAGAGATATTTGGTGGAAGCTCCAATCGGTAAGCTACATTCCCAACATGATCCAAAATTTCAAAAGGACCGATATACCTAGGGCTCAGCTTGCCCTTCTTTCCAAATCTCTTTACTCTCTTCTAGGGAGATATTCTTAAAAACACCTTATCACCCACTTCAAACTCTAGGTCTTTTCATTGGTTGTTAGTATAATTTTTTTGTCGAATCTAAGCTTCTCTTATATGATGTTGAATGGATCTGACCTTTTCTACCATTTCATCAACAAGATCAGGTCCTAATAGCTTTTTCCCCAACTTCATCACAACAAGTTGGAGTTCTGTACTTATTTTTATTGAGGGCTTCATAAGGATCCATCTGAATACTGGAGTGAAAGATATTATTGTAATAAAATTCCACCAGTGGTAGGTGTTGATCCCAACCACCTTTTAAATCCATATAGAAAAATCTCAATATGTCTCCCAGAGTTTGAATTTTCCTCTCAGACTGACCATCTATCTGAGGATGATAAGCAATGCTGAAACATAACTCTGTATATAGAGCATGCTGAAGACTTCGACAGAACTTTGATGCAAATCTTGGATCCCAATCAGATATAATGGAAAGTGGTACTCCATGAAATCTTACCACTTTACATATATCCAGGCAAGATTATCAAGAGAGAAATCCTCTCTAATATAAATTAAGTGTGTCTACTTAGTAAGGTGATCAACTATAACCCAGATAGCATTATTGCCTTTGGATGTTTTGGGAAGTACGATGAAAAATTCCATGGTGATGTTTTCCCATTTCCATTCTGGTATGGGTAATGGTTGTAACATACCCTTAGACTTTTTTCTTTCATCCTTAACTTGATGACAAACAAAGCATCGAGAGACATATTCAGTGACATCTCTTCTCATGCCATCCCACTAGAAGTACTATTTCAGGTACCTATACATCTTCGTGCTTCTAGGGTAAATAAAGAATGAAGAACTGTGAGCCTCATCCAATAGATCCTTCTTTAATTTTGGTATGGGAGGAACAAAAACCCAATTCCCAAACCTTATTATTTCATCACAATAAATGTTTAATTTAGGAACATTTCTCACATTCTTTTGTAACTCTACATCTTTCTTCTGCTCCTCTTTAATCTTCACATTTATAGATGATTGAACATTCATTTGAGAAAGATAAGATTTCTCCCCTTCTGTTATAATTTCAAGATCTATCCTTTAAAAATCCATAAATATTGGATCTTTTGTGATCCTCATCATGGATAAGCTGGCATGGTCTTGTTGAATTAATGCATCTTCCACATTGTTTGCTTTCCCAGGGTGGTAATGTATTGAGCAGTCATAA
Source organism: Viscum album (assembly GCA_963277665.1). Classification (NCBI taxonomy): domain Eukaryota; kingdom Viridiplantae; phylum Streptophyta; class Magnoliopsida; order Santalales; family Viscaceae; genus Viscum; species Viscum album. The sequence continues at coordinate 1,357,850,274 of OY728164.1, forward strand.
TCTTTAATCAACTCCAACCATCTTCTTTAGTGCATATTCAGCTCCTTTTGTGTAAAAAATATACTTTAAAATTTTATGATTAGTATAAATATCACACATTTTACCATAAATATAATTCCTCCATATCTTTAATGAAAATATTACTGCATCTAACTCCAAATCATGGGTTGGATAATTTTTCTCATGGATTTTCAACTATCGTGAGGCATAAGCTATCACCATATCATTTTGCATGAGAACACACCCCCAACCCCTTCTTAGATGCATCACTATAGATCACAAACCTTTCTCCACTACAAGGTAGTGTGAACATAGGTGCACTAACTAATCTTCTTTTTAGCTCTTTGAAATTCTCTTCACATTCCTCTGTCCAAACGAACTGAACTCCTTTACGATTCAACTTGGTGATTGGATTAGATAATCATGAAAAATCTTTCAAAAAATGTTGATAATATCTAGCCAAACCAAGAAAACTTCAGATATCAGTTACTATTGTTGGTCTCAACCATCTTTCAATAACCTTTGTTTTTTTGGATCCAAAGATATCCCCTCTCTTGAGATTATGTTACCCAAAAATGAAACTTTTTGAATCCAAAATTCACACTTGGTAAATTTGGCATAAACCTTATCCTTTCTTAGGGTCTTCAGTAAAATTCCAAAGTGATCTTCATGTTATTCCTTTCTATTTGAGTAGATAAGAATATAAAATATAAAGACTACCAAAAAATGATCAAGATAGCCTCTAAATACTCTATTCATTAGATCCATGAAGATAACAGGGGAATTAGTAAGACCAAAAGGCATCACTATAAATTCATAGTGTCTATACCTTGTACGGAATTCCATCTTTGGTATATCCTCATTTTTTACCCTTAATTGATGATACCCTAAATGAAGATCGATCTTGGAAAAGTATTGAGCTCCACGTAGTTAGTCAAATAAGTCATCAATGCATGGGAGAAGATATTTGTTCTTGATAGTGATATTGTTAAGTTCTCGATAATCAATGCAGAGACTCATTGATCCATATTTCTTCTTAATAAATAGAATAGGTGCTCTCCAAGGTGGTGCACTAGGTCCTATGAATCCATTATCAAGATTCTCTTGTAGTTACTTCTTCAATTCCTGAAACTCAATTGGGGCCATTCTATAAGGTGTCTTTAAAATAGGCATAGCACTCGATATGAGTTCTATTGAAAACACAACTTCACGATTTGGTGGAAGACCTGGAAATTCCTCTAGAAAGACATAATCAAACTCTCATACAATGGGAATATTCTTAATCATGAGTTTATCCCCAACCATTTGAGATAAATAACCTTCATTTATTGGAATCAAGACACATAAGATGGAAGAAATTTCCATTGGAAGGTTATATTCATCCTTGCACCAATAGATGATCATAGATTGATCTGGAATATGAAATATGACTTCCCGTCTTTGGAAACTGATATGAGATCCATATAAAGAAATCCAATACATACTAAAAATCACATCAAATTCCACTATAGGAAGGATCACAAGATTTTCACGAATCACTTTCTCACAAACTTCAATTGGAGAAGAATTGTAAAATTTTGATGTGGCCGTTGTTCCATTAAGAGTTTTCACAAATAACTAAACATCTAATTGTTGAGGTAATATGGTGATGACCTTAAAAAATTATTCAGAAATAAAAGAGTGGGTGGATCCAGAATCAAATAAAACATTTTCTACTTTAGAGTGGATGGTAGGTGTACCTTTCACCACTTCATTATCGTACTCCACATCACCGATAAAAATTGCATGTGACTTTCCTTTTTATTTGGCCTTAATATTTTTTTGATGTCGATCATCATCAATAACCCTTGGATTAGGGAATTTATTGGTATAATTCCCCATTTACTTGCACTTGTAACATTGAAGTGTAGGAGGTTCATTCTATGTAGCCTTTTCTTTGTTCACATAATTAGACATCTTTTTCCCATCACTTCGGCATTCAATTTCCCAATGACCTTCTTTTCCACACTTTACTTGTCCCTTTTAGACAATCCCCTCCTTGTTTCTTTCCACACTTTGAGCATAAGGTAAAACTCATCTTCTTTTCAGTTTGGTCTTTATATTTTCATTTGAATTCCATTTTCATCTTCTTATCAAACCCATATGACTGATGGGTTACTCAAATCTTCATCTCAACCTTGATATCACATAGAACAATTTCCTCATAGCTATTGAAGCCCCTTATAGATAATGACCTTTGAATAATTGGTTTTAATCCACTAAATAATCGATCGATCTTACTCAAAGGTTGGATAATAATTTCAGAAGCGTACCTTTCAAATCTTGTAAAATTTGCTTCATAGGTACGAACAGATTCATCATCCTTTTACTTCAGTTAAAGAAACTCCTTCTCCATATTTTTTTTAAGAATATGAGGGAAGTACTTATTGAAAAATAATTTCTTGAAATCATCCCATTCCATGGACTCAATTTCATCTCTTTGCCTTGTATTCTTGATAAGATTCTACCATTGATCGGCTTCACCTTCCAAACAATATACTGATAAGATGCCTTTATCATGGTCAGAACATTGTATAACTAAAAATATATTTTCAGTGGTACTAATCCATTTTTCATCCACTAATGGATAAAAAGACCCACTGAATAAAGTTGGATGCTACCTCATGAAGGATTCAACAGAATGTTTCTTTTTTCCTTTACTCATTTGGAAGTCCTGCATGATTCATAGCTTGAGAAAGTTGTGTGAGAATAGCTAGAAGATTTTTCATTCCATCTCCCATAACATTTGTTATTTCAAGGGTACAATCATTTCATTTCCTTTCGCATTCAACATTAACGTAGTTCCTTCAGGTTCCAGCAATTGACTAAAACCAAGAAGCATAGTGTGAGAAACACTAATCATAATAGGAAAACTACATAATCAAGAATAAAATTTTAATTTAGAAAACTTTAGGTTTTATCATAGGTTATTAATGGCTATTTTTATAACACTATGATTGTATCTTATACTTAGACATATCCTTATGGTTCTTACTAAGGCATTCTCATCCCAGTTTCCAAAGGTTAACTATACCTTTCCTCTGATACCAACTATAAGAACCCATAATTTACATACATTGTTATTACTTTAGAATTGAAGTATATTTATTACAATATATAACAAAACCATGAAAGGACCGTATAGGTATAGTGACTTTAGAAACTGGGAAACATAAACAACTAGTTTATAAAACATCTACATTATCTCCCGTTTATTTCATTATAACTAGAATACTTTTTGGCATATCATATTTAATATCATTCTTCCTGACTTGGGGAAAATAAACATACAAAAGGGTGATATCAAATTCTCAATAAGGGTAAAAAAAGGAAATATCAATCATATCATATTCATAAGAACATAACATTTGAAAATCTTATCCAGTATAAGAGATCATAATATCATGTCATGGGATAAATCATATAAGTGCAATGTAATCCCAATAATCATAACATAAGACATGAAAATTTATATAATACACACATAAGTATAGAAAATCATTTTATATTAGACAAGGCTCTTTTCCAAGACCACCATAGCAGACAAAGTCCATTACCGAACCGAGTTCTCTCCTCGTTACAACCCTGTATCACTGAACCAGATTAACTTGACATTCCAGCCATGTCTATCTCATGAGATATAAATCTTTACCCAATTCATTGGAGGGAGATATAGGTCTTACCCATCTCATAATTAATCCATTCTTATGTGTTCCATAAAAACATAAATCATACATCATAGCATAACCCATGTAATAAAATGAGATTCTTAAACATCATGCCATCATAACATAATCCATATAATATAAAACAACTTAATAAAAATAATTCCATCATAACATAACCAAATAAAAGTAATAATATTGATATAATCATAACCCTATATCATCTTATGTGTAAAATAATTTTGATAAAACACTTGAACTTAGTTCTTGAGAAAAATATCCTTTCTTCTTCAAAAACATTTTATTTTCTCAATATGTTGTGCAATTTTAAAAGAAAATAATTTAATTTAAAATAAAATTGAAAACTTGTAAATGAATATTCATTGAAATAATGCTCTATGAAAGTGTAAAAATCTGTTCATGCCGTATAAGTCAAAAAATATATTCTCCTCGTACTTTTTCCAGAAAACTCAAAAAGTACCTCGTATGGTAAACAAAAGAAAGATTCCTTTCATACCATGTGGTAAAAGTAAAAAAAGGGTAAAAATGACTTTAAACATACATGGAAGAATATTAAACATTTTATGAAAACTTTTTTAGAAAATATGGACATGGATGATAAATATAACACCAGTAAATACTTCCGAATAAACAATCTTAGATAAAAATGAGATTGGAAAAGTTATCCCTTACATTAGGTCCGATATGCTTTGTATGTATCTGAACCTCCTGCATAATGATTTAAATAATGTTATAAATTTATTACATAATCATAATCATTTTTATGATAACATTTATGTTCATATTTTCATCCGTTTGTTAGTAACATTTCATTGTTACTCGTTATTCAGGTATTAACTGCTTTATGTTCTTACGTATGTTTTGTTAGATAAGTTCTTGTTCCTATTTTTATGTTATAGTAATATCATTCAAAGTATGGTATTAGTATAATATATATCATATTTATTCATTCAATTCATTTATATAGTCATGTTTTAATAAAGATCATGTAGAATGAATCACATCGCACCGTGGAGACGGTAAGCCGTATGTACGCACGAGCGACGATATCATTCCCATAATTGTTGAATGGTATTGAAGTGGATGATTTATAGTATCTCATAATTAGTATAATGTTATATTATTCATATATAGGTATTATTTACACCATTATACTTATCCAAGTAAGGTGGTGGTGAAAAACAGATTACACCACGGTGTGGAGACGGTAAGTCTTACGTACGCACGTACAATGATTTTGTTTTTTATAGGATGGATAGAAGGTGAAATAGGGTTGATTCATATTTATAATAACATATCAATATATGAGTGATACTGAAGTTATTATTTTATAATTAAACAACTAAATAATAGGAAGTAGAAGAAGAAGGAAACTTGAAAGAATCGGTAGAAGATATTATCTCTTCCTCGACGTGCCTCCTTTGAATTTCCACTTAGGGCACTAGAGTTGGTCTTTTGAGAAGACCAGAACCTCCATAATGTTAATATGGAAGTTTAGAAGAGTAATGGTCATGGTTCTTCTGATATTTAAGGCTCAAAATGGAGTGAATGGGAGAGGGAGTGGATGCCCTTTTATAAGAGAGGAGAGGGACACTTTAGGAAACTCTCAAAAATATTAGTTTATAATAAAATCAAACCCTACCCAAAAAACTCAAAAGCTTACCTAATTAAAATATGAGATGATATAGGGTTGTAATCGAATCAACCAATAAATTTTGGACAACTTATTTTTTCAATTTAAACCTTATCTTTTTAATTGACCCTTAGTTATTATATTAATGTTTAATTTTGGTAATAACATTCTAAATATTTAATGGTAATAAATATTTACTTATGTGGTGTTAATTGACCATAAATGGACAATTTATGATATTTTAGATCTTATAATAATCACATTTTAATTTTTAAATAATTTAATAAAATGTTATGTTTATAAAATATCAATAGTGTCAATTTTGACACTATTCATTTATTAGACTTTAAATAAAATTCACACGGAAGAGAAATTCAAACCAAAATATTAAATACACTCCTAACATGCCATATTAATCTATAAAATTCATGGATAAAATTAATTAGTTCATATGTTAATTCTTTTAACATTTTTAAAACCATTTATTTGATATTTCTATTAATAAAATAATTTATACATCACCGTTGTATCATCATTAATGGTAATTATTTAATATCTAAAAATTATAAATAAATTTTTATGATGTGGGTGATTATTTTAGATTTTCAGAGACTATCTACAGTTATTTTATATCCTAGTTATCCATATATCAAAATTAATACACTTATATAAAAAGAGATTGTGACACTTTGTCCATTTCATTAGTTTTTATTACATTCATGTCGTTTTCATAGGTAGGTGGCAATAAAGTGATTCCATTTCGAAAAATAGATGATAAGGGTCTAATTTAATCATCCAATTGTATTTTTACCAGTGTTAAGGTAATTTTATAATATTATTTTTACCCTTAATTACCCGATTCACCTTTAACCATGGTAATAAAAATTATTACCAAAGTTACTATTCATAATGCCCAAAAATAAAAGTATCCTATTAACCTAATTTGTAACTAATGATTCAAAATATGGAATCCATTTTTCAAAATTCAAAACAAATAAGTTGCAGTAATAAATTTAAAATTAATCTCATTGATGAGAAAATGGGTTTTAAATGTTAAAACATTGCAAAAGAATGAAATGTTTTTACCTATGAATCCAATGTAAAATTAATGATAATGACATAAATTATTTTAAATGGTAAAAATATATTCTATTTATACTTTAAAACAATTAAATATTATAATTTAACAATATAAATTCTCTCGATGAAAAAAGTTGTTTTTAATTAAAATTTAGCGTATTTTTATTATTCATCAAAATATGAAAGTTATCAGAAAAATATCAAAAATTTATCCAAAGTAAATTTTTATACCATGATTCAAAATAACATGTTTATTTTTTCATATAAAAATCATTAATGTTTCCAATTCTTAATTTAAAATAGGTTTTCCATTCAAAGGTGTAAAATTAGCCTTTTAAAAAAAATATCAAATAGGGTTTTGTTCATAACCTATGACTAAAATATCCATTGTGAATATCAAAAATATTTTATTAAGTATATAACACACATATATCTTATTAATTTCATTACCAAAAGTAATTCACTCTAAAATACAAATATCTAATTGATTTATATTTTTCATAATGCATTTTCATAAGTTTGTTATAATTATTCCTGCTAACCTAACAACTAGGCTATAATGGTAATTTTATATTAAGGGAATCTCATAGTTCATTTAAACTCACTATTGTGTGAAAATCAAGATACTTAAGAATACAAATTAATTAAAGAAAATATTTCATAAAAAACATATGGGTGTTACAATTTCTCAATTGAATACCTCCTAGAACTGAGGTACCACACACTTATATAATAAGTGTCATCTGGTAAACCAGTAATACTTTCTCCCTTGAAAACACATGTCACTAAACTTGTCTTCATGAGCTTGATTACCAACTCGATGAACCTTCACCCTTGCTAAACTTCTAAACTTCTAGTGATCTCTATAGAACCATTAGTAGATATGAACTTTCAATGGTCCCAATTCCATTATTTGGATATAACATCCATCCCATAATTTGGTGCATGAAATTTTGGTGAACATAAATATAATAAATGAAATTGTAGTGAACTGAAATAGAATTCACCTCCCAACAGTGTTCATGGTGGTGTGAAATAACAATTACCATTGTATCAACTATTATACGAAACCACCAGAGTATACATATCACCAATAGGAGTTTACCTAATGGGAAAACCCTAATTTAGCATGGTGGTAACAAAAATTAATGAGATGGAATGATTCATACTCTTTCGAGTATGATGAATTCCAACACTAATAGTGGAGTACCAAAAACTAACTACTCCTATGAGGAAACATCCTATTATAAAAACAACTAATAAGATCAATGAATTGAGCCACACTACTAAGAAGAACCTAGTTTCCAAATTCCTTAGGAGTGAAATACACAATAATATTTAATGAATGCACTTTTGGTAATTCACTGCTAACGCTAAGAGTGAAATAAAAAAATATGAGGCAAATCTCAAGGGGCATGGAAATATTCTTAAAGAACAAGAATATTTGGACAATAAATTATCCAAACATGGTAATGTTTTAGATCCAATTATGAATAACTCATTTTACCTTTTACTGCAGGGAATAAAAAAATGGAAGCTAGAGGAAGTGTACGCTATTGAAGTAGAGATAGAAGAGAAAAATTAGGAACACAAAAAATCATGACTCATGTGCATTCAAGAATAGGAAGAAAAGAACATGATTGATCTTATTGAATAGATAGTGGTTGAGAGAGAGATGGTCTTAATATAAAGGAAACATTGAAGAGGTACTGGAAATAGAAGTATAGGAGGATAATGGGAAAACATGCCCTGAATTCACCGACATTCTAGAAGTGAAAGAAAAATGGGACTCCCTCCTATACTTCTAATAAGAATATAAAAAGACCATGATGTATCTTGTTAATGAAATAATGGATTAGAGTAAGAATAATCTTGAATCAAATGGAGGAATCCAACTTTAAATAGGTTCTCAAAGAAAAAATTGGAGGAAGAGCTTAACATTGATGAACTGACATAATGGTTTGAAGAGAAAGACCTCCATTACCTGAAAATGTAGGATACATTTATAAAACATAAAAATTCATCAGGAAATTAAATTATTATTAGAGATAATTGGTAGATAAGGACTTCCTAGATATTTATTCACTCTTGTAAGAAGGACCACCTCAAAAATTGGGTGAAATTGAAAAGGTAATAAAAGTGTCAGAAGAAGAGCTATCAGCATTGGAGGAAATTTTAAAGGAAGAGGAACTTCCAACACTTGAAGGAATCACTACTTATAAAATTCTGAGATCCATCATATTATTCAAATATAAAAAAGTTAGATTATTAAAGGAGGGAGGTTGGAATTTTTTTGGAAGTATTTAAGAAGCAAAACCTCCTACACATGAAAAAAAGAAGGAAGGTTGTTGTAAACCTATTGGTATTGTGGAAAAGGAAGAACCTATAATGCATGAACAAATAGATATGGATACTAAAATTCAAAGTTAAATAATATAATTTAAGGATAAATAAGTATTTTAGGGGATGGAGTTTAAAGATAAGGCTAACAAATCATGAAAGAAGCATCCCCAACACCAGGGAAAGATGGAGTTGTTAGAATTCATAGATTTATCCAAGAATTTCAAGAGGAAAAGAATGAATAAATGGTAAATTAATCATAAAAAATCTGGATAGATTTTGATTTATTACTTTAGCCCATAAATCTATCCAAAATATGAAATCCACTTCCAATATAGGTAAAGAATCTACAATGGAAAAGAAGTAGCACAATCACACCAACTGAGTAGAATTTAAAATCATTCCTAAATCTGGACCAAGTAACACTATTTCATAATCTAATTATATAAAACATGAGATAAATTTCTAGATAAAAGACCTTAAAAAAATTATTCCAGGAGGAAACCCAGGTTTCTACTACTTTATAGGAATTAATTTGAATCTTAGTTCTAGGATTTCTCTTGGTGTTCGATGTTGAGAATATTATATTTTAAAACATTAATGAATGGAATCTGCTCTTTCACATGCTTAATATATTTCTATAGGTCCAAATATTGAAAATCCATGTAGAAATAAAGAAGTATTCCATGGAAAGGAATATGAAGATACAAAATTCAATGAACTTCAATTCCATTCAATACATTATGGGCATCAGAAACTTGAAGCTGTTTTTAACAGTGGAGATTTTATATTTCACTTATTTGTTTTGATCCATTCTTTTCCTACACCTAGTTTTAAAATTTGAATGCAATCCCCTATCCTTGGTTGAAAATTGGGGAAAATGTTCAGTTCAAGTGTGGGGGATGAATCATTATATGCCATATATTTAGATTTTTCCCTTATTAGCTAACTTAGGAGATATTTTAAATTTAGAAATATATTTTTATATATCGGAAAATTTTTACTTATCATGCCCATAAATGAAAAATATATAGGTGTACTTTTATGGAAGATATATTCTTATTCAAAATTTTAATCGTTAAAAAATGATTGATTATGTGATTTTAATTATTTAATTTTATTCATATAAATTTGTATCAATTATATTAATTATTAGTGTACATTCTAAGAATCGATTGTTTGTAATGTTTTAATTCCCATTCCTGAGAGGGTTCTGATCCATTTTTGATATTTTATTTCTCATACCCTTTTTCTTGAGAGAACACAGGATGTGTTCTACTTCTATAACTTTCTCTCTTTTCTTATCAAAGAATGATGATTTTGAATTGTATTAAAGTGATTGATGCCATAAATTGGTTATATTTGATCCTATTTGACCTAAGACCTAGCCTATATCTGATCCTTTTTGAAAATTATAGAAACCATGGAATACCTTGATATGAAGCCACATTAAAAGCCAAACTATACTTATTACCCTATTTCATTGAGTATAAATTCATTAACATTCATTTTATCTTAAAAGTAGGACTTGGGTAGTTTCATTAAGATTCCAAAATTATTATGTTGAAATGAAGAATGGGGTTTAGTTCTCTTTATTAATTATATAAAAAGTTCAAAAAATTTGGTCCATTGAGATTACATTACACCCTTTAAGTTTTGAAATAAAATGAATGAAGAAAAAATAAAATAAAATAAAATAAAAGAGTAAAAAGTGATCATATGGATACCAAGTATTGACCAATAGCTAGAAAAACCTTCCCCCTTATGCCTACTATTCTGGTTAGTTTCGATAGAATATTATTGGTGTGAAAATTGAGGTTCTTATTCATGTTACTTCTAAGGGTGTGGGATTTTGTCTTGCACATATTCTACTAGAAAATAAAGAGAGAGAGAGAGAGAAATTCTTAGATAAAAAAGAGGATTTTTATCACTATTTTGTATGTGTAAATGTGGACCTTACTTAAGAAGAGGAGAAGTGGGGATGTTGTCTTTTGAATAGGAATTAAAGTAGGAGCATATTTCATTAATATTAATTGAATATTATGGATTATACTTTAATAATATTAGCCTCATTTTTCAGCCTATGAATTTTATTCTTCACATCATTACCCACCCACCTTTATCCTCAAAGATATTTGAACCTTAATGTAATGTCCTCGTGATTTTTGTAGATTAATTTCTAAGTTGAGATTGAGATAACTTTCAAGATTATAGATAGAGTGTACATACTTGAGATTGATCATAACTCCAATACATATGATATTGAGTGACTATTTAAATGCAATTCTAGTGAGTTAAATCATTATTGGTAGGAATAATTAAAAAGGTGGTTGAACAATGTGAGTGAAAGAGAGGAGAATGTCTTGAATTTGAAATTTTAAATGAAGCATGATTTTGACACTTTTTTTCATAAGTTTTGTGTGTTTGAAATCTTAAGGTATAATTTTTTTATATATGAGAATGATAATTTGAGACTTCCCCCTTGAAAAGTTTCGATATTTTTTGAATTAGATGTTGATATTTTCCTCAAGAATGAGAAAATATTTAAGTGTGGGGGAGTTGATGGCCATAATTTATATATATCTCATTAATTATGTTGATTTAAATGTCATTTATGTCTAATTATATTGTTTTGATTGTTTGGTGGTATAAAAATAGGTTTAATTGAGTTTTATGATGCTTTGGTGTTTTTAGGTAAAAAGGAGATGAATATATAAAAAACACTACAATTCAAAAAATTCTTGAATTGTACTTTAAAAAGGCTAAAAAATAGGCCAACACCAAACTATCCCTTAACCATAGTAGAAATCCATCAATATAAAGGCCAGCCTGGTGTAGTAGGTTGGAGAGAGAATATCTTTGCGGGTCGGCGAAGGGGCGTGGGCAAGTGCATGTGTGAACAGAGGAAGGCTTGGTGTGGGTTGGCACTAGGAAGGAGTACTAACATGGGGAGGGGCCGGTGTTTCTCATCTTGAACCACCTCCCTCTGCGTTTTGGGTAATGAAGAAGGTGCCTCCCCAAGAGAAATTTGTTTGGGGACCCCTTTGCACCAAGTCACTGTTTATTTTTTACAAATACATTCCCTACCAGATAGATCCCACGTCGTCCCTAACTCAACATCGGATGAATGAACACTACTCTAGGTCACCAGGATCCACTATGAAAGCACCTGTGGAGATCAAGCACACCCCTAAGAAGGCTTCTAAAGTTTAGAACTACCATGTTAAGATACTTTAAATCTAAAAAATTCCATGCATGTTGGAAGAGGAGTCAATTGTGAGTTTGTAGAAGGATAAGACCATTATTCATGCATAAAGTGAGGGAGATAATGTGGTCTATGTCTTGGACTAGTGCATTGTGCTGTAGGAGTTTATGCACATGGGGAGAGGTTGGAGTCTGCATGGGAGCACTGAGGTGTAGGGATTACTATTTCATCATAGATAGAATAAGATAGAGGCACTTTCAATTTGCAATGGAGACGACACTACAAAAAATAGGAATTTAGTGAAATTTTTAAAAATGTCTCTAATTTAGCGATGTTTGTAGGCAACGTCGCTAATTTAACAATGTTTCCTGCAAACATCGTTAATTTAGCCACGTTTTTAAGGAAACATCCCAAATTTAGCAATGTTTTTAATAAAACATTGCTAATTTAGCGATGTTTTTTAAGAAACGTCGATATATATATATATATATATATATATATATATCATTTTACTGCATCGATGTAAATATATATATATATATATTGATATATATAAACACATACACATATATATAAACATATATATATATATATAAATACACACACACACACACATATATAAATATAAATATATATTAATATATAAACACACCCGCGCACACAAATATATATATATATATTTAAAATGTTTTCATGTTTTTAAGAAATCACGGTTATTTTAGTGACATTTTTACCAGTGTTTTAAAACATGGTTAATTATATATATGTATACATACACATATATATTTACAAACACACATACATATATACATATATAAACATATACATATATATAAACATATATAAATATAAACACATATATATAATATAAAATTATATATATATATATAATATAAAATATAAACATATATATATATATAAACACAGATCTATATATATGTCTATATAAACACACACACATATATATATAAACATATATATAATATAAACATATATGTAAAAATAAAATATAGACATATATATATATATATATAATATAAACATAAAATATAAACACACACACACACACATACATATAATATAAAATATAAACACACACACACACACACATATATAATATAAATGCACACTACACAAAATTGAAATTTAGCAATGCTTTTAAGAAAATGTGTTTATTTTAGTGATATTTTTTCCAATTTTTTAAAACGTGGCTAATTATATATATATATATATATAAATATATATATCTGTATACATATAGATATAAATCTATACACAGACACACACACATATATATATAAACATATATATATAATATAAACATATATATATAATATAAACACACACACACACATATATAATATAAACATATATATATATATATATAAACATAAAACATAAACACACACACACACACATATATATAATATAAAATATAAACACACACACACACATATAATATAAACATATATATTTATATATATACAATGTAAACATATATATACATATATAGTATAATATAAATATATAAACACACACATATATATAATATAAAATATAAAATATAAACATATAAACATATATAGATATATTAATATATATATATATATTATTTTTTAAATACTGAAATCTATTTATATACATATAAATATAACATAATACAATTAATGTTTTTTAAATTTAGTAATGTTTTAAAAAAAACGTGACTATTTTAGTGACACTTTTAAACATGGCTAATTATATATATATACACACACACATATAAATTTATAATTATAATTATATATATTCATACAGACACATATATATTTATACACACACACACACACATATAAACATAGACATATAAACACACACACACACACAAATATATATATATATACATATATATATATTAACATATATATATATATATATTAATATAAACATAATATATACATATATATATAATATACATATATATATATATATAATATACATACATACATATATATATATATAAACATGTATATATATAATATAAACACACACACACACATAAATAAAATATAAACACACACAAACACACATATATAATATAAAATATAAACATATGTAAAATGTAAACATATATGTAAAATGTAAACGTATGAGGGTTGGTTATGGTGTAGTCCAGTGCTATGTTATGGAGGTGCTCAATGTGGCAATGACTTCGAGGTGATGGATGGTATAGAGATCGCGGCTTAGAAGACATGCTTGCTTTGTAGTTAGAGAAGAAGGAAATACTGGATTACATGAATCAAGAGGTAGCGACCTGAGGATTTCGCTACATCATGGAGGTCTGTAAATAAGTAGTGACTATAGTTTGAGGCTTTATTAGCTTTGTGACATAGTGTTTTGCCTATGTTGCAGCCTAGTGTTGTGGAACTACCACAAATACCCCTTTTATCAGTGATGGAAATCGCTTTTATCAATGCTAGAAAAACGTTGATAATCAAAGCGCTATTAAAAGGGGTCCCTTTTATTAGGGCTAAAAAAATTGATAAAAGTCAAAAAAAAGTAAAATCATTTTTTTTTCTTGCAAATTAAAAATTCGGAGGTGGAGACCACCCCCTTTTATGAGCACTCAAAGCCCCATCCCATCTTTTAATAATGCTCATCTATCCCCCCCCCCCTTAACAGTGCTAGGCCACCTGCTTCACACATCCATGTGCCCCTACCTTCTCTAGGTTTTAAACCTGAGACCCCCTCACAGATATGCACCTTTACCACTACTCTATATTATTTTTTTATTTTATGATATATCTATTTATTTATATATTTCATTACATTATATATATATATATATATGTAACACCCCGACCCCTCTAGGCTAGAGTCGGTGCATTACTTGTGATATTGGCATGGTTAGAAGGAATGAAAATCCCAAAGGAATGACCAGTTTAGTAGTCTTGAAGAAACTAGACACATAGATGTAACTCAAATTACATTGGAAAAGGTTACAAAATACAATACATAACAAAAACTAAAAACCGCAACTATAAGAACTCAAAAAACGATCACCTCTTCATCACCTTTTGATGGAAAACTATGAAAGGGGTGAGCTCAAACGCTCAGTAAGGGTTACAAATAGCGGAAGCATGAATAAAATAATACGTGGATCATAATCAATCTGACATAATCAATATGGCATGGTGAATAAATGAAAAACTCACGCCATTAATAAACTGAGAATGAAACCGCATCCATAGATTTTGTCAGAGTGAAAACCTCATGGATAGTAAAAACTGATAATGAATAAAGAGAATGCTTATTAATTGGATGTCATGTATTTGTCACATGAAACCATAATACTGTTAAAAGGGTTTAGTTCTGTGGGTAGAAACCCGTCTGATTTTTGGAAACAAACTCAAAGGGTTTGTCGCCAACTGATTTGTCTCATGAGACATATCGATTCATCGAGGGGCTGTAGCGGGCCCCACCCGCCACTGCATGCCCAAATAATTCTTTATACATTGATTCAATACAAGAGGAATATGACTTTTCAATATTTGTATAGAGTATAGTATACAGATTCATCAATATTTCCATAATTAAAATAACTTTCTAAATAAACACCGTATGTAAAATGGTATACGGTTTAGACAACAACATATCCATGATATGAGATTATGGATATTTTATATAAATATAATTTCAAATGAAAATTGATCTCAAATGGGCTGTAGGTAAACCATGTAAGGATTATTAGGTGCACAATACAAAGTTAGTCACAACAAAATAGTAGTTGAGACAAAGTCTCTTACCACAATGTAATCGGTCGAATCATATGACCATAACATAATAACCCTCAAATGAATCATTGAATAACATGAATATAAAGAGAATCATGTTATTATATATCAAATGACATTACACATATACCAAATACAAGAAATAAGTGGTGAACAATGAAAATCTCACAGAAATGAAAGTGTGATGAGAAACCCCTTACAAACATTTCGGCATGGTAACGAGTGTTATTTAAAGGGATTAATGAGAGGTAAATGGGTATTCCATTATTTATATGTCACAAGGGAATTATGGGGGAGGTTCAAGAACATATCCCATCATTAGGAATTAAAAATAAAAGAGCACACCATAGGGGAGATTCTTGAACAAAAGTGAGAGAGAGGATCCCTTACCTTATTCTTGAAGGTGTTCTTGACTTGTTATTAAAGACCAGAATAAAAAAATTAGGCTTATTAATTCATTATTACATAACCTATAATATATTTAAATGATTTATTATAACCCTTTTTAGTTCATTCAAGGCCTTTTTTATTAGTTATAATGTTCAATTTCATTGTTCGGGCTTGTTTGATTACTTGTTTTTAAAATATCGGTTCACTTGTATTCAAGTTCAGATAAATATGAAAGATGGAAGTGGTTGTCCAGAAATGAAGTTATATGACATTACTGAACTTCCAAGAGATTACATGGTTTTAAATTTAATTTGGTTACTTAGAGTGAGGTCAAATTATTACATATATATAACCTTAGTGACAACCGTTTTGGTTAAACGGTGGGTTTGATTACAATGAACATGTTTTGATTTATAAATTAATACCATTTGTAAAAAAGGATTACAGAACTAAAAATTGGATATATTACATATATAATAATTTGGTTCAACCATAACAAAAATGGTTTCATGACCATAATTAAATATTATAAAAGAAATTGATAAACCGTTGTCCTTGAATGTGCTAAATTAGCACATCTCAAACGGTGCTTTCATTTATTCCAAATAAAGGGTGGGGAAAGGAGAGAAGATAATGAAATATCCCATTAACATAAAAAAATCCAGTACATGTATGTTACTGGAGTTATCATACTATTTGGGTGAAGGGAGGTGAGGAAAGAAACAAAAAGAAAAGAACTTAAAAGAAATGAAGGAATTGGAAAGAGGAGTTTACCTCTTGAGACTTCCTCCTTTGAGAACCTCTTAAGGGGAGAGGTTTTGGTATTTTAAAGAGTCTAGGAGATTTTTTATGTGTGGGAGGATCTTTGGGAGATATTTGGGCAGAATATTGGCAAGGCACAAGGCATGAGAGGAGTGAATAGAAGAGGGAGTGAATGTGGGGTTTTATAGTGGAGGAGAGATGAGTTTTCTTAATATAAAATTCATTAATTTATTATTTCTCCATAAGACAAGGAATAATTAGTTTTATATGACCAAGAATAGTAATTTTATCATGTGAATACGAATCAATTGGTCTTACATCAGCAGATCATCATCAATGACTCAATTAATCTATTATTTAGCACTTATTGTGAATTATCAGATTTTACTATTCATCAAAAATTCAAGTTTTTCAGAAAAATACAAAAAAATCACCCTAACCATTTTTTGATGTGTAGAATCCAAAAATGAAGTCCATTTTTCAAAAATAATTTCCCAAATACGATTAATTAAATATTTAATTAAAATCATTATTTAATCGAAAAATATAAACACTTGAAATATTCAACTTCATTTTTAAGGTGCCTAAATTCACTTATACACTCAAGAGTATGGATACCATTCATAAAAGTCATATTACTATTCATAAGGGTAAGTTAATATTCATAAGGGTATGTTACTATTCATAAGGGTAGGTTACTATTAATCAAAAATTAAGTTAATTCTATCAGACTCTAAATATCGTCTTGATCACAACCGTGTATGTTAGATTTTTAAAATTCAAATCACAGAGCTGAAAAATTGAAGTTTAATGGCTATATTATGGATATCTCCTATAAGTAACCATGTTTTGTTCCATATAGGCTCAGTGATTCATTAAATATAGGCTATAACTAGATTTTATTTAAGAGAAACATACCATGAAGTGTTTGGGGTGCTACAATATATATATAATTTTTTTAAATACATACATAAAACATGTTTTGTGTGTGCGTGTCTTTATAAATACATACATACAAACATATATACATTTATATATGTGTGTGTGTCTATAAATATAATTATACACATTTATATTCATTTAAATATGTTATATATTAATATTTATATACATATACTAGAATATATAGATAAATATAAATTTGTTTGTCAATACGCACATACAAATATATTTTTATGTATATAAACATTAATTATATAGGTATATAAATATTTATACATTTTTATTTTGAAGAAAATGGATATTATATTATATTTAGTTATAGTTTATATATATATATTAAGATATTTTATATGTAAATATGTTTACATATTTATTTATAAAATTAAATTTTTATGTGTGAATATATACAAATATGTATATATGTTTATATATTTAATTATAAATAACAGTATGTAAGAACCCTATTTTTCTATGAGGTACAGATCCTTTTAATATTTGATTTAATTTCTTAGTTTTGAGCTAATGTGAATTCCTAGTAAGACTATGGAGGAAATGAGGGTTTTTGAGGCTTGTTCAGAGCCCAAAACCCCAACTGGTGGAAGAAACAGATGGGCTACATAGTTAATAGAAATAGTGTCACCCAGTCTTCATAGTTCCTATTAACTGTGTAGGGTGTTTCAGTGAGAATAAGAGGGTCGCACAGTGTTCCCTAACTATGCGACCCAGTCTTCATGACCATGAGAAAGCTCTACAGTTTTTAACAGGTCCAAATAGCACAGTTGGCACACTATTACCCAAACCATGCTCATAAACCGTGTGATTCCCCTCTGATTGTAGGCAATGCATGGTTGGTGCACAATTTGGCCAACTATGCCACCCTTGTGAATTGGGTAAAATGACTATTTTTTCCTTAAGGGATTATATGTTTAAACTCTTTCCTTTATTATTTCTAGTAGATAATTGTCTCTATTTTTTCATATTGAAGCATCCTCATGCCTTCACCTAGGTTTCTCGATAATTCTCCCATCTAGACTCTGAATAGATATCCATTCATCTCATTAGATATCCACTAGTAAGATCTCCACCCCTTAGGCCCCTTTCATTATTCTTGTTTATATCAATGACACTATTTTGGTGTGAACTCATATGGACTATTTTCAGGTCATTTGTCTATTTTATCATGTTCTTTTGATCTGGACCAAACTAAAGGCCGATACTGGATGAGTTTTTCTCTACAGGCTTATGGTAGGTGGTCTAGTAATTATCCCTCAAGTGTTGTTGCCTTATAATATGTTTTGTGATACCGAAATCCAGATTCTCCATGCGTTACCTATAAAATACACTTAATCCTCATTTAGATTGATAGCCTTTCTAGAAATTACCTAGTGTCTCTTTTTTCATGTTGGGATAGGTCCTCATCATCTATTTCTACCCCTTAAGGTGTGCCTATGAAATTTCCTTTATTATTATAAATTTTTAAGTGACCAAACCATCTTCTACATGTTTTTATCATGAATCCTAATTGTGATGACTATAATTAATTGAATTAAAATTAAGTGGTACGACCACATCACTTGTATAAATAGAACAATGGTTGCACCCTTGTTAAAGAATAATGTTAATAAAATATGAGCTAACTATTGGTTATTCCTAAATCTATAGATTTCTTACTACTTTTATGAGATATGGGCATGAAGTCCCTTACTCTTATGACATATGGGAATAGAGACCCTATTTTATTAGATACACGCATGAATTACTTATACTATGATAACCGGGCATGTCATCCCTATATTGTGATACTTGGGAATCAAATCCCTTACATATGTAACACCTGGGAATGGGAACCCTTATGGATTATGATAAATAGGCATGAAAGCCTTTATGAATTATGACAAATGGGTATGGTGACCCTTATAGATTATGAGAAATGGGCATGAAAACCCTTATGAATTATGATAAAAGGGCATGGTGACCCTTATGGATTATGATAAATGGGAATGGAGAACCTTATGAATTATGATAGATGGGCATGGTTTAACCCACTAATATGATACTCAGGAAGGGTATCTCACTTTCTTATGATACCCGAGCAGGGAGTCCCATCTATTTATGATACTTGGGCAGGGCATCCCTCTTATTTATGATGACTGGGAATGGCATCCCCTAACACTTGAAAAACTCATGCTATTACCCATGGATGCATGAGTTAAGCCTCATGTCTAGAATAGTATTAGTATCCATATATATGGATTTATATGTCACTATATATACAGACCATATATATGTATACATATGGTTACTTGTTTAGATATTATCCGGCACGGGCTGAAGTAGGTAGTGTCAGCTTGATATCCTTTAGGAACCATAGAAGACCCTTTATAATTTTTCTTACTACTTACCATTATATTTTCACACTTCTCATATTATGTTCACTAACTGGATAATTATAGACACCTTTGGTGGTGGCCTACAGAGTTTATCTCACACCCTATCCGGGCCACCAAAGGTACCTAGGCTGATTATGTGGAAGCAAACAGGGATAGGGGAAATCACCCAGTTGTTGATACTGGATTTATTATAGTATTGGATTAGGGAAGCATAAGACCGAGCTATGGATCATGATTCTATTGAAGATAGTCTTTTTGGTCTTTTGTTATTTTGATACATTTAATGTATTAAATTCCTACTACCATGCCTATATTCTTACTTTTGATAGATACATGAAATTACATCATTTTCTATATGATACTAGATTTTATATTTTATGGATTGTATATTATGTTATCTAGATGTTTACCTTCTTTGGTTTAGTTTCCATTTATTATGGTTCTTCTACTTATCTATTTACTTAACAACTGTGCTACTATAATCATGAGGGTATAGTCTCCCCACTGTACCACCTTAGACACTCGTTACTAGTCTGCAGCCTAGAGCATATGGGGAGACACACTTGAGGCCACGTGACCCACCGATACGGGGAACCATTTAGTGAATTGTAGGATGAGATACTACAAAGTGGTAACAAAGGATTTATTTTCTTTTCCTTGCTATTTTGGGATACTAGAAAGGGGAAAGATGAATTTTTGGGATTTATTCATGAGCACTTTCCTAATAGTAGCTAACCCACATATAGTGAAAATCTAAATTATCTCGGATGGGACATGTTGTTCTGGTTTATGCTTATTAAAGTTGATTTGATTCCATCATTGGTTGACACACATGATATGTGATGTTTATTAATATTATGATGTTGGATTATATTTTATCCTTGGCCCAGTCTAGTAAGGAAGCATTGATCATGCGTCATTTTAGGAACCTTATAGGAATAATGTTTCATGTATTATGCCATGCCATGTAGGATACATTTCTTGACTGCATGATACTTATTGTATGTGCCTTGAATGATATATTTGTTATAAATCTAACATTTCTACAGGAAAAAGGAGAATAGGTAATAGGTTATTAAAGTTTCTATATCAACCTAAATGGTGTTTTCCTATATAGTTTGATGATGTCACCTTAATTAACTAATTTCACATGTTTTGGTTATGATACTAAGGTTACATAGACTAAAAAATTAGTTTATTTGAGATACATTAATTTTATTTTTAATCTAAAGAGTGCATGTAGCTCTATATATTGGGAATGATGATTCATATAGTCAAATAATCTCATGTTACCTTTTACATTCTGCTATCAAATGTAAAGGTTTGGATGAAATTAAATGAACTACCAATTACAATTTACAAAGAATGTATTTTTATAAATTGGGAATGATACTTTAAATAACTAGTATGTTATCTAAATAAAATAATTGTTCAATATTTAATTTAAATATGGTATTTGTTAAATAGGGATACCAATTAAAAATTAAAGGGTGTTTTTCTCTATAACTTTAAATTGACAGTCCATATACTGAGACCCTTATAATAAAAAACAGATCTTGACCCAAAAACGACCTTAATAGTGGGAAGTAGGTCATGTCTCTCAGGTTCTTTTTGATCATTCCTATCACCAAGACCAGACTTTAAAAGAAGGAATAGGGGAGATAATTTAAGATAGGAAAGCTTATTCCTATCCTACAAATGTATCTATGAACCTTAAAATTATCAAAAACTATTCAAGTAATGTGTTTTGCATCTATAGAGCTATTCCACCATGATGTCCTCAAGTCATGTGCTAGGAGGGTGGTGACGACCATGCTCTAGAGGTAGTGGGACCTGAGCCATTAGTGATACCTCTTGTAGTGACACCTGTGGAAACACCTCTTATCCTTGATGTAGGAGATAATTTTTGGTTTCTAAGGGAGTTTCTGTGACTTATGTTGACTATATATCAAGCTCCAAAACATACACCTTCTATGGGATAATTGATACGGGAGTTTTAAAAGAAACATTCAACTATTTTTAAGGGGATGGTAGCCCATAGGTTGAAGAGTTATGGATTTATAAGGTCTTATCTATCTTCAATCATCTTGAGACTCCTCCTGAGATGAGATTGAATCTCACTACTTATATGCTTTGAGAATCCACCAAGCATTGGTGGGATATTTTGAAACCGGTAGGTACATACCGAGAAGTGATTTAAGGGATTTACAATCTAGATTACATGACTATTTATTATATGAGACCTTGATGGATGATCATTCTAGGGAGTTCATGAACTTGTAGTAGGTTTCTATGTCCATTATGGACAATTCATATCATTTTACAGAGCTTCAATACTTTGTGACAATCTATACCGATGATGATCCAGTGAAAGAAAAATGATTTGAGAATGAGATTAGGAATCATATTCGATCCTAGGAGAACATTTTTTGGTTGAATACCATGTATGATATAGTAAAAAAAATCTCTCATCACTGAGTGAAACCTGAGGGAAGCTGAAGGTGTGGGCCAGAGCGATTCAGAACTGAGATAGAGAAGTGGTTCGACTAGTGGTTAGAAAAAACTCTTTGAGGATACACGTGAGAGAAGAAGTAGCCAGGTGACAACCAATGATAGTTACATGGGAAATCACCAATGTGGGAATCTAGGTCATAAGAATCCCAAATGTCATAGAGGCCCCATTGAGTGCCGATGCTCTGGAAAATTGGGGCATCTTTAGTGTTTTTGCAGGACCATCCCATATGTTCCTAGTGGGAGAGGATCCATATTAGCTCCACCTCAAGGGGTGGGATTAGGATCAACTTGATAGTAACATAGTTAGAGTACTACTGGCCATACATGTAGAGGAAGAGGTCATGGAAGAGGTATCCAGGCTTCATATACGCAATGCCAGCAGAGCATACCCGCTGACTTTTTTGGTTTACCACATGAGAGAGAGGTGGATTTCTCTATCAATATGGTTCAAGGAGATGCATCAGTTCCCATTAATCCTTATAAAATGTACACTAATGAGTTTTAGGATCTCAAGATATAGATGGTTTACTTAGAAGCTAAGGGTTTTATACGGCCTGATACTTCTCCCTGGGGTTCACTGGTCCTTTTTCCCAAAGAGGATGGAACCCTGAAGCTTTGCGTGGATTATCAGAAGTTGATTCAACTTAATGTGAAGAACCGATATCATTTTAATCATATAGATAACCTATTTTACCATCTCATAGGAGATATAGTTTCCTTAAATATCGATATAAGATCATACTATCATCATGTGTGAGTCTGGTCTTCAAACATACTGCATACAGCTTTACAAAGTCGGTATGGTTTATATGAGTATCTCATTATGCCATTTGGTCATATGAAAATGCCAATAATTTTTATGGATATAATGAATTGATTTTTCCACCCATTTTTTGATACATTCATTGTAGTCTTCATAGATGAAATCTTAGTGTATTATCATACTCGACACGACTATGACAAACATCTTGATATCATTCGGAATACACTGATATATCACCATATATATGATAATATGACTAAATTATACTTTTAGATCAATAAGGTGCACTTCCTAGGTCATATTATCTCATAATTTGGATTATCAGTTAACCCAAGAAGGGTGAGTGTTGTAGTTACCTGGGAGCCTCCCAAGAACATGTTTGATATAAATAGTTTCATGAGGCTAGATAGATATCAAAAGAATTTGATACATGAATTCTCATGCCTTATGAAACATCTTACTGGTTTAACTAATAATGGTGTAAAGTTTTTGTGGTATGAAGTGTTTGAGAAGGCCTTTTAGAAGCTGAAAGGAAGAATTACTTCGACACAAATACTGATTCTTCCAGATCCTAGTAGTGAATATAC
The DNA here is from genome assembly GCA_963277665.1 of Viscum album. Taxonomy (NCBI): domain Eukaryota; kingdom Viridiplantae; phylum Streptophyta; class Magnoliopsida; order Santalales; family Viscaceae; genus Viscum; species Viscum album. The sequence goes on from OY728164.1 coordinate 1,357,874,378, forward strand.
AATTTTATGTGATGCAGCGTGCATTTATATGAGTGTAGTATTGATGTAGGAGGATAAATTCATTACATAAAGGTCTCTATATTTGACACCTCAAGAGTGTAATTACCCGACACATGAAATCAATCTTACAACATTTGTTCATTCCTTGCGTTGTTGAAGGAATTATCTGATGGTAGAGTGATTTGTGGTGTATACGGACCAAAAGAGCCTAAAATATATCTTTAATTAGCATGTCTTGAATATTAGATAGTGAATATGGATTTAATACATTCAGTTCTTCAACTTTGAACTTGCCTATATTCCTGGAGAAGCCAATGTGGTAGCTGATGCATTGAGATAGAAAACTCGGGTACAAGGCATTCAAGAATCTAGTGATAAATAGAAATTAATGGCCCTTCTTTTTAATATGCATCAAGAGTTTCAAGAGTATCATGAGAAGAATTTTATTATAGCCTTATTAGTTACCTCTTCACTCCTAGATAGGGTTAAGATAAGGCAGTTTTTCATATCCTAAAGGTCCAGTCCTATGGGAAAGTATTTTAGGTGAGGACCTGCCTCCAGATTAGTCTGTTGATGGAGATTATATCTTAAGTATTCATGGGTATATCTGGGTTTGTACAAGAATGTAACATGATCTAATGTGAGATTCCCATGCTTCACAATGGGTAGTGCATCTAGGTATCACCAATATGTATCATGATATGCCCCGTTAGTATTGGTGGCCCAGGATGAAACATCAGATAGAAGGTTTTATCACCAGGTGTTCCACCTGTCAGTAGGTTAAGGTAGAACATCAGTGGTCTGATGTATTGTTACAACCATTAATATTACCAAAATGAAAATGGGATGAAATTAGAATGGATTTTTTGGTTGGTTTATTGAGGTCACCTCGAGGTAGCGATGTGGTTCTGATAGTCATGGAATGACTGGAGAAGGTAGCCCACTTACTTCATATCTGGAAGACTTTCCCAGTTGATGAGATTGAAAGACCACGTGTCTATGAGAATATATTATTACAAGGGTTCCCTCATACTATCATTTCATATAGGGATTCTTATTTCATGTCAAGTTTCTAGAAGGTGTTATAGAGAGCTTTGGGTATGCAAGTATTTTTTAGCAGACCCTTTCACCCCCAAACTGATAGTCATTCATAATGTATGATACAAGTATTAGAGGACATGATCTGATCATGAGTCCTTGATTTTAGAGGTTATTGAGAGAATAATATACCTCTCATTTAGATTTAATACAATAATATATTTTAGGAAATAATTTAGATGTCTCCTTATGAGGCATTATATAGTAGGTTGTGTCATTCACCCCTATGCTTGTTAGAGGCAAGAGAGGTAGTGCTACTAGGTCCTTATCTCATGTAGGAGACTTAAGAGTAGGTTCAGTTGATCAGAAAGCGTATGTATACTACTCAATATAGATATAAATCATATGATGATCATCATCGATGACCTATGGAGTTTGAGGTTAGGGATCATGTTTTCTTACGAGTATCACCCAGACTTGAGCATAGACAAATACAGATGCAAGGGAAAAGCTGTTACCTCATTTTTTAGGCCTTTTGAGATCTTGGATAGATTCAGGATGATAAAAAATTGTTTGTTATTATTTTAGAGTTATTGTTTCATGCATGAAATCTTCCACATTTTACATCTTCACCATTATCATACTAACATATCTCATACTTTTGATCCTAAGGGCGTTGAATTGGATATTGATGCTTCTTTTGAAGAGTATCCCATACACATCATTGATCGAAGAATGAATGCTCTCTAATGTTATTATGTACCTTCATTATGAGTGCCATGACATAAAAACCATTTTCAATATGAGACTTGGGAGTGGGAGGCCGATGTATGTTCTCAATGGCCAGAGTTATTATTAAAAGACATTCTACCACCCTTAGAAGGGAAAATCAGGGATGAGTTCCTTTAAAGGGGGAAGACTATAAGAACATGGGTTTTCTATGAGGTATTAATTCTTTAAAATATCAATTTAATTCCTTGGTTTTGACCTAATGTGAATGCTTAGTAAGGATAAGGGGGAAATTAGGGTGTTTGAGACATGTTTGTAGCTTGGAACCCTGGTCGATGGAAGAAACTGTTTTGACACAAAGTTAGTAGAAACTATGATGCCTAGTCCACATAGTTTCTACTAACCATGTGGGGTATTTCAATGAGAAAAAGTGGGCCATACAATTTTCCCTAACTGTATAACCCAGGTCTCATAACCATGTGAAAGTTAAATAGTTTTTAACATATCCAAATAGCATGGTTTTCACATGATTAGTCAAACTATGTGCATGAACTGTGCGAGTAACCTCCTTAGATAGCAGGCCATGCATGGTTAGTGCACAGTTTGGCCAACCATGTAGCCAAACTATGTGACCTCAGCGAGTTGGGTAAAATGACCATTTTTACCTTAAGGGAATATATGTTTAAACTCTTTCTCCCTTTATTATTTCTAGTATTAATCCTTCTATATTTTCTCCCATTAAATAATCCTCAAGCCTTCATATAGGTTTCTTGATAATTCTTACATCCAAACTCTAAATCAATATCTATTCATCTCATTAGATATACACTAGTAATATATTCACTTCTTAATATCTTTTCATCATTTTTTTTTTCTATCGATGATTCTATTTTGGTGTGAGTTCATATTCCCTATTTTGAGGTCATTTTTCTATTTTTTCATTTTCTTTCGATTTGGACCAAACTAAAGGGAGAAACTAGATGAGTGTTCCTCTATAGGATTAAGGTAGGTTGTAATAATTATCCCTAAATTATTTTTCCTTATACTATGTGTTGTGATTCTGCATGTCAGATTCTTCGTGTGTTCCCTATAAAATACATCTAAGCCTCATTTTAATTGATAGCCTTTTTAGAAATTACATAGTATCCCTTTCTTTATAATAGTATAGGTCCTTGTCATATGTTTCCACCCCTTGATGTGTGCCTATGGAATTTCCTTTTTATTATAAATGTTTAAGTGACAAAACCATATTCTATATGATTTTTTGTGACTCATAATTGTTTTGAATATAATGGATTGAAATTAAAGTTAGTGGTATGACCACATCACTTTCTTAAAAATAACAATGGTTACGCCCTTGTTAAATAAGAATGTTATGGAACTATGAACTAACTATTGGATATTCCTAAAATTGTATAATGCTTACTAATTTTATGAGATACGGGCATGAAGTCCCTTAATCCTATGACATACAGACATATCAACCCTATTTTTATTAAAAATAGGCATGAAATCCCTATACTGTGATACTCGGGCATGGTGTCCCAATAATGTGATACTTGGAAATGGAATCCATTACATCTGTGACACCTGGGAATGGAGAACCTTATGGATTTGATAAATAGGCATGATGACCCTTATAAATTATAATAAATGGGCATGATGACCCTTATGGATTATGATAAATGGGTATGATGAACCTTATAAATTATGATAAATGGGCATGGTGACCCTTATGAATTATGATAAATGGGAATGATGACCCTTATGAATTATGATAGATGGGCATGGAGGCCCTACTAATATGATATTCGGGAAGTGTTTCCCACTTACTTATGATACTTGAGTAGGGAATCTCATCTATCTATAATACTTGGGTAGCACGTCCGTCATATTTTTTATAATTGGGCATGGCGTCCCTTAATATTTGAAAGACTCTTGATACCACCCATGGATGCCTAAGTTACACAACAATTATAGACTATTATAAGTATTCATTTATATTGATTTAAAAATCACTATGTATATAGACCATATATATGTATACATATGGTTACTTGTTCAGGGATTATCCAGCACAGGCTGAAGCAGGTAGTGTCAGCCTAGAATCCTTTAAGAACTAGGGCCAAAACTTTATATATTTTATTACTAATTACCATTATATCTGCACACTAATAAGATTATGTGAACTGAATAGATAATTATAGACATTTTTGGTAGCGACCTACTGATTTTATCTTACACCCTATTTGGGCCACCAATGGTACCTGAGCAGATTATGTGGATTCAGATAAGGATAGGGGAAAACATACAGTTTTTGATACTTGATTGATTATAGAATGGGAGTAGGGAATCAAAGGACTGAGCTATGGCTCATGATTCTATTAGAGATAGTCTTTTTGGTCTTTTTTTATTTTGATACATGTAATGTATTGCATTCCTACTTCCATTCTTGACTATTTCATTTTTATAGGTACATGAAATTACATCATTTAGTATATGATACTAGATGTTATATTTGATGGATTTTCTATTATTTCATCTGGGTTTTTACCTTCCACTATTTAGTTTCCATTTATTATTCTTCTAATATTTATCTATTTACTTCACTATTGTGCTACCCTAATCATGAGGTTATAGTCACCCCATTGTACCACCTTGAACCCTCGTTACCAGTTGACAACCTCTTTGGCTTACAGGGAGTCATGCTTGAGGCCATGTGACTCATTATAGGGAACCATTTAGTGCCTTCTAGGTTGGTATGTTATATAGTGAAATATGAAAAATGATATAATTTAAATGTCATAATATCCATATGATGGAAATCCTTTAGAATAAATTGATACTCCACCAAAAAAATATAATAAGACTCCCTTAAATGAGGATGAAATTCCATCAACTATTAAAAAATGTGGGCACCCCAACAAAAAAATCAATTTCAGAGGCCTTTTTATAATTTCCATATCCAACTCCTAATCACCAATTTGGTGTTTATATAACACCCCCAACCCAAAATCCACTATAATCGATTCCTTAAGCTGGATCACCACATGACCTCAGGCGTGCCTCCCCATATTCTAGAGATTGTTGACTAGTAGCATGGTTCTAAGTAAAAACATGGGGAGACTATACCTGCTTATCATAGTAAAGCCACAAATAGAAGTAATATCAATAGATGCAATAACCTACAAGAACGATAAAGGGACAACATACAAAAAAATACAAAAATTAACCAAGTAACACATGATATATCAATATAATGAATACACTACATGGTAGGTAGTCATACAAAAAAGTCCCAAAATATAAAAACCATAAAAGAACCCAAACATTCTCCTGAGTCCTAACCTGGTCCTGACATCCCATTCTCCAACCCATAATCCCATGTCCAAACTAATTTCTGGGTCCCTGTCCTAAAATCATTCCAGAAAAAAATTAGCACATTCTTGAGTACCTAAATGCCATGGGGACCCAAGTAGGGTGTGAGTACATCTCATTAGGCCACCACCAATAGTGTATAAAGTAATAATCAGTCTGTAAAATAGTTTATATAGTAAATAAATGTGTAATAAGTAAGCAAGGTGAAAAAAGAAATCATGATTCACATCTACACAATTTTAAATTTTATATTCTTATCTTGTAGGTTATATAGTGTTGATTAGACAACAAAATTAGCCTCGATCATGTTGGGAGCCTAAACCATAACATAAAAGGGGTTACCCACAATTTTAGTCACAACATGTTGTTTACTAAAAAAAATTATCAACACTACACTAGATCATTGATCTAGTAATCAAGCCATAACATAAAAGGGGTTACACACACTTTTAGTCACGAAAGGGCATTTACAAAACAAATAATTTATCAACACTACCCCGAAACCTTGGTTTGATAATCAAGCCATGACCATACATTTGGGAGCATATATCCTTAGTCTGAAATCCTAAACCATGGAAATTTTAAGGTCATAGAGCCTCATCCCCACATCCTAAACCAGGAAAACATTAGTTTTCCTAGAGCATCAGTCTAGAACAACCTAAAAATAATAATCCTCAGTCCCTAAGTTAGGATCATAGATCCCTAGTCTGATATCCTAACTCGAGAAACACCTTGGTGGGTCTTAGATCATTGGTTTATCCCGACCTATGGGATTAGAGCCTCACTCCAATGCCCCACTCATACAACTTACCATAAGGACATGCTTCTTTAACCATTTATCACATTTACCCATATATTATTTCAATTATTATGGTCCCAATGGACCTTTAGAACTAAATAGTGGCATAAAACACAATCAAAATACTCACCTAAAATCATCTTGAATCCACCCTTTAAAACATGGGTCTTCCTCTTTGAAAGACTAAAACATGCCCCAAGGATTTTATTTTCATTTCCAACCATTAAAAATAGTCATTAAAAATTTTCAAAAAAAGGGACCACACCCCCATTTCAAATCATCATTAGAAATATAATAAGAAAAACCCTTTTCAAATTCCTTGAGGTCAACACCTCCTTTTAAAAAATTACCCACTTTCAAAACATAATATTCCATCATTGAAGCCCAGATCATAGTCTAACATACATATTGAGAATGAAATTGTTTCAATATCAAACGATCATATACTTTTATTCTATTCAACCATTGGTTGAATTTACAATTAGGATAGAAATTTTTTTTCTACCATCTTCTGATTAGTTTTTAATTGCATAATCTAAAAATTATTCCAAACCCTTGGCATAATAAGGTGTATTTCATGGTAAATTAACTAAACTTTTATCCATAGGTATTGTATTATCACTTCTATCCCTATAAATTTAGATATAAAGATATAAATGGTTATTCAAACAAGTACAATCAAAATTAAACATCATCCAACTTCATCATTGACCAGGGTAGGGTCTTAATTCAACAAAAAACAAATTAAACATAAAAATGATTAAATCTAACATGAAAAATCATAAAAAAAAATAAATTAATAAATATTACCTCTCGTAATAACAGGGTTGGATGTCATGGAATAAGTTCACTGAGCTGAGGAGAAAGGGAGATATATAGGGATAGGGGGAATCAAATCGAGACAGAGGTAGGAGGATAATAGGGTCATGAGTGGAATGGGGTAGAGATATTTCCACTGCCAGGGATTATAGTTACTGGGAAAAGGAGAAGAGGGGATGGAATTAGGGGTCACTGTCAAGGACTAGGTGGTTCGTCGTCGAGGATCAGGGGGGTGGGGGAATTCATAGGGATCAGAGGGTAGGGATGGGCGATCGTCATTAGGGAGAAGGGGTGGTTGGGGTCATGGGGATCAGAGGTGGGGAAGGGGTGGTCGTCATCAAGGATTTGGGGGTCTAGGTCACAAGGATCAGAGGTGGGGTAGGGACGGTCATCATCGGGAAGTGGGGGGGATCAGGGTCAAGGGTATAAGAGGGCCAAGGGAATCTGGTGGGGGGGGTAGGGGTCTAATTAGGGTATATTTTAAAGATTTAGTAGTGATTTATATAAAACCAATGATAAATATAAATATATATAAATGGTTATATTAAACCTCTACTATATTATACATTATATTTAATACTATTTTTTTAGTAGTGGCTATTTGAATCGTCACTAATAAACCTCCACTAAGACATCTTTTTTGTAGTGATTGTGTTGGAAGTAGGTAGAATTTTCAGCCTACTCACCACACCAATTAATTCTTTTCACGCACAAAAATACTCACAAACATTTAAGTCACTAGAAATACATACAACAATAGAATATATGGAAATAAATAATAGAAGAGATTGATGTGATTCAGACTAAGTCCTACACACATGGGGGAAACACACTACTTCTTGAATTTATTATAACCAAAATATTATAGGTGATACAAAAAGATTAAAAAGGATATTTAATCCTCACAAAATTATTATCTCCTCAATAAATTCCCAATTTTATCACACATAGTGTTGAGGTTCTACACACTTATGTACTAAGTGGCATCCAGTTAAGCTATTTTACCTAGTCCCCTAAAATCATAGATCACTAAACATGATTTCCTAGGCTTTATTACCAACCTGATGACCCTTCATCCCTATTGAAATTATGAACTTACAACACCTCACATTGAACCATCAGTGGATTCAAACTTCTAATGGTTTTTGAAGTTCCGAGGATCGAATAACAACTGAGAAGGGGGGTTGAATCAGTTGTTAAAATTTTTATAAGTTTCAAAAATTTAAGAAACTTAACCCTTGAAACCTGTTAAGATTTATTTACTTATCAACCTTTATCCATAAACTCAAGTATGCAAGAAGGTAAATCAAGAAAAGCACATGATATTTACAAGGTTCGACCTCAATAAGAGAACCTATGTCCTTGCCATAGCCACTCCTATGGGTCTATGGAAATCCACTATAATAAAGAAGTGAATACAACTTGTGCCAACTACCATTAGACACCTTCTATCTTCTGATAGGAAATATTATACTGACTCCCGTCAGTTTACAATGTTTCTGATTCACGCTCAAATTTACCCAAGAGAAGAAGGTAAGACGGTCCTTATAGTTTAACTTGGGTTGTCGAATCCGCAGAGACCTAAGAAGTAACCTATAGACACGTACATTATATGGACTATTTTTGGATATGAAGAGGACAACTTGGTTTGATTTTATATGGGTTTAAATTAACTCTAAGAGACTTAAGTGAATTCAATTTAAAAGAATAAGTTGATCCTATGTTATCGCTCGGGGTGGATTGGACGTATATCCTTTTCAAAGATTTCAATTTCTTATATTTGAGATGGGTTCATTTAAGAAGATAAAACAAAATCATCACTTACTAGTTCAATGCATACACCCTTTAATACTAATCACCTATACACTTGAAGGATCAATGTTTTGATCACTTCAAGGTAAAGGTTAGTATTAGCACATGAAGTGTGTGGCCTTAAATTCAACAAGGACGATGGAGTTTAAAATCATCAAATAAAAATCTCAATTTAAGAAGTGATTATACATTAATGGGGTGATAAATAACATCCAATACAGCCCCTTGATACTCCCTTGGATCAAACCATAAGTGTTTTATCCCTCCATTGATTCTATGGTTTCAATGGAAGCAGAAAGTAGACTCATGAGGGAGGACATGGAGAAGTAAAGAAAACAACAAAAATAAAATGATCACTCCACTGCTGTGTGAATAATTTCACAAGGTTTGGTGTGAATAAATTCACACCTTGATCCAACGGTATCAAAGTGATATTAATAACAACAAAATAAGAGTATAAGAAGAACTTTTATTAAGAAACTAAAGTTAATTGAACAACTTACATGTGAAAGACAAATTTGAGACAACAAAATTGCAGCATAACATTACAATTGATCAAAGCATCCGAGATCCTTCAATCCTCCAACACCACTGCCTTAAATAGGAATTTTTGATCCCTTGGGTCGAGCCTATAACATTCCAAGTCCCCTAAATTAATGTTGGTAGGCCATAGGTGGGTGGAAAGTAAGGGAGAGTTGATTTTTCCACCATTGACCCGGGGTGGCATCCAGCTTTCCTTCACCGAACAGACGCACTTGGAATACCTTCTAGATGGCCTCATCAGAGTGGGACATAGCATAAGAAAATGTAGCTCCAGATGTATTATAACCTTCTGTAAAATTTGGGCCCATTTGGAGTTGTGAATTACGATATATGATCATATTAGTGGACTGTTTTTCTGGGCCGCAGGATCTGGCCCAGAATTTTATCTCTAACTTGGACCACCTAAATGGACACCATGGAGGCCTAATTAGCATTGGATAATGACGAGTGATTTTTTACTATACATGTCTTCTAGAATACCACGAAATTTGGGATTCATTGGGCCTGTAATTTGGGTCCCACATTCTCATCAGTGGGCTGGTGTCCAATCTGCCTTCTCTAGAATTGCTTCCTTTCATCACAAAATATCCTCATCTTCTTCCATGAATTCTCCATTGATACCTGAATGAAACATGATCATATTAAAGTTTAAATCAATTTACCAAAATATAAAATTAAAATATGGATAATTACATTCCTTCAAATCAGATGAATCATTGGGTACTTCAAATGATGTTAAAAAATGTACCACATAATAGTGCATTTTAAAAAGGTATTACAATCATAATGTGAAATGATGTTCAAAGTGTAAAATAAACTAAAATGGTGTTTATGAATAATAGAGAACATGAATAATATATATATTAAAAATGAATATTAGCCTCATTTAGTGGCTAATCACACCCCCCAACTTGAGTTTTTCTAGTCCCGAGCAAAATATATCTCAACAATATGAAATTCGAATTCCCTTTTCCAAAAACATTTTAATACACAATGATCACAAAAAACCCTTATACCAAACAATAATGAAACCCATAAAAATATTTTAATACAAGATAGTTTCATAAGCAGATCCCAATCCCAAGCCCATTCCTTTGTTCAAATTCATTTCCATATTTCATCCAATATCAATTAAGTATGAGGATGTGTTGTGCATCACAATAGACATGGGGGTTCATCTTTATTCAAGGGGAAAATTACGGAAGCTCTAGGTGGAATAACATTTCAATATTAAGATGAGTATTCAATTTTTTTTGTATTATTCTTTTTTGTTTTTTTTTGTTTTTACAATTTTGCCATGGTAATTGAAATTGCACTCAAAAGAGTCAACCCCTGTAGCGAGACTTTGTCGATGACTCCCAGGATCAAAGACCTTAGGGAACCAAGTGAAGCCCACATACTCGGGAATCATATCGAGTTAACTCAGTCAAAAACAAATTCAAATTACCAAAAATAGAGATAAAATTACTAACTATGGGCCAGACAACTATGGAGTCACGATCCCCAAGTGCCGAAAGCCACACATTAGGTCATTTCATTGCTCTACGCGCAATTTTTTTAAATTTTTTTTAAATACTCATATTAAACTAAAATGATCACCAAACCTATGATATTTATTTAGAGGACCCCATGAACTTAAACTAATACCCCACTATCCAAAGGACGTGCATTGTGATCTTTTTTTTATTTGGATAAAAATATAAACGATGAAATATCACATTGGACAACCAAACTTTCCAAAATCTATGCTCATGAAATTATACAAGGATTAAAATCAGAATCAGGGCATGCTAAATTATTTGATATTCAGTTTCAAAGTGTGTAATGTGTATTACCATGTTAAAAGTTAAAGGAATTTTTCCTTCCATTTTCACAAAAAAAAAATCAAATAATTTTTTTTCACACAAATGCACTTTTTTTATATTTCATCTCCCCCCAACTTAAAATAACACTGTCCCCAGTGTTTGAAGAAAATAAAATTTAGAATGGGGTAGAGGCAAAAAAAGGGAGTTCAATAAGGAAATTGAAATATTAAGATCATGGAATGAAGTCACCTGGTGGTTGAAGTTTGATGTTCTTGCCGCTCCAATTTAGTCCTTTGATATCCATGTCACTTGCAGAGTTCCCTAGTGGAAAAAGGAAAACAAACAAACAAACAAAAAAAAACAATATATATATATATATAAGTAAAATATAAGTATATATATATATAAATTATAGAATAAGTAAGCACAATAAGCCGTAGGTCAGTGGTAAGCGCGCGCCCCTTTCTCCCTTCAGTCCCGGGTTCGAATCCCCGCGGCTTCGCCAGTTGTGACGGGGTTTGCCCCACGGCCTATAGCATGTCGCCTTTTTTATTTATTATTATTTTTTTATTTTTTTATTTTTATCTTAACCTACAAAATCATAAAAATAAAATAAAATAAACTGATGATACATTGTCTTCTTTTTAAATTTCTGGGTAAGGTATTACTCAAGGATCACACCACGTGACACAGATGAATATGGTGCTCCCCTTTCATACCCATACATATTCATAATATAAGAACATGTCAAAAGTCTATATTTTTTTAAATATAAAAATGATTAATTAATCCTATTTAAAATATAAAGTTGATTAAAACAACAAAATGATAGGAAACTTGAAAACCATGGGTTGCCTCCCATGAAACGCTTTGTTTAACGTCATTAGCTTGACTTGAACCCCCCAACTTATCCAATAACAACTTTCAAAATTTTAAGGACCACATGTTTCACCACTTCTACTAGGTTGAAATTGATTCTATGTTTAGAATTTGTTTCATGCACAAACCTCTGTTCTAAAATGAGCAGGTAAATCCAAGGAATATCAGAAATGACGGATTCAATTGCTTTTGTAGTATTTTCTAAGAAATTAAGAATAATTACCTCTTTATTGGTTTCAAGATAAGAACTGGTGAAAACTGGAAGTTTTTGGCTATCCCCAATGAATGGAAACTTAAGGGTGGATATAAATTCCTTTTGTTCAAGTTCAGGTAGGCTAAAACTCTCAAACATAGGTTGGGAATTTGAATTGAACTCAGTTTCATTTTCAAAATTTATCAACATAATTGGTTCATTTTTAATAGAAGATTAAACCACCAAATTGTAAAGACTAGTTTCAAGAATGGGTATGGACTCAAATTTTTTGATTTCTCTTAATGGTTCAGTGATTTGTGTTTTTGAAAAATCATCAATGGAGTTATATTCACGAGACTCAATCCATGATGTCAAATTTCCCTCTTGTGAATACAAAAAATCATTTTCCTCTTGATTTAAACACCCATCAACAATTCCATGATCCTCCTAATCTTCCCCAAATCCAAATGTTTTCTCTTCAGTAAATTCATAAGAGGTTTGTGGGAAACTAGACACTTCACATAAGGTTGTGGAAGGGACAGTTTGTGTAGGGATGGGTTCCTCACAAGTTTTAATGCTCTGTAGTTCTAGCCTCAATGAAGAAACCTCAAAATTCATTATCACCATTTGTTGACACAGTTTTTCAAGTAATGGATGTGGATTAGGATGGATAAGGGGTTGATCCAAATGGTCTATTCTAGGTGGATAATTAAGTTGTTGGAATTGCACAGGAGGGTGTTCAAATTGGCTTTGTGGGGCTTGAAACTCATTATATGTTGGAATGTTTTGTGGATAATAGGGGTAAAAACAATGTGGTTCATTAGGTTGTTGATGATCCCAAATTTAGAAATTAGGATGGTCATTATACATCACACATGGGGTTGGGTGATCAAAGTAAGGAGAGGTTCCCCTAGTTTGGATTTGTTCAAAAGGGTTTTCCATAGGAATGAAATTGGGGATGAGATTAGAGAAGTGGGGTGAGAAAAGGAATCTAGTGTCTAATCGAACTTACTTAGGTCCCCGGAAACGGTGCCAAAATTTGATTCTCACTCAGATTTACCCAAGAGAAGAAGGTAAGACGGTCCTTGTAGTTTAGCTTGGGTTGTCGAATCCTCAGAGACCTAAGAGGTAACCTATAGACACGTACATTATATGGACTGTTTTTGGCTATGAAGTGGCCAAATTGGGTTGATTTTAGATGGGTTTAAAGGAAATCTAAGAGACTTAAGTGAATTCAATTTAAAAGAATGAGTTGATCCTAGGTTATCGCTCGGGGTGGATTGGACGTATTTCCTTTTCAAAGATTTCAATTTCTTATATTTGAGATGAGTTCATTTAAGAAGATAAAACAACATCATCACTTACTGGTTCAATGCATACACCCTTTAATACTAATCACCTATACACTTGAAGGATCAAAGTTTTTAGCACTTCAAGGTAAAGGTTCGTATTAGCACATAAAGTGTGTGGCCTTAAATTCAACAAAGACGATGGAGTTTAAAAATCATCAAATAAAAATATCAATTTAAGAAGTGATTATACATTAATGGGGTGATAAATAACATCCAATCCATCCCCTTGATACTCCCTTAGATCAAACCATAAGTGGGTTATCCCTCCATTGATTTTATGGTTTAAATGGAAGCGGAAAGTAGACTCATGAGGGAGGACATGGAGAAGTAAAGAAAACAACAAAAATAAAATGATCACTCCACCGTTGTGTGAATAATTTCACAAGGTTTGGTGTGAATAAATTCACACCTTGATCCAACGGTATCAAAGTGATATGAATAAAAATAGAATAAGAGTATAAGAATAACTTTTATTAAGAAACTAAAGTGAATTGAACAACTTACATGTGAAAGACAAATTTGAGACAACAAAATTGCATCATAACATTACAATTGAACAAAGAATCCAAGATCCTTCAATCCTCCAACACCAATGCCTTAAATAGGCATTTTTGAGCCCTTTTATAGACCCTCAAACATTCCAAGTCTCCTAAATTAATTTTGGTAGACCATAGGTGGGTGGAAAGTAAGGGAGAGTTGATTTTTCCACCATTGACCTGAGGTGGCATCCAGCTTTCCTTTACCGAAAAGACGCGCTTGGAAGACCTTATAGATGGAAGAATAATAGTGGGCCATAGAAGAAGAAAATGGATATCCAGATGTCTTATAACAGGATGTAACTTTTGTGCCTATTTGGAGTTGTGAATTCTGAGATATGATCATATTAGTGGACTGTTTTTATGGGCTGTAGAATCTGGCCCAGAATTTTATCTCTAACTTGGGCTGCCTAAATGGACACCATGTAAGCAGAATTAGCATTGGATACTGAAGTGTTATTTGTTCCTATACATGTCTTCTAGCATCCCAATAAATTTTGGATTCATTGGGCATGTAATGTGGGTCAAAAATTCTCATCAGTGGTCTGGTGTCCAATCTGCCTTCGCTAGAATTGCTTCCTTTCATCACAAAATATCCCCATCTTCTTCCATGAATTCCCCATTGATCCCTAAATTAAACACGATCATATTTAAGCGTAGATAAATTTACCAAAATATAAAATTAAAATATGGATAATTACATTCCTTAAAATCAGATTAATCATTGGGCACTTCAAATGATGTTAAAAAATGTACCACATAATAGTGCATTTTAAAAAGGTATTACAATTATAATGTGAAATGATGTTCAAAGTGTAAAATGCACTAAAATGGTGTTTATGAATAATAAAGAACACGAATACTATATATATTAACAATGAATATTATCCTCATTTAGTGGCTAATCACACCTCCCAACTTGAGTTTTTCTAGTCCCGAGAAAAATATATCTCAACAATATGAAATTCGAATTCCCTTTTCAAAAAACATTTTAATACACAATGATCACCAGAAACCCTTATACCAAAAAATAATGAAAACCATCAAAATATTTTAATACAAGATAGTTTCATAAGCAGATCCCAATCCCAAGCCCATTCCTTTGTTCAAATTCATTTCCATATTTCATCCAATATCAATTAAGTATGAGGATGTGTTGTGCATCACAATAGACATGGGGGTTCATCTTTATTCAAGGGGAAAATTATGGAAGCGCTAGGTGGAATCACATTTCAATATTAAGATGAGTATTCAATTTTTTTTATTATTTTGTTTTTTTTTGGTTTTTTCAATTTTTCCATGGTAATTGAAATTGCACTCAAAAGAGTCAACCCTTGTAGCGAGAATTTGCCGATGACTCCCAGGATCAAAGACCTTAGGGCACCAAGTGAAGCCCACATACTCAGGAATCATCTTGAGTTAACTCAATCAAAAACAAATTCAAATTACCAAAAATATAGATAAAATTACTAACTCTGGACCAGACAACTATGGAGTCACGATCCCCAAGTGCCAAAATCCATGCATTAGGTCATTTCATTGCTCTAGGTGCAATTTTTTTTTAATTTTTTTTGAATACTAATATTAAACTAAAATGATCACCAAACCTATGCTATTTATTTAGGGGACCCCATGAACTCAAACTAATACCCCACTATCCAAAGGACGTGCATTGTGATCTTTTTTTTATTTGGATGAAAATATAAACGATGAAATATCACATTGGACAACCAAACTTTCCAAAATCTATGCTCATGAAATTATACAAGGATTAAAATAAGAATAAGGGCATGCTAAATTATTTGATATTCAGTTTCAAAGTGTGAAATGTGTATTACCATGTTCAAAGTTAAAGGAATTTTTCCTTCCATTTTCACAAAAAAAAATTCAAATCATTTTTTTTCACACAAATACACTTTTTTTATATTTCATCTCCCCCCCAACTTAAAATAACATTGTCCCCAGTGTTTTAAGAAAATAAAATTTAGAATGGGGTAGAGGCAAAAAAAAGGGGAGTTCAATAAGGAAATTGAAATATGAAGATCATAGAATGAAGTCACATGGTGGTTGAAGTTTGAAGTTCTTGCCGCTCCAATTTAGTCCTTTGATATCCATGTCACTTGTAGAGTTCCCTAGTGGAAAAAAGAAAACAAACAAAATAACAAAACAAAACAATATATATATATATAAAAGTAAAATATAAATATAAATATATAAATTATAGAATAATTAAGCACAATAAGCCGTAGGTCAGTGGTAAGTGTGCGCCCCTGTCTCCCTTCGGTCCCGAGTTCGAATCCCCGCGGCTTCGCCGGTTGTGACGGGGTTTGACCCATGGACTACGGCGTGTCCCCTTTTTATTTATTATTATTATTTTATTTTTTTATTTTTATCTTAACCTAAAAAATCATAAAAATAAAATAAAATAAACTGATGATACATTGTCTTATTTTTAAATTTCTGGGTAAGGTTTTACTCAAGGATCACACCACGTGACATAGATGAATATGGTGCTCCCCTTTCATACCCATCCATACTCATAATAGAAGAACATGTCAACAGTCTATATTTTGTTTTAAATATAAAAATTATTAATTAATCCTATTTAAAATATAAAGTTGATTAAAACAAAAAAATGATAGGAAACTTGAAAACCGTGGGTTTCCTCCCATGCAGTGCTTTGTTTAACGTCATTAGCTTGACTTGAACCCCCCAACTTATCCAATGCCAACTTTCAAAATTTTAAGGACCACATGTTTCACCACTTCTACTAGGTTGAAATTGATTCTATGTTTAGAATTTGTTTCATGCACAAACCTCTGTTCTAAAATGAGCAGGTAAAGCCAAGGAATATCAGAAATGATGGATTCAATTTCTTTTGTAGTATTTTCTAATACATTAAGAATCATTACCTCTTTATTGGTTTCAAGATAAGAAATGGTGACAACTGTAAGTTTTTGGCTATCCCCAATGAATGGAAACTTAAGGGTGGATGGAAAGTCCTTTTGTTCAAGTTCAGGTAGGCTAAAACTCTCAAACATAGGTTGGGAATTTGAATTGAACTCAGTTTCATTTTCAAAATTGCTCAACAGAATTGGTTCATTTTGAATAGAAGATTCAACCACAAAATTGTAAAGACTAGTTTCAAGAATGGGTATGGACTCAATTTTTTTGATTTCTCTTAATGGTTCAGTGATTTGTGTTTTTGAAAAATCAACAACGGAGTTATATTCATGAGACTCAATCCATGATGTAAAATTTCCCTCTTGTGAATACAAAAAACCATTTTCCTCTTGATTTAAACACCCATCAACAATTCCATGATCCTCCTAATCTTCCCCAAATCCAAATGTTTTCTCTTCAGTAAATTCATAAGAGGCTTGTGGGAAACTAGACACTTCACATAAGGTTGTGGAAGGGGCAATTTGTGTAGGGATGAGTTCCTCACAAGTTTTAATGCTTTGTAGTTATAGCCTCAATGATGAAACCTCATAATTCATTATCTCTATTTTTTGACACAATTTTTCAAGTAATGGATGTGGATTAGGATGGATAAGGGGTTGATCCAAATGGTCTATTCTAGGAGGATAATTAAGTTGTTGGAATTGCACAGGAGGGTGTTCAAATTGGCTTTGTGGGGATTGAAACTCATTATATGTTGGAATGTTTTGTGGATCATAGGGGTAAAAACAATGTGGTTCATTAAGTTGTTGATGATCCCACATGTAGAAATTAGGATGGTCATTGTACATCACACATGGGGTTGGGTGATCAAAGTAAGGAGAGGTTCCCCTGGTTTGGATTTGTTCAAAAGGGTTTTCCATAGGAATGAAATTGGGGATGAGATTAGAGAAGTGGGGTGGGAAAAGGAATCTAGTTTCTAATAGAACTTACTTAGGTCCCCGGAAACAGCACCAAAATTTGATTCTCACTCAAATTTACCCAAGAGAAGAAGGTAAGACGGTCCTTGTAGTTTAGCTTGGGTTGTCGAATCCTCAGAGACCTAAGAAGTATCCTATAGACACGTACATTCTACGGACTGTTTTAGGCTATGAATTGGCCAACTTGGGTTTATTTTAGATGGTTTTAAAGGAAATCTAAGAGACTTAAGTGAATTCAATTTAAAATAATGAGTTGATCCTAGGTTATCGCTCGGGGTGGATTGGACGTATTTCCTTTTCAAAGATTTCAATTTCTTATATTTTAGATGGGTTCATTTAAGAATAAAAAACAACATCATCACTTACTGGTTCAATTCCTAAACCCTTTAATACTAATCACCTATACACTTGAAGGATCAAAGTTTTGAGCACTTCAAGGTAATGGTTCGTATTAGCACATGAAGTGTGTGGCCTTAAATTCAACAAGGACGATGGAGTTTAAAAATCATCAAATAAAAATCTCAAATTAAGAAGTGATTATAAATTAATGGGGTGATAAATAACATCCAATACAGCCCCTTGATACTCCTTTGGATCAACCCATAAGTGGTTTATCCCTCCATTGATTCTATGGTTTCAATGGAAGCAGAAAGTAGACTCATGAGGGAGGACATGGAGAAGTAAAGAAAACAACAAAAATAAAATGATCACTCAACCGATGTGTGAATAATTTCACAAGGTTTGGTGTGAATAAATTCACACCTTGATCCAATGGTATCAAAGTGATATGAATAAAAATATAATAAGAGTAGAAGAAGAACTTTTATTAAGAAACTAAAGTGAATTGAACAACTTACATGTGAAAGACAAATTTGAGACAACAAAATTGCAGCATAACATTACAATTGAACAAAGCATCCAAGATCCTTAAATACTCCAACACCACTACCTTAAATAGGCATTTTTGATCCCTTGGGTAGATCCTCCAACATTCCAAGTTTCCTCAATTAATTTTGGTAGGCCATAGGTGGGTGGAAAGTAAGGGAGAGTTGATTTTTCCATCATTGACCCCAGGTGGCATCCAGATTTCTTTTACCGAACAGATGCGCTTGGAAGACATTCCAGTTGGCCGAATCGGAGTGGTCCATAGAAGAAGAAAATTGATATCCTGATTTCTTATAACCTCCTGTAAAATTTGGGCCCATTTGGAGTTGTGAATTCCGAGATATGATCATATTAGTGGACTGTTTTTCTGGGATGCAGAATATGGCCCAGAATTTTATCTCTAACTTGGGCCGCCTAAATGGACACCATGTAGGACTAATTAGCATTGTATAGTGAAGAGTTATTTGTTCCTATACATGTCTTCTTGAATTAAAAGAAATTTGGGATTCATTGGGACTATAATGTGGGTCCCACATTCTCATCAGTGGGCTGGTGTCCAATATGCCTTCTCTAGAATTGCTTCCTTTCATCACAAAATATACCCATCTTCTTCCATGAATTCTCCATTGATCCCTGAATAAAACATGATCATATTTAAGTGTAGATAAATTTACCAAAATATAAAATTAAAATATGGATAATTACATTCCTTAAAATCAGATGAATCATTGGGTACTTCAAATGATGTTCAAAAATGTACCACATAATAGTGCATTTTAAAAAGGTATTACAATCATAATGTGAAATGATGTTCAAAGTGTAAAATGCACTAAAATGGTGTTTATGAATAATAAAGAACATGAATACTATATATATTAACAATGAATATTAGCCTCTTTTAGTGGCTAATCAGTTTCATTAAATAACAAATGATCCAAACACAAGAATAAGAACTTTGTTGAAGCTGCTCCACAAATGATCACTCCGAATCTTCAGTCCGGTTTTATTGAATCCGATTTTCTGAAACCAGTATTCTCAAAAAGGTAATGATGATTATAATTTCCTTCTGCTAAAAAACTCAAGAAAAAATTCTTCAAGATAATTCTGATCTTCTTAGCAAGGTAAGATGATTTTGATTCTCTTCTTCTCAAACAATCAAGAAATATTTTTCAAGATGGTAGAAACTTTTCACTTCGAATTCTCCAGTGATCTACCTTTTTCACATGTGTGAAAGTTGCAAATGAGTGAATTTTCTGAGAACATATTTATAGGCAACTCAGAAAACAAAGGCGGGAAACTTGAAAATCTTTCCTGCTTCCTCAAATTTCAAAAACTCCACAAATCTCTTGCATTTAATCTTCAATATTTGACTTCTTCCAATCTCCTTAAATTTTGTTGAGATTTACGCAAAGTTGAAATTTGGGTTTTCTTGAACTCTTCATATCTTTCTCAGAATGATAAGATAGATCTTGGTTCTGATTTTCTCAGAAACTTTATCAGAAATCAAGTTTCGAATTGTGCACAAATCAGGTTTTGGTTTTGTCAACATGTTGCTCAAAATTGTCATTCCAGTTTTCTCAACATGCTACTCAGAATTGTCATAAGGCTCCGAATTTAGGTTCCGACCTTTTCTTGATCTTCCTTTGACTTCTTAAACTCTTCAATATTATTTACAAACCTTTTTTGTGAGAAATTTTTCTTTCTCTAAGGAACTTTTCCTTATCTAAGGAAGTTTGTTGTAAGAAACATTTCCCTGAGCTCAACAAAATCTTAAGGTTGCAGGATCCGAGTTTCCCAGCAACATGATCAGAAGTAGGATCTAGATAACATGTTAAAAAGTAGGATATAGGTTTCCTCATAAGTTTTATCAAAGTTCAGGTTCCGAAATTAGGTTCAGGAAACAGGTTCTGGATTTCCGGTTCAAGAAACAGGTTTTGGATTTCTGGTTCATAAAATAGGTTCTGAATTTCTGGTTCAAGAAATAGGTTATATATTTTAGGTTCAAGAAACAGGTTCTGAATTTCTGGTTCAAGAAATAGGTTCTGGATTTCTGGTTCAGGAAACAGGAACCGAATTTTTGGTTCAAGAAACAGGTTTTGGATTTCAGGTTCTGAAAACAGGTTCCAAATTTCTGGTTCAAGAAACAGGTTCTAGATTTCATGTCCAAGAAACTGGTTCTAAATTTATGGTTCAAGAAATAGGTTCCAAATTTCTGGTTTAGGAAACATGTTCTGGATTTCAGGTTCAGGAAATATGTTCTGAATTTCTAGTTCAGGAAATAGGTTCCGAATTTTCTCAGAATTTTTCTTAGTGAAAATCGTTAACCCACTTCACCATTTCTTCAAAAGCTTTTATCATGAAACTTTTCATGATATATGAGAACTTTAAGATCAGAAAATCATCGTCTGATTTTGTTTAGAAAGTTTGAGACACTTTCTTAACTTTTAACTTCTTATTTTTCAACATCATCCTCTTTAAGAAAATCTTCAGCAACCAGAAACTTCAACTTTATGTGACTAAAAAACATTATACAACAAAAATATTAGTTGTCGACAAATATAAAACTGTTTCAAAACAAAACACCACATAGGTTCTTCAGTTTTACTATCATTAGAGAAGTCCTACTTCCAATATCTACACCTCACATCCAACCCATCATTTGGTGCATGAAATTTTGGTGAACATAATTTTAATGGATGAAATTTTTGTAAAAAAAATATAATTTTCCTACCAAAAACTTCCCACTTGAATTTTATTCCAAGGATCCATGAAAACTATTCAAGACTTAGCATGCAGTATCATTCTCTATTCCATTTTTTCCATTCACCCAAGTCCTACTGTGGCTCAATGCTACCTATAGATCTCTTAGACTACAATATTGGTGAATATATCTATAAAAATTTGGCTTCCCACCATCTTCCATAGAAATAAATACTTATCCTTTGTAATATTTTTAATGAAATGATACTTTAAGTCAATATACTTTTTTCCTTTCATAGAAAACTAGGGTTTTATCCAGGTGAATCACACTTTGGTTGTCATAGAAAAGAATGCCCCATTCGACACTTCTTCTCAGTTCCTTTAGTAATTTATTTAACAAAACCATATCATTAATATATTACATTATAGCTACATACTCATTTTCTATTGAACTTAGAGTAATAATCCACTGTAACTTTAATGACCAGTTGATAATTGTTCCTATAAATGTAAAAAAACTCATCAAACTTTTCCTTGTATCTATGCAAACAATAAAATATGATTCCATGAACCCTTGCAGTGGATCATATGTTCCATATCACAAGGTTGTATCTATCATTCCTTTAAAATATCAAAGGGTCCTCTCCATATCCTCCCAATGCACTTTCCCTAGATTCACCAGGTACCAACTCATAAATCTCACTGCATGGGAAATGTTTGGCCATGTGAAAAACACTGCATATATAAATTTTTTAACTATTGGTGCATATGGGACTTTTTCCATGTACTTGGACTCAACTTTCGATATTGTTACCCATGACTTAGATAATTTAAAGTTAGAAACAAGAGGGGTATATACTAGATTACTTATATCCATCCTAAACCTTTTGAAGATCTTAGAGATATAATCCTTCCAAGACAAAACCAATGTTTTTGATTTCTTATATCTCTTGATTTTCATCCCCAAAATATTTCTTACCTATCCGAGATCTTTCATATAAAATATTCCAAACAAATCACACTTCAATACCCAAATTTTCTGATAATTCGGTCTGGCTATTAAGATGTTATCCACATATAAGTGAAATTTCATAAATGTACCATATTCCCATTGATTATAGTAATAAGACTGATCTTCATTGCACCTTATGAAATATTTTTCCAACATGAATGAATTGAATTTATGATTCCATTATAAAGGGTATTTATTTAACATATATAGGATTTTCTTTAACCTATAGAGTATTTTCTTCAGTTTATAAACCAAATTATGGTTCCATTGTACCAATAAACCTTTCTATTGTATCATGTAGATCTCCTCAAAATCAGCATGAAGGAATTAAGTTTTTACATCCATCTATTTGAGATACAAATATTTTTATTTTACCATACTTAGAATTATATGGATAGTATCATTATTATCTACTGATGAGAAGATTTATTATAAATTAACTACTTTCTTTTGATGGAAACCTTTGAATAATATATGTACCTTATAAATTCTCATTCCACTAGAATTTTTCATAATCCAATATACCTATTTTTTCTCCATTTCTCTTTTATCTTATGAAACTTTAGTCATCTCCCAATTTATTTTGAACTTTAATGAATCCATCTCTTTATTCATAGTTGAATCCTATTATTCCGAGTTACTGAGTGTTATCACTTCTTTATGGATTTCAGGTTCTCCTGCATCCATTAAGAGTAGAAAATTTATTTCATCCCAAAACCTTTGAACTAGTCTCCTAATTCTAGTTTATTTTCTCAATTGAATTACCTTCTCTAAACTACTCATCTCAACTCTTCCTACTAGTTTCGAATTTTTAGAGCTCGTACTTCTAGTGATCATGATACATATAATATTTTCATCGTTTTTCATGTTCGTTTCAATTATTTAATCACTTAAAATTTAAATATTTGAGATGATTTGTATTATTTTTGTATTGTTGGTTAATTTTGGCCAAAAATATGAAAATTTACTAATTCTATAAATTTAACAGTTTTCTGCCACTTTTGTATTTCAAGCATAACTTTTATAATATTGATCTAATTAGAGTGATTCTTTTTTAGTACTACTTTTTTCCATGGGATTCATCTTCTTATTCTAGAACTATATCCAAGTTAAACTTACACATTCCCAAAGAAATCAATCAATTTGAAAAATATTTCTGGCTGACAGAATGGACCCCACAATAGTAAATGTGTCATAACTCAAGATAAGTACCTCCAAATGAGGTGATTACAAATAGATTTGAAATAGGGCTTGAATAAAAATGTTTAAATAAAATTTCTCAAAGAATTTACTTCATTAAGGTACCATTTAATACACCAAATTATAGGAATTTGAAGAGTATATTCATCCATAAAACTGTACTTGATTAATTAGGGCATAAATTTCTATAAAAGAGTCCAAATAAGTTGATATTTTTATGAAACATTTAAAAGAGAGATACGAAAAAAAATTATAAAGAAAAATTCTCAATAATTGACCATTTACTATGTGAAATAAACTCAAAATTTTGGTGGATAGAAACTAGACGAAAAACTTTCCACAACTCGACCCTATAAATATGTGCATCCACTTCCATTAAAAGGTGTTGAAGAATGAGAATGAGGGACTGCAATAGATAATTGGAACCTATAATTGTTGTGTATTTTCTACTTTCTCTTTTATTAGTTTCATAATTTTCTCTTCCACCCCATGAAACTCTATTACCCTTCACATAGAGACGTAAAAATTTTGAGTGATCAGGGAAGGGAGAGTTTTCCATTTGTAATGTGGAAGTCTTGTGATTTAATTTAAAATAAATTTTTTTATTTAATGATTTCTATTTTTAGTGGTTCCAAATTTTATTAATGTGATTTCTTTTAGGTTTTTTTTGTCATTAAATTTTTACAACTTTGGTTTAAGTTCTTTAAACTACCTCTACCCAGTTCATTTTGTCTTGATCGAGCATATTGTGTTGGGTGGTGAGTGCCTAGTCATCATTGGCACATGTGTGAAATAACTGAATTTTTTCTATATTTATAATTAGAAAAAAATTCTTGATTCAGGATTTCCTTAGTATTTTGGGAATGATTTAATGAATTTTATTCACATGGGAGTGGTTTCCATTGCTTCCTTCAACCAAGGGTGATTAAAAACTTGATCGATGATTACTTTATTTATTTTTCAATTAGAAGAGAGGGGAACGATTTTTATGATCACTATACATTGAAAAATTTGATCCTACCCTGACCCACCAATTTCTTCATCAATTTGTGTTTAACCTTGATTTAATTTCTTTCTTTCTTTTTAAAATCAAATAATTTAAAAAAAACCTCCACTTATTTCTCCAATTTAAAGTGACAAACATGATTGTTGTGTGATCCTCTCTAGAGACAACATAGGTTGACCAATTTACTAAATTTTGAATTAGGAAATATTTTTTTCATACCCCATGACAAACACATTTAAAAAATTGGCACTATTGCTGAGGATGTGGTTCCTACAATATTTTTTTTTCAAATTGAATGACTAGAATGACTAACATTGACCCTTTCACCCTAGATCCTAAAATTGAATGAACCATATTAAATATAATTAGAAACCTTAAATTTCAATCTTATTTGAGGGAAATTTATCTTATAAACTCAAGTAAAACTTCAAGTGTCCATTCAGAGTATGTCATCATGGCTGGAAATCACAACTAAAACCTTAGAGACCTCTATTCACCAAAATTACTTAATCAAAAAAATAAACTTTTCATGACAAAGTTACAAAATTATTTTGAGATGAAAAATAACATTATCCCATTACATCTAAAATTTCATGGCTTGGTAGGAGAATACCCATACAAACATATTAAAGAGTTCACATATGTCTGCTATACTTTTAAACCTCGAGGAGTAGCTGAGGAGCATGTGAAGTGGAAGACATTACATTCTCATTGGAAAGAAATACCAAAGAATGGTTTTTTAGAATAAAACCAGGATATATGGATTATTTAAATGACTTACTAAAATTCTTTATGCATAGATTCTTCCCCAACTCTAGAAGAACATATATCAGAAAGGAAATATATGCCATCAGACAATCATATGAAGAAACATTTTATGAGTACTGGGAGATATTTAAGAAGATATGTGCCAGCTGCCACATCTGAAAATTGAAGAGAACCACTTCCTTGTTTTATTTTACCAAGGACTACTATATAATGAAATAAACCTTATGGATGAATCATTTGGAGGGGCATTGATTTACAAGTCACTAGAAGAATCCAAGGGCATGATTGAGAAAATTTCACAGAACTCACAATAGTTTGGTACAAGAGGTACAATAACAAGAGGCATTAATGAGGTAAGAACTTATCATCCATAATAATTATTAGAAAATAGGATTAAATAGCTAACCATTTTGGTGATATAGATGGCCTTGAAACAAGTGAGTGAGAAACAAACACCGACTAAGGTGTGTGGTTTATGATAATCACTTGATCATTTCACTGACCAGTTTTCTAAAGTATAGTGAATAGAAAGTTGTTAATCGGACATTAATCCATGAAATTTTCAAAAAAATAAAGGATGGAGAGATTATATTCAATTCCAATATGGATTTAAAAATTAGTAGAATCAAGTTAGACCCTCTTAACAAAATTAGATCCAAAACCAACCCCCATTCCAACATCAATTCCAAAATCCACCACCATTTCAATAAAGGAAATATTATAATTATTATTCTTACCACCAACCACCACTTTACAAATACCCTATGAACAACCATCCACCAGTGCACAACCTCCTGTTCAAAATCAGTAGTAGAAATATGAGTTTGAGGGGCTGAAAGGCACCGTAAAAGATTTGTCTAACAAGTTTGATAGTCTCATGGACTTCATGAACAAAATTTCTAGGAAAATCCCTTTACAAATGATCCTAAATCCCATGGATAATTTCATAATGATAATAATAATAAGTGGAAAAGAGCTCTCTACACTATAAACTCATGATCATAAAATAAGACCACCTATGATGAGTTATAATGAAGTTGGGAATTTTAAAAATTCTATGAAAATGAACCAAGAAGAAGAAAGGAAAGAGGAGGAGGATAAGGATAGGACGAGGAGGAAGAGAAAATAAATACCATTAAAAAGAAAACAATGGGATAATAAATACTTACCTCCCACCATTTCCATCAAAAATGATATTATCAAATATATTGTAGGAAGAAGTGCTTCAAAAAGAAATTATGGACACCTTCTAGAAAGAAGAATTTAATATCCCCCTATTGAATCACTCAAAAAAATTCCAAGGTGTGATAAAATTTTTAATGAGATTTGTTCCAAGAAGATTACACTTCAAGGGAATTAGAGGATCAACTTGGGAAGAATTATCTCAGCCCTTATCACACCACAGTTTCCAACAAAATGTCAAGATCCAAGGATATTTTCCATTCTATGCACCATTGGATCTTTAAATTTATATAATGATTTATGTGATCTAGGTTCTTCAATTAATGTATTTTCTCACATTGTATATACTTCTTTTCATATGAGATACTTGAATCCCTTAATAGTTGTGGTCTATAATGTGAATAAATCCACATTTTTTTCATTAGGGGTTCTGAAGGATTTTTTTATGAAAGTAAAATATCTTTTATTCCCAACTAAATTATATGTGCTGAATATAGAAGAATATAGGATCCCATCACACTCACCCATCATTTTAGGGAGAAATGTTTTAAAGGTATTCAAAAACATCATCACTTCCCATAAAGGGACACTCACTATGGAGTTTGAAGATAACATTATCCACTTCAATATTTTTAACTTCATGAGGCACCCATCAAATGATCACTCACTATTTTCACTCTCCCATGAAGTTGGTACTGAACCCATTGAACAATTAGGTATGTTCCATTAATTCTTAGCCTTAGGAGATAATTCTTCCATTGAAAATATCATGGAACATGTGAATTCCCATAAAAATGTAGATTCTAATTTCATGTGGGAAGAATAGGTAAATTTTGATTTATTTTATGATTTTTTAAATAATCAAGAACATCATATGATTTCTTATGGGAATAAGGTCCAATATTTAGAAGTGAGGAACTTTAATTTAATTTCATCCCTCGATCACCCCTAGATATGTAATTAAAATCATTCCCCAGTAATTTGAAATATATGTACCTCATAGATGGAGAGAAATTACCAGTGATAATTTCTAATAATATTTATAAAACATAAGAAGAATATTTGATTGAGATTTTGAGATATAATTTACAATAAGTAGGGTAGATCTTATGTGATATCATAATAAATAACCCAAAAATATACTCACATAGAATTCGTCTTGAGGGATATTCAAAACCTTTTAGACAACCCCAAAGGAAGCTAAATCCTACCTTGATGGAGGTTGTGAAGAAGGAAATTGATAAGATGTTGTAAGTTGGGATAATCTATCCCATTTTAGATTTATAATGGGTTAGCCCCATCCAAATAGTTATAAAAAACTGGCCTAACCACTATGAGGAATAAAAAGAATGAATTAATCCCTATGATAATTCAGAATAGTTGGAGAGTGTGAATAGATTTTAGGAAGTTGAATCAGTCCACTCAAAAAGATCATTTACCCATCCCATTCATTGAATATATGTTAGAGATATTGGTAGGTAGAAATCATTATTTCTTTTTAGATGAATTTTTAGGCTATTTTCATGTACCTATTTCTCCCAAGGATCAAGAGAAGACTACCTTCACTTGTCCCTTTATAAATTTTGAATACAAACGGATAACATTTTAATTATGTAATGGTCTAGGTAAATTTCATAGGTTAATAGTAAGAATATTTTCAGATCACATTGAAAATTTCTTAGATGATTTCATAGTTTTTGTAAATTATGTTGACTATTTTTTTGAAAAATATGGAAAACGTTTTAAATAACTACATTAAAAATAATCTTGTTTTAAATTTTGAAAAGTTTCATTTCATGGTTGATATAGGAATTTTCCTCAATAATTTAATTTCAAAAAAAAATCATTGAATTAGATAAATAAAAAATTGAAGTGATAAATTCATTTCCTTTCCAAACTTGTGTGAAACATGTTAGATCATTTTTAGGACATGTGGGATTCTACAGGAGGTTAATTAAATATTTCAATAAGATTCATATCCCTAACTCTAGATTAATTTTTAATGATGATGATTTTTATTTCAATTTTGAGTGTAGGTAATCCTTTTATGAGTTGAATAGTATATTGATTACACCACCAGTGATGCAACTAACAAATTAGGAAGAACTATTCGAGACACTTTGTGATGATTCTAACCAAGAAGTTGGAACAATCCTTTCTCAGTGAATTGAGGGAAGGCCAAAAGTCATTAACTATGCCTTAATAACCTTAGATGTGGTAAAATTAATTTACACAACCACATAAAGAGTTTTTAGTAGTTTTCTTTCCTTTATAAAGATATAGATCATATCTTCTTGAAACTAAAGTGACTATGTTTTCTGATAATGCAGATCTTAGGTACTTTATGGAGAAGGATGAAGCTAAAATGATTCTAGTGAGATGGATGATACTGCTATAGGAGTTAAACATAGAAATAAAATAAAATAAGGGAGCTAAGAACCATGTGGTTTATCACTTAAGTAGACTACCCAACATTTTTGAATCTGAAATTACAAACAAAGAACCACTGAATGATCACATTACAGGATGGAAGTTGTACTTGATTGAAGGAGAAGTTCCTTATTATGCTGACATGGTCAATTATCTGGTAACATCTCATGTCCTATTTCATTTAAATTCCCACAAAAGTCAAAAACATAAATATGAATCTAGATATTACATTTGGGATGATCCATTTATTTATAAGATTTTCAATGACTAAGTGATTTTAATATTGTTTATTGAAAGTGAAATTGATATTTTCTTTGATTTTTCCACAATTTAGCCTTTTGAGGACACTTTTGACCTCAAAATATTTCAATTAAGGATTTAAAATATAAAATTTATGATACCATCTTTTTTAAATATGCTCATGAATTTTGAAAAAGGTGTAAAAATTATTAGTTTTTGGGAAATATTTAAAATAGATAAGAAATAAACCAAAAGTCACTTATTTTTTGTGAAATTTTTGAAGTTTTGGGGATAGATTTTATGGGTCCTTTACCAATATCATTTTTATATTCTTATATATTTATTTTAGTTGATTAAGTTTCAAAATGGGTGGAAGAAAAATCCATCATGACTAATAATGCTAAATTTGTTTGTGATTTTTTCAGATCTAACATATTTTGTAGGTTTGGAGTGCCTATATCCATAATCAGTGATGAAGGGACTCACTTTTTCAATAGGATAATGGAGGATTTACTGAAAAATTATGGGGTGTATCATAAAAGATCAACTCCCTATCATCCACAGACTAATGGTTAAACTGAAGTGTCCAATAGGGAAATCAAATTAATTTTGGAAAAGAATGTTAAACTAAACAGAAATTATTGGAGCTATAGGTTGGAAGAAACATTATGGGATTACATGATAGCCTAAAAAACTGCAATAGGAATGAGACCATATAGGTTGATTTATGAAAAAACTTTTCACCTACCTATGGAATTGGAAGATAAGGAATACTGGGTTATGAGAAAGATGAATTTAGATCTTGAAAGCACAAGAAAAGAGAGAATATAATAGTTACAAGAATTAGAGGGAATTATAAGGGAAGATTTTGAAAATTATAAGATTTACAAAGAGAGAGAAAGAGTGGCTCATGAAAAGTTGATCCAACTAAAAGAATTCCATCCCGGAGACATGATATTGTTATTAAACTCAATACTCAAGATGATTCCAAGTAAACTTCATTCAATATGATAATTTCCATTGATAGTTACTCATGTATATCCTTTTGGTGTTGTGTAGATTATGAAGGATGGAGAACAGGATCCATTCACTGTTAATGAACACAGGCTGAAGAAATTCCATGGGATCTTTCCATCAAATGCATTGGAGGATATTACACTCCTCCATATTATTTATCAATAAAATCTATTAGGTATCACCTATCCTTTAAAATTTCTTTCTTGTTATGATTCAATTAAAAATACACTTGAATGAATTGAGAACACTACATAATTTATGTGTGAGGGAGAGGAACTTTGTAGTTTAGGATTTTTTGTAACACCCCAGGTAAATAAAGAATATGAAATCTTTATATTTATCTATATTTGTGAATCAAATATTAATATTACTTTAAAGGGGATGCTATGCTCGATGGCATACCCAACACGCAACAACGAGTTTCTTGGGAATCTTACGTTGCACTCTAATAATAAAATAATATTATTTTAAATGGTAGTTAACATGTAGCCGTTGTATTAGAGGGAATGGATAGAAATAATTAAAATATGATTATATATGTTTTTAAATGTTTTTACATTTATCCAATAAAATATAAAGGCATAAAATACGGAAAGAATTCAATTTTTGGCGTATATGCCCTAGTTTTCACTAAAGGTTCACTTATCGCCTTTTGATGGAGAACCGTCATTAAATATAGTTTTGTTCACTCTTATACATCCTTTTGGACCAAATAAAACTCTTCTTAAGAATTGGGACATCAAAATTTACTTTGTGTAAATTTTTGGTATCTTTCTGATAAAGTTCATTTTTTTAATGAATAGTGCAAAATGTTGTATTTTAATTCAAAACCTCTTTTTAATCTAATTTATTAATATGATTAGATTATCTTTTGAATTGGTTTTAAAGTGAAATTAGAATATATTTTTACCATTAAATCCAATAGTGGTCGTTGGAATCAATTTCACTTTGAAATCGGACTTAAACTAGTATCAATCTTTTGATACTTATTGTTTCATAAAAACACGCTATTTGCTCTGACAGCGGGAATTAATTATTAAATTAATTAATGTGAATTATATGTTTTGAATTTTGTAAAATAGACTTCATTTTTGAATTTGGAATATCAAATATAGCTTAGGGTAAAGTTTTGGTAATTTTCTGAAAAACTTCAATTTTTGATGAATAGTGAAACCACTAAGTGGTACTTATAAAAACTGATTTTCCGTTTAAATGAAATTTTGTCATCATTGTGTTTTGAATTTCAAAAATCCGACATACATGGTTGTCATTAAGAAGTAAAATGTGGTTCAATGAGATTAAAATAATTTTTTGGTGAATAGTAACTTATTAAGTTCTTAATCGCGATTAGTGGTAATTAGTGTAGTTTAAGGTAAAAATAATGTTTTAATAATATGAGATGAGCTTGAAACATGTCCTACCCTTATTGGATGTGTCATGGCCGACCAAGACAAGCCATGGGTCAACTTGGGGACCCCATGGAGCCACTTTGGTTGGGAAATGACATAAATAACTTTTTATTTAATGTAAAAGTAAAAATGACACAAACATAATATGTTTTACGAAAACAATTTTTACATGGGGTTATAAAGATCAGATTTTTGATTATAAATATTCATTGGAAATATACAAAGATTTAATACATCAGGATATTTTTTTTATAATTTTTAGACATTAAATAAATTAATTTAATTATGACATGATGATGATGCAACGATGACCTCATTAATGAATAGTTTAAATAAAATGAAACGATAATATAAAATCTAAGACCTACACTTGTCCAAAAACTATTAGATGGAAATATTTATAAGCCTTATCATCTTATCTTTGAAATATATCAATGTGGTACCTTATAAATTCGAAACACTTTTGAAAATAAAATAATAGTTTCATGATTTCCCAAAGTGCCCCTCCTCTCCTCTTATAAAAGGCCCCACCTCTACCTCATTTCACACACTCCTCAAGACTTTGGCTCGGCCATCCCCTGCCCATTTACTCTCTCCACATCCCTCTACTCATCCTAGAGGATTCCCTTTGGGAAGAATCCTTTCAAAGGAAGCCTTTAGGCTCAAATCAAAAGGAGTTACACTTTTAAAGGTAATTCATTCTCTCATGTTCATTTGTTTTATTTTGCTTCTCCAACCCCCTAAACTCTTTTTATTTACTTCTTTTGTAACAACAACAGTATCTTAAATATACTAGGATGTTGTTATAAGATTTATTCGAGCTACACTCTCACACAACTACATCAAATGGTTAAAGAACATATGGTTTCCGTGGATGGCGAAATTCTGCCTCCCGAAACGATGATTGTTCAATACTCATTTAACACCTTCAAAGGTGGACATTATGATGTCACTATTTTTATATATGATATATAATATGTTTATTCTTTCCTTAAGATTCTGTATTTTTCATTTATGGCATACCATTATTGTTTCCATTATGGGTAAACACGATATCTTCATTTTAGGAAGTGCGGACTACCGCCCCCTAAAAGTGATTTGATTCGTTAATACCATATGTGGGATCTGTAAAGGATAAAGTTAATAATATTATATATGTTATTATACTGGAATTATAATATACTCTTATATAATTATGATTCCATTCCATAAAATACGAAATAGAAATGGAAGTAGCGTTCATGCGTACGTACGGCTTACCGTCTCCATGAACGGTGCATTTCATTTCTTACTTCTAAATGTGATGTAATATTATAAATACATGTATATGCTGAATATATATGATATATATGTTATCCAAATCATTAATATCATTCTGTATATAACGAACCTTTGACCAAATTAACAACATGTAAGTGTAAGAAGTCTATTTTTGACTTAAGAACCAAATACCGACAAAATGAACATTATTAACTTAAATGATTACATGATGTTCATAACATGGTATAAAAGGAATAATGAACTTGAAAAAGGTTCTTAAGCAAGTAGAGATTAACTCAAGTTTATTATTCAGGAGATTAAAGAACGGTTGGGTCAAGTCGGATACGAGGTAAGGGATCCTACACCTCTCTTTCTTTTTAAGTACACTCTTTTATGTCATTCCTTTTAAGCTCATCTTTCTTATGATGGGGATGCTCTTTTATATTACTCCTACTGTACTTATTATGTTCATATGATGAGAGACCCTATTTCCTCTCATTAATCCATTTTAGAAGTTTTGAGTGGCGCCGTTAGGCTGCCGAATTTTCGTAAGGGATTTTTTTATCTCACTTTAATTCTCGTGAGATTTATGCTACATTTGCCACAATTTCCTTTGAGTGGTGTATGTAATGACCATTATTTTACTCATTGGGTAATATTATTTCATTTATGAGTATTTACATCAAATATGTATTGTCCTTCTTTCACGGGGCGTATGTTTCGAAGGATACCCATGTCGGTAAGGGAACCTTTCACCCTCCTCTTTTTAAAAGACTTATTTTGTTATGTCTTTTAATTCACATAATATTATTTTGGGATTTGTTATTCTATATCCTTATTGATGTGAATTTTATGTCCAAGTAATGAGATACCCTTTTTATCTCTCATCAATGCTTTTTCTGAATTTTGAAGTGACGTCGTTAGGCTGTCTAATTATTGTAAGGGAACTTCTTAACCCAATTTCCATTCTTTGGGTTAATCTTCCTACTTTCAAATTATGTCATGATATTATTATGTCCTATCTTGTATTTATACTTTCTTTATATGTACATATAGTGAATACACATAATAGATCTATTTCATTTTAAAAATGATCTTTTTAAGGACTTTGTCTCAATCTCCTTTCATTGAGGCATATTTTTTTATACACAACCTTCTTTTATACGGTGTATAAACCCCTTTGGCTTTTACGTTTATTCAAAAGGAATCTTTTTTATACGAAGCGTTTACTAAACGACAAAAGGGAATGTTTTTGTCGTACGTATACGGCGACAACGACTTCTCCGCCGCCGTGACCATTATTTGAGTTTCAGCTTCCTCTACAAGCCATACCTTTTTTTAAAATAAAAATAAATACCATGTTTTACTTTTGTTTTATTTTGGTATTGAAAATTGTTTTAATAATGTTTTTATATCAATGTGTTGTATTGATATATTGTGATTGAAAGGTGGAAATGTTATGTTTCCTTTATGCATGTTTTATGTGATACGATTATGTTGAGGTTCTTGGGCATTATTATGAAGACGGGTGGTTCCGTGATAGACTAAGGGTGGGTGAGCCCGATATAGCTCTCCATTGCATTGGGTAACGCGAAGGAGTGAAACATTAAGGTTTCTCCGAAGAGATTTAGGGAATATACTGTGATGGGTATTCTAAACATAACCAAGAGGGTTACTCCCTACGTAAGAATGTTATGAATGCCTCAAGTTACCTTTATGTCTTATGATTTCTATGATTTATTCATGGTTTGATGAGGTATGTTAAAGTGCCTATGTTTTATGGGTAAAGTATGATTTCATTCTTATGTATATATGAATTCATGTTTCCTTTCCATATTTTTATAACCCTTACTGAGCTTTTTATGCTCATCCCAAGTTTTTGAAATGTTTTTCATAGGTCAAGGGAAAGGTACATGATTTGATTATAGTGTCAAGGATGTGTCAAGAAAGAATCCATGTTTTATTTTAAATATTTTTCCGTTTATGGGAAGAATGAATATTGTCTTTTATGTAACCACTTTGTTTAAATGTGGAATGTAATGCAAGTTTCATGATCTAATTCTCTAAAACTATAAACCTAAAAAGATCCTCAATGTGTAATCTTTTAATAACTCAAGATTAAGTAAGGTTTAAGGCTGGGGCCTTATAGTTGGTATTAGAGGTCGGTTTAGATAACTTTAGAGGTTAGGGTATTCTCTAAGCACAAGTGACATTACCATAATGGTTAGGATTTCAGAAAGAGTCCTAGTTTTAGATAAAGTGAATGAGTAAGTATATCTTAGTGTTTATCTTCCTCATTAGTACATGATGGTTATGTCGATATACTCACACTGACCTTTTTGGTTTTAGTAAATGGCTGGATCTAGCAGGCACCAAAGTGACAATGGGTTTGAAGGAAACTGTGGTGGTTCCCTGATTAAGAGACTGGATGAGATGGGGGATTCAATGAGGAATCTCATAGTTGTTCTAAACCAACTATCAAGGAGTCATGATCAACCACTTAAACCTCAGTGAGTTCTCTAATGCATCATGTACGAGATGGCCAACTCGATGTGGAAATTCAGGTAATAATTATTAAGGTAACCATTAGGGTTTATATGATCCTTACTTTTTAGGTAATTATGGGTTACTCTATGATATGATGGAAAATGAAAGGA
Organism: Viscum album; assembly: GCA_963277665.1. Classification (NCBI taxonomy): domain Eukaryota; kingdom Viridiplantae; phylum Streptophyta; class Magnoliopsida; order Santalales; family Viscaceae; genus Viscum; species Viscum album. The sequence continues at coordinate 1,357,909,908 of OY728164.1, forward strand.
ATGAGATAAACTTGAGGTTAAAATATGTTATGATCATTTTTGCAGATTTTATCTCGTTTTAGGGGATGTTTTAAGAATTATATAGTTTTGGAAAAAGGACAACACGTAGACCGTGTGACAACCCGTCGCGTCGGACAAATCTGCGGGAATCGAACCCACAACCAAAGTGCGACTGGTATTTATCACCTACCACTGGACTACGTGAAGTCCCTGGATAGTTTGACTGATTCTTTTTAGTTATATGATTTTATGAATTAAGAGTAAGTTTATTTTGGGTTATTTATGAAAATTATTAACCTATCATGGAGGATATGTGATTAGGTTAATTACTTTTCAATACGAGACTTTAGGAGAAACTGATGTTGTTGGGAGAAAAATGTTACGATTTAACTTAGAAGACTATGTGACTAAATCCTTCAAATATTTGGGTTTCAATCTTAGATTGGTTTACTTTGAAGAATTTTATGGAAAAATTGTTTATCGGATGGTCCTCGTTGAACTTTGGGTTTTGTTGGACAAATTTTGGAGATTAAGAATAGATTTTCTTTTTATAAAGAGTTATCCTTTTCTGGATTACCTGATCTTGTACTAACCTTTTGGGTTTTGGTTTTGGTTTAAGTCTAAAGACATGGGAAGTATATAGTTCTTTTTTTTGGGTTAGGTGATTCTCTAGAAATTGATTATAGTACTCTTAATGCGAACGAGTCTTCCTAAATACTCGTCTTTTGGAAAAAAATATGAGTTTGATTAAGGAATCTAGTAAAAGTTGAAAGTCAACATGATAAGTGATTATGTTTCCTTATGAATAAAATCCTCAATAAAAAGTAACTTAAAACAAAAATTATGTCTATTAACTTTTCCTACTGAGGAATCAAATACCGTTTAACCCATCACAAGTTTGTGATTTTCTCATGGTTAACTTTCTCCTAGACATGTTTACTATCACTCTCCATCAGAACATGACCCTTTGTTTTTTCTTCCATGTCCATATTTTCATACATGGAATCCTAGTATGGGTTAACTCGGGTGACCATTGTACTTATCTTTCTTTATTTTAAAGTGATTGTTTTACCGACTCTTGTTCCGATGTGGGACTTTCAAGGATGTTTCCAAGCTCAATTTTTAAAATTGCGAGGACGCAATTCCCAAAAGGGGGGAAGGATGTAACACCCCAGGTAAATAAAGAATATGAAATCTTTATATTTATCAATATTTGTGAATCAAATATTAATATTACTTTAAATGGGATGCTATGCTCGATGGCGTACCCAACACGCAACAACGAGTTTCTTGGGAATCTTACGTTGCACTCTAATAATAAAATAATATTATTTTAAATGGTAGTTAACATGTAGCCGTTGTATTGGCAAGAATGGATAGAAATAACTAAAATATGATTATATATGTTTTTAAATGTTTTTACATTTATCCAATAAAAGATAAAGGCATAAAATACGGAAAGAATTCAATTTTTGGCGTATATGCCCTAGTTTTCACTAAAGGTTCACTTATCGCCTTTTGATGGAGAACCGTCATTAAATATAGTTTTGTTCACTCTTATACATCCTTTTGGACCAAATAAAACTCTTCTTAAGAATTGGGACATCAAAATTTACTTTGTGTAAATTTTTGGTATCTTTCTGATAAAGTTCATTTTTTTAATGAATAGTGCAAAATGTTGTATTTTAATTCAAAATCTCTTTTTAATATAATTTATTAATATGATTATATTATCTTTTGAATTTGTTTTAAAGTGAAATTAGAATATATTTTTACCATTAAATCCAATAGTGGTCGTTGGAATCAATTTCACTTTGAAATCGGACTTAAACTAGTATCAATCTTTTGATACTTATTGTTTCATAAAAACACGCTATTTGCTCTGACAGCGGGAATTAATTATTAAATTAATTAATGTGACTTATATGTTTTGAATTTTGTAAAATAGAATTCATTTTTTTAATTTGGAATATCAAATATAGCTTAGGGTGAATTTATGGTAATTTTCTGAAAAACTTCAATTTTTGATGAATAGTGAAACCACTAAGTGGTACTTATAAAAACTGATTTTCCGTTTAAATGAATTTTTGTCATTATTGTGTTTTGAATTTCAAAAATCCGACATACATGGTTGTCATTAAGAAGTAAAATGTGGTTCAATGAGATTAAAATAATTTTTTGGTGAATAGTAACTTATTAAGTTCTTAATCGCGATTAGTGGTAATTAGTGTAGTTTAAGGTAAAAATAATGTTTTAATAATATGAGATGAGCTTGACACATGTCCTACCCTTATTTGATGTGTCATGTCCGACCAAGAAAAGCCATGGGTCAACTTGGGGACCCCATGAAGCCACTTTGGTTGGGAAATGACATAAATAACTTTTTATTTAATGTAAAAGTAAAAATGACACAAACATAATATGTTTTACGAAAAAAAAATTTACATGGGGTTATAAAGATCAGATTTTTTATTATAAATATTCATTGGAAAGATAAAAAGATTTCCTACATCAGGATATTTTTGTTATAATTTTTAGACATTAAATAAATTAATTTAATTATGACATCATGATGATGCAACGATGACCTCATTAATGAATAGTTTAAATAAAATGAAACGATAATATAAAATCTAAGACCTAAACTTGTCCAAAAACTATTGGATGGGAATATTTAGAAGACTTATCATCTTATCTTCGAAATATATCAATGTGGAACCTTATAAATTCGAAACACTTTTGAAAATAAAATAATAGTTTCATTATTTCCAAAAGTGCCCCTCCTCTCCTCTTATAAAAGGCCCCCACCTCTACCTCATTTCACACACTCCTCAAGCCTTTGGCTCGGCCATCCCCTACCCATTTACTCTCTCCACATCCCTATCCTCATCTTAGAGGATTCCCTTTGGGAAGAATCCTTTCAAAGGAAGCCTTTAGGCTCAAATCAAAAGGAGTTAACTTTTAAAGGTAATTCATTCTCTCATGTTCATTTGTTTTATTTTGCTTCTCCAACCCCCTAAACTCTTTTTATTTACTTATTTTGTAACAAAACCAGTATATTAAATATACTAGGATGTTTTTATAAGATTTATTCGATCTAAACTCTCACACAACTACATCAAATGGTTAAAGAACATACGGTTTCCGTGGATGGCGAAATTCTGCCTCCCGAAACGATGATTGTTCAATACTCATTTAACACCTTCAAAGGTGGCCATTATGATATCACTATTTTTATATATGATATATAATATGTTTATTCTTTCCTTACGCTTCTGTATTTTTCATTTATGGCATACCATTATTGTTTCCATTATGGGTAAACACGATATCTTCATTTTATGAAGTGCGGACTACGCCCCCTGAAAGTGATTTGATTCGTTAATACCATATGTGGGATGTGTAAAGGATAAAGTTAATAATATTATATATGTTATTATACTGTAATTATAATATACTCTTTTATCATTATGATTCCATTCCATAAAATACGAAATAGAAATGGAAGTAGCGTTCATGCGTACGTACAGCTTACCGTCTCCATGAACGGTGCATTTCATTTCTTACCTCTAAATGTGATGTAATATTATAAATACATGTATATGATGAATATATATGATATATATGTTATCCAAATCATTAATATCATTCTGGATATAACGAACCTTTGACCAAATTAACAACATGTAAGTGTAAGAAGTCTATTTTTGACTTAAGAACCAAATACCGACAAAATGAACATTATTAACTTAAATGATTACATGATGTTCATAACATGGTATAAAAGGAATAATGAACTTGAAAAAGGTTCTTAAGCAAGTAGAGATTAACTAAAGTTTATTATTCAGGAGATTAAAGAACAGTCGGGTCAAGTCGGATACGAGGTAAGGGATCCTACACCTCTCTTTCTTTTTAAGTACACTCTTTTATGTATTTCCTTTTAAGCTCATATTTCTTATGATTGGGATGCTCTTTTATATTACTCCTACTTTACTTATTATGTTCATATGATGAGAGACCCTATTTCCTCTCATTAATCCATTTTGGAAGTTTTGAGTGGCGCCGTTAGGCTGCCGAATTTTCGTAAGGGATTTTTTTATCTCACTTTAATTCTCGTGAGATTTATGCTACATTTGCCACAATTTCCTTTGAGTGGTGTATGTACTGACCATTATTTTACTCATTGTGTAATATTATTTAATTTATGAGTATTTACATCAAAGATGTATTGTCCTTCTTTCACGGGGCTTATGTTTCGAAGGATACCCATGTCGGTAAGGGAACCTTTCACCCTCCTCTTTTTAAAAGACTTATTTTGTTATGTCTTTTAATTCACATAATATTATTTTGGGATATGTTCTTATATATCCTTATTGATGTTAATTTTATGTCCAAGTGATGAGATACCCTTTTTATCTCTCATCAACTCTTTTTCTGAATTTTGAAGTGACGTCGTTAGGCTGTCTAATTATTGTAAGGGAACTTCTTAACCCAATTTCCATTCTTTGGGTTAATCTCCTACTTTCAAATTATGTCATGATATTATTATGTCCTATCTTGTATTTATACTTTCTTTATGTGTACATATAGTGAATACACATAATAGATCTATTTTATTTTAAAAATTATCTTTTTAAGGACTTCGTCTCAATCTCCTTTCATTGAGGCATATTTTGTTTTATACACAACCTTCTTTTATACGGTGTATAAACCCCTTTGACTTTTACGTTTATTCAAAAGGAATATTTTTTATACGAAGCGTTTACTAAATGAAAAAAGGGAATGTTTTTGTCGTACGTATGCGGCGACAACGACTTCTCCGCCGCCGTGACCATTATTTGAGTTTCGGCTTCCTCTACAAGCCATACCTTTTTTTAAAAGAAAAATAAATACCATGTTTTACTTTTCTTTTATTTTGGTATTGAAAATTGTTTTCATAATGTTTTTATATCAATGTGTTGTATTGATATATTGTGATTGAAAGGTAGAAATGTTATGTTTCCTTTATGCATGTTTTATGTGATATGATTATGTTGAGGTTCTTGGGCATTATTATGAAGACGGGTGGTTCCGTGATAGACTAAGGGCGGGTGAGCCCGATATAGCTCTCCAATGCATTGGGTAACGCGAAGGAGTGAAACATTAAGGTTTCTCCGAAGAGATTTAGGGAATATACTGTGATGGGTATTCCAAACGTAACCAAGAGGGTTACTCCCTACGTAAGAATGTTATGAATGCCTCAAGTTACCTTTATGTCTTATGATTTCTATGATTTATTCATGGTTTGATGAGGTATGTTAAAGTGCCTATGTTTTATGGGTAAATTATGATTTCATTCTTATGTATATATGAACTGATGTTTCCTTTCCATATTTTTATAACCCTTACTGAGCTTTTTATGCTCATCCCAAGTTTTTGAAATGTTTTTCACAAGTCAAGGGAAAGGTACATGATTTGATGATAGTGTCAAGGATGTGTCAAGAAAGAATCCGTGTTTTATTTTAAATATGTTTCCATTGATGGGAAGAATGAATATTGTCTTTTATGTAACCACTTTGTTTAAATGTGGAATGTAATGCAAGTTTCATGATCTAATTCTCTAAAACTCTAAACCTAAAAGGATCCTCAATGTGTAATCTTGTAATAACTCAAGATTAAGTAAGGTTTAAGGCTGGGGCCTTATATTTTTAATTTTTTCTTTTATATTTTTCAAAAAAAATCTTTTTTTAAAATGTTTGTGTGTTTATTTTTAAATTTTCTTATGTTTTTGAAACTTGGGAGCTCAAATTAATATCTTTTAAAATTTTAAAACCCATTTCAATGAGTGAAACAATTTATTTCATGAAACTGATCATAAATGAATGCTAAAAATGATTTTTTTCAAGTTAAAAACTTTGGGAATCTCATGAAAATTATTCTGTTTTTTGGATCCCATGCCACATATCACTGTCTTTATCTTTAAAATCACATTTCTGTGAGGCTTCTAAACCATTTTTTCATATTCTTTATATTCACATAAGTTCTTTAGAGAACCAAATTGTTTTTTCTTTAACCAAAATTTGATTTATTCTTTTCAAAACATGAGGGTTTGAGGTAATTTTGTTTTAAATGATTGAGGTGTTAATTTGGATTTAAATCCCCCTTTCCAAGATAATACGTTTTATTCTAGTATACCTTATAAATTTAATCTTATTAGACCTTATAATCCATGTAAATCCTGTTAGGTTAGCCACATTACAAGCCAATTTTCCCTATCCAACCTACTCTTGAAGTGAAATTATATGATCTAGTTGATCTTATGTTTAAGAGGAAGGTGTATTGTCTTGTTATACTTAAATTGGTGAAACATTAGGGGGAAAATCAATTATTGAAGAGATGATTTTGCTGCCAAAAAAATCATTATGTCCAAAGTTTTTCCTTTCTAGAGATCTCAAGGAAAAAGGAGAAGAGAAATGTTATTTTTGTAGTAAAAATGTTGAATGTGTAGGATGTACATGATATTTTCAAAGATTATTTGGAGCTTATTTTCTAATAAGGTGAGTGAGGAGAAGACCATACTTGAGTGAAAATTAGAATCATGAAATTTTTCTACAAAAAAACCCAAGCACTTTTTATTCAGACTCATAATTTTTAGCATATAAATCCTACCAACCAAAATCCACTGAACAACCCAGAAAATTCTTCATGATAAACACATGTACTTGAATCAAATAAGGTGTATATATAGGAATTTATCAAGCATATGGTGACTTTTTTATGGGTTTGTATGAGAAAAGCCTTGTTGAAAATTAACATTTGTGAGATGAGAAAAAATTCATGTGAGGTATGTATCTTATGTGAATGGGAGGATAAATTAAGTGGGAATGTAATAAATGATCAAAATGGAGAAATTTAAATAATGTATTTTTAGGAGGTATGATATATATTGTTTATTTTTTTTTCAAATTAGTGGATCTCATTGGTATGTGTTTTAAATTTTCTTTGATTTTGATACTTTCTTGTCCAAGAGTCCAGGTGATAAGTGTGAGGTAACTGGTATAAATAATATTTTAATCATTTATCATATATATTTAAGTAATTTAATCCCTTAAAATTTAATAATTTATCTAAATTTCATCATTTGTTTGATTTTTTTTAATTTTGGGCTAAAATGTGAAAATTATTTAATTCTATAATTTTAATAGTTTTCTACCACTTATGTATTTTGAGAATAACTTTAAAATTATTGATCCAATTGGAGAGATTATTTTTTTAGGATTAATTTTTTATGGGATCCAACTTCTTATTCTATAGACAAAGCTAATTAGAACTTCCATAGGCCCAGAAAAATAAATCTACTTGAAAAATATTTATTGCCGATAAAATGGATCTTACCTCAGTAAATGAGGAATAAATGAGGATAAAGACATCAAAATGTAGTGATTACATCTGTATTTGAAATAGGAATTGAATACTCATGTTAAAATTAAATTTTATGAAGAATGTTTCTCATTAAAGAAATCATTGAATGTTATAAATTGGAGGAAGTTGAAGAGAATATTCATCCAAAAAAGGTTTAATTGAGTAATTAGGGCATAAATTTTCATAAAAGTCTCCAAAGAAGCTGATATTTTTAAGTATCATGGAAAAGATATATAGAAACAAATTTTATGAAGAATAATTTCCTAGAATCGACCATTTAATAAACTCAATATTTTGGTGGAGAGAAACCAGAGGGAAAATTCTCCACCCCTCAACCCTATAAATATGTACATCCACTTCCATTCAAAGGTGTTAAAGAAAGAGAAAGAGTAGTTTTTCTGGGGAATTTGAGACTTAATGTTCTGTTTATTTTCCATTTCCTCATTTATTAGTTTCATAATGCTCTCTTCTTCTCCATTCTACCTTATTACCCTTCACGTAGAGGAGTAATAATTTCAACTGATCAGGGAAGGGGGAGTTTTTTATTTGTAATGTTAGAGTCTTATGATTTAATTTTAAATATATTTTTATATTGAGTTATTTATATTTTCATTAGTTCCCAATTTTCTTATTTCAGTTTTATTTAGGGTTTTGGTGTCATTCATTGTTTACAGCTTTGGATGATGTTCTTTAAACTCCCTCTGCATAGTGTAGTTTTTCTCAATCAACTAGATTGTGTTAGGTGGTAAGTGTATAGAGATCGTTAGAACATGTGTGGAATAAATGAATTCTTTCTATATTTATAAGGAGAAAAAAATACCTATTGGGACATTCCTTAGTAGTTTGGGAATGATTTACTGATTTTCATGCACACATGAGCGATTTCCATTGCTTCCTTAAACCATGGGTTATTAAAAAATCAATTGAGGAGTATTTAATTTATCAATAAATAAAAATATAGGGGGAATGATTTTTTATGACCATGATAACATTGAAAAAGGTGATAATACCCTAACCCCATCACTTTATTAATCAATTTGTGCTCAACGATTATTTAATTTCTTTATTTATTTTTAAATTCAAACAATTTTAAAAACAACCCCCACTTATTTATCTAATTTAAAGTAAAAAAACGTGATTTTTGTGAGACCTATCTAGATACAACCTAGGTTGACCACTTTAATACATTTTAACTTAGGAAATATTTTTTTTCCACACCCCACAATAAGCACATGTCAACTCCCACTTGAGCTTCAATCACCCTTAAACTCTTAGAATAATCTTCCAAAGAACTTTATCCTGGACTTTTGGTACCACGATCAATCATATATGAGTTCTTAGGATGTTGAAATTTTTTGGTAACCTTAAACTAGTCAAATCGGACTTAAATATTTGGTTATTTATGTACTTTTCACTCCACCACGTTTTTATCTTTCTACAAAATTTTCTCATTAATGATAATTTCCATGCACCTGATGATTTGTTTTCTTTCATCATCCTACAATAGATATCCAAAATATTCATATCCATAACCAAGGAAAAAACAAATTTTGGATTTGATTCATTTTTTTCTTTATCCTTATAATTTACATGTATATATACTAAACTACTGAATCCTTTAATATGATGAACTTCCAGACATTTTTCAGACCACAGCTTCTCCAAAAGTTTCCACCCAACTGCTAATGTTGGACTTCTATTGGTGAGATAAGTTGTTGTGTTGAGTAACTCATCCCAAATCACATTAAGAATTACCAAATTAAACCTCAAGCTTCTATATTTCACTATGATATTCCTATTCATTCTTTTAGCCACTGCATTTTTTATGGAGTTTTAGGCACTATATCTACATTCCTTATTCCATTCTTTTAGAAGAAGTTCCAAAAGTTGTGTCCAATGTACTCGCCACCATTTTTGGATTTTAGGTATTTCGAATTATGACCACAGTATATTTCTACTAGTTTATTCAATTGAGTAAACACTTAAAATTGATCAGACTTAAATTTCAAAAATTATATCCATAACTTTCTAGCGGAACCATCACAAAACTGAACAAGGGTAGACCCAAAAAAATCTTACTGTATAAGACCCAATATCTGGTTCCTGGTTTTTTGTCCATCTATGTTAAAGGACACCCCCTATGCTTTCCCATCATATAAGTTTCAAAATTTTCTATTTCCAGGTGATCAATTTTCAGTATAACTTTAGCCTTTAAAACTTTCACATTATTTTCACTAGGGAGAATGAACTTATAGTTCCAAACTTCTGTATCTTCTGATGTTGTACTTCTAGAAACTGAAACCCCATATGAATTTACAATAAAGTAAATAGTCCCATACTTAAGTCCCCATGAAACTATAATGGACCCTCAGGTAACCTTACATACCCCATTTTAAATGGTGGTTCCATAACCTTCTTCATCAAGTTGTCCAATAAAAATAATATTTTTCCACAGATCCAGGACATGAAAAACTTTTGATAGTTTTAAGAATCCCCTAATCCTCATTTGAATATTGGAGTCTCTTTTCTAAAAACTTACAAGGCTTATCTATCTTCCATATGAACTTTCCCAAACTTATTAGATATATAATTTACCATGCATATTTTATCTTGAGTTGAATGATATGATGCTCTTGAGTCAATAAACAAAGATTCAATGATAGTATCCACACTCAATGGGTATTTTTTGTTATCATCCATTGTGTTAATGGAATTTTAACTACTGGACATTGATGAATTTCTGGAATTCTCTTTGTGAATTTTTTGCAATTCTTCTTTATATTCCCTTCCCCCCATAACTTCACCATGTAGGACCTTGTCCAACTAACTTGATTCGACTTTTTTCTTAAGACTTATCTACTGATGGACTCTTCTAATATATTTTCATCTATTTTGTTTAATGTCTTATTCTTTTAGTATTAAGTGAACTGCTAGTAGGTACTTGTACTTCCCTCTACTCGAGATCCTTATTTAGGATTAGGTTCCATATATCCTAAAACACTAAGTTCATTTTTCTATAATAATGATAGAATTTAGTAACCATTTCATTCCATCACTCCAAAAGTGAAGATAAAAGGAAAAATGCCCATACATCATCAAAAAATGTCACCTTTATCAATTAGAGATTTCCATGGATCATGTTCAAGCCATTAATATGATCTACTACTAGTTTTACTATAGAAAACCTTAATACAAAAATTCATCGCAACATGAAAACTTTGTTAAGTACTATTATATTTTAATATATATCTATCAAGTCCTTTATAACATCCACTATTGTTTAATTATCTCAAAAGTTGAAAGAAAGATTTCATGCATGATACATTCTCACTAATGCTAGTAAATTTCTATCCAATAACTCCCATTATTATTTCTATATTATAACTAGATTCACTTTGGATATTGAAACTTATAAGTACCATTGAATCATATGATCTTAAATTTTTAGTATCCAAAATCCAAAATCCATCCCATAAAATTTATCAGCTCGAATCTCCCCTTATTTGATTTTATACCTAAGCTAATTCCAGATGTGTTAACTTCAAACGATGAACCATAAGATTTTATACCAATTATTATGGAATGTACACAACCATTAAAGTCTAATTTGTGATTTATATGAGACCACCATAACTCCACACATCAATCCACTAAAATATTTCATGCATGAGATTCTTTGTATTGGAAAACTGATCTACATAAGTTCACTTTCATGCACAATAATACTCACAAACATTTAATACACTAAACATACATATGAAATAGAATAAAAATCAAGAAATAAGAAAAGAGATTAACATTCTTTGGATTAAGTCCTACATGCATAGGGGAAACACACTGCTACTTACTTTTATTATAACTAGAATATTATAAGTGTCACAGACATATTATAAAGTACAAGTAAACCTAACAAATTTCTTAGTTCCTCAATAATTTCTTAGTTGAATCACACTTAGAACTGAGGTCCCACACACTTACATACTAAGTTTTATTTGGTTAATTAGTAATACCTGCTCTATTAAAATCATGGATCACTAAACATGTCTTCATGGGCTTTATTACCAACTCAATGACTCTTCTAACTTACTGAAATTCAAAAAATCCAGTGATTCCCATATAAACATTAGTAGATACAAACTTCCAATGGTCCTTCTACCATTTTTTCACCTCATATACAACCCATCATCTGGTGTACGAAATTTTTATGAACATAATTTTTAAAAATGAAATTTTAGTGGGATGAAATAGAATCCACCTCCCAATAGTGTTCATGGTGGTTTTAACGATACATTACTAGTGAATCAACTATTATATGAAACCACTAGAGTATACATATCACTAATAGGAGTTAAACTCATGGTAAAACTCAAATTTATCATAGTGGTAACAATAAGGAATGAGATGAAATGATTCATACTCTTCCAAGTATGATGAATTCCAACACCAACAATGGAGCGCCATAACTAACTACTCCTACAAAGTAACTTCTCGTAAAAAAAAACCAATTCAATCAATGTTTTGAGCCACACCACCAAGAAGAACTCGTTTTTGAAATGACTTAGAAGTGAAATACACAATAATATTTAATGAATTCTATTTGGTAATTCATTTCTAATTCTAAGAGTAAAATAAAAAAACTTGATGAAAATCTTTAAGGGAATGAAAATATACTTAGGTGAAAAGAAGAGTTGGACAATAACGTATTTAAACATGGTAAGATTTTATATTCTCTTATGACTAACTCATTTTCCACTCTTATTATAGGGAATAAAAAAATGGAAGTTAGAGGAAGTGTACACTATTGAAGTGGATACATAAGAGGACATCGAGGAACACAAACAATCATCACTCATGTGGATATAAGAAGAGAAAGAAAATAACATGATGCATTTTATAGAATAGATGGTGGATGGGAGAGAGAGAGGTGGTCTCGAGCTAAAGGAAACATTGAAGAGATATTGAAAATAGAAGCAGAGGAGGAAAATGAAAAAACATGTTCTTAATTCACCAACATTCTAGAAGAGGAAGAAAAATGGGACTCCCTCGTATACTTCTAAGAATAATAGAAGAATAATGTGATGGAACTATTTAATGAAATAATGGAGGAGAGGAAGAAGTATCCTGGATCCACCAAAGGAGGATTCAACTTTAAAGAGGTTCTAATAAAAAAAATGGAGGATGAGATTAAATTTGATGAATTGGAAGTTTGATTTGAAGAGGAAGACCATCCACTACCTGAAAAAGGAGTATATATTACTAAAACTTAATTTTAAAGACCCAGAATTTCTGTGGATTTTTTTTAAATAAATGGGAATTTTACGAGTCTTCAGTTTATGACAACATTTGATTCCGAGGCCCGGTGTGCCCAGAATCAATTTCTGAAGTTTTTTTTGGGTACGTTAAGTAAACGTATGTTCGGATTTTTATAACTTTTGAACTAGTGCTCGGAATTGAAATCCAAGGGAACCGTTGAACTTCCAGCACCAGTAATTTCCTAGTGAGACCTTCATCGCAGTTGCATTTTAACTAGAGTAGAAGATAGTTCCCGGGGGTTTTAAATTAAATTGAAAAAATAAAATAATAACTTTATTTTATTTAGTGGTAGTAAGAACCTCCAAAGGGAAGTTAGTGTTGGGGGCCACCACACCATAACCTCCCATGAGAGGTTATGGTGGTGGGTCCCACCCGCACATAACCTCCATTGGGAGGATGTTATGGTGGTGGGGCCCACCCACACATAACCCATTGGGAGGATTATTAGGTGGGGCCCACCCGACTTCTCTAACTCCTCTAAACCCCACAATTAATTCGATGTAACCCTTGAAACTTCTCACCTTCACCCAATAAATTTTGTGCCAACCCTCACCATTAATGAATTAAACCTCTTTTAATTAATTGGCACATTTTTGAATTCTTTTGAATTCTTTATGTCAACACTTTAATAAGGTGTTATATTTTATTATTGTGAGTTTTGTCATAACCTCTTGTTGGGAGAACCTTGAGATGAGATTTGGGAGGATTGAGAGGACTTCATCCTCTCAATGAAGAACACCTGTCACCCGCCAAGAATGCTCCTTTCACTGAAGATCGACACCGTCTTCTTCCTCCTTAAACCGAGGCAAGGAAAGGGAAGACGTCACCCGCGAAGAACGTTGTCAACGACGACATCACCTCCTCCCGACATCAACGAGACGATGTCCATTTCCCATGACTTCGTCAACGAATGACTACCAGCGAATCAAAGGTAGGGGGATTTGTGTTGGTTTTATTCTCGTTCCCCGGCGTTCTATTTATGGATTGTGAACATCCATTTGTTATCACCATAAACCCAGAGAGTTCGGGCCAACCTGACACGGCCCGACACTCTCTGCCGATTTATTTGTGTTGTACTTCGAAGCGTCAAAGAGGCGACAATGATGAAGACGGCAAAGAAAGGTTGCACTCCGCACAGCCTCCGCAAACTGCACCATCGACCAAGAGACACCAGACCCGCACCTCGAAGCACTGCCCAGCTGCCCGCGCCTCACCAGCACACTGCCCGCGCCCCCAGGCGCGCTGCCTGGCCAACCCGGCACCCCCCGGTGTGCTGCCCCGCTAGCCCGGCGTGCTTCCCGGCCAGTACGGCACACCCGGCGCGTTGCCCGGCCAACCCAGCGCCTCCGGGGCGCTGCCCAGCCAGCCCTGCGCCCCCCGGTGCGCTGCCCCGCCACTCCGGCGCCCCCAGGCGCGCTACCCGACCATCTCAGTGGCCCCCCACCTGGCACGTGGCCCGACCTGCCCAGCATCCCCGACGCCCTAGCGTGCTGCCCCGGCACGCTGCCCGCGCCCCTGGTGGCCTACCCGGCCCTTGCTGGCGGCCTTCCCGGTGCCACCGCGGCCTGCCGCACCCTGCCTGGTGCACCCGCGGCCTGCTCGGTGACCAGCCGGCCTACCCACAAGCCTCCCGGCCACCGGCCTTATGAGAAGACCCGCATTATCCCCCATGGTGCCGCTGGCTGAACCGGCTCGATCTCCCAGGATGAGTCACCGAGCCGCCTACGTGGCGACTATTGGACCGAACCACCCTCGTGGTCCGTTGGGTCGGGCCCAGCGAACCAGGTCAAAACATAGCGGGATGACCCGCCCAATGGGCCGGGTCAGACCCATCGAGTCTGACCGGGTCAACCCAAACCGGGTCGGCCCAGACTGGGTTGGACCAAGTCGGTCTGACCAGGTCAGACCGGACCCGAACCAATTACTGATCCATTACTTTCTTGGGCCATATCTTTGGCATCGAACGTCCGTTTGATAAACCGTCAATGATGATGGTATTCTTGGTGCATAACTGTCCCTTTGAGTATACCCCATTGGATTTCAGGGTATAGTTGAGTTACAATAAGGTTGGTTTGTACACAAATCCAACCAGGCCCCCAAGACTAAAATGCTAATAACTCACAGACCGGGCGTCCGATTGATGCGCCATCTATTGCGTTGAGACCCCTATGATGTGACGGTCCTTTTAGATACTTTCCCATGAGACTTTGAGACAATTGGATTATCGACCAGTAACTCATGGAGCAGATCCTCTCGGAGATGAGCAGATAGAGTGCATAGACCTAGTAGATGACAGACCTGATGAATGCTTGACCGATTTGACCCAGAGTGATTTGACTAGACCAGTGGGGAGCGCCCGGTTTAGTAGCAGACCCATGGTGGACGAAGCGCCTAGTTTGGTAGCAGACCCATGGTACTCAAAAGGAGGAGTACCTCTGTAGGCTATAGGGGGAGCGCCCAGTTTGGCGGTAGACCCACAACGGATGGAGCGCTCGGTTTGGCAGCAGACCCGTGGTACTCGACAGGAGGAGTACCTCAGCAATCTAAGGTTAGTGAGAAGCACCTCGGTGTCATGACAGACCCACTGTACTTGACAGAGGAGGAGTTCTCCAGCAGTCGTGGTTTCGATAATGAAAAAAATCCTGGTTCGAGCTGAGTCAATGAACTTTGTGTGTTCCTCATGATTGAGATGAGTTACTTGATAAATTAGGTATATGTATGGGCATATACCTAAGTAATGGTTATCCATTGAAATCATACTTTTTGTTTTATCCTTGTTGGATTTTGTGAGACCTTGAAGGTCTCGAGGTCCCTACTGAGTATCGTTATACTCACCCCTGCACGGGCTATGCCCACAGCTCGTTGTGTTGGATGCAGACGATGAATAGTGCTGACGGAAGCCGAGAGCGCCAGGACTGGACGGTACCCAGAGGTGGACCTTACGAAGTTTAGGTACACAGTGGAGTCCGATGGACATGGAGGTCTGAGGAGGCCATCTATACCTACCCTTCAGGTAAGAACCCGGGAGGACGATCTAGGAGCTGCTTTCACCTTTCCGCTGTTTGTCCCTTTTTCAGTTGTATTTATACTTTACTTTTGATCTTGTATTCTGGACCCCCTTTAATTTCAGTACTCTTGTTATACAGTTTTTTCTTAGTGTTTACTTCCACTTGTACTCTGGTTGTGTGTTTTTATGATTTATAAAGGCAATGCCTTCCCAGTTTTAGGAAATTATGCCTTTAGTGCTAGTCGCCAGCCCCTGGCCTATGGAAGGCGGGCTTGGGGTAGTCACGATACGAGCCCCGGAGGATGGGTTGTGACAAATTGGTATCAAAGGATGTTAGTTCTACCGAAAAACATAGGACTCTGATATTTCTTTTATGTGAAGAAATATTGTTAAGGGTACTAAGTGTGGTTTTCAGTTTAGGGAGTCCAGTGTTAGTGCGGGCCGCTGACGTATCCATACACCAGGACCCTGACTTCTGATTTCTGACTTAGTGCATGAAAACACTAATTGCATGTTTGTGTATTCAAATTTTTTCTTTAAGTCAGCTCAAACTAGGTCAGTTCACCAGGTATAGTCTTTTGACAGTGTTGCATCTTTTTCTTTCAAGATGCCTCCCTGCAGATTACTAGCTAGATCCCCGAGAGCTGTACATACTGACAGCCCGCCGAGCGATGAGGCCTCAGTACAAGGCCCTCTCCCAGTTGAGGCACCAGCAGAGGCAACAGAGGTACCACTTCCCGTTGGGCCACCAATACCACCAACCCCAGTAGCAGATGATGCACGCCGCTTGAGCGCGTTGCACGAGTTCCAGCGCTAGAGGCCACCCAGGTTCCGGGGAGAGACGGACCCACAGGCGGCTGAGGATTGGATGGAGGTTGTGGTGAGAGTCTTCATGCTAGTAGGGACACCAACCGACTTCATGATGATCCTTACTGCCAGCCCCCTTCAGGAAGCATCAGGCAGATGGTGGAGCCTGATGCTCCAGATGCATGACGAGGGGAAACTTCTATGGGAATACTTCGAGAGCCTGTTTTGGGCAGAGTTTGTTCTAGTGACCCTACGAGCAGTGCAGATACAGGAGCTACTACATCTACAGCAGGGTAACATGATGGTGGTGTAGTACTCAGCGAGGTTCACCGACCTCTCACGCTACTCTACTGATATGGTACGAGACCCATTCTTCAGGGCTCGGACCTTCGAGCAGGGGCTCATGCGAGAGATCAGAGCTTTATTTGTCTCCCATAGCGTCTCAACATAGACAGGGGTGTTAGAGTGATCCCTCATAGTGGAGAGTTTCATTGCTGAGCAGTCTCCAGTAGCGGGACCCACTACTAGTCGACATGTAGTGGAGTCTTCTGCAGCTGGCATTAGATAGATGTCGCATAGGTCTAAGAGGACCAGACCTATAGGTGGTCGACTACACGACTCATGATCAGTTGTGTGGGGAACCCAGAGTAGAGACAGAGCCAGACATACCAGGAGCGGGCAGTGTTTCTCATACAGTGGGCTTGGTCACATGGCTCGTGACTGTCCGAACCACCGTTCTGTCGATCAGTAGACAGTTGAGGGACCACCCAGGCAGAGGCATAGGTTCAATCAAGGCGGTCCGCAGGGCGCAGGAGGATGTGGAAAAGGAGCTAGTCGTGCAGCTGGTGGTGGACGATGTTATGAGGTGCTACCGCCACCACCACCAGGAGGTCCACCCCGACCATAGGGAGTGGGTGGACATGGCAGGTCACAACTTTAGGAAGCTAAGGCCTATGATCACAGCGCTCCGAAGATGATTTGAGGTACGATATGTGTCTACTCCACCTTAGTTTTAGTTCTTATAGAAACAGGTGCCAGTCACTCTTTCATAGCCACTGCCCTCGTTCAGAACTCAGAGATTCTGACGGAGTCGTTGGCTCGATCCTTATATCTAGAGACTCCAACGGGACCAGACTTGATGATTAAACACTGGTTCCAACAGTGCGAGCTTACTCTAGGAGGCGAGAGCTTTGGCTGAGATCTCCTCGTAGCAGCGTCGAGGCCTTATGACGTCATCTTGGGTATGGACTGGTTATCTACAGTCCATTCTCAGATTGACTGTATTAGGCGCAAAGTGCGGTGTGACCACACAGATGTGACCAGGTTCACCTTCACCGGTGAAAAAGGAACCTTTGCAGCGTAGGATGGACTTACTCAGAGGAGGGTGCAGCCGATCACTCACCAGTTGTCTTGCCTCACCCTCAGAGCAGTTGATGTGGAGAGTCTGACTTATCCTGTAGTGGTGGACCAGTACGCGGATGTTTTTTCTGAAGATGTTCCAGGACTACCTCCTCGTAGAGAGGTGGACTTCTACATTAACTTGTACCCCAGGAAGACACCGATATCTACTCCATCATATCGGATGGCTCCCGCTGAGCTTCGCGAGTTGAGGGTACAACTTGAGGACTTGCAGGGAAAGGGATTCATCTGGCCTAGTGTTTCTCCCTAGGCAGCCCTGATTCTGTTCGCCAAGAAGGCGGATGGGATCTTGAGGCTCTGTGTTGACTATTATTTCCTGGACCAGGTGACTATGAAGAACAAGTACCCACTTCCAAGGATTGATGACCTCTTTGATCAGCTCAAGGGAGCACGATGGTTCTCAAAGATAGACCTCAGATCAGGATATCACTAGATTAGAGTTCGAGATGAGGATGTGCATAAGATGACCTTCAGATGTCAGTACAACCATTACGAGTTCTTGGTTATTCCCTTCGGCATAACCAATGCTCCAACAGTGTTCATGAGTCTCATGAATAGGATCTTCTAGCCTTACCTCGATTGCTTTGTTTTAGTCTTCATCGACGACATTCTGATCTACTCGAATACTGAGGAGGAGCATGCCTACCATTTGTAGGTAGTACTGGACACACTCTGAGAACACCAACTTTATGGTAAGATCTCGAAGTGCGAGTTTTGGATTCGATAGGTTCACTTATTGGGATACGTCATCTCAGAGGCTGGAGTTGCATTGGATCCAATGAAGATTGAGGCGGTACTTGCTTTGGAGCCACCCAGGAGTGTGACAGAGGTATGGAGTTTCTGGGCTTGGATGGATACTATCAGAGATTCATTCTAGATTTCTCAAAGTTGTAGCACCACTATCATCCTTGAAGAAGAAGGGGCAACCCTTCATGTGGTCAGAGAGTTTCCAGTAGAGCTTTCAGGAGCTGAGGCAGAGGCTGACTAGTGCCCCCATTTTGAGGATTCCAGAGGAAGGCATAGGGTACGTAGTCTACTGCGATGCATCGGAGACCGGACATGGGTGTGTCCTGATGCAAGAGCATGTAGTGATCACTTATGGTTCTCGGCAGCTGAGACAACATGAGAAGAACTACTCTACCCATGAACTGGAGTTAGAAGCATTGGTCTTCGCCTTGAAGATGTGGTGACACTATATGATAGGCGAACATTTTACCGTGTACTCTGATCACAAGAGTCTCAGGTATATCTTCTCTCAGAAGGACCTGAACCTGAGACAACGACGATGGCTTGAGTTCCTCCAGGACTATACCTTCGAGATAGTCTATAATCCTAGGAAGGGGAACATAGTAGAATATGTGCTCAGCAAGAGATCTGGTATTCAGTTTCTAAGAGAGGTGACAGAGCTGATAGCTTCCTTACAAATATCCTTTGTGGATAGAGATGGAGCAGCCTATCTATAGTCTCTAACAGTCACTCCCCCTCTTCTTCAGCGATTCAGGGAGGTGCAACATGGGGACGCTGACTACGAGACATGACGTGCTTAGATATCCATAGGGAAGGCACCTGATGGATTTTCTGAAGGTGAGGAGCATGTCATATTCTTCAAAGGACATACCATGGTACCAACTACACTTCAAGAGGAGGTGTTGAGGGAGTTTCACACATATCCTTTAACGGTACATCCAGGTGTGGCGAAGATGTATCAGGACCTCAGACGAAAACACTGGTGGCCAGGTATGAAGAAGGTAGTAGCAGAGTTTGTCTCACGGTTCCTCACTTGTTAGCAAGTGAAGGCGAAGCACCAGGTGCCAGCAGGCTTGGTTTAGCCCTTAGAGGTCCCAGAGTGGAAGTGGGATGGGATATCAATGGACTTAGTGACGGTTCTTCCACGTACATCCAGGAGTCATGACTCGATATGGGTGATCATTGATAGAATCACCAAGTTGGCCTGATTCCTACCGATCAGAGAGTAGGGTTCAGCAGAGAGCTTGGGATGCCTCTACGTGCAGGAGATTGTGCATTTTCATGGAGTGACTTCTTCTATCAGCTCTGACCATTATGCATGATCTACTTCCTGACTATGGAAGGGGTTGTAGGAAGATTTCAGGATGTAGCTATGTCTGAGCACCGCCTTCCATCCTCAGACAGATGGTCAGACCGAGAGGACCATCCAGACCCTCGAGGACATGCTTCGTGCTTGTGTCCTCAACTTCAGTCGCATCTGGGAGGACCACTTACCTTTGGTGGAGTTCACCTACAACAACATCTATCACTCCACCATTGGTATGTCACCTTTTGAGGTCTTGTACGGATGACCTTATAGATCACCACTATGTTGGACAGACCCAGGGGAGTCAGCACTAGTGGGACCAGAGATGGTACGGGCTACCATGGAGAAGGTGAAGATCATCCAGGAGAGGATGAAGACTATGCAGAGTAGGCAGAAATCATATGCTGACAAGAGATAGAGGCCTTTGGAGTTTTAGTATGGCAACCACGTCCTCCTATGGGTCTCACCTCGACGAGGTCTACGGAGATTTGGCCGAGGCGGCAAGTTGTCTCCACGATTCATCATACCTTTCCAGGTCATCAACAGTGTAGGCGAGGTGGCTTATCGCTTGACTCTTCCACCTCAGTTGCACTGGGTGCATGATTTCTTCCATGTATCTCAGCTGAGAAGATACGTGCATGACCCTTCCCACATCATCGACCACGGGGAGCTGGACATCGATGATGGGGAAACTTTCATGGAGGTTCCAGTAGAGATCGAGGATCGAAAAGAGTAGGTCCTACGTGGACAGTCGATACCTCTAGTGTGCATTCGTTGGCAGCACGAGAACCTCCAGGAAAGTACATGGGAGCGGGAGGCTCAAATGCATGCTCAGTACCCCCACATATTCCCTTAGTGTGAGATGTAGCTTACGGGGACGTAAATACCTGAGGTGGGGAGAATTTAAAGACCAATAATTTCTGTGGATTTTTTTAAATACATGGGAATTTTATGAGTCCTCAGTTTCTGACGGTGTTTGATTCCGAGGCCCGTTGTGCCCGGAATCAATTTCTGAAGTTTTGTTCGGGTACGTTCAGTAAACGTACATTCGGATTTTTATAACTTTTGAACCGGTTCTCAGAATTGAAATCTGAGGGCACCGTTGAACTCGCAGCGTCGATAATTTCCTAGTGAGACCTTCACCGTGGTTGCGTTTTAACTAGATCGGAAGATAGTTTTTCGGGGTTTTAAATTAAATTGAATAAAATAAAGTAATAACTTTATTTTATTTAGTGGTAGTTAGAACCTCTAAAGGGAAGTTAGTGGTGGGGGCCACCACACCATAACCTCCCATGAGAGGTTATGGTGGTGGGTCCCACCCGCACATAACCTCCCTTGGGAGGATGTTATGGTGGTGGGGCCCATCCGCACATAAACCCTTGGGAGGATTATTAGGTGGGGCCCACCCGACTTCTCTAACTCCTCTAAACCCCCCAATTAATTCAGTGTAACCCTTGAAACTTCTCACCTTCCCCCAATAAATTTTGTGCCAACCCTCACCATTAATGAATTAAACCTATTTTAATTAATTGACACATTTTTGAATTCTTTTGAATTCTTTATTCCAACACTTTAATAAGGTGTTATATTTTATTATTGTGGGTGTTGGCATAACCTCTTGTTGGGAGAACCTTGAGAGGAGCTTTGGGAGGATTGAGAGGAATTTATCCTCTCAACGAAGAATGCCCGTTGCCCATGAAGAATGCTACTTCCACCGAAGATCGACACCGTCTTCTTCCTCCTTCAACTGAGGCAAGGAAAGGTAAGACTCCGCCCATGAAGAACATTGGCAACGATGACGTCACCTCCTCCCGACATCAATGAGACGACGTCCATTTCCCACGACTTTGTCAATGAACGACTACCAGCGAATCAAAGGTAGGGGGATTTGTGTTGGTTTTATTCTCGTTCACTGGAGTTCTATTTATGGATTGTGAACATCAATTTGTTATCACCATAAACGTGGAGAGTTCGGGGCAACCTCACACGGCCCCACACTCTCCATCGATTTCTTTTTGGTGTACTTCGAAGCGGCAAAGAGGCGATAATGACGAAGACGGTGAACAAAGGCCGCGCTACCCGTGACCTCTGTGAACCACACCTCTGACCAAGAGGCATGATGTTATTAATATTTTCATGACTTATTATATTCCCACTTTACTTATTTTATATGAAATGTGCATAATTTGTGTGAAATATTAATGTTTTAATATTAAGTATAATATTTGAGCATTTTTAGAAGTAGTCCAATTGAGTCAGTTTAATGTTTTAATAATAACTGTCACTATACTGATCCAAATTGTGTGGTTTTTGTTTTTTAGGATTCTCCTTTCACTATACAACATTTCATTAGAAGGAACTATGATCCAATTCTTCCATTAGAAGGGTCATATGGTCCTCACAAACAAGACCAAAGAATCTGTGAACAAACTGAACCATCCTTAAATATTGATTTACTGGGCTCAGTCCGGAAGTCCAAAAACATTAACTCTCCACCATAATTCGGGGGACACTACATGTCATCTTGGATAAAAATTTCAAGGCCCAAATCCAAGTACAAGGGGCCCAAATAAATCTTTTCATTCCAGACCACCATTCTGGCCGAGAATTAAAATCAGTATAGTATGCATGACATATCTCCTGATGTAAGCATCAAATATAGCTGATATTTTTCAGTGTGAAATAGGAGATATAGGAGGCCGACTTTGTTGAAGAAACCATTCGGATTTGAAGGCATCTTCATATTCAACAACCATTTCACATTATGGACTTCAAAAATACTGGATTGAAATGGACAGTTTAACATTGTTTACTAAACCGGCCATAACTTTTGATACTAAAGTCCAAATGACTCCAAATTTTGAGAGTAGTCGGAAAACATTATTTTCTACAACTTTGAAGAAGGCGATATTTGAATATTCGGCTGTCTGAATAGCCAAATTGGCGATAAAAGTGGAGGGACAGATTGGGAATGCAAACAGTCCACTCCTTGGGCTATAAATACTCTCCCCTTCTCTCCTTGAGAGGGGTTGGCATTTCAGAAGAGAGGATATCATATTGGCACGACCAAAGCCTTGACAAAGGCTTGGGAGGACCTGCCATACTCAAGTTTTAACTTGAGATACCTTTCCTCCTCTCTTTGTTTTCACTTACTTTTGTGTTCTTCATTTTTGTAATCTTGTAATTCTCTTTCTTTGTAATTCTGTTTTAATGCAAGTTACTTCTTCAATATCTATTATTCTCATCCACCTTCTGTAGTTTAATATTTATGTTCCTAAAATAGTTTAAATTCAGTTGAATCCCATTCCCTTCTTTTTCTTCCTCATTCAATCGAAAATCCGTTTTTAATTATCATCATCGTTCGTGTGTGTGTGTGTCAACGTACCACTCTTTTCTAATCACTTTCTTTTTCTTCTATTCTTAATTTATCATCATAATTATTTTAACCAGAATATTAAACATCCAAATGTCTGAGTAAATCTCTCATTGGGATGAGTTATAATTTGGGGATGTTAAGTGATTGAGAGTTTTGCTCGATGAGTATTCTTTAAATTAATATTGTGTATGTTAAACTTAATATGTCATGGATTAATGATATGTTTTGTTTAACGAGTGGTTTCCATGGATTATTGGAACCATAAATACACTACCATAAATAGGTTTTGATTGATATTAGAACCCTAAGTTAAGTTAAGGCTTGGATTAAAGCCTTCACACTTAGGAATTCCAATCAACGTCAACTTATGACATGAGTGTTAATTTAATGCAATACAAAGTAAGGCTCAAGGATATCACATGCTTAACTCCCCAATGATGAACTCACCCTAATCTTTATCAATTTGGTAAATCAAACATCATCCATAAATCATTTCAATTAAGCTCTGCAAACAAACCCCCCTAATCAAAATACAATCAACTAAAAACAAACGACTATTACAAATTATCATCGCCGAGGATTCGACCCGAGTGCTGCTATACACATTAGCAGAGCACCGGAATTTTGACCGGTCGATAGGCGAAAATCGGCCGCGCGTTTCAAATGGCTCCGTTTCCGGGGATGGTGCTTTAAGTAGTCATTAGTTTCTAGTTATTGTAAAAAAAACCAAAAAAAATCAAAATTTTTGAAAAAAATTGAAAAAAAAAACACAAAGAAAACCCCGTCTTCCTCTTAAAAATCATAAACTGAAAAAATACAAAGGAAAACCCATCTTCCTCATCCTTTCTAAATCTCTCTGAATGACCTGCAGCCTCCCAAACAATCACTCGGATTTGTTTGACCCTGAAATTGATAGAACTCTTCGTCGACTTAGGAGGACCATTAGGGATAACCAAATCACCCAAGAACCAATAATTGCCCTACCAATTGAATTAGATATGACCAATCCTAGGGAACAAACATTGAAAGAACTTGCTGCCCCTGATATGAATTACCAACCTCTTGGTATTCAATATCCAAACATTGAAGCTGACTTCGAACTCAAATTGGGTTTGATTCATCTTCTCCCTCATTTTCACAGGCTAGTCGGTGAGGATCCACATCTTCACCTTAAAGAGTTCCAAGTAGTATGCTCTACCATGAAGCCTCAAGGGGTTTCTGAAGAACAAATCAAGCTTAGAGCTTTCCCCTTTTACCTAGAGGATTCTGCCAGGTCTTGGCTCTACTACCTCCCACCTGGTTCCATAAACTCATGGGTTGACATGAAGAGACTTTTCCTTGAGAAGTTCTTTCCCGCTTCCCGAACAGCTTCTATCTGAAAGGAAATAAGAGGCATCCGTCAATTCCCTAATGAATCACTCCATGAGTATTGGGAGAGGTTCAAAAAGATTGTGGCAACTTGTCCACACCATCAAATCCTTGACCAACTCCTAATCCAATACTTCTATGAGGGGTTATTGGCTATGGAGCGAACTCTCATTGATGTTGCAAGTGGCGGTGCTCTTGTTGACAAAACTCCTACAGCTGCACGAGAACTCATAAGCAACATGGCTGCAAACACGCAGCAATTCCATACTCGAGCACATGCTCAAGTGAAACAAGCCCAAGAGAATCAATCCATAGAGACCAACAAGATGACAGAGTGGATGCGTTAACTTACAGGTCTTGTGCGTCAACTAGCGGTGGCTACCAAAGCCCCAACCTCATCTTCTCCACAGTCAATATTCCCTAGACCTATCAAGAATTGTGGAATCTTCAACTCTCCATCTCATCCGACTGACACATGACCACAACTTCAAGATGATCCATCTGATTCATCTAGTCCAATGGAGCTCAATGCGGCATATGCTCAGCGAAACTTCAACCCTCAACAATCAGGTCAGTTTGTTAGAAACTTCAACCAACCCCACTTTGAGCCCTTCTCTTCTACCTTTAACCCACCTCTGAGGTATGGTAATCCCATTTCTCATCCTCCTCAGTTCCCTCATCAAAATCCAAACCAGTTCCAATATGGTCAAAGTGGTGGTAACATCCATCAACCTTATCCTTTTGTTCCTCAACCCCAAAGGAACAGTTCTCCTCCTGGATTCCACTATCCTAACGAGCCTTCCCAATTCCCCACCCAATACAATCGCTTTCCCAAGAACCAAAATCAATGTCAACCCAATTTGGGACAAGCCTCTTCTTCTAAACAACCATGGGAAAGTTCTGTAGAGGATCTTGCTTCCTTCACCCGTTCTAGCCTCAAGAACATTGAAACCCAAATTGGTAAACTTGCATCCCACCTTAGCCAGCAAAAACCATCCAATTCATCCCAACTCCCAGCTCAACCATTACCCAACCCTAAGGGTAATGTAATTGAAATTGAACTTAGATCGGGAAAGCAAATTGCTATGCCCCATGCTGATTACTCTACCTCCCCTTTCGATGTTGATCTAGAAAATGAAAAGAACAAAAAGCTGGAAAAGGAACTTGAATCCACTCCTTCACCTCCTTCCATTCCTCTAAGGAACCCAATTCCTTTTCCTCAAGCCATCTCCAAGCCTAATAAGTCCTTTGAACCTGATCCTGAAATACATGACATGTTTAGACGTGTTGAAGTGAACATCCCCCTCTTAGATGCCATCAAACAAATCCCTAAGTATGCCAAGTTTCTTAAGGAATTGTGCACCCATAAGAGGCAACTTAGGAACATTGAAAATGTTTCAACCCAACAGTCCATTCCCATGAAGTGCAAAGATCCAGGGACCTTCACGGTTCCATGTCAAATAGGGAGTTCCAACTTTGATGATGCACTCATAGACCTTGGAGCCTCAATAAATGTCATGCCCAAATCCATTTTCTCTAACCTTGGTCTAGGTCCCTTGCACCCAACGGGTGTTGTCATTAAATTAGCCAATCGAAGCACTGCCAGTCCTGAGGGGATAATTGAGGATGTTCTTGTTCGGGTCAATGATCTTATCTTCCCAGCTGATTTCTATGTCCTTAACATGGAAGGTGAGACGACCTCTTCTCGATCTCCCCTAATTCTAGGAAGACCATTCCTCATGACTGCGAGAACCAAGATTTATGTCTATTCAGGCATCTTATCCATGGAATTCGGTGACCAACTGGTCAAGTTCAACATTTTCCAAGCCATGCGATACCCATATGAGGATCACTCTGCATTCTCAATCCATGCTTTTGAGGACACTTCTAAGATTCAATCAAACCCCAATCCACCATGTTCTTCATGTTTTAATGATAAAGGATCTTGTGAAATATGCACCATGATTAACAAAGTCATAAATGGTGAAGTTGATGTGGACCTCTCATTCATAGACTCCATCAATCTAGAGGAACTTGAAAACTCTCTTGAATCCCACATCAACTCTGATCTCTACTGCTCCACCTTGGACAGTGTTGAGGAAAATGATCCAAAACCATCTAGAATCCCTTCTCCTGCTCCTAACTTTTCTAGCTCTCAAATCAAGGCTGAAACTGATCTAAAACCACTTCCTTCACACCTCAAGTATGCATTCCTTTTCCATGATCCCTCCTACCCTGTCATTATCTCTGCTTCACTTTCTGAAACTGAGGAGTCCCAACTTGTTCAAGTGTTAGAGGAAAACAAAAATGCCTTAGGTTGGACCCTAGAGGATATTCCAGGAATCAACCCTGCCCTTTTCATGCATCACATCCATATAGAGGAATCATCCAAACCAATTAGGCAACCTCAAAGAAGACTCAATCCACTCATACTTGAGGTAGTTAGGGAAGAGATTACCAAGCTTCTTCAAGCTGGTATTATCTACCCAATTTCTGATAGTGAATGGGTTAGTCCAATTCAAGTCGTTCCTAAGAAGGGCGGGATAACAGTTGTCACAAATGAACATGGAGAAGTGGTCACAACTCGAGTGAAAAACAAATGGCGTGTGTGCATCGATTATCCCAAATTGAATGCTGAAACACGAAAAGATCACTACCCACTTCCTTTCCTTGACCAAATGCTTGAGAGATTGGCCGGAAAGTCCCACTATTGCTTTCTTGATGGTTACACCGGCTACTTCCAAATTCCAATCGCACCTCAAGACCAAGAAAAGACCACATTCACTTGCCCCTTTGGAACCTATGCCTATAGACGAATGCCTTTTGGCCTTTGTAATGATCCTGTAACATTCCAGCGGTGTATGATGAGTATCTTTTCTGAATTCATTGAGAATTGCATGAAGGTCTTCATGGATGACTTTACCATTTATGGAGAGTCATTTGAATCTTGCTTACATTCACTCTCTTTGGTCCTTCAAAAGTGTGTCAAGTGCAACCTTGTGCTGAATTTTGAAAAATGTCACTTCATGGTTTCAAATGGGATTGTTCTAGGGAACATAATTTCTCAAGAGGGTATCCAAGTTGATCCAGCCAAAATTGAGGTGATCCAATCACTTCCTGAACCCAAATCAGTTCGAGACATTCGGTCCTTCCTTGGTTATGCCAGTTTCTATCGGCGATTCATTCAGCACTTCAGCAAGATTTCCCTCCCACTCACTCGTTTACTTCAAAATGATGTCACATTCAATTTGGATGAGGCTTGCAAGAGAGCCTTCATTGAACTCAAATCTTCTCTCACATCTGCTCCAATAATCCAACCCCCAGATTGGTCCTTACCATTTGAATTGATGTGTGATGCTTCTGATAGGGCCATTGGGGCTGTTCTTGGTCAAATAAGAGAAAACATTCCTCATGTCATCTTTTATGCCTCAAAAACATTGGATGAAACTCAACCACACTACACTGTGACTGAAAAAGAACTTTTAGCTATGGTTTTTGCCTTGGATAAATTCCGGCCCTATCTCTTAGGTGCCAAAATCATCATCTTCACGGACCACTCAGCATTAAAGTTCTTACTTAAGAAAAGTGATTCCAAACCAAGGCTAATAAGATGGATTTTAATGCTCCAAGAGTTTGACCTTGTGATAAAAGATAAACCTGGAAAAGAAAATCCTGTGGCTGACCACCTGAGTAGAATTTCTAATTCTTCTCATTCTGAAATAATTGATCCTGAATTTCCAACTGAACACCTATCATCTCTCACTCCAAAGTTACCATGGTATGCCCCAATTGTCAATTACTTGGTTTCTGGTGTTTTCCCTGAATATTTTTCAAAAGAACAAAAAGAAAAGATGAAAAGTGATTCAAAGCATTATTTTTGGGAAGATAATAAACTTTGGAAAACTGGGGCTGACATGGTAATTAGGAGATGTGTTGATGAAACTAAACAATCCTCCATCTTGGAATTCTGCCACTCAATGCCTGGAGGTGGCCACTTTGGACCACAAAGGACTTCTCGAAAGGTCCTAGATTCTGGATTCTTTTGGCCTTCACTCTTCAAGGACTCACACAAGTTCTGTCAATCATGTCCCACTTGCCAAAAGTTTGGCACAATTTCCAAAAGAAACGAAATGCCTCAAAAGCCATTAATCTTCTGTGAGCTTTTCGATGTTTGGGGAATCGATTTCATGGGACCTTTTCCCCCTTCCAATGGATTATCCTACATTCTCCTTGCTGTTGACTATGTTTCTAGGTGGGTCGAGGCCAAACCCACTAGGAAAGATGATGCTCAAACTGTGAGTGAGTTCCTCAAAACCCATATCTTCCATCGATTCGGAACACCACGTGCTTTGATAAGTGACTTATGAACTCATTTCTGTAATAGAACCATGGAGTCACTTTTGAAAAAGAATGGGGTTGTACATACAACATCCACTGCATATCACCCTCAAACAAATGGAATGGCTGAACTTTCTAACAGAGAAGTGAAAAGAGTGCTTGAAAGAATTGTTAAGCCCACAAGAAAAGACTGGCCCGATAGACTTGGTGAAGCACTTTGGGCCTATCGAACAGCCTATAAGACACCCATTGGGATGTCTCCATTTAGGCTAGTTTTTGGTAAAGCCTGTCATTTACCAGTTGAAATCCAACATAAGTCATTTTGGGCTGTCAGAACTTGTAATTTTGATTGTGAAAAATCTGGTGAAGAAATATTGTTACAGTTGACTGAATTGGAGGAGCTTCGACTCGATTCGTATGAGAACTCCATTCTCTACAAATAAAAGGCAAAGTCACTCCATGACAAGCACATTCTTTGAAAGGTATTTCATGAAGGTGAAAAGGTAATGCTCTTCAATTCTCAATTTCGACTTCACCCAGGTAAGCTCAATTCTCGTTGGGATGGAACTTTTATTATTACTAATGTTTACCCATTTGGTGCAGTGCAAGTCCAAGACCCTTCTTCAAAAAGAACATTCACGGTTAACGGACATTAGTTAAAGCATCACCATGAGAGGTCTCACAATCCATTAACCACGTCGACTTCCATCGAAACCCCATCCACTTCAATAGAACCACCACTGGATGGAGACCCGCCAAATCCAAACCAGGGGGCACCTCTTTCCCTTTAACTCTCTCTCTCCTCAATCTCTCTTCCCTCTCTTCTTCTCTCTATTTCTTCTTCTTCCTCTCTCCCTCTCATTTTTTTTACAACATTCTTCCACAACCTTTTTTTCTATTTTCTCTTTTGTGTGGATGTGTCATTAAAAATAAAAAAAATAAAAAAAAATTAATTAAAAAAAATGAAAATTAACAAAAAAAAAGGGTGTCATAATTACTAATCATCCAATATTGAAATTCTGTCCAACCATTTTGGGGAGTCAAAAGGCTTGTTTTAAACTCAAATATATTGAATTTTTATCTCAAACTTGGGTAAAAAATTTTGTGTCAATAACAAACATTTTGAATGAACAATTTTTGGTGGAAAATGATTCTCCCCTACCGTGAGGAATAACATTAGCCTTCATGCCAAGGTCATATATGGCCATCTTTTTCATTTTGTGTCTTCACCACTGATTGTGAGTCTTGAGTTTGTGGACCTTCGAGCTAAATTTCTATCTTTTGTGTGCATTAATATGATAGAGGCATTTTCTAAGCCACATGAGAATCAGAATAGCCAAATAGCCTCCCGTTACCCTTACAATGATCCTACTTTTGAAAGCCCCTTTGAGCCTATGAAAACCTTTCTTTTGATAGCCACATTACAAGCCTAATACCTTCTCCCACCCAACATCTTCATGGATTTTCATTGTACAATTTATTGAAATTTAAGTGTGGGGGGAATGGACTTCATTTTTGGGCGTACTTTCATTGATTTCCAATGTGTCATCATATGCTTGAGGGCAAGCATCCATTCAAGTGTGGGGGAGAGGTTGTAATTCTGTGAGCTTTGGGGTGTATATGTGTAATTTTCATTTGTACAAAATTCATTGAAAAGTGTTCAAAAAAAATGAAAAAAAAATTATATTAAAAAAAATGAAAAAAAGGAATGGGTTGTGTCTTGGGTGGGTCAAAAATCATTCATCATCAAACTTTGATCGTGTTATAACTACTAAAATTAGTTCCATGAGAAGATCAAACATGGGTTGGGAGATGACTGTGAGACTTGTTTCAAGCACAACTTTCGAAAAAAAGAGCAAAAAGAGAAAAAAAAAGAACACTTGAATCATCTTGTATTGTGTCATTATTGGAAGTCTTCCATGTTGTACATATTCCATCATCTCACCCTATTCCATTTTATATCTCCCTCACTTTTCATTCATCACACATTCATGCCCTTGTAAATATGTGTTTCTATTTCCTTTCAAATCAAATTTCAAAAAAAATGTGCATTGATTTTTCCATGTTGGTGTTTTTAACCCCTCTTTTCCTTTGGACATTATATACCTACCATCCCATAGCCACTGAAAAACCCCTTAAAAGACCTCTTTATTCTTGTACACATTAGATTTGGGAATGGAAGCTGAGAGCTCTTACAAACTCTTGATTTTCACTTTTTGTTGGTGAATGAGTGAACCTCCTAAAATACATTTTTATCATCTTGAGAGGAGTAAGTTTTGAGTGCCTATATTTTCTAATTCAAACCTTGAACATGAAAAAATGAATTGTTTTTGATGCATTATTGTGAACCAAATTTGTGATGGAATTCAATATGGATGAGTGAAATAGTCTAAACCTCCCCTGATTGGAGAAAACAAAATTTTAATATTTGTTGGTGAGTGAAAATGATTTTGTCATGTTTTTATATTTGTGGCACATGAGGACACGCGCAAATCTAAGTGTGGGGGAGTTGATGTTATTAATATTTTCATGACTTATTATATTCTCCCTTTACTTATTTTATATGAAATGTGCATAATTTGTGTGAAATATTAATGTTTTAATATTAAGTATAATATTTGAGCATTTTTAGAAGTAGTCCAATTGAGTCAGTTTAATTTTTTAATAATAACTGTCACTATACTGATCCAAATTGTGTGGTTCCTGTTTTTTAGGATTCTCTTTTCACTATACAACATTTCATTAGAAGGAACCATGATCCAATTCTTCCATTTGAAGGGTCATATGGTCCTCACAAACAAGACCAAAGAATCTGTGAACAAACTGGACCATCCTTGAAGATTGATTTACTGGGCTCAATCCAGAAGTCCAAAAACATTAACTCTCTACCATAATTCGGGGGACACTACATTTCATCTTGGATAAAAATTGCAAGGCCCAAATCCAAGTACAAGGGGCCCAAATAAATCTTTGAAGTCCAGCCCACCATTCTGGACGAGAATTAAAATCAGTATAGTATGCATGACATATCTCCTGATGTAAGCATCACATAGAGCTGAGATTTTTCAGTGTGAAAGAGGAGATATAGGCGGCAGACTTTGTTGAAGAAACCATTCGGATTTGAAGGCATCTTCATATTCAAAAACCCTTTCACATTATGGACTTCAAAAAGACTGGATTGAAATAGACAGTTTAACTTTGTTTACTCAACCGGCAATAACTTTTGATCCTTAAGTCCAAATGACTCAAACTTTTGGGAGTAGTCGGACAACATTATGTTCACAACTTTTAAGAAGGAGATATTTGAAGATTAGGCTGTCTGAATAGCCAAATTGGCGATAGAAGTGGAGGGACAGATTGGGAATGCAAACAGTCCACTCCTTGGGCTATAAATACTCTCCCCTTCTCTCCTTGAGAGGGGTTGGAATTTCAGAAGAGAGGATATCATATTGGCACGACCAAAGCCTTGACAAAGGCTTGGGAGGACCTTCCATACTCAAGTTTTCACTTGAGAGACCTTTCCTCCTCTCTTTGTTTTCACTTACTTTTGTGTTATTCATTTTTGTAATCTTGTAATTCTCTTTCTTTGTAATTCTGTTTTAATGCAAGTTACTTCTTCAATATCTCTTATTCTCATCCACCTTCTGTAGTTTAATATTTATTTTCCTAAAATAGTTTAAATTCAGTTGAATACCCTTCCCTTCTTTTGCTTCCTCATTCAATCGAAAATCCGTTTTTAATTATCATCATCGTTCGTGTGTGTGTGTCAACGTACCACTCTTTTCTAATCACTTTCTTTTTCTTCTATTCTTAATTTATCATCATAATTATTTTAACCAGAATATTAAACATCCAAATGTCTGAGTAAATCTCTCATTGGGGTGAGTTATAATTCTGGGATGTTAAGTGATTGAGAGTTTTGCTCGATGAGTATTCTTTAAATTAATATTGTGTATGTTAAACTTAATATGTCATGGATTAATGATATGTTTTGTTTAACGAGTGGTTTCCATGGATTATTGGAACCATAAATACACTACCATAAATAAGTTTTGATTGAGATTAGAACCCTAAGTTAAGTTAAGGCTTGGATTAAAGCCTTCACACTTAGGAATTCCAATCAACGTCAACTTATGACATGGGTGTTAATTTAATGCAATACAAAGTAAGGCTCAAGGATATCACATGATTAACTCCCCAATGATGAACTCACCCTAATCTTTATCAATTTGGTAAATCAAACATCATCCATAAATCATTTCAATTAAGCTCTGCAAACAAACCCCCCTAATCAAAATACAATCAACTAAAAACAAACGACTATTACAAAGTATCATCGCCGAGGATTCGACCCGAGTGCTGCTATACACATTAGCAGAGCACCGGAATTTTGACCGGTCGATAGGCGACAATCGGCCGTGCGTTTCACACCGCTGACCAAGAGGCACCCGACCCGCGCCCCGGCGCGCTGCATGGCTGCCCGTGCCTCGCCGGCGCACTGCCCGCACCCCCCGGCGCGCTGGCCGGCCAACCCGGTGCCCCCCGGCGCAATGCCCGACCAGCCTGGTGCCCCCCAGCAGGCTTCCCGGCCAACCCGACACCCCCGGTGCGTTGTCCAGCCAGCCTGCCCCCCCCCCCCCCCCCGGCGTGCTGCTCGGCGCCCCAGGCGCCCTCGCGTGCTGCCTCGGCGCGCTGCCCGCGCCCTTGGTGGCCTGCCCGGTCCCTGCCAGCTACCTGCCCAGTGCCACCGTGGCCTGCCGCACCTTACCCGGTGCACCCGTGGGCTGCCCGGTGGCCAGCTGTCCTGCCCGCGCCCTACGTGGCCTGCCCGCTGGCCTCCCTGCCTCTGACCTTCCAAGCCGACCCTCGCCATCCCCCACTGTTTCACTGGTCGAACCGGCCTGGTCTCCCGAGCCGAGTCACCGAGCCACCTATGTGGCGACTATCGGGCCGAACCGCCCTCGTGGTCCACTGGGCCGGGCCGAGCAGACCGGGTCAAAACTTAGTGGGATGACCTTCCCAATGGGCCGGGTTAGACCCAGCGAGTCTGACCGGGTCGACCCAGACCGGGTTGGCCCAGACTGGGTTGGACCGAGTCGATCTGACCGGGTCAGACCGGACCCGGACCCATTACTGACCCATTACCTTCTTGGGCCATATCTTTGGCACATGATGTCTGTTTGATGAACCGTCAGTGGCGCTGGTATTCTTAGAAGATAACCTTCCCTTTGAGTATACCCCACTGGAGTTCAGGGTATAGTTAAGTTATGGTCAGGTTAGTTCATACACGAATCCAACCGGGCCCCCAGGACTAAAATGATAATAACTCACAGACCGGGCGTCTGATTGACACATCGTCTATTGCGTTGAGACCCCTATGACATGACAGTCCTTTGAGATGCTTCCCCATGAGACTTCGTGACACTTGGAGTATCGGCCAGTAGCTCGTGGAGTGGATCCTCCCGAAGATGAGAAGATAGAGTGCGGAGACCTAGTAGCTGACAGACCTGATGATTTCTTGACCGATTTGACTCGGAGTGATTCGACTAGCCCAGTGGGGAGCGCCCGGTTTGGCTGCAGACCCATGGAAGATGGAGCACCTGGTTTGGCAGCAGACCCGCGGTACTTAACAGGAGAAGTACCTCTGTAGGTTATAGGGGGAGCGCCCGGTTTGGTAGCAGACCCATGGTACTCGACAGGAGGAGTACCTCAGCAGTCTAAGGTTAGTGAGAAGCACCTTGGTGTCACGACATGCCCACTGTACTCAACATAGGAGGAGTTCTCCAATAGCCATGGTTTCGATAATGAAAAAAATCCTAGTTCAAGATGAGTCAATGACCTTTGTGTTTTCATCATGATTGAGATGGGTTACTTGATAACTTAGGTATATGTATGGGCATATACCTAAGTAATGGTTATCCTTTGAAATAATAATTTGTGGTTTATCCTTGTTGGATTTTGTGAGACCTTGAAGGTCTTGAGGTCCCTAATGAGTATCATTATACTCACCCCTGCACGGGCTATGCCCGCACCTCGTTGTGTTAGATGCAGACGACAGACAGTGCTGAAGGAGGCCAAGAGCACTAGGACTGGACGGTACTCATAGGTGGACCTTACGACATTTCGGTACACGGTGGAGTCTAACAGATGTGGAGTGATGAGGAGGCCATTTGTACCTACCCTTCAGGTAGGAACCCCAGAGGACGATCTAGGAGCCGCTTTCACCTTTCAGCTGTTTGTCCCTTTTTCAGTTGTACTTGTCTTCAGTTGTATTTATACTTTACTGTTGGGCTTGTATTCTGGCCCCCTTTACTTTCAGTACTCTTGTTATACAGTTTTTACTTCCTCTTGTACTCTGGTTGTGTGTGTTTATGATTTATAAAGGCAATGCCTTCCCAGTTTTACGGAATTACACCTTTGGTGCTAGTCGCCAGCCCCTAACCTATGGAAGGCGGGCTTGGGTAGTCACGATACGGGCCCTGGGGGACGATTAGTGACATTAATAATACATCAAGAAATTATACGATGATTAGAGAGTATTGGTGGACAAGGACTCCCTAGATATTTCTACACTTTTTGAATAAGGACGACCTTGAACATCTGGTGTAGTTGAAAAAGAAATAGAAGTGTTGGAAGAACAGTTCTTAAAATGGGAGGAAATTTTCAAGGAAGGGGAAATTATAAAAATTTAATGAATAACTATTACCAAAATTCATAGATCTATGAAAATATTAAAATAGAAAAAAAAAACTTGGAGTACTAGAGAAGGGAGGATGTAATTTTTTTGAAATTCTTTAAGAAGCAGAACCACCCATGCATGAAAACAAGAAGGAAGGATATTGTACACTTGTTGGTATTGTGGAAAAGGTATAACCTCTAGGATATGAATAGGTAGAGATGGATTTTAAAATTAAAATTTTCATCATAGAATTTAAGGATAAAGAAGTATTAAAGGGGATGGACTTTAAGGAGAAGGATAAAAAATTTATGAAAAAAGCATCCCCAACACCAGGGAATGATGAAGTTGTTAGAATTCAAAAAATTATTCAATAATTTCAAGACATAAAGAAGGAAGAAATGGTAGAGGAATACTATAAATTCTAGATGGATTTTTATTTCTTAGTTTAGTCCTTAAAATTTTCCACAATCTAAAATTCACTTCTAATCTAGTAAAGAATCTACAATGGAAAATAAGGAGAACAATCACACCGACAATATAGAATTTCAAATCATTCCTAAATATGGACCAAGTAACATTATTTT
Source organism: Viscum album (assembly GCA_963277665.1). NCBI lineage: Eukaryota > Viridiplantae > Streptophyta > Magnoliopsida > Santalales > Viscaceae > Viscum > Viscum album. The sequence continues at coordinate 1,357,946,253 of OY728164.1, forward strand.
ACACTCTAATTAAATGAAACCTGAGGTAAATTTTTAGCTCAAAGATCTTATGGGAGGAAACCCAAATTGTTACTACTTTATAGGGCATAATTTAAATTTTAGCTCTAGGATTTCTCTTAGTAGTTGATTTTGAATCTCTTATCTTTCAAGACTTTAATGAATAGAATCTCCTATTTTGCATGATTAATCTATTTTTATAGGTACAAATATTCCAACTCCTTTTATAAAGAAATAAATATCCCATGTAAAGAATGAGTAAGAACCAAAATATAATGAATTTCAATTCCATTCAACTCATTCCGAGGATCATAAACTTAATGTTTTTTATAAGGGAAATTTTTTATTTCTATTATTTATTTTGATCCATTTTTATGCCACACATAATTTTAAAATTTGAAAGCATCCCGCTCTATTTTCTTGAACATTGGGGGAAATGTTCATTTCAAGTGTGGGGGAAGAATCATTAGATGCCCTGTATTTTGATTTTTCCCTTAGTAGATGAACTAGGAGATATTTTCACTTCATAAATATATTTTTATATATTAGAAAATTTTGATTTCTCATTACCATAAATGAAAAATATATAGGTAGAAACTTATGGAAGTTACATTCTTATTTCAATTTTTTTTTCTGTTTAAAAATGATTGTCTTGTATATTTTAATTCCCATTCCCAAGAGGGTTTTGAGCCATTTTTTATATTTTATTTCTCACACCCTTTTTATTGAGATAACATAGGATGTGTTCCACTACTATAATTTTCATTCCTTTATTATTGAGGCCATAAATTGTTTATATTTGATCTTATTTGGCCTGAGATCTACCCTAATTCATATCTTTTTGGAACTCATAGAAAACATGGAATGACTTGATAGTAAACCACATTATAAGTCAAACTATCCTTATTATTCTATTTCTTTAATTAGAAATGCATGATCATACATTTGATCTTAAAAGTAGTATTTGGGTATTTTCATTGAGCTTCCAAAATTATTATGTTGAAATGAAGAATGGGGTTAAGTATCTTGATTAATTGTATAAAATGTTAACGAATTTTGGTCAATTGAGCTTACATTGGACCCTTTACATTTTTGAAATAAAAGGAATGAAGGAAAAATAAAAATAAAATAAAATAAAAGATTAAAAATTGAGCACATGAGATACCAAGGATTGACCAATATCTAGAAACACCTTCCTCATTATTCCAACTATTCCAATTAGTTTCGATAAGAGATTGATGGTGGGAATTGATGTTCTATTTGGTTTTAATTATACGGGTGAGGGACTTTTTCTTGCACCTATTCCAATAAAAAATAAAGATAGAGAGAAGATTATTAGATAAAAAATAGGATTTTTATCCTTATTTTGTATGTGTAAATGTGGAACTTACTTGAGCATAGGAGAAGTGGGGATGTTTTATTTTTAATAGGAGTTAAAGTAGGAGCATATTTCATTGATATTTACTCGAATATTATATATGAATTACAATTTAATAATATTAGCCTTATTTTTTAGCCTATAAGTTTTATTATTCACATCATTATCCACCCATCTTTATCCTTAGAGAAATTTGAATCTTAATGAAAAGTCCTCATGATTTTTTAGTTTAATTTCTAAGCGAAGATTGAGATAACTTTAAAGATTATAGATAGAGTGTACATACTTGAGATTGAGCATAAATCCAATACAAATGATCTTTAGTGACTAGTGAAATGTAATTTTGTTGAGGTAAATCATAATTGGGTAGAATAATTAAATAGTGGTTGAACAATGTGAGTGAAAGGAAAGAGAATGTATTCAATTTGAAATTTTAAATGAAGCATAATGTTGACACTTGGTTTTGCACAAGGTTTGTGCCTTTGAAATATTTTGGTATAACTTTGTATTTATGAGCATGATAATTTGAGACTTCCCCTTGAGAATTTTTGATATTTTATGAATTATATTTTGAGGTTTTTCTTAAAAATGATAAAATATTTAAGTATGGGGGAGTTTATGACTCTATATATATATTTATCATTAATTATGTTGACTTAAATGTAATTTATGTCTAAAAAAATTAGCTAACACCAAACTATATCTCAACTAGAGTAGCAAGACACCTACCCACTAGAGGGTAGATAATCAAACTCAACGGTAAGGCTAGAATAGTGTAACAGGTTAGAGAGAATCCCTTTGAGGGTTGGCACAAGGGTGTGGGAAAGTGCATGTGTGAACAAAGGATGGATCAGTGTGGGTTGGTACTGGGAAGGGGCTGGTGTTTCTCATCTGGAACCCCCTCTTTCTTCATTCCTGATAATGAATATGGTGCCTCCCCTAGATAAATTTGTTAGGGGAATCCTTTTCACCCATTCACTATTCATTTTTTTATAAATATGTTTCCTTTTTTCCCAGCACTCATTTATCCCCTATCAGATAGATCCCGCGCCATGACCACTACTCTAGGCCACCAGGATCCACCATAGAAGCACTTGTGGAGCATGAACACAACCCAAATAAGGATTGTAAAGTTTAGAACTTTGAAGTTCAGAACACCTTGAATGTATGGAGAGGAGTCCATTGTGAGTTTTCAGAAAGAGAAGACCATTATTCATGCATGAAGTGAGGTAGAGAATGAGAATTTTTTGTGGCCTAGTGCATAGTAACATAGGAGTGTATGTGCATGAGGATAGGTCCGAGTATTAATGGGATCACTAAGGTGGAAGGCTTACTGTTTCATCATATATATAAGAAGATAGAGGCACTTTTAGTTTGTAGTGAAGAGGCTATGAGGTGGAAAATTATATTACACCGTAGGCCAAGCTGTGTAAGTGTGATGAAGAAGCTACATAAGTATCCCAAGCTTATTTTGTTGGGATCAAAAAATGAATGGACCATAGTTTAGAAATAATCATGTGATTAAAATAAAGTGAAAAATGTAGAAATAAATGACATTAGATGTAACGTGGAAAACCCCAAAATATAAGTTGTAAAAAAACACGGACAAAATAGAAGGATCACTATGGGTAAATGTGGGTACACACTCTCTCACTATTAAAAGGAGAAATCCTTCATAAAATCTCTATTGAATATTTGGGGAAAACTCATCATGAAATACAACAAAAAATTGGGGCTTTCTTAATGATTATGAGATGTTGAAGGTGATGTTGATGATCAAACAAAAGGATCAAACTGCCTTTTATAGGCAAGACTACCATTTTTTACTCCTCTACCACTAGTGGGTTTAGTGGGGTTGGCCTCCCACCTCATAACAGCCATGACCACCTCCCTTGATAGAAGAAGGGGTATCCACCATCCCGGAATAAATCTTCTGAAACATCTCCCACTTGGATATTTTATTGAGAATAAATCACATCTTCACACATCCTTTCTATCTGCCAAATCATGCTACTCAAGTCTCTACAAGGCTGCTCGAGGATATGTACCATAAAAAATTATTAGAGTCAACTACTTTTGTCATGAAATATAATATATTTTCTTTAGTGTGAGTTTTTTTCATGTCCACACTTACTTCCTCCACCACGTCTCAGACAAAATGATACTTTACCCAAATGTTCTTCATCCTGGAATGAAAAGATGAATTTCTTGTAATATGCAAGGATATATAATTGTAACAAAAAAAATGGAATCTTATCCTATCTGTGATCGAGATCCTCCAACAACTTTCCCATCCAAATAAAATCTTTGCAAGCCTATATAGATTCCATGTACTCTGCCAATGTCATGGATAAATCCAGAAATGACTGTAACATTGAAATATATCTCACAACTCTTCCTGCAAGAGTAAACACATAACCTTTACTGAATTTCATCCAATCAGAATCAACTGGAAAATCTGAATCAACATAGCCTTTGATAGTGAAATATGATCCTCTATAACATAACACAACATATAAGTTATCCTTGATTTATCTCAAGATCCTCTTCACTATACTCTAATTCTTCTATCCTGGATTCTCTATGTATCGACTAACTACTCCCATTACATGTGCGATGTCTGGTCTAGTAAAAAACCATAGTGAACATCAGACTACCCACTACTGATGCATATGGCACTCGATACATATCCATCATCTCTACTTCACTTATAAGACTCATCGTAGAGGATGACATGAAATTAACAGGAGGGGTAGATATTGTATTACAGTATTTCATATTGAAGAGTTTCAAGACTCTTTGTAAGAAATTTTTCTGTGATAGCCAAATATTTCCATTATTTCTTTCTCAGTAAATTTTCATCCCAATAATCTTTTTTCAAGTCAAAAGTCTTTAATATCAAACTCCATAGCCAACTATGCCTTCATCTCTTGGATATGATCTTTTTTGGGGCCTACAACCAACATTTCATCCACATACAATAGAAGAATAATAAAATCATTACCAAATGAATCCATGAAATATGCACAAGGATCTAAATGAAGTATATTGTATCCAAGGCTCATGATATAGGAATAAAATCTCTTATACCAACACCTATGAACCTGCTATATACTATATAGATATTTGTTCAACTTGAAAACCAATTTCTATTTTCCTTATTGTAAAAAACCATCTAGTTGAAGCATATATATTTCTTTATCAAGATCACCATGGAGAAAATAAGTCTTCAAATCCAGCTACTCTAGATGTAAACTGTATGTAGCACACATTTCCAGATCTATATGAATAGTTGTCAGTAAAAAAATAGGATAAAATATTTCATTTAAATTAATACCTTCCTTCTGATTATATCCTTTGACCACCAGTCTTTCACGATATATTTCCATGTGATAATTTACACCCCACTTAATCTTAAAGACCCATTTGTTTCTGATATCCTTCCTTCCATGAGGTAATGTAACAAGATCCCAAGTCTTATTCTTTTTAGGGCTTCAAGTTCCTCCTACATCTCCTCCATCCATGAGGATACATCTGGAATCTAGGTCACCTCCACAAAATAAGTTGGATCTCCATCCTCCATTAATAAGTAGTATGAAATATTTCCCTCAATCACATAGTTTGAGTGCCATATTGGTTCTCTTTTCTCCCAAGTTGACCATCTCAGTCCATATTCAACTAGTACGTTATCTTTATGCTCTGGTAATTCCTCAGAGGAAACTGACACTTCATTGTATTATTACTCTACTTTGACTATTTTAGTTTCTATATTCTCCATATCCATGTCTCGATCAATGGTCATTTTCACCTTGTCTTCTACAAAAAAGACATCTTTTCTAATGATAAGTTTGTAGTTAGTGGGGTCCCATAAACAATACCCCTTCACACCATCAGCATACCCTAAGAAGATACATTTTCTTGATCTTGAATCCAACTTCGATCATTCCTGGTCATTAAACATTACATATACAGAACTTCCAATAGTATGTAACCGAGAATAGTCAGTGGGTTTACCAGTCCACATCTCCATCAGTGTCTTCAGATTAATCTCCATTGAATGATATTTGTTGATAACCTAATAGGTGGTATTCACTGCTTCTACCCAAAATGTTTTTGCAATTCCTATAGTCTTTAACATTGCCCTTGTTCTATCCAACAAGGTTATGTTCATCTGATCTACCACTCCATTCCATTGAGGAGTGTACGCCACTGTGAAATGTATCTTGATTCCTTCATGTTGAAAAAATGTATCAAATTCCTCGCTTGTATATTCTCTAACATTGTTAGTCCTTAGAAACTTTATCTTCTTTCTAGATTCAAGTTCCTTCCACACTTTGAATGTTTTCAAGGCTTCAAAAACATATACTTTCCTCTTGATTGGGTATACCCAAAATATCCTGGAATAATCATCAATGAATGATACAAAGTACCTTTCTCCTCCAAAGGATATAACTGGTGTTTTCCAAAAATTGGAATGGATCAACTCTAAGATCTCTTTGCTTCATGCTATTGACATCCCAAACTTTAACCCGTGTTTCTTTCTCAAAATACAATACTCACGAAATGGTAAGGATACCTTTGTAATACTAGGTAGAAACTTTAGATCCACAAGAATCTTTAGGCCTCGTTCTGACATATGGACAAGCTTTGGATGCCATAATGTTTTCAACACTTTTTTAGTGGTAGTTGATGCAACAACTATCACTACCTCCTTGTATATTTTACCCATAAGCAGGTATAGGTTCTTTAAGATCTTCTCTTACTTCATCACCATAAGTATTCTCTTCACAGTTCTCATCACTCCATTCTCAGTGCGAGTCTTTCATCTAATATCATAAAATATTTCTAAATAAAATATATTCTTATTTAGGACATTAATATGGTGTATTCCTTGTATTGTTTGAACAATACCATCATGCATCTTCAGTTTCACGGTACTGACTCCAATAATCTTCAAGGTGTGATTATTCCCCATGTACAAAAGTACTTCTAGGATAGTTTCATACTAGTCAAACCATTCATGTTGAGACTTCATGTTCCATGTTTCTTCTAAGTTGATTATCCACATATCGTTGATATTATGCCTACTTCTAGTAGTCATCGATGCTTCACTGACTAAAATGTCTCCATTTTTAGAAGTACTCACCACATTCCCTAAGAGATATTTTTACTACTGTTATTATTCAAAAAATCTTTCTTGATGTCCCCCTTCTTGACACAATTGAAACATGTGAAATTATTCTTCTTATTCCTTTATTTGGACCTTCCATGATTTTGGATCCCACTGGAACCACGCTCTATCATCCTTCCTCTCTCCATTGACAGATCCTCTGCTTGCTACGAGGCTATCTGCCTGTCCTCCTTGTTATTTCACTGACTTTATTCTTCAAGAACCACATCTACAAAATCATTAAATGGAATAATATCTGTTAGGATATTTTTGGTGAGGTTGACGATGATTTATTCATATGAATATAGAGAACTCTAGAGTATAATCTCCACACGTTTAGTATCCACAATTTCATAGCCTAACACCGTGAGTTGAGAAAATAGGGTATTGAAGTTGTTGATGTGGTTGCTCACCGATGATGAATCTGCCATTCAATGAGTGTACAATTTTCTCTTTAGGAATTTTTGTGTGTGCAGTGACTTGGCCTCGTATAGATTCATCAGAGTATCCCATATTTTATTCACTGTCTTTTTCTATGAAATGTTCAATATGACCTTGTCTTCTAAATCCAAATAGATGTTAGCAATATAATTCATGTCGATGTCATTACAGTTATCCTTTGTCACACCCACCGAATTTTCTCCAATTTCAAGTAGACAATTATCCTTCCGTAGTACTACCTGCATCTTCATTTCCCACATTGAAAAATTATTTCCTTTGAATTTTTTGATCTCAAATTTCTCCACCATCTGAACACATCGTCAATCCAGAACCTCCTCAATTTCACAACGGTGTAGTTAATAATTTCAATAATTTTTTTCTAAGGTGATAGTTCAACCAGAGTTGCAATCACAGAGCATACTCAAATTTACTAGAATTATTAATACCTAAAAAAAAGTTAACAGAACTGGGTCAGAACCTACCCTCTGATAACACTTGTTGGGACCAAAATTTGATTTGTACATGGTGCAGCAATAATCACAAGATGAAAATAAATTGAAAAATGAAGAAATAAATGACACCATATGAAATGTGGAAAACCCCCAAATGCAAAAGGTAAAAAACCACGTGCAAAATAGAAGGATAACTATGGGTAAATCTATGTACACACCCCATCACTATTATAAGGAGAAAAACCTCATAAAATCTCTCTTGAATATGTGGAGAAAATTCCTCACGAAATACCACAAAAAATGGGATATGCTTAATACTGATGAGATACTTAAGGTGATAATGATGATCAAACCAATGAATCCCACTTCATTTTATAGGAAATACTCCCCTTTGTTACTCCTCTCCTATTGGTGGGTTTGGTGGGGTTGTCCACGCACCTCATACCATCCACGACCGCCTACCTTGACAGAAGAAGGGGGTGGCCACCATCCTGGAAGAATTATACCAACATGGTTCACTTAAGTGTAAAGGTGCAGGTTGCATAAGGGTCAGATGAAGAGGGAGTGTAATAGTAAATTGTAGGAGAAGAAGCTTGCGTGTGTGTTGTTCATGGTGTATTCCAGTTCTACATTATGGAGGTTCTGAATGTGGCATTGGATTCAAGGTGATGGATCATATGGATCTCATAGTGTAAAAGATCTTCTTGTGTTGTAGTTGGATAAGGAAATGATGGATTACATGAAGTAAGAAAAGAAATGATAATATAAACGCCGTTAAAAGAGGTCCCCTTTATCATCTCTAAAAAAAGTGCTGATAAAAGTCAAAAAAAGATTTTTCTAAAAATATTTTCTTTTCTATAAATTAAAAATTCATAGGTGGATACCATCCCATTTCCCTACAAAAAAGAATGTGTAACATTAGTTTTTTCTTCTACTAGTGGTGGTTTAAACCGCTACCTAATCGTTTTGTAGCAGTTACTAAAAATGCAGCGTATTTCATGGTCGACAGTCATTTCATGACTATTTATTTCATTTAGTGGTGTACTACCATAGTTATTCCATTTAACTGTGTGTAAAAGGGGATTTAATGGTGCTAAAAAATAATTTTTTTCCTCATCACCGTTAAAGGGGGGACCCTTTATCAATGCTAAAAAAATTCTGATAAATTCCCTCATTTATCAATGCTAGTTTAGCACTGATAAAAACCCACCTACTTTTGTGTGTTGTTTGAATAATATCACACGTCACCAAATTCACCTATAACCTATATGAAAATACACCTGTATGAAAATAAATAATTTAATTGAATTAAATTTTAAATCAAAAATACAAGAAAATACTAATATATACGTTTCAAATAATGTTTTGTATAATTAAATTTAAAATTACTATCCACAAACATTTAAAAGCATGAATATTTCATCGTCTTTGGCACCCACGACTCCCTCTCAAAAAATACCAACCATGGTATTAGGGTCTAGAAAAACCACCACAACCCAACCAAAAGAATGTACCTATATAAGAATATAAATCTTATGTTAATAATACTAAAAATAAATAAATTAAACATAAATACGAAAGAATACATTAATAAAATGTCAATTTTAAATAAAAAGGACACACTTAGAGTCATACGAGTCACACCATGTGTCAGATTGAGGTGGGGTAGATTCCTACACCTAAAAAATGACACATGGATTTTTTTCCTAATGCATCGAAACAATATGAATACCTTTTCACTGTTTTGATTATGTCACTTGTCATTTTTACTAAAATTTCACTTTAAAATGTAAACACAAACTTTGAGTCATACCGGTCACATCGTGTGTCAGTTTGATGTGATACTGATACATAGACGTCACAAATAACTTATGAATCATTTTCCTAATGTATCAAGAAAATCCACACACATTTTATTGGTTTTTAGTGAGTGACATACATTTTGAACTAAAATGTCAATTTTAGACAAATAATAGATATTTTGAGTCATATCGAGAACACCATGTATTGGATTGTGGTGAAGCTAATTCATATAAATCATAAATGACTTATGGATCATTATCTTAAAGTATCAAAACAATCTGAATGTGTTTTATCAATTTTGAGTATTTCCCTTGTGTTTTTTACTAAAATTTCAATTTTAAATAAAAAGACACATTTGGAGTCATGCCGGTCACACTGTGCATAATATTGAGATATGAGTGATTACTATACATAAAAAATGACTTATGGACCATATTAATAAAGTATTGAAATAATCATAATTCATTTTCTCAGTTTTGAGTATGTCACTTGTCTTTTTTACTAAAATTTCATTTTAAACTGAAAACACACACTTTGAGTCACACTGGTCACATCGTATGTTTTTTTGACGTGAGATTAATTCGTACAAATCACAAATAACTTGTGAATTATTTTACTAAAGTATCAAGACAACCTGAGTTCATTTTATTAGTTTTTAGTGAGTGACACACATTTCGAACTAAAATGCCAATTTTAGACTGATAAAGGAAACAATGAGTCATACCAGGAACACTGTGTATTGGATTGAGGTTCAGATGGTTCCTACACATAAAAAATGACTTATGGATCATTTTATTAAAGTATTGAAAAAATAAAAATGTGTTTTCTCAGTTTTGAGAATGTCACTTGTGTTTTTTACTAAAATGTCAATTTTAAATAAAAATACACACTTGGAGTCATACCGGTCACACCATGAATCAGATTGAGGTGCGATTAATTCCTACACATAAAAAATGACTTATGTATTATTTTACTAATGTATCGAAATAATCTGAATGTATTTGATTAGTTTTGAATATGTCACTTTTTCTTTTTACTAAAATGTCATTTTAAACAGAAAACACACACTTTCAGTTATATCGGTCACATCATGTGTCATTTTGACGTGAGACTGATTCCTACATGTCAAAAAATGACTTATGAATCATTTTTATAAACTATCAAGACAATTGGGGCATGTTTTCATGGTTTTTAGTGAGTGAGACACATTTTGAACTAAAATTCCAATTTTAAACTGATAATAGACACTTTGGGTCATACCAGGAACACACTATATTAGATTGAGGTGAAAACGATTCCTAAACATCAAAAATGACTTATAGATCATTTTATTAAATTATAAAAATAATATTAATATTTTTTCTTGTTCTTGAGCATGTTATTTGTCCTTTTTACTAAAATTAATGATGATTTTAAATAAAAAGACACACTTGGAGTCATACCGGTCACACCGTGCATCAGATTGAGGTATATTTAACTCCTACATGTCACAAATGATTTATGTATCATTTTACTAAAGTATCAAAATAATAAAAATATTTTTTATTGGTTTTTATTATGTCACTTGTTCTTTTTACTAAAATTAATGTCAATTTAAAATAAAAAGACATAGTTGGAGTCATATCGGTCACATTGTACATTGGATTGAGGCACAATTGATTATTACACACACAAAAATCCTTATGGATCATTTTACGAAAGTAAAAAACAACATAAATTAATTTTCTCAGTTTTTAGTACGTCACATGTTCTTGCTTCTAAAATTAATGTCAATTTTAAATAAAAAGACACACTTGGAGTTATACCGGTCACACCGTGCATTGTATTGAGGTGCGATTGATTCCTACGCTTCACCAATGACATATGAATCATTTTCTAAAGTATCAAAACAATATGAATATTTTTTATCATTTTTGAGTATGTCACTTATACTTTTTACTAAAATTAATGTCAATTTTAAATTAAAATATACACATTGAGTCATATCAGTCACACTGTGCATCAGATTAAGGTGCGTATGATTACTACACACCACAAATGACTTATAAATATTTTTCCTAAAATATTGAAACAATCTGAATGTTTTTCTCTCAGTTTTTTTTATGTCACTTGTGTGTTTTTACTAAAATGTCATTTCAAACTAGAAACACACACTTTGAGTCATAATGGTCACATCGTGTGTCGGTTTGAAGCGATAATTCTTCCTATAATTCGAAAATAAATTATGATTTTTTTACTTAATTACCAAGATAATCAAAGTGAATTTTCTTAGTTTTTAGTGAGTGACACATGTTCTGAACTAAAATTTCAACTTTAAACTGATAACAGACACTATGATTCATACCAGGAACATGGTGTATCATATTGAAGTGCGGTTGATTACCACACATAAAAAATTTCTTATGGATCATTTTATAAAAGTATAAAAATAATATGAATGTTTTTTCTCTATCTTGTGTATGTCAATTTCTTTTTTTACTAAAATTATTGTCAATTTTAAATAAAAAGACACACTTGGAGTCACATCGTTCACACCATGCATCATATTGAGGCGCGATTGATTTCTAAACATAAAAAATTACTTATGGATCATTTTCCTAATGTATCAAAACAATATGAATATGTTTTCTTTGTTTTCACTATTACTTCTTTTCTTTTTACTAAAATTAATGTCAATTTTAAATAAAAATACAAACATTGAATCATATCAATTGCATCATGTTTAAAATTGAGGTGCGATTGATTACTACATGTTACAAATGACTTATGGATTGTTTTCTTAAAGTATCAAAATAATACGGATTCATTTGTTTGGATTTCAGTCTGTCACTTGTTCTTTTTTACTAAAATTAATTTAAATTTTAAATAAAAATACACACTTAAATTCACATTGGAAACACCATGCATCATATTGAGGTGCAGCTGATTCCTACATGCCAAAATGAATTATGTATTTTTTTACCAAAATTATAAAAACAATATTAATGTGTTTTATCAGTTTTGAGTATGGGATTATTATTTTGAACTAAAATGTAAATTATAAACTAAAAACATATAGTCTGAGTTATACCGAGCACACTGTGTATCAGATTGAGGTGTTTCTAATTGAGTATATGATATGTTTTTTGGTTTTAACTATCTAAAAAATCCTGAAGAGAGAGAACATGTTCCATTCCGATAGAAGAAGAAACCCCATGTTGCCTCAAACACTTATATTTTTAGGAAGCTTGAGGTTTAATTATCCCTCATAAAGGAACATTTTCTTTCTTTTCTAGCTTGTTATAGATAATTGAAAGCAAAATATGACTTCCCAAAAGATATATAAAATAAAAATTATTTATAAAAATGATAAGAAAATTAAATTACAAATATTAGATAAAATGATGATTTTTTTATTAAATAACTAGTAGGAATTTACCATTTCATGATGGTTTTCTAAACTCTTATACCATTTTATTATTGTCATTATCTTATTTGTAGCCTCGAAGTCCAATATTTTACAAGCACGATCCGATTCAAACAAACCACCCCAACCCAAGAAAAACAATCCACCTATATAAGAAAACAATTATTATGATATTAATACTATAAAGAAATAAATTAAACATAAATATGAAATAATAAATTAATAAAATATCAATTTTAAATTGAAACCATACAATTCGAGTCATACCTGGTACACCATTTATCTGACTGAGTGCATAATCATAGTGCATGAGTGAATCATCCTTGTTGATGAAGTCATTTCTTTATGATATCTATTAAAATTAAAAAAATAAGTATCAAATAGAAATGATGAGTAAATTAACTAAAAAAGTAGATAAAATGATGATAAAATCAGCTAAATAAGAAGTAGGAAGTCACATCTTCAGGATATATGTGTACATTCTGACACTAGGCATTCTTCTCATTCAATTCTAAACAAATCTATTTCATCTTGTGAATACGAGGAATTTTTAAAGTCATGGTAGTACTATAAAAATATAAATACATAAATTATTAATAAATATTTTAAATGAAATAGTACTTATCTAAAAAAATACCTCTTCGGGGATGATAGTTTGTTGATGATATATGATATATCTTAGAAATTTTCAAACATGATAACCACAATATTTTACTTCTTTTTAAAGGTTGGGTCCGAAGCCTCAATTTATCCACTTGTAGAAGTTTATAGGCTCCTTATGTGCCTAGACTATCCTCATGCCATGATTTTGATTATATTTAAACATTACACAATCATAATATAATTCTGATTAAAACATAATATAAAAAATATAACTTTAAGTTTAATTCTAAAATATTGTATGTATTGTATTAAAAATTGACAAATGTCATCACGTGTAGTCGTTTTGTTGGGTATTAATGTAGTGAATCAATAAAATAAATATTTGGAGTATCTAAATTGACTGCAATGAGTATGAAATGTTGTCTGCAAAAACAAAATGGAATTAAAATATATTTTATATGATTAAATTGTAGATTTTTACCCTCAAATCATCAGTATTAAGAATAATATTTCATCCATAAGTTTTCTTTCAAATGATGCGGGCAGTTTTTCCACTATTTCATCAAAAAAATATATTCCATTTGGGTTTGGTATATAGAAGTTATATGAAGACTAATGAGTATATATATATGTTCATGGGGTAATCCCATCAATTGGTATTCATATATATGCCTGCAAGAACAAATAATTGTATTTAGTCATAATTAACATAGTAGATCCGCTATTGGAAAAAAAAAATCATGAAAAAACACCCCAGGAATACATTTATAAATGAGACTCATATAAATTCATACTTGAGGGTTTAATTTACATTCTCAAGATAAATGAAGTCTATAGTGGAATCTCCGTACATTTTGTCTTCAAAATAAACTATGTGATTGCTATCACTTTATAACCTTATATTCACATGAACCTTCAATTTTAGTAAATAAAAATATTGAATGGGTGGGGTAAAGGTGCTTTGTGAAGATCTTGTCAATTGTTTGGTTGATCCTTTAGATCTTTTTTATTATACCTTTTACTTCACCCCTTTCCTTTTTTCATATGTAATAACATTCATCAGTTCAAACCTTTTTAATTAATTTTTAAAGGTTTAGCATGAAAAATAAATTAGAAATGAATAACTCCTTATCAACATGTTTTTTACAAGATCTAAAGTCCATTCTACGAATGTTCTAAAATATTTCTTGACCAAATTAATATATGTGTAATTAAGTGGAATAGGTATCTCGATACTTGGCTAATGAGCTATACTAATCCCCATTATCACATGACCTGTTGGGAGTTGTCTTTTGGCTAGAGTGTCTTCTTGGATATAGAACATGGTAGCACTCACAAAAAGGTGATGGGTGGGTGTTTATAGATTTTAATAACAATCATTTCAACCCTATAGAATATCAATACAAGAAAGGTATAAATGTATTTCTGATTCACATTTCAAAAAAACAATTATGATAATATTGATTACCTCATCTAATATGTCTCTTTGAGTGGAATGGGTCACCTCAAAACTGGTGGGGGTTGGGGGGGGGGGGTCATGTAGTGGTTTTTCTTGAGTTGTTTCTTCTCTTTGGTTCCCCACATAAAATTTTCTAAAAACTCATATTTCCTATGATTTTTTCTTCAAGGGTTGTTAATTATGCTTGAATCTCTTCCATTTTTTATCTTTATCACCCTATTCTTTTCTTTTCTAAAAATATGTTTGGTGTTTCACCCCAAAACCCACACCTTTGACGTGACTATACTGTTTTAGCTACTTCAAGACCACTAATATCATGTTTTCATTCGGTACAACTTTTTATGATTCATGTGCCTAAGTTAGATATATAATATAAGAAAATAAGTAATCATTATTATGTAAAAGTGATTTAAAGAATTTTTTTATTACGTCATACTTACACAGGCTTCCCACAATTTTTGTGTGTTTTCAACTATTATTATCCCATATTTATTTACACATGCCTCCTTCCATAGAATATGACGCGGGATGGAAGTGTATTTGAATTTAGATTCATCAATATGGATATAAATAGAGGAACATAATTATTGTCACGAACCGTCCTCAGGACCCGTGTCGTGACTACCCCAAGCCCGCCTCCCATAGGCCAGGGGCTGGCGACTAGAACCATGGCGTAAATCCTGACAAAAATGGGAAGGCATTGACTTTATAAAGTAAACAAACACCACAAATTAAGCAAGTCAATCATATCGAAGACAATGATTGAAATTCAAGACTCAGCTCACACACGTATACTTCTTTGTAAGGTGATAGAGATGATTAGATGTAGCCACTGATTCATCTAAGCTGGGACCCACATAGGATACTAGACCAGCTAAGCTGTCAGACCCACATAGGATACAGACCAGCTACTCTGTCAGACCCACGTAGGATACAAGAACAGAGTCAAACACTGCCAGACCCACGTAGGATACAAGAACAGTAGTCATCACCGTCGAACCCATGGAGGATTTCAGTACGGTCGTCTTCGCTGCCGAACCCACGGAGGATTTCAGTGCAGTCGTCATCGCTGCCGAACCCACGGAGGATTTCAGTGCAGTCATCATCGTCGTCGCAGTCGCATCCATCTCTAGGGTTCCCACACACAACATGCTCGATTCCGGGAGGTTCTGCTCCACGAGCCAAGGAGGTCGATACATCAACTGACACGTAGTCCGGAGTTGATGTATCCCAAAGTTCCATCTTGACGAAAGGAACTCAACGTGACAGACGACGCGTCAATCAGACGCCCGGTATGAGAGTTATTGACTTTTTCGTTCCAGGGGGCCAGTTGGTTTTTAAGACAAAACCAACCTGACTGCACTCTATCTGCAACCAAACCTCGAGCGGAGGAAGCCAAAAGGTCCGTCTCACTAAGAGGAATCAAACAAAGTCGACGACACGTCAATCGGATGTCCGAAGCTCAGGTTATAAGCATTTCCGCTCCGAGGGCCCGGTTGGTTTCGTGTTCGAACCAACTTGGCCATACCCAAAGTTCTTTGAAACCTTGAGTGTAATATACTGAAACGACCGCCTCGTTCCAAGGATCTCTATTCAACTGACGGTGTGTCGATCGGAGGCTCGTACCCCAAGTTATGGGGAAAATACCAAAAGTGGTCCGAAAGTGGGGGGTCTGGGCCCGGTCTGACCCGACCCAACCCCCCTGGGTCGGCCCGACCCAGGTCTGGGTCCGGACCATTAGGGCGCAGCCTGGCCCGGTGGGCGCGACCCATCTCGGTCCGCGCAACCCGGCCCGGCTCGGCCGGCAGCCGAGCATGGGGGGACACGGTCCCCCCTCCCTTTGCGCTCCGTGGACGCGGCGGGTGTCGCGTCCTCCTCCGGATCCCGCGCGGCCGTGGGATCCCGGTCGCCTGCAACTGTGGCTTCAGCAGCAGCGGTTCCTCCTGGCGGTGCGCCGGGCCGCCGCCGCCTCCGGGTGGCTGGCCGGTGCCGGCCGCCGGCGCCGCCGGTGAAGTCCGCGGCCCACCGGAGCCGCTCCGGTGGTCCGTTCTTGCTCTCGTCTGCGCCTGGGGTCGTCTCGGGACTTGTAGATTACTACGGCGGCCTCCAATCGCTCAACGATCCCGTTTCATCATCGCCCAACGTTCCGCGCATCAAGAACAGAGAATCGGTGGGTTCAGACTTGTTCGTTGGTCCGCACCCACCGCGTTAGTGGTCCAAACGACTTCCAACAATTAAAACAATTGTCGAGGATATAATCCACATAAATTAAATTAAACCAAACCCCCTACCTCGAAGAAGTTGTTGAACGAGGATCGTCGCGGGAAAAGACGTCGCGGGAGATGGCGTCGCATAAGAGGATCGTGGGCGTCGCGGTACACGGTGTCGCGGAGAAGAGGATTGTCGGCGTCACGGTATATGGCATCGCGTCGTCGATCTCCGAGGAACTTGCGTTC
Organism: Viscum album; assembly: GCA_963277665.1. Lineage (NCBI taxonomy): Eukaryota > Viridiplantae > Streptophyta > Magnoliopsida > Santalales > Viscaceae > Viscum > Viscum album. The sequence goes on from OY728164.1 coordinate 1,357,963,418, forward strand.
TTCGTCGTCTTTCTTTGGAGGCCGGCGTTCTTCGTTGTTCTTCAACGAGGAAGAACGTTCTTCAAGACTAGAGTAATTTCTCCCCAAATCTTCTCTCACAACACATCAACCATAATAAAATAAGGCTTTGCCTTATTTTATTACTCATGCCATCCCTTTTTGAAATTCAAAATTAAATCATGATTTAATTAACCTGTGTTGACCAATTAATGAGGCGTTTAATAATCCAATTAAACGCGAGAGTTGACTTGGCATTTAATAAGGGGGGGTGCGGGTGTGTTACACAAAATTAATGGGGGTTTTCCAACTTAATGGGAGGTTTGAGGAAGTTGAATAGGTGGGGCTCGTGTGGGGCCCACCTCACTAATATCCTATCTAGTGGGTCCCACCTCAACTTCCATACATAGGTTTAAACTACTTAGAATAAATTTTGTTGCACAAATTTTGTTTTATTCATTAGTTAACCCATTTTTTTAATAACAACACCCGAGAAAACGTAACTCCAGAAAAGGTCTTCCTAAGAAAAAACCGACGCTGCGGTTTCATCAGTGCCCTCGGATTTTGGTTCCAAGCACCGGTTCAAAAGTTAGAAAAAACCTGCTCGTTCGTTCACTGAACGTACCCGAGCTAAACTTTGGAAATTGATTCTGGGCACACCGGGCCTCAGAATCAGGTGCCGTCAGAAACTGCGTACTCGTAAAATCCCAAAGAAAATTAAGAAAAAATTTCCCTTGAAATTTACAGGTCTTTAAATTAATCCCCCCTCAGGGATTTACGTCCTCGTAAAGATACATCACAAACTAGGGGAACAGATGAGGGTAATGAGCATGCATCTGAGCCTCCCACTCCCAAGTGCTCTCCTGGAGGTTCCCGTGCTGCCATCTGATACCCACTAGAGGAATCGACCACCCACGTAGGACCCACTCCTGTCGATCCTCGATCTCCACTGGGACCTCCGCAAAAGTCACCCCATCGTCAATGTCCAACTCCCCATGGTCGATGATATGCGTCGGGTCGTGCACATATCTTCTCAGCTGAGATACGTGGAAGACGTCGTGAACCCAGTGCAACTGAGGTGGTAGAGCCAGGCGGTAAGCCACCTCGCCTATCCTGCTAAGCACCTGGAATGGTCCGATGAAGTGCAGAGATAACTTTTAGCCCTGGCCAAATCTTCGTAATCCACGTCGAGGTGAGACCCGCAAGAAGACGTGGTCGCCATCCTCGAACTCTAGTCGTCTCCGCCTCCTGTCAGCAAAAGACTTCTTCCGGCTCTGAGAAGTCCTCATCCACTCATGGATGACCTGGACCTTCTCTGTCGTGGCCTAGACCATCTCTGGTCCCACAAGTGCTGACTCCCCAGGGTCTATCCAGCACAAAGGTGATCTGCAAGGTCGGCTGTACAATACCTCGTATGGTTCCATCCCTATGGTGGAATGTTAGCTGTTGTTGTACGCGAACTCCACTAAGGGTAGGTGGTCCTCCTAGCTGTGACCAAAGTCAAGGACACTTGCACAGAGCATGTCCTTGAGAGTCTGAATGGTCCTCTCTGTCTGACCATTCGTCTGAGGGTGAAAGGCGGTGCTCAGACGTAGCTGCGTCTCGAATCCCTCCTACAACCCCTTCCAAAGCCGGGAAGTAAAGCGAGCATCTCGATCAGAGACGATAGATGATGTCACACCATGAAGCCGTACAATCTCTTGAATGTAGAGACGTCCCAAGATCTCTACTGAGCCCTGCTCTCTGATGGGTAAGAAGTGGGACGACTTGGTGAGTCGGTCGACAATCACCCAAATGGAGTCGTGACCTCTGGAAGTGCGTGGAAGTCCAGTCACAAAATCCATAGATATCCCATCCCACTTCCACTCCAGGACCTCCAAGGGTTGCACCAAGCCTGTTGGTGCCTGGTGCTCCGCCTTCACCTGTTGACAGGTGAGGCATCGATGAAAAGACTCAGATACAACCTTCTTCATACCCGGCCACCAGTGCTGTCGTCTGAGATCCTGGTATATCTTCGCCACTCATGGATGTACCGCTAAAGGGGAAGTGTGAAACTCCCTCAGCACCTCCTCCTTCAAAGAAGCTAGTACCATGGTACGTCCTCTGAAAAGGACTTCGTGCTCTCCTCCTATAGAGAATCCATCAGGTGCCTGTCCTGAGGATATCTGCGCACGCCGCGTCTCACAGTAAACGCCCCCACATTGTGCCTCTCTGACCCGCTGCAGTAGTGGAGGAGTGACTGTGAGTGACTGAAGAAAGGCTGCTCCATCTCTATCCACGAAGGATATCTACAAAGCGGCTAGCTTCTCTGTCGCCTCCCCGAGTAGCTGAATGCCCGACCTCTTGCTGAGAGCATCAGCTACTACGTTCCCCTTTAGAGGAGTATAGACTATCTCAAAGTCATAGTCCTGGAGGAACTCGAGCCCTCGCCGCTGTCTCAGATTCAGTTCCTTCTGTGAGAAGATGTACCTGAGACTCTGGTGGTCAGAGTAGAATGTAAAGTGCTCGCCCATCAGATAGTGTCACAACATCTTCATAGCGAAGACCACTTCTGCTAACTCCAGGTTATGGGTAGCGTATTTCTGCTCATGCTGCCTCAACTATAGTGATCTATAGGCGATCACTGCCCGCTCCTGCATCAGGACACATCCGAGTCCAGTCCCTAATGCATCGCAGTAGACTACGTACCCTACTCCCTCCTCCGGTATCCTCAAGATAGGTGCACTGGTCAACCTCTGTCTCAGATCCTGGAATCTCTACTGACATCTGTCTGACTACACGAAGGGTTTCCCCTACTTCGTCAAAGCTGATAGTGGTACCGAAACTCTGGAAAAGTTTGTCACAAACCTCCGGTAGTACCCAGCTAGACCCAAGAAACTCCGCACCTCCGTCACACTCCTGGGCGGCTCTCAAGCTAGCACTGCTCCATGCATGTGTCCTCAACTTTGGTCGTAGCTGGGAGGACCACCTACCCTTGGCGGAGTTCGTGTACAACAACAACTACCACTCCACCATCGGGATGACACCATACGACACATTGTACGACCGACCTTGCAGATCACCTCTGTGCTGGACAGACCCTGGGGAGTCAGCACTTGTGGGACCAGAGATAGTCTAGGTCACGACAGAGAAGGTCCAGGTCATCCAGGAGCGGATGAGGACAGCTCAGAGCCGACAGAATTCTTATGCTGATAGGAGGCGAAGACCACTAGAGTTCGAGGATGGCGACCATGTCTTCTTGCGGGTCTCACCTCGACGTGGATTATAGATATTTGGCCGGGGTGGAAAGTTATCTCCGTGCTTCATCGGACCATTCCATGTGCTCAGTAGGATAGGCGAGGTGTCTTACTTCCTGGATCTACCACCTCAGTTGCACCGAGTGCACAACGTCTTCAATTTATTTCAGCTGAGGAGATACGTGAACGACCCGACGCATATCATCGACCATGGGGAGTTGGAAATTGATGATGGGGCGACTTTTGCGGAGGTCCCGGTGGAGATCGAGGATCGACAGGAGCGGGTCCTACGTGGGCGGTCGATTCCTCTAGTGCACATCAGATAGCAGCACGAGAACCTCCAAAAGAGCACTTGGGAGCGGGAGGCTCAGATGCGTGTTCAGTACCCTCATATGTTCCCCTAGTTTGTTATGTATCTTTACGGGGATGTAAAGCCCTGATGTGGGAGTAATATAAAGACCTGTAAATTTCAAGGGAAATTTTTTCTTAATTTTATTTGGGATTTTACGAGTACGCAGTTTCTGACGGCACCTGATTCTGAGACTTGGTGTGCTCAGAATCAATTTCCAAAGTTTAGCTCGGGTACATTCAGTGAACAAACGAGCAGGTTTTTTTTCTAACTTTTGAATCGGTGCTTGGAACCGAAATCTGAGGGCACACTACAAAAAAAACATGGTTTAGCGGCGGTTTTGTGGCGGCGGTTCACAAAACCGCCACTAAACCTTTTTCAGTGAAGGTTTCGCGGCGGTTTTTAATAAACCGCCGCGAAACCCGATTTATTTTACACAGCCGCCGAGCCTTTCCCCCTTCCCCTTCGCGATCCCTAACCCTCGCGACTCTGCACCCCCCGCGCTGCCGGCGACTCCCCACCCCCCGCTCTGCCGGCGACTCCTCACCCCCGCACTCTCCGGCAAAACCCGCACCCCCCGGCGCCCCCCTCGACCACCGGCGACCCCCTCGACCACCGACGACCCCCTCGACCACCGACGACCCTCGCGCCCCCCGCGCCCTCCGGCGACCCCGGCACCCCCATGCCCCCCGCGGCCTTCGACGACCCCCCGCACCTGATTTGGTATAGGGAGTGGTACAATATTGTGCCTTTTCTTTATTAATGCATGATTCCCATTCCATGTGATTTGAAAATGCATTATATTCATTTTTTTCATGAATTATTTAGTGTACTATTGAATCTAATATTGAGATCATATACATCAAATAGTTTTTTACAATTCATGCCTTGTACGCAAAGATTAATTAGTTGGGTTGTGAATAATTGTTGATATATATATATTTAATTACACATATATTTTTGAACATCACAATGATATATTTATGTGGTCATAAACTAATAGTGTTTCTTGTTAATGAATCATAGTTTGTTTTAGTCTTTAAAATTAATTATTCTATATGTTATTTGAAATTTAGTTTCTTTGTAAATATATAGTCACTACATTATATTAATTGATGATAAATCATAGGTTATTAACTTTTCTTTTTCATGTTAATTGAGTACATGTTTTTAGTTGTGAATTAATGCTGTAATAAATGGAATTCTTATCATTGTTTTCCATACAATGTATTGTTGCATGCAGCCCTCCAGGACCTGTACATAGAAAACCAGTTTGGGTTAGAAAATTTCTCTTTAAAAGGTTGAATATTCAACATCCTATATTTGAAAATGAACAAAAATGTGTCTAGAGATCATGAACACTTGGTCATTAATGGATTCAGTTGATGGAACACTATTTTTCTTTAATAACAATCTCAACATATTCATACTACATTATTTTGATAACAAGAAAACATTATTAATAATTAGTTACTGTATAGAGGTATGTTACGACTTTAATATACTCTCTTAAATAATTTATTCCTTTATTAACTGATATCATTATGGATCAAACATCTTAATTTCTTATCATAATGCTCTGTTGGGTTTTGATCTGAAATTATTGTTGTCATTGAACTTTTTCCAGCATGACATTCTTTTGGCACTATGTCCTAAGTTGCAGTTTCTTGGATGACGGTTCTTGCGCATCTCTTATTTTTCATCCAAGATCAAGTACTTGCATTATCTGTTATCTATTAATGTTATTTCAGTTGTGTTTTAGGCCAATGATGTCATCTATTTCATTTGGGCAATCTTTTTGGTTCCAACAGTTTGAGTTGTGGATGAATTGCAGATTTGTTTGTAGGTTCACTGATATTTTCATTTACTACTATTTAGGCCCATCTGGAGGGTTTTTTTTTGAATTTTAACTGTTATATTCTACTGGAATGAGAGTTCTTATTTGTATTTGAGGAATGAATGTCAAGCTTCAGACTGGTTGCAGGTTCCACGTTATTGATTTGTTGTCATAGTGCTGCAAATGCTTTGTGTTTTGGTTTTCTTTTTGTTATTTTGTTTCTTTTCATTTATTTCCTTTGGTTTATTGGTTCCAATGTAATCCCCATGGTGTTTCATGGACAGTCGTGAAAAGTTTTCTTGTCTGTGTTTGTGTTGTTTTGTTTGATTTGAGTGTACTGCTTCTCTATTTATATAATATGACTTGAAGTACCATTCTATATTGCACCAGGGTGTTGGTCCTATATCCATAAATATTGTATCCCCTTTCACACTAGGGTGTAGGTTCACAATAAACATTATGTAGAAATATATTATGTAATCCCTATAACCCTAGAAAGAGGGCCCTCCATCAAACAGGATGGTTCTCCCCAGGAACATGTTTTGTGGATCCACCATACACATTATGCCGAAACAAAGAAGGTAATACACTATTACACAATGTAGAGATTCATCAATCCACGGTTGTTATGATCCATAAGATTATAGAAAATTGATGAGGTGTTGGTCCTCCTCAATAATTCCCTGAACAAATTAGCATGATACTGGGCATTGATGATATTTCATTAGAGAAGTTGTGAAACCATTATTTTGGACTGGTATTTGAGATAGATATAACCTTTCTCTCCTTTTTGGTTTTCATTGAAGAACATATCTCTTTATTTTTGGGTTAGTTTTTCATCAATCTTTAGGCTCAGATGTCTAATATTAACATGTATTCTATTCCTCCTATATCGGGTTTGGATGCGGAAGGTTGGGTATATATGTGCTTAAACCTAATTGAGTTATTCCCACACATGTCATGTATATATAGATAATGTACAAATTAGTTGTGTATTATGTTGGGAAAAGGGATAATTGGGTTAATTTGACCTTACATGGTGGTCGGTGATTATAGATCAATAGTCGATCTCTCTATAATTCATTCGTTTCATATTATTGTCAGGATATATAATATTTCCCTATTAGGTGTATATTTTTTCCATTTTTTTCATATTACCTATTGTACTATTATTTATTCTCTAAAGTAAATAACATGATAGAATGTAAATATTTAGTTTATTTTCTCTTATTTTTATTATTATGAACATATTCATATATATGGTTGGGTGCATTCCTACATGTACATTATGAAGAGGCCTACCATTATAATTATTCATTCTCATCACTTATCTTTAAAAAATGGCCTATAGTGGAAAGAATTGGGTTTTGGTGGCCTAGTCTTCCACCGTGAGGAGGTCATTACTGCATCGAGTCTCAAAAAACCATAATGGGAAATAAAAACACATGGGTCATCAAAATAATGAAATATCTAAAAAATTATTTCAATTATGAAAAATATACATGCCACCTTATCAACAACTACATGACTTAAATATTTCAAAATACCAACATATATTCCTATGATGTAGACATTGTTTTTGGGAGAGGCAGATAGATAGAGAAGGGGAAGGGGAATAAATTATATGGTTAGGAAGAAGTATATGTAACCAACACATCAAAAAGGTGATGCTAATGTCAAATAGGACATCATTGGATTATAAACTACTTGCATCAACCTTGGATAAATTCCTCTACAACATCATTCATGGCCATGGTTGGGGTCAAACATGTAGTATTATTTCCATTATGTATGACTACATTTGATGTTACCTTTACATTGTTCTTCATTTATTTTTGGATTTTTTGGTTAGATTTTGGAGATTATTTACACTGGATCATTGTATAAATCATCTGATCTGATAATTATTTTTCTCAAAACTGATATGAGATGTCCGAACATTATTATCTCATGCTGTAACATGTCATTGGGTTAGAGGTACATCACCATTTATAATTTTTAAATAGTTTTAATTAAAATTATATTAAGTTATGTTAATTTGTTGATTGACTTGGTTCAACTTCATAGGTAATTTTTTTGGGATAAAGGTTGGAGTTCACCATAAACAATAGATAAGTGGTTGGTTATTATATAGGTGTGATGAGGTGGGCTGGTGATTTTTAGGAAATTATTCCTTGTTGGTTTTAATTGAAATAAATTATAATTTTTATAATAAAATTATATAATTAACTATAAATTGTATATAATTATGTATTTGGTGTTGTGACTTGAGATAGGTACTAAAGATATGATTTCAGATTTAAAAAATCATAGACAAGAGTTATAGGGTTGTTCTTAAAAAGTGAAAAAAAATAGAATTGATGTGAGTAGTCCTTCTGCATTTCCCATGTGTTTATGAATTTGATGTATGTATGTGTTTTACATTCTCACCACTATAGTGATCAAACCCTTTTAAAAAATTAATTTTTTTTATTAAAATAAAATTCTTATAAATGAGATTAATAATGTTTCAATGTCTAAGACAACCCTTGAATAAAAAACTGGTTATTTATATGTCGATGGTTGAAGACATGATTATAAATGTCTGACTTGTAATACTCAAACCTAGAGAGGTGACACTTCGATGAATAAAGTGAACATAGTGGCCCTCTTTATAGTTGGTTGTGTATGAAACCATTGAGAAACATCATTCCTCTTGGAGGACATCTAAGGTCAAGCCTAAACAATCACATAATGTCTCAGGTTTAAAATGCATTATGATCAGTTTCGATCACACATAAATGGGGTGTTGTTTGAGGCAACATAAATGTGTGATCGATAGTGTTATGATAAGTGTGTAGCTCGATATTCTTATTGCTCCTCAATGAGGTGTTGACGCTGTCTCCTATGGACAAGACTTGTTCTATTGGTCTGAAGTGGTAAATGTGATCAATGAATCATCTTTATTATATTATGCATACTTTATGATCAATGGTTCATCTTTATTATATTATGTTTCTGTAATCTTACACTATCGTATATTTTTGTGTAGGCACATTGTGATATACATGGATAAAAGCTGGATCACATTACCGAGGAACACACCTCAATATGTTAAGGGTTTGAATGTGTTTTTAGATTTTTCAATTTCTAATCGATCCGTTGAAGGGAGAATAAGATGTCCATGTCCTAAATGTAAATTTAGAACATGGTTGAAGAGGGATGAAGTTTATGAACATTTAATACTGAAGCAATTCCCTGATCAATATTTGTGTTGGATTTGGCATGGAGAATCAAACAATACAGAAAGATTGAGGATTGATGTTAATCCATAGAATGAGGTCCCAAGTTTGTCGCCAATGGAAAATGAAATGCAAAACCTCATAAATGATGCATTCGGCACTACAAGACACCACCATGAGCAACAAAACATATCAGAACAACCAGAAGATGATGCTACAAATTGCAACGTGACAAGTGATGTTTTTGAGACTGTAACACAAGCAGATCAAGGTTGTAACATATCATTGGATCCTCCTCTTGATTCTGTGGAGCCAAATGTAAGGGAAAAATTCAGTGAGAAAAATGCGTTTCATGATTTAGTTGATGATGGAAATCACGAGTTTTATAGTGGGTGTTTGAAATATTCAAAGCTTTCATTTCTGCTGAAGTTGTACCATATCAAATGTCTTTGTGGAATTACAAATAAGGCAATGTCTATGTTATTGGAATTTATTCGTGATGAATTTCCTGAAGCAAAAATCCCAGAATCATTTTATGAGATGAAAAAAGTTGTAAACAAGCTTGGTCTGAATTATACAAAAATACATGCGTGTCCCAATGATTGTATGCTTTACTGGGGAGAGGATTCAAGTAGACAGAATTGTAAGAAATTTTCTTCTTCTATATGGCAGTCAAAGGGTAATGTTGGAAGTATGACTGAACATAATTTCATGGAGAAGAAGAAAAGGAACACACCTGCAAAAGTTTTGCTTTACTTTCCTTTGAAGCCTCGATTGCAAAGATTATTCATGTCATCAAAAACCACCGAAAAAATGAAGTGGCATGCTGTAGATAATAACAATTATGGGTTAATGAGACATCCACGAGATTCCCAATCGTGGAAGAAGCGGTACACCATTCCTTCTACTTCTGCGACAGATGACGATCCGTCTGTCCCCACGACATCTGAGGCAGCAGCTGCCTACATCCCTGCATCATCTCCCCCTGCACCATCTCTGACACCATCAGTGGATGCCTCATTAGAGGATGAGTCATCGCCTCCCCCTACAGGAGCCTCAGCAGTGGGGAAGCGACACACCCCTTCCAGTTCATCATGGACATTCTGGAGGGTCACAGTCATAGGTACAAATTTTAATTAAATAAATTTATTGCATTTTGTTTATAGTAATTGTTTGCTCATTGCAGATGAAAACAATGCAACCGTGGAAAAACACATAAAAAGTTCTGATGTTTGGAACATGCATGGCGAGAAGATAGTGGTTCCATTTGATTCTTATGGGGTCCCGACGGATGACGCCGCAGGTTTACTTGGTCAGATTATAGGTCAACTGGCAGCGGAGCTCATTTCCCTGCCTATTTCATATGATGATTGGAGGAATATGCCTCCAAACTGGAAAAATGAAGTTTATGATTCTCAGATAAAGGTAATTTTATTACTTTATGGTTTAATTGAATGTCATGTTACGAATATATTCAAAATGAATTTCTGTATACAGATGTTCTTCCACTTTACCGTTGCTGATGTGATAGCACGGAAGTGGACATTGAAAAATCTTGGAAAAAAATGGAAAGATTTCAAATGGAGGTTGTGGTGTGATGTCAACGATACTTCGTTGACCTTGCAGCAGATGTATGATAAGCTACCCAGTGGGGTACCGAAAGAACAGTGGATGGTTTTTGTCGATAGACATCGTGATGAGAAGCGGATGGTATTGAAATATATATTATTATATTATCCTCATTTTACATTTATACATGTACATGAAGAGGATATGGACATTGAATAAAATACTATTAAATTGAATTTTATTTATTTCAGGATCTCTCAAGATAGAATGCTTCAAACCGGGCAAAGCAGGTCATCCCGCACACTGCGGGTTCAAAAAGCTTTTCAAGAAGCCGAATGTCATTGGTAATCTTTTAATTAGTTTAAATATTTATAAGATAATATTATCTATTTAACATATTTAATTGTTGATTTATCTTTGTTTAATTCAGTCACAAATTTTAGGGCATGACGCATCCCGAACAGAACTGTGGCTGGATGTTCATAAAAAAACAGATGGAAGTTTTGTTAATGAACCTGCCAGAGAAGTTGGGGTATGAAGTCAATTATTTATTATAATAAATTATTATCAGTTTTTACTGTGTTAATATATATTGATATTTTATTTATAGGTAAAAATTAAAGAAATATGGGAAGCCAATCCTGGGCAATCCTACTCAGTCTCCCAGGATGACCCGGTTGGTAAAGTCCTTGGGAAGGAGCATCCTGGTAGAGTGCGCGGGATGGGTTTGAGACCTGTACCATCTGAGGTCTTTTGCATGCCATCAGGGATTTCAGCTACATCTACTTCTGCTTATAGTCATTTCATACCTGAAGATGCTCAGAGGGAGATGTTTTCTCTACGAAACACAGTTCCCCAGCAGGGGGATCAGATATCTAGTTTGCAGAAAGAGTTTCTTGAAATACGTCAGTATATGAGCAGATATGCCCCCGGTGGTAGTGCATCGGGTAGTGGTGAGCAGGTAAATCACAAAAAAAATCAAAATCATTTAGTTTGCAAACTTTTATTGGTTTTAAGTTTTATTATAAATATGCAAAAATATTTAATTTTCAATATAATGTTCTTACAGGTGGCAGCAGGTGGTGGAGATGAAGGTGGAGAGGGTGACGATGCAGCATCAGATGATGAGTAGTAGTATTGTTGATGTGTTGAACAAGTATGATAACGGTTGGTTTGTATATGTAACATTTATGGCACATAGTTGCCACCAAACATTTCCATATATGTAACCCATATTAATACCATTTCTACTATATAGCAGCATTCGGGTAGCCCCATTGTGTAAGCTCGATTCATAAATGGATTGGGTGTTCTGACACACTGGTCGGGTTGGTTTCATCTTTTATGACAAATGTTATGGAGTTTGTGAGTGTGAATCAGATAAGTGTCACATGTGCGATTAAGGTGAATCTAACCTAGTTCTCTTATGAGCAGTTGGTCTATCTCTTCTTTTCATGACTAGGACACTCCTAATTTGGGGAACATCGTGTCAGATATAGTAAAAATGTCCTTCTAGGTAGTAGAAGTGATGGAAGTGTCTTAGAGGTGATGGAAGTGTCTCCAATCTTCTGATAATATTTATACTCTCTTAGTGTACTCTTGCTTAGCAACGAGCATGTCCCCTATCTTTACGTCATCCTCGATGCACTAAGAGAGCATCGGTTATATACCGAGACAAAGCTATCAAGTGTTATTCTTTTTTAATAAATAGGTTTTATCAATGTTTCATGCGGGATGCATGGTTTTTATTGAGGCATGGTTAGTTCTTATGTGATACCTGAGTTCCTGTGTAGGAATGCCTTGGACAGACTTTTGGACACCAACCGTTTCCTTTGACTTGATCACTAGATGAATGTCATTCTAGGCTCAGTCAATGATCTTATGTGGATGTTTTGGTCTTTTACCAATATCTCACTTGTAAACTTGGAGTATGTACTACCTAGGGATAGTTACTTGGACTCTAACTTGATGATCTTATTTTATCCCAAACTTATCGTCGGACTCAAAGGTGATGTTTAAAGGGTAATGATTATAGTGGGATGGATCTAGGTTCCACCCTTGTTCATGCTGGGGAACAATGTATTAAATGGTTAGGTGATGGAATGACTAAGAAATTTCATTGAAAGTCAGGTATGGGCTTATGTGAATGTGCTTGTGGTAAACACGGGATTTCATAGAGGAAGGAATTGTGGTTCAGGTTGTGATATGTGAGTCATCTAAGCTGAGTATCTTGGGAATGGTTAGCTGAAAGTGGATTGAATTATTATACTTCTTCTTAGATGTATATAGGTGAAAGTATCCATTTAAATCATGTCACTAGGCTAATGTGGGTGTCATGAAAGGGTCGAAAATGTCTTCTGAGAAAGATTGCATGACTAGTTTCAGTTAGGCTGATTGGCATTTGACTGTTTCTTTATAGTAAGGTCCCTATTATGGCCTCAGAAGTATTTAGGATTTCCCAATTAGAGGAAAAATTCCAATATTATCATTGGAAATCTTTGGATATTCTTTATAGGAAATTACAATGGTGGAGAATACTATGGTTCATAATTTTCTGTTAATGTTAAAACCTATGGTGGGGAGCACCATCGGTTGGATGCTTAAAGGGATGACGATGTGATCATTTATCTATATTCTGGTTTGATTTATTTTTCAGGGCAGTAGTGTAGTAGAACCAAAATTATTTTTTTTCCAGTTCAGCATTTAGCGGCGGTTTTAACCGCCGCTAATGCCATACTTGGTAGCATTTAGCGGCGGTTAAAACTGCCGCTAATGCCATACTTGGTAGCATTTAGCGGCAGTTAAAACCGCCACTAAATGCCTTGCTGGGCAGCATTTAGCGGCGGTTAAAACCGCCGCTAAATATATTACATTTATATTTAGCGACGGTTTTTACCGCCGCAAAATAGGCGCATCAAACGACATAATTTTGCGGCGGTTAAAACCGCCGTGAATAAAAAGGTGTGGCATACCCATAAACCGCCGCTAAATGGAGAGAAACCGCCGGGAAATGAGGCATCTACGACACATTTTTTAAACCACCGCGAAATAGAAAAAGCCGCCGCTAAAAGATTGCCGACGCCAAGTTTAGCGGCGGTTTTTGTAAACCGCCGCCAACCCATTTAGCGGCGGTTTAAACCACCGCTAAGCGCTGCTTTTGTTGTAGTGGCACCGATGAAACTGCAACGTCGGTTTTTTCTTAGGAAGACCTTTTCTGGAATTGCGTTTGCTCGGGTGTTGTTATTAAAAAAAATGGATCAACTAATGAATAACATAAAATTTGTGCAAAAAATTTTATTCTAAGTAGTTTAAACCTACGTATGGAAGTTGAGGTGGGACCCACTAGATAGGATATTAGTGAGGTGGGCCCCACACGAGCCCCACTTATTCAACTTCCTCAAACCTCCCATTAAGTTGGAAAACCCCCATTAATTTTGTGTAACACACCTGCACCCCCCCTTATTAAATGCCAAGTCAACTCTCACGTTTAATTGGATTATTAAACGCCTCATTAATTGGTCAATGCACGTTAATTAAATCGTGATTTAATTTTGAATTTCAAAAAGGGATGGCATGAGTAATAAAATAAGGCAAAGCCTTATTTTATTATGGTTGATGTGTTGTGAGAGAAGATTTGGGGAGAAATTACTCTAGTCTTGAAGAACGTTCTTCCTCGTTGAAAAATACGAAGAACGATGAAGAACGCCGACCTCTGACGAAAGACGACGAAGAATGAAAGTTCCTCGGAGATCGAAGACGCGACACCGTGTTCCGCGACGCCCACGATCCTCTTCTGCGATGCCGTCTCCCGCGACGTCTTTTCCCATGACGATCCTCGTTCGACAACTTCTTCAAGTTAGGGGGTTTGGTTTAATTTAATTTATGTGGATTATATCCTCGACATGTGTTTTAATTGTTGGAAGTCGTTTGAACCACTAACGCGGTGGGTGCGGACCAACGAACAAGTCCAAACCCACCGATTCTCTGTTCTTGATGCGTAGAACGTTAGGAAATGATGAAACGAGACCGTTGAGCGATTGGAGGTCGTCGCAGTAATCTATGGGTCCCGAGACGACCCCAGGCGCAAACGGGAGTAAGAACGGACCACCGAAGCGGCTCCAGTGCCCCGTGGACTTCACCGGCGGCGGCCGGCACCGGCCGGCCGCCCGGAGGCAGCGGCGTCCCGACGCTCCTCCAGGAGGAACCACCACGCCTGAAGTCGCGGCGGCGGGCGACCGGGATAGCGTGACCACGCGGGATCCAGAGGGGGACATAGCACCCGCCGTGTCCGCGGAGCGCAAAGAGAGGGGGGGACCGCGTCCCCCCATGCTCGGCCGCTGGCCGAGCCAGCGTGCCACCCGGCCGGGTCGGGCCGGGCTGCGCCATAATGGGCCGGACCTAGACCCGAGTTGGTTCGACCTGGTTCGGGCCGACCCAGGGGGGGTTGGGCCAGGTCGGATCGGGCCCATACCCCCCACTTTTGGACCACTTTCAGTCTTTTGCCCATAACTTGGGCTACGGACCTCCGATCGACGCACCGTCAGTTGCGTAGAGATTCTTGGAACGAGACGGTATTTTATGTATATTACACTCAAGGTTGCATAGAACTTTGGGTATGGCTGGGTTGGTTCGAACACGAAACCAACCGGGCCCTCGGAGCGGAAACGCTTATAACTTGAGCTCCGGACGTCCGATTGACGTGTCGTCGACTTTGTTGGTTTCCTCTTAGTGAGACGGACCTTTTGGCTTAATCCGCTCATGGTTTGGACATAGATGGAGTGTGGTACATGGTGTAGTAGAGAAGAGGATTGTCGGTGTCACGGTACACAGCGTCGCGTCGTCGATCTTCGAGGAACTTGTGTTCTTCGTCGTCTTTCATCGGAGGCCGGCGTTCTTCGTCGTTCTTCGTCGTTCTTTGTGTTCTTCAATGAGGAAGAACTTTCTTCAAGACTAGAGTAATTTCTCCCCAAATCTTCTTGAACAACACATCAACTATAATAAAATAAGGCTTTGCCTTATTTTATTACTCATAGTGTACATACCGACATCTGAAGGTCGTCTTCTGCAAGTCCTCGTCCCGAACTCTGAGCTGATGATAGCCTGACCTGAGGTCTATCTTCGAGAACCACCATTCTCCCTTGATATGATCGAAGATATCGTCAATCCTCAGCAGTGGATACTTGTTCCTCATGGTCACCTGGTTCAGGTGAAAATAGTCGAGACACAGTCGCAAGCTCCCGTCCGCCTTCTTGGCGAACAAAATCGGGGAAGCCCAGGGTGAAACACTGGGTCGGATGAATCCCTTTCCCTGCAAGTCCTCCAACTGTAACCATAGCTTTCGAAGCTCAATGGGGGCCATCCGATATGCTGGAGTGGATATCGGGGCTGTCCCGGGGTACAGGTCAATATAAAAGTCTACCTCTCTGCGAGGAGGTAGTCCTAGAATGTCATCAGGAAAAATGTCCGCATACTGATCCACCACTACAGGAAAACTCAGACTCTGCACGTCAACTTCTCCTAGGATGAGGCTAGCCAACTGATGAGTTATGGACTGTCCTCTCCTCTGCGTGAGTCCATCCTGCGCTGCAAAGGCTCCTTTCTCGCCGGTGAAGGTGAACCTGCTCCCATCGGTGCGAACTCACCACACCTTGCACCTAATATAGTCAATCTGAGCATGGACTATAGATAACCAATCCATGCCTAAGATGACGTCGTAAGGCCTAGACGATGCTACAAGAAGATCCCATCCAAAGCTCTCGCCTCCTAGAGTAAGCTCACACTACCGGCACTAGTGCGTAATCGTCGAGTTTGCTCCCGTAGGAGTCTCTAGCCGTAAGGATCGAGCCAACGGCTCCGTCGGAATCTCCGAGCTCCGAACAAGGGAAGCATCAATAAAAGAATGACTCACTCTTGTGTCTATAAGAACTGTATCAAGGGTGGAGTAGACACAGATAGTATCTCGAATCATCTCTGGCGCGCCGTGGTCGTAGGCCTCCGCTGCCTGAAGCTGAGCCTGCCTCTGCCCGCCAGCTCCCTGTGGTTGGGTTGGACCTCCTTTTGGTGGTGGTGGTGTTAAAGCCTCAAAGTGTCGCCCACCACCTACTGCTCGGCCAGCTCCTCTACCTCATCTTCCTGATATCTGCGAACCGCCACGGTCAACCCTCTGCCTCTGCCTGGGTGGCCCCTCAACCGTTGCTGCTTTACTTTCAGTTGCTGTACTTTCTTTCCAGTTGTACTTTACTTTCAGTTTGGGTTTGTATTCTGGCCCACTTACTTTTCCGAACTACTATTGTAACCAGTTTTACTTAGTGTTTACTTCTTCTTTCTTACTCTGTGGTGTTTGTTTACTTTATAAAAGAAATGCCTTCCCCTTTTTGTTGGGATTTATTCCTTGGTGCTAGTCGACAGCCCTTGCCTATGGGAGGCGGGCTTGGGGTAGTCACAACACGGGTTTCGAGGACGGGTCGTGAAAATTATGTTGTTGTTTCATGTCAAATAAAAGTATTACGATAGATTTAAAATACATAATTTTTTTTCATGTTAAGTGTACCCCATCCTTTATTTACAGTAGTGATATGTTGGTTTTGTTGTCCATTTCTTATTTTCAGCACTCATTTACAATTTCATAAATTAATTTTTTTTAATCAAAGTGATTAATAAATGTATTTTTAAAAAATGTATTACCAGCCATAATTCACCTGAATATATATCTCCTCACGATGTCCAGTAAACACATCCCATGCATCTTGGATTATTATTTGTGCATACATATACAGTGGGTGAAATTTTATTTTCCCTTCAACATATTTGAGGTGAAATTTCATTAGATTTTTTTGAAATCCTCTGTGAGCCTTTCCAGAAAGCATTAATACAAATTTCTTGTGAGATTCATCTACTATAACATCACTCTAAAATGGATAAAGAAGAGTAATCCAATGTTTTATTATTTTATTTTTTAGTAAAATAAATAATGGATATCATAATGTTACCCTAATATCTTCCCAAATTAGTGTCTTAAGTATAAGAACAACATGGTTCCAAAATCCACATCAATCAGCATGTGCTACCGAGTGATGATCCTAATGAAACTATTTAACATGGCCTTATTAGGGTTAATAGGCTAGCCGCTCGCATTCTATCTGACCTCAAATTTGATGCCTTTTCTTTTCACATTAACAATTTTTACTAATACCACCTTGCTATAACACTTATTTTTTATAGGACATTGGTTCTTTAATTTATACTATTTTCTTATATTTAACATCTTTAATATGTTGTTCCTCTAGATTGGTATCATTGGAATGTGTATAAGTTTGTTGTTCCTCTACATTGGGAGTAACAACAGATTTAGAAATTTATTGTTCCTCAGGATTGGGATCATCACTATGTAAAAAAATCATTATCTAAATAAGTGGTTCAACATTTAATTTAGATTATGTTAATGCAGTAGTGATCGGATAATAACACGAGGTAACACAATTTATATTAAAAAATATATATAACCTAATTATTGATTTTTTAAAAGGTTGAAGATATTTGACCCCTCTATCGAGTATCTGAATCCCTTAATTGTGGTCTCCTCTAATATAAAATACCCCATTTACATTGGGTCCACTTCAAAATTATTATGACGTCCCAATGAAAGGGTTATCATCAATTGAATTTTCATCTGACCCTTTAGTGCTTTTGGTCGATAAAATAATAATTGACCACTTTTGATTTACGAGATCTATAACATAAAATACTTATACTACCTATGATTATATTATAAATGGTTCATCTTTATATCCTTCTTTACTGAAATAAACTTTTATAAATCCCAATTCATCTATATTAACAACACTCCTTCTATCAACCCACTTTTGTTGAAAAATATCACTTGTAATGTTGTACAATCCAACTGCCATATTTGTTTGATGATGCCAAAGTATGAAATATTCACATAAATTGGATTTCTTTCCTTAGTACCATAAACATGCATCACTTTAGTCACAAGTGTAACTCCACTATTTTACATGGTACTACCTTAATCATGTTTATTTTTATAGAATGTATAACCATTAGTTACATAAAAATTATAAGATAATACATGCACACTTGGTCCTCAAGCTAGCCATCAAAGTCGTTCTAAAATTAAATTAATATTTTCATCTGACTACTTAAAAATATGGTCTCAAAACCATCTTATAAACTATTTATTATGTGTATTTGATATCTATCTTTCATCCCTTGATGGATTCAAATGCCTAAGAATTTTATTATGGGTATAAACATATGGGAAAACCTCCAAACTATTATAAAAAATGTAAAGGTGGGTCTGCTCTTGATCTGTAATATTTATTTTGACTATATCTATTCTAGAAATTCCTTCACACAAAATACACCCAATGTGATGATATTTCAGTAGACCAATGTTTTCCACCCCAAATAGGTAGTCAGTATAGAATTCAACAGCTTCTTCAACAATATATCACTCCACAATAAAACCCTTTGGAAGAATTCTATTTTTGACATACCATTTCAAAATTTTCATATACCATTCAATGGAGTACATCCATCTATAATGTACAGGATCACATAGTCAAATCTCTCTCACCAAGTGAACCATCATATCAAATAATTCTGGTGAGAAGAACATTTCAAATTCACATAATATGATGAAAATTTCCTTTTCTATAGTTATAAATTTCATCAGGTCTACAACTTTTCTACCTATAGTTTTGAAAAATAAATAGAGATTGATTAATATATGACATACATTCTTGAAAAAATGACATGTAAATATATAGGCATTGGATCTTTCACCAAAACATGACAGTCATGTGATTTTATACCCTTTAAATTTAAATCAGCCATTGACATGATATTATTGATATTTGATGAATATACCTCTATAAACTTTACACCATTCAAGAATTTTTAAAACTAATATCTCTTTTGTCTAGAAAGAGTGTAAGTAGTTGGAGGAAGAAAAAACCATTTTGCATCCTCCATTAGAGCCAAATTTTCTTGTATTCCTATTTCAATCATGTCCAACCTAGACTTAATACCATACTTTGTTTTCTGAGGTGTATTTAATAATGTTTAAATAAAACTATCACATACATTTTTTTTCAAAAAACATAACATCAAGAATTTGTCTGACGTATATACAATTCAATTATAGAAATTCAAAAAACTGATCTCTTTTTTCAACTAGTTTCTATAAGGTTTTTTGAATATTTTTACCATAAACAGTGTCCATATATTTTACTCTCTTAAATAGTTGATCTCTTGTTAGTGGGGATAGTGTTTTATTTTCTTCTAAACTCACATTGAATGATATAATCCAAGATAAATACTTTTGCAATCAGGGTAGAAATCATTTATGTCCTAGAAAAATAGTATTTGATGAATGTTTCAACCTAATTGACTGTGTACCTTGTTAAAAAATGGGACACCCTTTAGTTCCTTTAATGATATATCCTAAAAAATTTCCATAAGAAGGAAAGTCATTTATCATCCCATACGACTATCAACATGAAATCTTCATTTCTATAAGAATCATACAACATAACACCTACATCCCATAATAAATTCAAATCTTCAATCAATGGAACCAAACAAACATCAATATCATTACCTTATTGTTTTGGTCCTGATATAATCATAAATAATATAATTTATTTTTATTTCATGCATAACCATGGTGGAAAGTTATAATGTAACAATATAACTGGCCATGTATTGTGAGTGATTCTTTGAAAACCAAAAGGATTCAGTCCATCTTTAGATAGTGCAAGATGAAAGTTTCTCAGATCATTTCCAAATTCAGGATACTCATGATCAATTCTCTTCCACTAAAGAGAGTTTATTGGGTGATGAAGTTTACCAAATTTATTTATTGTATATGCATTCCAAATAAATTATTTATAGTCTCCTCACTTCCATATAGGAACCTAAACCTTGGAATGATTGGAAAGTACCATAAAAATTTCATCGGACCTGATTTGTATTTCTTGTATCAAGAATAACCAAACTTTAGGCATTGTTTAAGTGTTTTTTTGTACTTGAGAAATAGTATACAATCATTTGTATAGGGATATATTCATTCATAGATCATACCCATTGAACATAGCATTCATTTAGAATCATATATCTGGATAGGAAGATCATTATCTTCTGAGATCATATCATCCAAGAGAGAAATAATTTCAGTAAAACTATAATCACTCTATCTTTTTCTAGATTTTAAACTATACAACTTTAGTACAGTTGAAAATGCTGTATATTTAGTACAACTAGCATACAATGGAATAATTTCATAACTCTTTAACTTCTCAACAAATTTTGGACAATCATGAAGTTCATATTAAACTGTCATTGTGATGTCCTCAATATGATATTCATTATTATTCTCACATGTAATCTCATCCTTGATACAGTATTTTTCATTATCCACACTTATAATCTTATTAGACGATCCATAAAATGTAGAGTTATCCCAATAACTAGAAACATTAACCTTTTCCCCATTGTTTAGTCCAAAATTTATAACTTCGATCTATTCTATGAGAGATCAAGTGTTATTTTAAATCCTATTGATTAATTAGTCTTGAATAAAAATAGTATAAGCATAGACAAAGGATTTGAGAAGGGTCATATGCACAATTGTTTTCAAACTTAATGAACCCTTTCACCCCATCTTCATGCTCTTTTTTCATACGATTGACATACATCCATTTTTGATTCACATCTATCCAATTTGATTCAGTAATATTAATATTTTAAGAAAATAAATACACAAAAGGGGCCTTTCTAATAAGTTTAACCCAACATTTTATTGTTTCAAATAATTTCATCATGCTTTGAAGGAAATGGGTAATTGAATTTAAGAAAATAATTACTCCATTGTGGGTAGGTGTTATCCTCTAAATTCATCCACAATGATCACTGATACCTAGTATGGGACGACTAATTCTTAGGGTAGTTCAAGCAATATAGGTTTATGTCTATAAGAGATGGGGGATGGGTTTCAGTAAAAAGAATATAATAATAATTTTTTTGGGAGATTAAGCTTATGAGGATGACAGTTGTCTCCTTAAATCTAAATGTTCCCTGACTCAGGAGTTTGAAAAGGTTGTGGGAATGAGGTTATGATGGATATCTTATGGGTTGGTTGGAGTTAGTGACATTCCCCTTCCATGGTGTTATTATCAATTTTTATTATGTAGGAGGTGAGATTATGTGTATCTATGAGGTCTCTGAAAGTTATTATGATCATATAAATATAGATTGAACCTTTTTTCCTCACACATGTTTTCATTTATAAATATATGTACCACTCATCATGTTGAATTTATAAATATAGATACCACTCAACTTTTTGACACATATTTTAAGGTGTGTTCGAAAAGTAAAAGAAAATTAGTGATATTAATTAGTAATTAATTAATAAATATTTAGAATAAGTTATAATTATTGTTAACTAATGTGATATTAATTAGTAATTAGTTTAAAAAATAAGAAATTATTAATTCATCCTAATTATTATTAATTACAATAGTTATAATAATTTTTAATTATCTTAATAAATATTAATTATGATCAATGATTAATAATGATTATTAATTATTAGTTAATAATATTTATGAATAAAAAATTATTACTAAATATTAATTATTTATATTTTCATAAAATTAACTAATAGTAAACATTGATTATTGTTAGTAAATAATTAATAATTATTATTAATTACAAATTATTATTCATGTTTATTAATTAAATATTAATTGATTAATAAAGATTAAAACTAAATTTTTATAATTATATACTAAGTGATATTGAATATTAATTAATCCATAATAATTTTTAAATTACTAATTAAGAGTATTTATTAATTAATTAAAAATTATTAATCATATTTATTAATTATTTATTTATTAATTAACAATCATTAATAATAACCTGTAATTATCATCTACTAAATAATATTAAATATCAAATAATTCAAGACAGCTTAGCCATGGATTTAGGAACCAAATCCATGACTAAAAATTTATTATTATAAAGAAAACATAGAATAAGGGGAATGGGTCAAACAAGCCAAAGCTCCCACATTAGAAAAAGTGATCATACATAAAAAATCAATTACTGCATGTCACTCTCAAACCCAAATTCATAGGATATCGTCCTCTTCCCTTTGAATGGAGACCTCTCTGCCATGTTTTATCTTATTGTGGGGGATCATAGTCTTCATCCGAAGAAGATTCAGATGAGGCCTCCAACGTGTTGCAGATCCTAAATTTCTAAGATAAATCTTGAAAATCCATCTTTGTATTGGATCAAAATCCATCTTCAATGTTAACTGATAGAAACTTCTCGAATTCCAAACCATCATTGAAGACAAATACCTCTGTCTCCATTAAGGAGTGTGTGGATTTAAGTTGAGAGAAGAACCAATTTTCCACTTCTTTGTTGAGGCCATCGGTAGGCCTCTTAAATTCCTGATCTTCTAGAGGGGTGATATTGGAATTTTTGACCCATGATGAATCTCATTATTTATCAGATGCCTCACCAAAAGAGACATAGTCATTTTTCATAAGATCGGTAAAATGGGATGGAAAAGACCACGCCCCATTCTCAAAGCCATTAGCCCTCCTACATGAGGGGATATTAATTGGATGTTCCACCTATAGGGGGTAACCCGTACAGGCTTTTCAGTTGGAGGGTTAGTATTCATTTGAAGCCGAGCAGATGGAACCAACACAACTTGATATTGAGCCTCATATGCTTTGTATTTTCGAGGTATGACCATCTATAAACCCTTTTCATCCATCAACATTTTTTTACCCTTGACCAAATATTCATGTTGAATGCCCTTCTTGGAGCCCTTTTCAGCACTTCCCCTTTCTTAATTGGTTACAAAAACATTATACTGATGGGAGTTTCCATATACCATTATTTTTATTAGTCATGTTATCTAAACTTGTCAGTTTTGTCCTTAGAACCAAGATAGTTAAACCAAAATCACTTGATAGCCCCTTCTTCATTACAACATTAGTTCAATCCATGGTTTGAGTGACATCCCATGACTATGAGTGAAAAGGCGCCTCTATATCTACTTTTTTATTGACTTTTTAGGCTCTTTAAGCGATCATTTATTCTTGTAAAATCTGATGATCAACTCTATCTTAAACAATTGATTCATCAGAAGATTCCATAATTTTAGCACAAGATCGGGCCACATGATGTCCCTTAATATCAGCATCAATTGAAGCATAACAACAACGAAGATCTGCAACATCCAATGCAGTAGGACATGGATATTTATTCATGCACTTAGGATCTTATTCAACATGTTCATTTATAGTTTCATTATCAAGATTCTACCCCTGCAAGCACTAGCTTTGTAGTCCTCCATCTCGAAAATGAGTCATCTGAGTGTTAACAGGGCTACCATGAGCAAGTGAACCCACAAACATAGATTTATTAAAGCATATATTTTCCTTATGTCTTTGAATTGAACAAAAGAAACAAACAATAGATAATTTGTAGGTTTGGATATCATTTCTAACAACCTTACAATCCTTAAAAAATATATGAACCTTTTCATATTCAATCCTAATTTCAAGCTCGTCAACATTGGCCTCAAGAAAAATTTTATCAACTAAGGTGGAAGACAAGTCAATTTCCAATAAGAAACAAGAATAATGTCCAAATCCGGCTAGATCAGTTTTCCTATCCAATTTGATCAGAACCCCAATGGCCACTACAATATCGAATAATATTTTGGGATGCCAGAGTACCTAATTCAATCCATAGACCCTGACCCACAATTGGAAAGAAGTTTTACTTTTCTCCAACAGATTAAAATTCCAGTCCCAATCCCTAATATGAGAAATATAAGTCTTGATATTAATCAAACCAAATCCCCACACTCTCATTTTTATATCTTTAGAAGCAAATAGGATGTGAAAAAGACCATTCCCCAATGAAACACACTTCTAATTTGAGAAACCCCAGATGTCTGAGAGCCTCCCAATCAAGTATTCAATTTTCCATGGTCTAGATCCCCTCAGATAAAGAAGATGAGAAATGATGGAATGCTTACCCATTTCAAGACAATCTGAAAAATTCATCGAGATCTGCCTTAACATGGGAAACACACCCTTCCTTTGAAATCCACCAATGGTAGAACTCTTAAAGTGAGAGAAAGACTGGAGAGTGACATTATCAGTGATGACCATAATAGATTATCCATGAAAAACTTTCCAGTTCTCTGATTTGGCAGCATCAATCTTATGAGAGTCAACTACTACATGATATTAAATATTAATTGATCAATCCATAATAATTATTAAAATACTAAGAACAATTATTAGTTAATTACAAATTATTTCCCATATTTACTAATTAATTATGACTTAATTAATAAATATTATTACTAAAGAGCAATTAAGTGTTATTAAGTAGTAATTAATTCATAATAGTTATTGAAATACATATATTTATTATAATTTTATAATTATTTAAATATATAATTTATTATTTATAATTATAGTTATAAATAAATATATTTATAAATATCTGTATATAAATATAATTATATATATATATATATATTAATACATAAGTATATATAATTATAAATATAATAAATGTATTTATTATTTGAATATATATATATATATATTAATTTATAATTTTATAAATAATTTTTTAAAAATATTATATATATATATGATTTATTAATATATATAAAATTATCAAATTGTAATTACCCATGGGAAAAAATCTCAGATCGCATGGAAAAAAATTGATTATAAAAAAACCTATAATTTCTAATGGATAAATATCAAATTGCAATCCATACTGGTAAAAAAATGGTGAATCCTCAATTGAGATAATTTTTGAAAATTCAAGAAAACAATTAATAAAAATAGAAAAATAAAATGTTAAAATAATTATAAAAAAACCCTAAAACTAGGAATCCAACCAATAACAATGGGGGGTGAAGATGGGGGTCTGATCATCTATCACTAGTCGGCCAACATTAGGGGAGGGAGGAGAGTGGGGCCTAGTTATCGGTCGTTGGCCAGCTAGTAGAAAGTGAGGAAAGGCTCACGCGATAGCTGACCGATAGCAAGGGAGGGAGGGGAGGGCGTTCGGTCATCAGTTGACTGGTGAGGTAGGAAAAGGGGGAGGGGAAAGTATTTGGTCATTGGTTGGTAGTAAGGGAGGGAGGGGACGACGTCCACTCATCGCTCGTTGGTTTTCAGCTGAGGCAGGCACGATCAGACCTACCGAACACTGTAAGGGGTGTAAATTGGGGTGACAATACAATGGTTGGAAATCAAAGTACAAAACTATATACTAACAAAATAAATCAACACATACCTTATATTTGAAGAGTATCGGTTCGTTGAGAAAGAATATGGTGGGGGGGTCAGCGAGAGTGGTGGTAGTGACGACACTAGGGTTCTACAAGAACTTGAAGGTGTGTATAGGAGATGAACCTATTAGGGTTATTTTTATAAGAACCCGTAATGTTTTTAACAACACTTTTAGAAAATCACTAATAAATAGTAGTTTTATCAGCGGAAAAATAAAAAGAGATGATAAAACTAATCTTTATCAATGTTTTTTTACCAAGATGGCTCAACCATGGATTTGAAAACCAAATCCATGACCCAAAATTTATTATTAAAATAAAAAAATACAATAAAGGGAAAGGGTCAAACAAGACAAATCATCCACATCAGAAAAAACACCAAACACAAAAAGTCAATTCCTACAGGTCACTCTCGATCCCACATTCATAAGATATCATCCTTTACCCTTTGGATGATGATATCTTTGACATGTCTTGGATTTTTGTGGGGGATAATAATCTTCATCCAATGAAGATTAATATGAATCCTATGACATTGTACAGATCCTAAATTTCTAATATAAATATTGGAAATCCATATTTGTGTTAGATTGAAATCCATCTTCAATGTTAATAGATAACAACTTTCAGACTATCAAATAATCGTTAAAACAAAATACGTTTGATTCTATTAAAGAGTGGGTGAATTAAATCTGAAAAAAACTAATCTACCACTTCTTTACTGAGGCCTACATTAGGTCTTTCACCTTCCTGATATTCAACAGAGATGATACTAGAGTTTTTGACCCATGTTGAACCACGTTATTCATCAAATTCCTTTCCAAAATATATGTAAGAATTTTTTCATTAGATCAGTAAAATGGGATGGAAAATACCACTCTACCTTCTCAAATCCATCAATTCTCCTATGAGAGGGGCTATTAGTTGGGTGTTCCACCTATAGGGGGATAACCTGTATAGTATTATCACCTAGAGGGTCAACATAAATTTAGATTAGAGTATATGTAACCTAAAAATATTGAGATTAACCCACACATGTTTTGGATTCCAATGGATGACCATTTAGAAACCCTCTTCATCCATCAACATTTTTTTACCTTTGATCACAAAATGTTTTGTTCCCTACCTAGATCCTTTTCAAAAACTTCCCCTTTCTTCATTGGTTACATGAACCATTTTCACAACATTATCCTATTGGGAACCTCCATCTTCCATTTTTTATTGCTCATGTATTTTGGACCAATCAATTATGGCCTCAAATCTAAGAAAATAGAACCGACATAATTAAATATCCCCTTATTTAGTGAAACATCAACCAAATCCATGGTTTTATTGGAAGATCTAGGCATTGAGAATAAAGGTGCCTCAATATCTATTTTATGTTTACCTTTGTGGGCTCTTGAAGTGATAATTTGTTCTTGGAGAAGATGATAACCAGCTCTCTCTTGAGAAGTTTCTTCATCAGGAGATTCAATAATTTCATCTTAGGATCAAGCCTCATGTTATCCCTTAAGATCAAAATTACTTCATGTAGGATAGCATTGAAAATATATATACATTCAGTGGATTAGATCATTACATATCTTTGTCCATGTACTCAGTCCCTTCTTCAAACTATTAAACAGAAAAATCAACAAGACCATCTCTAGTTTCATTCAAACATTATAACCATACTTCCATCTTATTCTCAGAATCATTGTCAATATGTTTCCCTTATGGTTACTCCTGGGTAGAAAAACCTACATCCTGCAATTGAGCCATCTGAGTGTTGACAGGACCACCATGAGCACCTCCACCTGAAATCTTATATTTCTTAAATAATGCATTTTCTTTATGTCCACAAATAAAACCAAAGGCACAAACAATAGATAACTTTAAGGTCAGTATATCATGTCCAATAACCATATAATACTTAAAAAACCGGGGAACTTGTTCATATTCAAACCTCAATTAAAGCTCTTCATCATTGCTCACATGAAAAATTTTATCAACTAAGATTGAAGACAAGTCAATTTCCAAAAAAGAAATAAGAATAATGGCCAAATATGGACAATTTAGTTTCCCTATCTTGTTTAATCAAAATTATTATGGCCAACAAAATATCAAATAATATTTTTCAGTGCCAAAGTACCTAATTCAATCTATAGACCCTAACCCACAATTGGATAGAAGTATTACTTACCTCCAATGGACTAAAACTTCGGCCCCAATCCTTGATGTGAAAAATATCAGCATTGAGGTTAATTGAACCAAATCCACAAAATATCATTTTCATATATTAATAAGGGAATAAGATATGAAATATACCATTCCCTAAAGAGTTTTACTTCCAATTTGAGAAACCATAGATGTCTGAAATCCTCCCAATCAAATCCCTGATTTTTTACTATCTTGAACCCCTCAGAGAAAGAAGGGGATAAATGATGGAGTGCTTACCCATTTCAAGGAATTATGAGACCACATCTAGATATAACTTAAAATGACAAACGTTCCCTTTCCTTTAAAATACACCAGAGATAGATCCTTTAAAGAGAGATAAAGAACAACGACCAACATTATCAGCGACAACCGCATCAGATCTTACTTTTTGGGTCTCCGATCTGTCACCAATAATCCCATGGGATTCAAAATGAATTTCAATGAGGAAGTATTCATCCAAAGAATAATGATCCAAGCCCTCTATGAGAGAAGATCCCTAATTGCCATCATGACCTAGAGCGAGAAGCTCTCAAAAACCGCAACCTTTTTCTTCTTCTCAATGTTTTTTAGCACTAATAATGATACACCTTTATCATCACTAAAAAAGTGCTAAAAAAAACTCTTTATTAGTGCTAACATTATAACACTAATAAATATAAGTTTTATCAGTAATTGTTAGTGCTATTAAAGATAAAAATTTAATAATTTATTTATTCTTTTATATTTATATATATTTGTGTAATTATATATTTTTAAATCGATATATAAATAGATATAATTATAAATTTAATAACTATATTTATTATTTAATTATACTTATGATAATTTTTTAATTATTTAAATATATATATAATTATAAATAAATATATTTAAAAAATTTTCCATATAATTATAAATATATTTATATAATTATATATATTTATATCAATATATAAATAAATATAATTATAAATTTAATAACTATATTTATTGCAATTTTATAATTATTTTAATATATATATTTATATTTATATTTATAAATAAATATATTTAAAAATATTTATATATAATTATAAATATTTTTATATATTTATAAATATAGTTATATATATATGTGTATTGAAAAAGTTAGGGCTCAAAGACCCCTTTACTAAAAAAAACATAGAAATGGAGAAAGAATATAGAAAATATGAAAGTTCACAGTAAAATAGATGAAAAGACTAAAAAAGATCAATTTAGAAGAGAAAAAGTACTCATTTTGTGGTGAGAAGAGCATCTGCCTCTACCATGAATGTGTCACCCCCTTCAATATGTTTTAACATACAACCATGGACCTCCTCCATCATCTGGAAGTTCAGTATCAACCACGAAAATATTTTCTTTTACATCAAGCACTCATTCTTTACTTTTCCCTTCCACCACGCTACTTTAGAATGAAAGAAAATCAAAGGAGTTTAATGTATTCACCTTAAAATCTAATTTAGTCTTTATAGAAAACAAAAAATCAGAACCAACAAAATAAACAACCTTTGACCCACTGCCCCAATAGACCTATCCAGACATGGAACCAAGGGTAAATTTTTCCCTGAGTCGGTCTCAGCTGAAACTCAAAATCCCTGGTTAATACTCTTTCAGTAACAAAAAACCTTCCACTTTATAATTGACCAAATTTGAAATAATATATTTATCAATAAAAATGTTTAAATATTCCTTTCCTACATCATATTTTGAAACTAAACTAGGATTCAAAGGAAGATCCCATGAAACATTGAAAATAGGAGCTACAGGAGCCAAGTAGCTTCCTACTATAATTGTCCAGTCATGATAATTATATCACAAAGAGAGGGAGAGGGTGAATTAGTGATTACTTTTTATTTTATGTTTCCTTTAATGTGAAAAAATTCACTTCAGGTTAAATCTTTCTTGCTTACTGAAAACTAATAAAACACACATCCACATGAAGACAAGTATTTATAAGGTTCACTATTTAATAAGAATAGATACATCCTTGTTATAGTTTGGAAATAATAAAATACCACACTATACACTAGAAAAAAAATCCTTTTTTGTGGAATACAATGAGTAGGATATGATCTTTTACTCACGTAGCACTATGAAAACAATCCAATAGTGTGTGTGCTTCTCCTAGTAAAAATTATTTAATATAATATTTTTCTAACAAAACATGTTACAGTTATTCTTTATCAACTTTAATATAGAAAACCTTTCAAATAAATTCTTTACTTTCTTACTCAAAAGATGTTAAGAAATTATTGGACTTTGTAATAAAACTCAATCCGATTTCTCAATATGATTTTCCCAATCCAATTACTCAATACAAAAATATATCTTTATAGAATACAATTGAGACAATTTTTAACACTTTCTCCCTTAGTCCGGAAAACCCAATATGATAATTCTACTAAATATGATAACCCACTAAATATGATAATCAAATAAATATGTTGATCAGCTGAATACATTGTGATCTTGTCTCTTCTAATTTCACTTTTTTGGGTGAAATTTACTCAATAAAAACCATCCAAAAATCTATTATTCTCTCTCGAATCTCTTCAGAATTTTTCCTTATCTCTATTTGTCATGAATGGTACATTAGTCAAAAAAGCACAATTTACTTTTCACCTTTTATACTCACCCCAAATATGGTTTGGGTGAGATTTATAAAAACTTTCCTACTCAACCAAATTATATGAATTTATATGTTCTCTTAAATTTCAGGTGCATATTGACTTCGTTAACATTTCTCAACTCTTCTCATTTATTCTTGATCCTTCTCGAATATTCTAAAAACATCATCTATCTTATGAAATTCTTCACAATCATCAGTTCAATTATGATTCCCATTCGTATTCACTCAGTACAATTTATTCAATACAAAACAACATTCCAATTGAACATATGATGTCCGATTACAATTCTGATTATGATTTGTGCCATTATAATGAAGAAAAATGTAACACAATAGATTATTCTTCATCTCTTCTATTAAACAATTTGGATGATAAACAAAGTAATTCAACATATTATAAATGGTTGACTACATTTTTAGTTAAACTCTAAAATTATTCTTAATATTGGTCAC
This sequence comes from Viscum album, assembly GCA_963277665.1. Lineage (NCBI taxonomy): Eukaryota > Viridiplantae > Streptophyta > Magnoliopsida > Santalales > Viscaceae > Viscum > Viscum album. The sequence continues at coordinate 1,357,994,281 of OY728164.1, forward strand.
TATATTCTTTTATTTTTCTTTGAATTCATCAGTCCCAAATAGTTCTTCCCCCGATGATTACAATGGCATACTGAGTCTGATAGACCAGTATCAGCAACTTCAACTTCAGAAGATTCCTTCTCTTTTGAATAAAATTCTAATGAATTTTAGTCACAAACAATTCTTCATCTGATGAATATGATGGTATAAAAAATAGGATATATTTGTATCAATAGATTTGACTTATTTCTTCTCTTCATTATGATCGTCCTTCACATTTTTTAAAAAAAATTGCATCCAAAAATCTCATTACAATGATATTGAGACCAGAAAGATTTAACTTCACCAAATTTCTTCTTTCAAAATTTTTTTCTTGTATCATGACTTTCTTCATGAATTTGAATACCTTTGAGACTAGCTGCAACATCATCTAACTTACCGTGGAAAGTATTGTAACTTCCTTATCTTTCAACATCTGCTTTCTTTCTCATCTCAGTCCGAATACGATTGACATGATTACAATCTGACTAGGTAAGACTAGTTGTATCTCTATCAACCCCTTTCTTTCATGAATATTGAATCATAATTTTTATAGAATACTTATGATTTATGATAACTCCAAGGTTATCAAATCATCATCTCATTTATATCGTAGTCATACAGACTCTGATTCTCCCCTATGACAATCTCTTCTTCTATTCTGGACCTGAGATGAGTCCAATGATCCTTTTTATCTAGAAAAAAACTTCTCAATATGATGTAATTTCTCAAACATTGTGAGTTTAATTTTCTTGAATGTTATGGTTAGTCTGATTTTTACAAAAACAAAGTGATGTGATTTATTTTTTTCTTAAACTTCATTGACAACAAAAGGAAATACCTGAATATAATCATTCTTATCATCTTGGTCTTAACAATATCCCCTTTGTATTTTTTGTCAACCAAGATTCATAAATCACTAAGCTTTATATCCTTAATCTATGCATTACTTGTCAACAATTCTAAGCCTATGTGAGCTAACTCATTGTTGGAAACAAGAATCATTGATAACAAAACCATTTTGTCCGAGAGTAGTGATCATGAAATATTTTCAACAATTCCTCAAAACTTTCTTCCTCAGCTTTTACCAATTCTTAAACTTCCCTATAATACAAAAAATTTATTTCCTACAACCACTCAAAAAAATAGTTAGAATAGTTCACACACATACAATGTTGGATTCAGAACGTACCCATAACTCCCCTATTTACAAGCTTCCATAAGGATAGATTTATGAAACAATTCTACCCCTTGAAAACACTATCCAAATGTAATATGAGAGAGGTTAAAAAAACACATACCTTAAAATTTATGAAAAAGAAGTTGGTCACCCATGTTGAACCTCAATTTAGAGAAAGCTTCCATTGGTAAAGGTTTTTTAAAAATGTTAGCATCTTATTCCGATGTAGGAACATACTTCAACTTCAATTGATTGTTATCCACATTATATTTGATGAAATGATATTTTATATCAATATGTTTTGATCAATAATGTTGTATTGGATTCTTGGTGAGGTTGATTTCACTTTTATTACCACAACCCAGGTGTAAGGGTAACTTCAGTTGTAACGCCCTGACCCTAGTTACCAAGAGTTGGTGCATTTTTTCATAACATTGGCATGATCACAAGGGATCAAATCCTGAAATACCAATCAATTTAGTAGCCTTGGAAATACTAGATACATTCATAAGTTTTACATTACATTATAAAATGAAAAACTATAACAACATAGTCTCCATAGGCCACACTCATATCCATTAGACTATCCCTACAAGTCAGTCATAATATACTTCTTCGCATCCTGGGAAAAATAAAACAATGGGGTGAGCTCAAATGCTTAGTAAGGATAACAATATAGAAGAAACTTTCATAAATAAACATAAACATTTAAGGCAATGTAAGACTAAAACAAAATCCTTTTAAACTTTAACTTCAACATAATATGGAAAAGATAAAATCAAATAATACCATTTACTTATTCACATGGATATTCTACTAGTCAAACAATTACATGAAATATCAATAGACACTTTCATAATGATGGAATTCATAATGCCAGACTTCATAACCACATAGTCAAGGCCTTATGCCAATACTACAAATAATATTTTATCAAGGCCTTGTGCCAAGACACTAGTTTGTCTCGTGATACCTACCGATGCATCGAGGAGCTATAGCAGGCTCCACCCGTCACTTACTAAGTCCAATGCATTTCTCATATGAACAGTTTTAAACATAACATAAACATTCGTACTAAAAATATCATACGGAATGTCAATAATTTATCCATAAACCATGAATGGTAGAAAAATAACACATCCACAGTCAAACATATCACAAAATCTTCAATACAATATGGAAGATTTGTATCAAAATAAATCAACTTTAAACAAGTTTAAAATCCATCAAGGGATGTTGATATAGATGAAAACGATTTGTAAAAACCTTTGAGAGAAATGTCCCTTTTTTATAAAAACATTTAAAAGTCACACAATTTAAAAAGGAATACTTTTAAAGACATTTTTGAATCAAAGTGTCATTTACTACTTTGAAACTTTTGAAAGGAATTAACATTTTAAAAACATTCATGTCCATATAAATAAATCCTTAAAAACCATTTTGAAAACTGGACACTAATGAGAATGATTTAGAAGAATAAATATTTAAAACATTTAAAATTATGTTTTATTAAAAAGTCTTTTAAAATAATCCCTTTGAAAACTCTTTCATGAAACATGGACATGGATGATAAATATGTCCCAGTAGATACTTACATAAAAACAACCTCGGATAATAAAGAGATTGTGAAATTAACCCCTACCTTGTACCTTTCCTTAGTCGATGGTATGTTAACCTCCTATATAATATTTAAAACATTGTTATTAAATTATACAAGAACTATATACATAAATATGATATCATATATGATCTTATAATATTGTTTTGTTAATAATATTTTAGTAGTATCATCATTTCAGGTGTTAACGGATTCATTTTCATTTATATGCTTGGTTACGTAAGCCATGTTTGTTATGAATAGGATGTATTTGATTAATAAAATTATTCTTGAATGATTATGATGGGGAATGAATCTCATCGCGTTTGTGGAGACTGTAATCCGTACGTACGTACGAGCGACAATATCATTCTTTTGATATTAAAATCATATATGATTGGATGGAATATAATATATACAGAATAATTATTATGTTATATTTATTATTTACATCATTTATAATCATTATTATACTCATCCAAATGATGAATTGTTTGAATAACAAACTACACCAGGACGTGGAGACGGTAATCCGTATGTACGCACGTATGGTGTCATTGTCATTTATAGGATGGATAAAATAATGAATATGGTTGTACCATTTTTATAATAACATCACAGTATATATAAGATAATTGTGTTATTATTTTAGAATGGAAACAACAGAGAAAGAGGAAGTGGAAGAATACAAGAACTTGAAAGAGGTGATGAAATATTTACCTCTTCTTCGGGTTCTTCCTTTTTATTTGATCAAAAGAGCTCCTTAGGTTGTCTTTATGACTAAAGTAAGGCCTCTAGGATAAAGGGAGGATAATTTGGAGGATATTTGGGTAGGGTTTGTCCGAGACAAAAGGATTTGTAGGTGTAAAATTAAGAGAAGGGGAAGTTCCCTTTTATAAGAGAGGTGAGGGTTACTTTTGGAAAATCTTGAAATATTATTTTATAATAAAATCATTTTCAGTTTATAATGGCTCCAGAATGAATTATTTAAAGGAAAAGGTGGGTATAGGTAGAAAACCTCTCAAACAATATGTTTTAGACAGGTTTAGATCATCATATTAATATTATATTTTAGATTTAACTTTTAGTTAAATAGTTTGACATTTACCATGTCTCATTGTATTTTTATATTATATGGTTAATAAAATTACTATAAACTTCCAAGAGAACATAAAGTGGTTCATTAATGACATATATAATATTATTTAAGGCCCTTTTTCTAAACCTTAGACTTTTAGAAATATTATATCAACCAATAATATAGTATTTTTTTTAAAAACTCAATTATGCCAATTTTGACATTTTTTAATAAATGATTTTTTAAAGTCCTAAAAACTTTATTACTTATAACTAAATTCATATGTTCAATAATAACATGTCATATTAACCTATAAAATTAGTTTAATTCATCCAAATTCTCAAATTACATTTATTTGAATATTTATAATATCAATTATTTTAATATTTCATTATTAAGGTAATTACTGCGTCATCATTGTATTAGAAATAAATTAAATTATTTAATGTCTAAAATTTTTAAATAAAGTATCATTATGTAGGATATATTTTTTATCTCTCTAATGAATATTTATTATCGAATTTATATTATTTATGTAACATCCCAAGTAAGTAATGAATAATAGATATTTTTATCTATGTCTATTAATGATTAAGATAGTGTTTTAGAGGCTTAAAATGAAAATAAATCCAATCTTAAGCATGGAATACACTAATATTCTTAAAAGATTGTTTTACTACCTTATGATGGAAAACCCTTTTTAAATCTATATTTTGACAATTTTATAAACTATGTTTGTCAAAATAAACTTATTCTTTATGATTGGGACATCAAAATTTAGTTTGTGTGAATTTTTGGTATTTTTCTGACAATGTTCATTTTTTAATGAATAGTGAAAAATACTGCATTTTACATCAAAACTGCTTTTTAATCTAATTTATTTATATGATTATATTATCTTTTGAATTGGTGTTGAAGTGAAATTAGAATATATTTTTACCATTTAATCCAATTGTGGTCATTGGAATCAATTTCACTTTGAAATTGGACTTAAATTGGTGTCAACTTTTGATACTTATTGTTTCATAAAAACACACTATTTGCTCTGACAGCGGGAATTAATTATTAAATTAATTAATGTGACTTATATGTTTTTAATTTTGTAAAATAGACTTCATTTTTGAATTAGGAATATCAAATATAGCTTAGGGTGAATTTTTGGTAATTTTCTGAAAAACTTCAATTTTTGATGAATAGTGAAACCACTAAGTGGTACTTATAAAAACTGATTTTCCATTTAAATGAAATTTTTCCATCATTGTGTTTTGAATTTCAAAAATCCGACATACATGGTTGTCATTAAGAAGTAAAATTTAGTTCAATGAGATTAAAATAATTTTTTGGTGAATAGTAACTTATTAAGTTTTAATCGCGATTAGTGGTAATTAGGGTAGTTTAAGGTATAAATAATGCTTTAATAATATGAAATGACCTAGACACATGTCCCAACCTTATTGGTTGTGTCATGGCCGACCAAGAAAAGCCATGGGTCAACTTGGGGACCCCATGGAGACACTTTGGTTCGGAAATGACATAAATAACTTTTTATTTAATGTAAAAGTAAAAATGACACAAACATAATATGTTTTACGAAAACAATTTTTACATGGGGTTATAAAGATCAGATTTTTTATTATAAATATTAATTGGAAAGCTAAAAATATTTCCTACATCATAGTATTTTTTATAATTTTTAGACTTTAAATAAATTAAATTATTTATGACATCATGATGATGCAGCGATGACCTCATTATTTAACGATTTAAATAAAATGGAAAGATAATGAAAAATATAAAACCTACACATGACAAAAACCAATTGGATGAGTGGATTTAGAAGCCTTATCACCTTATCCTCGAATTATAGCAATGTGGGACCTTTTGAATCCGAAACTCTTTTTAAAATAAAGTAACTTATCTTTACTTTCCAAAAGTGCCCCTCCTCTCCTCTTATAAAAGCCCCCCACCTCTACCTCATTTCACACACTCTTCAAGCCTTTGGCTCGGACAACCCCTGCCCATTTACTCTCTCCACATCCCTCTCCTCATCCTAGAGGATTCTATTTGGGCAGAATCCTTTCAAAGGAATCCTTTAGGCTCAAATCAAAAGGAGTTACACTTTTAAAGGTAATTCATTCTCTCATGTTCATTTGTTTTATTTTGTTTCTCCAACCCCCTAAAATCTTTTTATTTACTTCTTTTGTAACAACACCAGTATCTTCAATATACTAGGATTTTGTTATAAAATTTATTCGATCTACACTCTCACACAACTACATCAAATGGTTAAAGAACATACGGTTTCCGTGGATGGCGAAATTCTGCCTCCCGAAACGATGATTGTTCAATACTCATTTAACACCTTCAAAGGTGGCCATTATGATGTCACTATTTTTATATATGATATATAATATGTTTATTCTTTCTTTAAGCTTCTGTATTTTTCATTTATAGCATATCATTATTGTTTCCATTATGGGTAAACACGATATCTTAATTTTAGGCAGTGCGGACTACCGCCCCCTGAAAGTGATTTGATTCGTTAATACCATATGTGGGATGTGTAAAGGATAAAGTTAATGATATTATATATGTTATTATACTGGAATTATAATATACTCTTATATCATTATGAATCCATTCCAGAAAATACAAAATAGAAATGGAAGTAGCGTTCATGCGTATGTACGGCTTACCGTCTCCATGAACGGTGCATTTCATTTATTACCTCTAAATGTGATGTAATATTATAAATACATATATATGCTGAATATATATGATATATATGTTATACAAATCATTAATATCATTCTACATATAACGAACCTTTGACCAAATTAACAACATGTAAGTGTAAGAAGTCTATTTTTGACTTAAGAACCAAATACCGACAAAATGAACATTATTAACTTAAATGATTACATGATGTTCATAATATGGTATAAAAGGAATAATGAACTTGAAAAAGGTTCTTAAGTAAGTAGAGATTAACTCAAGTTTATTATTCAGGAGATTAAAGAACGGTCGGGTCAAGTCGGATATGAGGTATGGGACTTCGTCTCAATCTCCTTTCATTGAGGCATATTTTGTTTTATACACAACCTTCTTTTATACGGTGTATAAACCCCTTTGACTTTTATGTTTATTCAAAAGGAATCTTTTTTATAAGAAGCGTTTACTAAATGACAAAAGGGAATGTTTTTGTCGTACGTATGCGGCGACAACAAATTCTATGCCGTCGTAACCGTTATTTGAGTTTCGGCTTCCTCTACAAGCCATACCTTCTTTTTTAAAAGAAAAATAAATACCATGTTTTAATTTTCTTTTATTTTGGTATTGAAAATGGTTTTCACAATGTTTTTTGTGTTGTATTGATATCTTGTGATTGAAATGTGGAAATTTTATGTTTCCTTTATGCATGTTTTATGTGATATGATTATGTTGAGGTTCTTGGGCATTATTATGAAAACGGGTGGTTCCGTGATAAACTAAGGGCGGGTGAGCCCGATATAGCTCTCCAATGCATTGGGTAACGCGAAGGAGTGAAACGTTAAGGTTTCTCCGAAGAGATTTAGGGAATATACTGTGATGGGTATTCCAAACATAACCAAGAGGGTTACTCCCTACGTAAGAATGTTATGAATGCCTCAAGTTACCTTTATGTCTTATGATTTCTATGATTTATTCATGATTTGATGAGGTATGTTAAAGTGCTTATGTTTTATGGGTAAAGTATGATCTCATCCTTATGTATATATGTACCCATGTTTCCTTTCCATATTTTTATATCCCTTACTGAGCTTTTTATGGTCATCCCAAGTTTTTTTGAAATGTTTTTCATAGGTCAAGGGAAAGGTACATGATATGGTGATAGTGTCAAGGAAGTGTCAAGAAAGAATCCATGTTTTTTTTAAATATGTTTCCATTGATGGGAATAAATAATACTATCTTTATGTAACCACTTTTTTTATATGTGGAATGTAATGCAAGTTTTATGATCTAATTCTCTAAAACTCTAAACCTGAAAAGATCCTGAACATGTAATCTTGTGATAACTCAAGATTAAGTAAGGTTTAAGGCTGGGGCCTTATAGTTGGTATCAAAGGTCAGTTTAGATAACTTTAGGAGTTAGAATTCTATTAAATGATTATCCAAATTTTTTTTTGAAATGATATAGCATTTAAAGATTACCATGTTGCTTCATCTAAGACATGTTTGTTCAGAATGGTTTTCCACAGAGGAAACAGGGAAGCAGTGCTAGGAAGGCTTGCAGAAGGAAATAACCTTCCAAATCAGCATCCTGAGATGGTTGGAATTGGAACTGAACAGTTTGTTGCAGTAATGGCACAGTTGACTCAAGCGATAAATGGTGGTGGTATCCATGCACGAGATCATCCAGATCAACCACAGAGGAACATGTCAGTGGTGGAACATTTCATGAGGCAACACCCACCATCATTCAGAGGATCATCTGACCCTGTGCTAGCTGAAGGGTGGATTAAAGAACTGGAGAAGATTTTTGATGTCATGGGGTGTTCAGACAATCAAAAGGTTAGTCTTGCTATTTACCGTTTGGAGGGTGAAGCAGATCAGTGGTGGTCTATGGTTAAAAATATCAGGGACACTGATGAGATTGATGCTCTTGACTGGGATGAATTCAAAGGTATGTTTCTTGAGAAGTATTTTCCTAAGGCTGTTCGACTTAGGATGGAAAAACAATTCTTGGAATTGAGGCAAGAGGAAGACTCAGTGGCTGCCTATGAAGAAAGGTTCACTCGATTGGCAAGGTATGCTCCAAATTTTATCTGAGACCTTGATAGTAAAATCAATCGTTTTTACTCAAGATTAAAGCCAAAATATCAAAGGGCATCAACTTCTCGTGAGTTTAAAAGTTATGAAAAGCTTGTTCGATGTGCTGAGAAGGTGGAAATGGAGTTTTCTGATGACCAAGTGTTCTATAACAACCAGTAGAAGAAGAGACCGAGGTGGCAGGAGAAAGGTAAGAATTCTTCAAAAAAGTCTGATGGTAAGAGAACTAAGTTTCTAGTTTGTGATAAATGTGGCAAAAGGCATGCTGGGGAATGTCTTCTGAATTCTGGAAAGTGCTACTGATGTGGTAAGATGGGACATAAGGCTCATGATTGCACTGAAAAGGATCAAGGTGAAGGTAAGAACAAATTTGATTTACAGTTAGTGAATTGTTATAAGTGCAATGAGATGGGTCACTATGCAAATGAGTGTCCGACAAAGAGCTTGATTTGATGGGAAGCAGTTAGACTACAAGCAGAAAGGGGTGGTGAAATCCTTTGCAACTACTTCAGCAGATGTCGGGCCATCAAATGAAGTTGTATCAGGTACTTTGTTTGTTTTTTCAGATTATGCCAGTGTGTTGTTTGATTCGGGGTCTACACATTCTTTCATCTCTGAAACCTTTTCTAGTAAAATGGGAATACCATCTCAAGAAATGACTCCTGAAATTTTGGTAAAAACACTTGGGGGAAATGTTGAGGCAAAAAGAATTTATAAAAATCTTCCTATCCTTATCCGTGGAAAGAATCTACTTGCAAACCTTATTGTTCTACCTCTAGTAGAGTTTGATGTTATACTGGGTATGGATTGGCTCTCTATTTACCATGCTAAGATTGACTGTAGAGCTAAAGAAGTTTCTTTTCAGAAAGACTTTCAGTTTGTTTACAATAATGAACCCTTACTTTTGATAACATATCAAGAGGCCGAGAAACTTGTAAAAGATGGAAATGAATGTTACCTTGCACACGTCGTTGAAAATAAAGGAACTGTTCAGATTAATTATGTGCCAGTGGTAAATGAGTATCCTGATGTTTTTCCTGATGAGTTGCCTGGAATAATACCAGATCGGGAAGTTGAGTTTACTGTTGACTTAGTTCCTGATGCTAAGCCAATTTCAAAACCCCCTTATCGAATGGCACAGATTGAACTTTTAGAGTTGAAGGAGCAATTGCAAGATTTATTAGAGAAAGGTTTCATTAGACCTATCACATCACCATGGGGTGCTCCTGTTTTATTTGTTAAAAAGAAAGATGGTTCTATGAGACTTTGCATTGATTATAGAGCCTTGAATAACATCACTGTTAAGAACAAATATCCTTTGCCTCATATCGATGATTTGTTTGATCAGCTCCAGGGAGCTCAGTTTTTTTCAAAGATTGACCTGAGATCGGGGTACCATCAGCTGAAGGTAAAGGAGGCAGATATTCCGAAGACCGCGTTCCGTACGAGATATGGCCATTATGAATTTGTAGTAATGCCTTTTGGGCTAACCAATGCACCTGCTGTATTCATGGACTTAATGAATAGAATTTTCCATGAGTTCTTGGATAAGTTTGTGGTGGTTTTCATTGATGATATTTTGGTGTTTTCTAAAAGTAAAGAGGATCATGAAAGACATTTAAGGGTTATCTTTCAAACCTTAAAAGAAAAGAAACTGTATGGGAAATTCAGAAAGTGTGAGTTTTGGTTGCAACAAATTTCTTTCCTTGGACACATTTTTTCTAAAGATGGAATAACTGTTGATCCTGCAAAAACAAAAGTTGTTGAAGAATGGCCAAGACCCACAAATGTAACCTAGATTCGTAGCTTCCTTGGTTTGGCAGGCTATTACCGAAGGTTTGTTAGAAATTTTTCACGATTATCTAGTCCAATGACTAAGCTAACTCGAAAGGGTGTTAAGTTTATCTGGACAAAAGAATGTGATGATTGTTTTGAGGAATTGAAAAGAAGATTGGTGAATGCTCCAGTTTTGGCACTACCTTCCAGGAATGGTGAGTTTATTATATACAGTGATGCTTCATTGAAAGGACTTGGTTGCGTCCTAATGCAGAATGATCAGTTAATTGCTTATGCTTCACGACAGTTGAAAACTCATGAGGTAAATTACCCTACACATGATTTGGAATTAGCTGCTGTTGTTTTTGCTTTAAAAATTTGGAGGCATCATTTGTATGGAGTAAAGTGTGAAATATATACTGATCACAAAAGTTTAAAGTATATATTCACTCAAAAAGAGTTAAACATGAGACAGAGGAGATGGCTATAATTAATCAAGGATTATGATTATACAATTCATTACCATCCGGGAAAAGCAAATAAAGTGGCTGATTCTTTGAGTCGAAAAAGTAATGCTTCATTAACAATGTTGTGTTTGGAATGTAATCCTTTGGTTAAGGATTTGATGAACTTTGTCATAGAAGTTGTTGGTGCAGGAAGTCCTTCTGTTTTGTTTCAGGTATCAGTGAGATCTTCTCTATCAGATAGAATCAAGCAAGCACAGAAGTAAGACAGTGAGTTGCAGAAAAAGGTAGAGCTGGTTCAGAAAGGTAAGTTGTCTGAATTTAACATTGATAATGATTGTGTTTTGAGATTTGAGAAGAGATTGTGTGTGCCTTGTGATTCACAGTTGAAGAGAGAGTTGTTATGTGAAGCTCATAGTTCTCCGTTTTCAGTTCATCCTGGCAGTACTAAGATGTATAGAGATCTGCGGGAGTATTACTGGTGGGATGGAATGAAAAGAGATATTACTGATTTTATTGTGAAGTGTTTGACTTGTCAGCAGGTTAAAGCAGAGCAGCAGTTATCGAAAGGGATGATTCAGCCTTTACCAGTGCCATAGTGGAAATGGGAGAATATATCCATGGACTTTGTTGTTGGATTACCGAAGACATCTCGAGGTAATAATGCAATCTGGGTTATTGTTGATCGCTTGACCAAGTCTGCTCATTTCCTTGTTATACGAGATACTTTTTCCCTAGATCAACTTTCTCGTTTGTATCTTAAAGAGATAGTTAGGTTACATGGAGTTCCTCTCTCCATTGTATCTGATCGTGATCCCAGGTTTACTTCTAACTTTTGGAAAGGCCTTCAGAAGTCATTGGGTACTGAATTAAATTTTAGTACAGCTTTTCATCCTCAATCAGATGGGCAGTCAGAACGAACAATTCAGAAATTGGAGGATATGCTACGAGCTTGTTCTATGGATTATCAGGGAAGTTGGGACCAACATCTTTCTTTGGTTGAATTTTCATATAATAACATTTTTCATTCCAGTATACAGATGGCACCATTTCAGGCATTATATGGTAAGTGGTGTCAAACTCCAGCTTTCTGGGATGAAGTGGGTGAAAGGAAGTTGATGGGACCAGAATTGGTAGAAGAGATGGCAGAAAAAGTTCAGCTGATTCATAAACACATGAGAACAGCTCAGAGCAGGCAGAAGAGTTATGCGGATAACCGAAGGAAGGATCTATCTTTCGAGGTAGGTGATCATGTTTTTCTCAAGGTTTCTCCTTGGAAAAGTGTGATGAGATTTGGTAAGAAAGGAAAGTTGAGTCCAAGGTTCATTGGACCATACGAAATTCTGGAGAGAGTTGGATCAGTTGCATACCGAGTGGATTTACCTCCGAGTTTATCTCAGGTACACAATGTTTTTCACGTTTCGATGTTGAGAAAGTATATGCCAGATCCATCTCATGTTTTGAGTCCAGAGGTAGTTCAGCTGGAAGAGAACCTATCTTATGAGGAACAACCGGTCCAGATTCTTGACCACAGGGAGCAAGTGTTACAGAATAAGGTGATTAAGCAGGTAAAGGTTTTGTGGAAAAACCACATGATGGAAGAGGCAACATGGGAATCTGAAAATGCAATGAGGGATAAGTACCCCCATTTATTCGATAAGTAAATAAATTAAGGGGACGCAATTTTCTAAAGGGGGGAAGGATGTAACATCCCAAGTAAGTAATGAATAATAGATATTTTTATCTATGTCTATTAATGATTAAGATAGTGTTTTAGAGGCTTAAAATGAAAATAAATCCAATCTTAAGCATGGAATACACTAATATTCTTAAAAGATTGTTTTACTGCCTTATGATGGAAAACCCTTTTTAAATCTATCTTTTGACAATTTTATAAACTATGTTTGTCAAAATAAACTTATTATTTATGATTGGGACATCAAAATTTACTTTGTGTGAATTTTTGGTATTTTTCTGACAATGTTCATTTTTTAATGAATAGTGAAAAATACTGCATTTTACATCAAAACTGCTTTTTAATCTAATTTATTTATATGATTATATTATCTTTTTAATTGGCGTTGAAGTGAAATTAGAATATATTTTTACCATTTAATCCAATGGTGGTCATTGGAATCAATTTCACTTTGAAATTGGACTTAAATTGGTGTCAATCTTTTGATACTTATTATTTCATAAAAACACGCTATTTGCTCTGACAGTGGGAATTAATTATTAAATTAATTAATGTGACTTATATTTTTTTAATTTTGTAAAATAGACTTCATTTTTGAATTCATAATATCAAATATATCTTAGGGTGAATTTTTGGTAATTTTCTGAAAAACTTCAATTTTTGATGAATAGTGAAACCACTAAGTGGTACTTATAAAAACTGATTTTCCATTTAAATGAAATTTTGCCATCATTGTGTTTTGAATTTCAAAAATCCGACATACATGGTTGTCATTAAGAAGTAAAATGTGGTTCAATGAGATTAAAATAATTTTTTGGTGAATAGTAACTTATTAAGTTTTAATCGCGATTAGTGGTAATTAGGGTAGTTTAAGGTATAAATAATGATTTAATAATATGAAATGACCTAGACACATGTCCCAACCTTATTGGTTGTGTCATGGACGACCAAGAAAAGCCATGGGTCAACTTGGGGACCCCATGGAGACACTTTGGTTGGGAAATGGCATAAAAAACTTTTTATTTAATGTAAAAGTAAAAATGACACAAACATAATATGTTTTACGAAAACAATTTTTACATGGGGTTATAATGATCAGATTTTTTATTATAAATAGTCATTGGAAAGCTAAAAATATTTCCTACATCATAGTATTTTTTATAATTTTTATACTTTAAATAAATTAAATTATTTATGACATCATGATGATGCAGCGATGACCTCATTATTTAACGATTTAAATAAAATGGAAAGATAATGAAAAATCTAAAACCTACACATGGCCAAAACCAATTGGATGAGTGTATTTCAAATCCTTATCACCTTATCCTAGAATTATAGCAATGTGGGACCTTTTGAATCCGAAACTCTTTTTAAAATAAAGTAACTTATCTTTACTTTCCAAAAGTGCCCCTCCTCTCCTCTTATAAAAGGCCCCCACCTCTACCTCATTTCACACACTCCTCAAGCCTTTGGCTCGGCCAACCCCTGCCCATTTATTCTCTCCACATCCCTCTCCTCATCCTAGATGATTCCATTTGGGCAGAATCCTTTCAAAGGAAGCCTTTAGGCTCAAATCAAAAGGAGTTACACTTTTAAAGGTAATTCATTCTCTCATGTTCATTTGTTTTATTTTTCTTCTCCAACCCCCTAAACTCTTTTTATTTACTTCTTTTGTAACAACACAAGTATCTTCAATATACTAGGATGTTGTTATAAGATTTATTCGATCTACACTCTCACACAACTACATCAAATGGTTAAAGAACATACGGTTTCCGTGGATGGCGAAATTCTACCTCCCGAAACGATGATTGTTCAATACTCATTTAACACCTTCAAAGGTGGCCATTATGATGTCACTATTTTTATATATGATATATAATATGTTTATTCTTTCTTTAAGCTTCTGTATTTTTCATTTATGGCATATCATTATTGTTTCCATTATGGGTAAACACGATATCTTCATTTTAGGAAGTGCAGACTACCGCCCCCTAAAAGTGATTTGATTTGTTAATACCATATGTGGGATGTGTAAAGGATAAAGTTAATGATATTATATATGTTATTATACTGGAATTATAATATACTCTTTTATCATTATGAATCCATTCCAGAAAATACAAAATAGAAATGGAAGTAGCGTTCATGCATACGTACGGCTTACCGTCTCCATGAACGGTGCATTTCATTTCTTACCTCTAAATGTGATGTAATATTATAAATATATATATATGCTGAATATATATGATATATATGTTATAAAAATCATTAATATCATTCTGGATATAAAGAAACTTTGACCAAATTAACAATATGTAAGTGTAAGAAGTCTATTTTTGACTTAAGAACCAAATACCGACAAAATGAACATTATTAACTTAAATGATTACATGATGTTCATAACATGGTATAAAAGGAATAATGAACTTGAAAAAGGTTCTTAAGTAATTAGAGATTAACTCAAGTTTATTATTCAGGAGATTAAAGAACGGTCGGGTCAAGTCGGATACGAGGTATGAGACTTCGTCTCAATATCCTTTCATTGAGGCATATTTTGTTTTATACACAACCTTCTTTTATACGGTGTATAAACCCCTTTGACTTTTACGTTTATTCAAAAGGAATATTTTTTATATGAAGTGTTTACTAAACGACAAAAGGGAATGTTTTTTTCGTACGTATGCGGCGACAACAACTTCTCCACCGTCGTAACCGTTATTTCAGTTTCGGCTTCCTCTACAAGCCATACCTTCTTTTTTAAAAGAAAAATAAATACCATGTTTTACTTTTCTTTTATTTTGGTATTGAAAATGGTTTTCACAATGTTTTTTGTGTTGTATTGATATCTTGTGATTGAAATGTGGAAATGTTATGTTTCCTTTATGCATGTTTTATGTGATATGATTATGTTGAGGTTCTTGGGCATTATTATGAAAACGGGTGGTTCCGTGATAAACTAAGGGTGGGTGAGCCCGATATAGCTCTCCAATGCATTGGGTAACGCGAAGGAGTGAAACGTTAAGGTTTCTCCGAAGAGATTTAGGGAATATACTGTGATGGGTATTCCAAACGTAACCAAGAGGGTTACTCCCTACGTAAGAATGTTATGAATGCCTCAAGTTACCTTTATGTCTTATGATTTATATGATTTATTCATGATTTGATGAGGTATGTTAAAGTGCTTATGTTTTATGGGTAAAGTATGATCTCATCCTTATGTATATATGTACCCATGTTTCCTTTCCATATTTTTATATCCCTTACTGAGCTTTTTATGCTCATCCCAAGTTTTTTTAAAATGTTTTTCACAGGTCAAGGGAAAGGTATATGATATGGTGATAGTGTCAAGGAAGTGTCAAGAAAGAATCCATGTTTTTTTTAAATATGTTTCCATTGATGGGAATAAAGAATACTATCTTTATGTAACCACTTTGTTTATATGTGGAATGTAATGAAAGTTTTATGATCTAATTCTCTAAAACTCTAAACCTGAAAAGATCCTCAACGTGTAATCTTGTGATAACTCAAGATTAAGTAAGGTTTAAGGCTGGGGCCTTATAATTTATAACCCTATATTAAAAATGGTTTAGTTATTAAACATTGAATTTAACTCTTTTAACTCTTCTTTAAATAAAATAATAACAAATATCCTAATCTAACCCAAGTGAACCTAAAGGATCATATTTTATTCCTAAGGTTGTTTTTGGTCGAATTAAACTTATCCAATAGAATTAGGACATGTGTTAGGGTAATTATAATATCCTTTTTACCCTTAATTTCCCTATTTACTTTTAACCATGGAAAATAAAAGTAAAAAGTTACTATTCAAAAAAAATATTTTCATCTTATTGAACCACATTTTACTTACTGATGTCAACCTTGTCTCTCAGATTTTTTAAATTCAACTCACAGAAGTGGTAAAATTAAGTTTTATGAAAATTTTCAAATGCTCCTAGGAGGTGGGTGAAAGATGGTAAAAAGTTCAATAAAATTTTATATATCTAATATTATTAAAAAATGACTCTAATGAATTATATTGAACATATATAGGTATTATGTATCTATTTTGAACTAAAATAAATTTAAATAAAATAATTAATTATTTAATTAAAAAGTCAGTTTTAAACTATAACGTAGTGTTTTTCACTATTCATCAAAAATTAAAAGTTTTCAGAAAAATACCAAAAATTCACCATAAGCTAATTTAGATATTTCGAATCCAAAAATGAAGCCCATTTTGAAAGATAAAATTTATAAAATTTAAAAAAGTGGGTATTAATATTCATAACAGCTAATTTGATTGGTTGTGGTGTGTTTGAACTCAAAGTTACGTACAACACAAGCTATTGTATTATTCAAAGGGAAACACACCGTGGAAGCTTGGGGTGTTACATTCTCCCCTCCTTAAAATAATTTTTTTCCTCAAAATTTCTAGAATATTACTGCATAAAAATATTCGGGTGGTTCCTCGTCATAAGTTCCTCAGGTTCCCACGTTGCCTCTTCCATATTATGGGTTCTCCATAGAATTTTTACCAAACGAGTCATCTGGTTTCTTAGCACTTGTTCTCTGGCATCAAGAATTATGATAAGATCTTCACAATAAGACAGATCGAGTTCCAGTTCTAATTCTTCATAGGTGAGTACATGCATTTGGTCAGGCATGTATTTTCTCAACAGTGAAAAGTGGAACAGATCATGAACTTTGAAGAGACTTGGAGACATTGCTAAACGATAAGCTACAACTCCATTTTGTTCTAGAATTAGAAAGGTCCGATATACCTGGGACTCAATTTACCCTTCTTATAGAAACGTATAACAACCTTCAAGAAAGTATGATCTCCTACTTGAAATTCTAAATCATTCATTCTGTTATCGGCATATCTCTTTTGTCTACTTTGGGATGCTTTGATGTGGGTTTGGATAACCTTCAACTTTTCCATTGTTTCCTCAAAAAATTCTAGTCCTACGAGTTTTCTTTCACCAACATCATCCCAACAAGTTGGTGTGTGACATCTCTTTCTATATAACGCTTCATATGGTGCCATCTGAATACTTGAATGGAGGCTATTATTATAGGAAAATTCTACCAGAGGTAAATATTGATCCTACATACCTTGAAAGTCAAGTTAGAAAGATCTCAATAAGTCTTATAAGGTTTGAATAGTACATTTTGATTGTTCATCAGTTTGAGGGTGGTAGTGTATTGTTCAATCATAATCCTTGAGTAGTTCAAGCCATCTTCTTTGCCTCATGTTGAGTTCTTTCTGTGAGAAAATGTACTTCAAACTCTTATGATCGGTATATATCTCATATTTTTCACCATAGAGATAATGTCTCCATATATTAAAATCAAAGATTACAGCTTCTAACTCAAGATCATGAGTAGGATAGTTTTTCTCATGAATTTTTAGTTGTCGTGATGCATATGCAATAACCCTATCATTCTGTATAAGGACACAACCAAGTCCTTTCTTTGATGCATCACTATAAATAAAAAACCCATCATTTCCTGATGGTAGAGTCAAGATAGGATCATTGACTAATATTCTATTAAATTCTTCAAAACATTCTTCACACTCTTTTTTCCAAAAAAAATTAACCCCTTTACATGTGATCTTGGTTAATAGGTTAGCCAATCGGGCAAAATTCTGGACGAAACGCTGATAATAACCTGCTAAACCAATAAAACTGTGTACCTCAGTTATACTCATAGGTGATGGCCATTCTTTGATTGCTCTTATCTTAGAAGGATCAACATAGATTTCATCCTTAAAGATAATATGTCCAAGAAAAGAAATCTCCTAAATCCAGAATTCACACTTTCTAAACTTCCCGTATAATTCATTTCTTCTGAGAGTTTTCAGAATGGTGTGCAAGTGATTTTCATGATCTTCATTGATTTTAGATTATACCGGGATATCATTAATAAATACCACTACAAAGTCATCAAGATATTCCTTGAAAAATCTGTTCATTAGATCCATGAAAATAGAGGGTGCATTAGTCAATCCAAAAGGCATTACTCTAAACTCGTAATTCCCATACCTGGTTTGAAATACTATTTTCAGAATGTCTTACTTATTCAAACACAATTGATGATATCTATATCGAAGGTAAATCTTTTGAGAATATTTAGCTACATGAAGTTGGTCGAATAAATCATCAATGCGAGGTAGTGGATACTTGTTCTTTATTGTTATAGCATTGATCTCCCTGTAATCAATGCACAAACTCATAGATCCGTCTTTCTTCTTGACAAAAAGGATAGAGGATCACCATGGAGAAACACTAGGGTGAATAAATCCCTTATTACTCAATTACTATAGTTGTTTCTTTAGTTCCACTAATTTCACAGTGGCCATTATATAAGGGGTCTTCGATATGGGCCTTGAAACATGAATTAAATCAATGTAAAACTCAATTTCTCATTTTGGAGGATGTCTAGGTAAATCTTATGGAAACACATAAACATATTCTTGCACAATAGGTACATCCTCTATTTGAACGATATTTTCCTCACCCACAGTTATTTCATTCTCTTCCTCCCCAATAATTGAATTTAGTTGAGCTACTGGGGGTGGATCTAGGTAAGAATCAGGTGGTGACGTTTCTGCTCTAAAGATAAGGTGCTCCTTATCATCATAGAAAATTGTAACCTCCTTCTTCTTATAATAAATTTTCAAATCATGGTCCGAAATCCAATCCATTCCGAGGATTTTATCAAATTAAATCATAGGTATGATGATGAGATCAGTGGATAAAGAACATTTATATGCTCTAATGGGAACTGATTCACAAAACTTTGTTGCGATGATACTTCCCTTAGGTGTTTTGACTGACAACTCCCTTGTTAATTCAAATTGATAATATATAATTTTCTTAGAAAACTAGGAAGATATGAAACAATGCTATGATCCAGAATCAAATAAATCATTGGATAAACTTAAGGAAACCCTTAAATTACCTGCCACCATGTCTTTCGAAGCTTTAATATTAGTAATAGTGATCGCATAAACTTGGCCTTGCTCCCTTGGCCTTTTCTGAGGTAATTTCCCTTGGTGCTTAGGACATTCATTTGAATAATTCCCATTTTCTCTACAATTGTAGCATTCAACATTGACAACCTCTTTCTTCCCCTTTCAATCACGAGCTTGGTGGCCTTTTTCACCACACATGTAACAGACTCCCATTCCTTTCAGGAAAGTACCAGGATGTTTCTTCCCACATTTACTACTGGATGGATATTCAAACTTTCTCTTCTTCACCTTATTTCTATTTACATAGTGTTCAACAAATCTATTCTTCTCTTTCTTTACTTTAAAGTTGTAAGACTTAGAGAATTCCTTTTCTGTCTTGATAGCACATGAGACAATATCTTCGTACGACGAGAAGGATTTTGAGACTAATGCTCGATGGAGAAATGGTTTTAATCCATCAAAGAAATGATAAATCTTACTTCTTGGGTTACATATATAATCCGCATCATTCCTTGATAACCTTGTAAAATTATCCTCATATTTTGCGACATTCACATCCTCCTTTTGCCTCAGACTCATAAATTTTCTTTCCATATCCACTCGATGGTCATGAGGAAAGTATTTTTCTAAGAAAAGATCTTTAAACTCCGTCCATTCCATATTTGATAATTCATCATATTATTTTGTATTTTGAATCAATGACCACCATTGATCTGTATCTCCCGTGAGGCGATAAACTGCCATGACAAATTTTTCCCTTTCACTACTCCCCAAAGCATGAAATATTTTCTCTAAGGAATTTATCCATTGCTCATATAATAATGGATTTGTACTCCCATTTAATGTTGGTGGTTGTTTCCTCATGAAGTGGTCTAACATTGATCATCTGCATTGTGGATCAGGGTGCTCCATACGGGTAAGGTTATTATTCATAACCTGAGTGAGTTGTCCCAGTATGGTGATAAGCTGATCAACACCAGTTGATTCACTATCTCCACTATAATTATATTTAGTAGTATGGAAATACCTACATGGATTATGTGCCTTGATATAGATTCCATTCCTTCCACTAGGCACTATTTCTAAATAATTACATCCACTGGATTAGTTTATGAATCGCAATACATAATTCCAAACTTGTAAAACACTTAACATAAATTTAACAGTTTATGGATATAATACATAATCATAAAAATGTTTTCTTTAAGGAAGTATATACTCATAAACCCTTAATAATGGTTTGTAAAGAAAATGAGAATTATTATAATCATATCCACCGGGAGTGTTGTAACCAAGAGTGCAGCAAGGCCCATTGTCGTGCACCAGTTCCCGTGCAAGTCTAGCTCAAAGCGGTGTTTTTGAGTTTTACCCCTAGGTAAATCTTTGAAAGAGCCACCTCTGCCTGCTCGTATCTAGGTAGGGATGTATTGCTTGGAAAATTCACAAAATCTCTATAGTACCAAAATTCTAGAAAGTTCTTCTATACTAATCCTCAAATTATATCTTAGGGTAATGTTCTCTAATCATAGTTTTTCTAAGTCTAGTTTTCAAGGTTTGTACTAAACTTCCTCTGATACCAACTATAATGCCCTGACCCCAGTTACCTAGATCCAGTTCATTATTACATAACATTGACATTATCACAAGGGATCAAATCTTGAAAGACTGATCAGTTTAGTAGCCTTAGAAATACTAGATACATTTATAAGTTTTGCATTACATTATAAAATGAAAAACTATAACAACATAGTCTCCATAGGCCACACTAATATCCCTTAGACTATCCCATCAGGTCAGTCATAATATAATTCTTCGCATCCTGGGAAAAATAAAACACAGAAAGGGGTGAGCTCAGATGCTCAGTAAGGATAACAATATAGAAGAAACTTTCATAAATAATCCTAAACATTTAATGCAATATAAAACTAAAACAAAAGCCTTTTAAACTTGAACATTAGCATAATATGGATAATATAAAATAAAATAATGCCATTTACTTATTCACATGGATATTCTACTAGTCGAATAATCACATAAAATATCCATAACCACTTTCATTATGATGGAATGCATAATGCCAGACTTCATAACCACATAGTCAAGGCCTTCTGCCATGAATAAAAAAAAGATTTTATCAAGGCCTTATGACAAGACACTAGTTTGTCTCATGAGACCTACCGATACATCGAGGAGCTATAGCGGGCTCCACCCATCACTTACTAAGTCCAATTCATTCCTCATATGAAATTTTTTAACCATAACATAATCATTCGTATTAAAAATAGCATATTAAATTTCAATACTTTATCCATAAACAATGAATGGCATAAAAATAACACATCTACAGTCAAACATATCACAAAACCTTTAATACAATATGGAATATTTGTATCATAATAAATCAACTTTAAACAAGTTTAAAATCCATTAAGGGATGTTTATATAGATGAAAATGATATGTAAAAATCTTTGAGAGAAATATCCATTTTTCATAAAAACATTTAAAAGTCACACAATTTAGAAAGGAAGAAATTTAAATACATTTTTAATCAAAGTATCCCGTACCACTTTGAAACTTTTGAAAGGAATTAACATTTTAAAAACATTCCTGTCCATATAAATAAATCCTTAAAAACTATTTTTAAAACATGGACACTAATGAGAATGATTTATAAGAATAAATATTTAAAACATTTAAAATGATGTTTTAGTAAAAATTCCCTTAAAATAATCCCTTTGAAAACTCTTTCATGAAACATGGACATGGATAATAAATATGTCCCAATAGATACTTACATAAAAACAACCTCAGATAATAAAGAGATTGTAAAATTAACACTTACCTTGTTCTTTTCCTTACTAGATGGTATGTTAACCTATGGTATTATAGTTAAAACATTGTTATTAAATTATACAAGAACTATATACATAAATATGATATCATATATGATCTTATAATATTGTTTTGTTAATAATATTTTAGTAGTATCATCGTTTTGGGTGTTAACTGATTCATTTTACTTTACATGATTGGTTACATAAGCCATGTTTGTTATGAATAGGATTTATTTTATTAATATACAGAATGATTTTATGTTCATATAAATTATTTTTAATCATAAAATGAAAATTATTCTTGAATGATTACGATGAGGATTGATTCTCATCGCGTTCGTGGAGACGGTAATCTGTACGTACGCACGAGCAACAATATCATTATTTTGATATTAAAATCGTATATGATTGGATTTTATATCATATATAAAGAATCCTTATCATGTTATATTTATTATTTAAATCATTTATACTCATTATTATACCCATCCAAATGATGAAGTGTTTGAATAACAAACTACACCACAATGTGGGGACGGTAATCCGTACGTATGCACGTATGATGACTTTGTCATTTATAGGATGGATAAAATAACGAATATGGTCATACCATTTTTATAATAACATCACAATATATAGAATATAATGGAGTTATTATTTTATAATGGAAACAACAAAGAATGATGGAGTGGAAGAAGAAAATAACTTGAAAGAGGTGATGATATATTTACCTCTTCTTCGGGTTCTTCCTTTTGATTTGATCAAAAGGGATCCTTAGGTTGTATTTATGACTAAAGTAATGCCTCTAGAATGAAGGTAGGATAGTTGTAAGGATATATGGGTAGGGTTTGGCCGAGCCAAAAGGAATTGGAGGTGTGAAATTAGCAGAAGGGGAAGTTCCCTTTTATAAGAGAGGTGAGGGTCACTTTAGGAAAAGCTTGAAACATTATTTTATAATAAAATAATTTTAGTTTATAATGGATCAAAAATGAATTATTTAAAGTCTAAGGTGTGTATGGGTCTAAAAAATCTCAACAAATAGGTTTTAGATAGGTTTAGGTCATCATTTTAACCTTATATTTTAGATTTAACTCTTAGTTAAATAGTTTGACATTTACCATGTCTCTTTGTATGTTTATATTATATGGTTAATAAACATACTATAAACTTCCAAGAGAACATAAAGTGGTTCATTAATGACATATATAATATTATTTAATTCTCTTTGGAAGAACCTTAGTTTTTTAGTAATATATATCAACCAATAATATAGTATTTGTTTTAAAAAGTCAATTATGTCAATTTTTACATTATTTAATAAATGATTTTTGTTAAAGTCCTAACAACTTTATTAGTTCTAAATAAATTATTATGTTCAATAATAACATGTCATATTAACCTATAAAATCATTTTAATTCATCAATATTCTCAAATTACATTTATTTGGATATTTATAATATTAATTATTTTAATATTTCATTATTAAGGTAATTACTCCGCCATCATTGTGTCATAAATAAATTAAATTATTTAATGTCCAAAAATTATAAATGAAATATCATTATGTAGGAAATATTTTTAGCTTTATAATTAATATTTATAATCGAATTTATATTATATATAACCCTATATTAAAAATGGTTTAGTTATTAAACTTTGAATTTAACTCTTTTAACTCTTCTTTAAATAAAATAATAATAAATGTCCTAATCTAATCCAAGTGAACCTAAAGGATCATATTTTGTTACTAAGGTTGTTTTTGGTAGAATTACACTTATACAATAGAATTAGGACATGTGTTAGGGTAATTATAATATCATTTTACCCTTAATTACCCTATTTACTTTTAACCGTGGTAAATAAAAGTAAAAAGTTACTATTCACAAAAATTATTTTCATCTTATTGAATCAAATATTACTTACTAATGTCAATCGTGTCTCTAAGATTTTTTAAATTCAACTCATAGAAGTGGTAAAATTAAGTTTTATGCAAATTTTCAAATGCTCTTAGGATGTGGGTAAAAGACGGTAAAAAGTTCAATAAAATTTTATATATCTAATATTATTACAAAATGAATCTGTTGAATTATATTGAACATATATAGGTATTATTTATATATTTTTACCTAAAATTAATTTAAATAAAATAATTAATTATTTAATTAAAAAGTCGGGTTTAAACAATAATGGAGTGTTTTTCACTATTCATCAAAAATTGAAAGTTTTCAGAAAAATACCAAAAATTCACACTAAGATAATTTTGATATTCCAAATCGAAAAATTAAGTCCATTTTAAAAGATAAAATTTATAAAATTTCAAAAAGTGGGTATTACTATTCATAACGTCTAGTTTGATTGGTTGTGGTGTGTTTGAACTCAAAGTTGCGTACAACACAAGCTATTGTATTATTCAAAGGGAAATGTATCGTGGAAGCTTGGGGTGTTACATCACTTCAACAAGTAAGTATTCTAATTGAGTATTCATCCACCTAAGTTTGGTAATATCTTGATTGGAAGCAATATAGTCATTTTCAGTTATTCTAGGATTTACTGAATTCTATTTATTTTTATACCAACTAACACAACTTTCCCCCAAAAAGAATACTCCACCGGATATGGATCTTATATAATCAACATTTCCTTCCCAATAAACATATGAATACCCAAAAAATCAATAATTTCTATGATATTCTACTTGATTCAATTTTTTTGTGCCTTTTATATATCTCAGAATTCATTTTCTATCCATAAAATGTGATTCTTTTGGAAAACCCTAAAATATTTCATATAAGGTAACACATAAACAATTTCAGGTCTTGAGGCAGTCAAATATAACAATATTCCAATCATCTTCCAAAATTCTTTATAATCAACTTCATTTCCTTCTCTATATTTATACAACTTTGTTCCCACTAAAATTTATGTGGAAATATGTTTTAAGTTTTCCATGCCAAACTTCTTAAGAAGTTCCTTAGAATACATTTCTTGAGAAATAAAAATGATTTTCTTATTTTTTAGAATTTTTAACTCAATAAATTATTTCATTATCCCACCATGTACATCTCAAAAAACTTTTTCATTTCTTCAGTAAATCTTTCAGAAGATCTTTCATCATTACCAACAAAGATAATGTGATTAATATAAAAAATTACAATTAGGAAATATTTATGAATTTATTTGATATAAAGATTTCTATAAACTCTTTCCTTCTTGAAACTCATCTTCCTTAAGCAAGTATCCAATTTTTAATACCATTCCCTCAGATATTTTTTTAATCCATACAAATATTTATTCAATATTCACACATGACTTTCATTTTTTCCAAAAAAATCACAAGGCTATTCAATGTAAACTTCCCAATCAAGATCACCATTAAGAAATGTGTACTTCATATCCATTTGAAAGATTTTGTAACTTTATTATGCTGTAGTATCAAGAAAGAATATAATTGTTTTTAACCTTTAAAATGGAGAAAACGTTTCATCAAAATCAACACCTTCAATTTGTGAGTAACCTTTGCATACTAATCTAGATTTTTTTCTTATAACTTCACCTTATTTATTCAGCTTATTCTGAAAAAACCGCTTTGTAATAATAACATTTTTTTTATCTAGCTTAGGAACAAGTTCCAATGTATCATTATTTTATATCAGATCTAGCTATTTATTCATGTCCTAAACCCATTTCAGATACTCAAAAGATTAATTCACATCATTTGTCTTGCCTTGTGAATACAAGAAAGTATGTGTAATAGTATTTGTTGTTATTCTTGTTTAAACCTTTTGTTGTTGATCACCAATAATATTATGAACTTCCACTTTCTTCCTTAGACTAGGATGATATTTTTGAGTATCTTCCTAATAATTGGAAATAGCCTAGTTTAATTCTTCTTCTTGAGTATGATTAGAATTGTCTGTATACTTATCAGAAATGTTTTCTTTATCCTAGTCAAATTCATTATTTTTATGAGTCAATTTATATTCCTCGATATTTTCAATTACTTTAACATCATAGGAATCAAAAATTATACCTATTCCTTTATTGAAACATTTGTATCCTCTTCCTTCCAGATAATAGCCAAGGAAAATTCCTTCTTCACCTTTATTCTCAAAATTTTCCAAGTTTCTACCTTTCTTATTTATAATACATGGACTCCTAAAAATTCATAAGTGTTTCAAACTTGTATTATTTCTATAAAAAAATTCGTATAGATTCATATCAAAAATTGGTCTATAGAAACATCACTTTTTAATGTATATAGTAGTACTCATGGCTTGCCTCCAATAGTAATGGGAAAGACCATGTTCAATTAACATTGTTATCCCCATTTCCTCAAAACTTGTATTCTTTATTTAAGAAGCCCTTTTTTGTTGAGGACTGTATGAGGAACTATAATCATTCCTAATTACATGATTTTAAAGATAACTTTCAAATTATTCATTTCTCTATTCACCAATATTTTCATTTCTCTAATTCTTTACTAAATACTCACATTCTTTCTCATATTTCCTCTTTAAATTTTTAAACATTTTCAAAGTATCTAATTTATGTTTTATATACATGACACAATTAATGTGATTAAATTCATCAATTAATGTTATGAAATAATTATCTCCATTCATTTATTGTTTTCTCATTGACCCATAGATATTAGAATGGATAAGTTTCAGGGGTTGTTTTGAACAAATATCAACTTTCTTATGCACTAAATTTCTAATCTTTCATTTATGAAAAATAATAAAACACCCATATATTTCTCTTGGAAAATAAAGAATGTATCGAACAATGTATATTTTGGATAAAGTTCTCATGTTTCTATGAAACATGTGTCCCATCCTTTTATGTAATAATTGATTTTCTTCCACCATGCCCAAGTAACAAGAGTTTTGGATCTCACCAACTTGAAATAAATTTCCATTTGTTTGTTGGCCTCTTGTAACTATCTTTCCATCCTTCTCACTTTTCACAAAAAATATAACTTTCCTAAAAGTAAAATTTTTACCTTCATCAAACAATTTTGAAACACTCAGCAGGTTATGTTTCACCCCATTCACATATAAAGATTTATTGGATTTCAAATTTTATTTTCCAATGATAAATGATCTAATAAATTTGATTCTTAATGATTCATAATTTTTGAATGCAATAATTTCTTCATTGAAATATTTTAAATTATTCAAAAATATCAAATCTCCCATCATATGAGAAGAACACCCACTCTCAAGAATCCAATGTTGTTTTCCTTTTATTGCTTTCAAAGATGTTTCAACAATAAGAAATTTTTTGTTCTTCATTTCAAGCTTTTGAGAATTGTTACCAAACTTTTGTTGTGCCTATAACAAAACAAGAAATCCTTTTTAAAGGTGTTTAGGTTGTTAACACCTTTCATAAATAGTTTCCAGTGGTTAGAACCTATTTTTAATATTTACTCCAAACTTCTCAGGTTTAATTAAAACAACCTTCTAATAATTCTTCCTTTGAGGGGATAGACTCCCCCTCAAAATTTTACTTCTATAACTTGTGGAATAATAGTAATGTTTTTGGTTAAACCAACACATATTTTCCATACGTCTAAATCCAACACAAGACCAGTAGTATCCATAGAAAGGATATTTTTCTCTGAAACTTCTATACTGATCAGAGTTGTGAACATGTTCCTCATAAACCTTCTTACTTTCTTTATCTAAATCACCAACCTATCTATTATCATTAAAAATATTATTTTTTAGCTCAATTTTATTTCCTGATTTAAAATAATCATACATATTAGAAACTTTTTCGATTTATAATGTTTAGAAAAAATTTTAGACTCAAGGTATTTTGAAACTTCTAAATTCCCCACTTTGTTAATCTTGGATGCATACATAACATTTTGTTTTCTAGAAACAGTCCTAGATTTCTTCTCAGACTTCAAAGGTAACTTTTGTTGATCCTTCTTAGGTTCACCCTTTCCAAAACTTTCACAAACTTCTGAGATAGAGTTTTTGAAACTTGTATTCCTCAATTCATATTTAGATAATTTTTGATGGATAAGTTCCAACTCTTCTTATTTTTCCTTCATCTTTACTTCCAGTTGCTCATTACGATTATTTTCTTCCTCAAGAGATTTCTTTAAATCATCAATTTACACAAATATCTTGTTCTTATCTTTCAAAAAACTTTCTTAATTTTTTTAGAAACATTTATCTTTCAACTTCTTGTTTTTTTTCAATCCTTCTGATCTTTCTTAGTCATTATTTCGACTCTTCTATCAAATGAATTTCAAGTTGATTTTTTTCTTCATTAGAAATGATACTCTCAAATTCATCATCATTCACTATTGTAATAAAAGGATTCTCACCAACATGATCAGTAGACTTTTTGGATTCAGATTCACTATCTTTTTCTTCTTCATCTTTAGACAAGAAACTCCTTATTTTATATTTGGATAAATTTCTATCTTTCCCTATATAATATGATTTTCTTTTGTCATACTATTTCTTCCAAAACCTTCCTGGCCTTATTTCTTCTTCATAATTATCTTCTTCTTTCTTTCTTCATGGAAAACTGGTCACAAAGTTCCCAACTGCTCCACATTCAGATAATTTTAAGGGATGTTTCCTATTGTATTTACCTATACCTCTTCTTACATTTTTATAAAACAAGGATAAAATTTTATCTAGGTTTCTACATACCCCCTTTTTAGAGTTGGAATATCCAGATTCTTATTTAATAAGAATATTATTTGAATTTTATTTCTTGATATCCTTGAAATAAATTTTTTCTATCAACTTTTGTTTTTATTTTAATAACTTTATCCCTTCTCATTTTATAAGTGATGAGAGTGCTATGAAAATCATCCAGAGATAATGTTTTAGGATATCTATCCTCCAATGATGAAACTTTAGAATCAAAATTGTTAGGAAGAATTTTTAAAATATTTTCAACAATTATAGAATATTATAACTTTTAACTAAGGCATATGATAGTGCTGATAATATCATTTACCCTAGTAAATAAGTCCCCAATACATTCATGCTCTCCCATCTTAAAATATTCATAATTCAGCCTCTAGATTTGTAATTTTTACTTTTTCACTTTTGCATTGCCATCGTATATGTTTTTAAACCTTTCTTATATACCTTTGTCTATGGAAACACCCTTCAACCATAGAAACTCACTTTCATAAAGTGATAACAATAAAGAATTCTTGGAATTTCCATCATTCTCAATATTCTTATTATCAATAGATGTAAGGGTAAAATTTTCATCAATAGGAGGAAACCCATATGTTACAGCTTCAAGAACATCATATCCAATAGAAATAAGATAAGGAAACATTATATATTTATAGATAAGATACTTATTACCTTCAAAAGCCAGAATTACTTTAGTATTCACACAATTCAGATTCTCCATATCAACTTCTCTTCAAAACTTTAGCAAAGAATAAATAAAGGGAATATTTGGCTCTGATACCAATTGTAATTTCTTAGTTAGGATAATTGTATCACTAAGAGGGGGAGGGGTTCAATCATTGATAAATTTTTCTTTTATGTTTCCTTTATTTTGAAACAACCTTAACCTATTATTAAATATTTATTACCTTTTAAAAATAAATCAAACACACATCCATAAGAACATAAGTATTTTCAAAGCTCACTATTAAATAAGAATAGCTACATCTGTGGTATGGTTTGGAAATAATCCTATACAACACTATCTACTAGGAAACAATCCTTTTTTGTGGAATAGAATGAGTAGGATATGCCCTTTCACTCATGTATCACTATCTAAATAATCAAATAGTGTGTTCTATCCTCCTAGCACAAATGATTTAGTATAATGTTTTTGTAATAAAACATGTTTCAGTACATCTTTATCATCTTTCACAAATAAAAAAATTTCAAATCAATTCTTCACTTTCTTACCTAGAAGATGGTAAGAACTTTCTGGACTTTGTAATAAAACTCAGTCAGATTTTCTAATCTTATTTTCTCAGTCTAATTGCTCAATATGAAAATATATCTCTGTAGAATACAATTGATATAATTTGGAACACTTTCTTCCTTATTATGGAAACCCCAATATGATAATTCTACCTAATAAATTAACTAGATTAATACTATAATTAGCTAGATATGATGACCAACTGAATACATTGTGATCTTGTCTCTTTTCCTTTCACTTATGTCTGGCACAATTTATTCAAGAAAAAAAATCCAGAAACCTATTCTTCTCTCTATAATTTCTTTAGCGTTTTTTCTTCTCTCTATTTCTCATGAATAGTACTTCAGTCAGAAAAGTACAATGTACTTTCCATATTTTATACTCTCCCCAAATATGGTTTGGGCAGGATTCCAAAAAAACCATCCCTATTAACCAAATTACACAAATTTTTTATGTTCTCTTAAATTTAGGGTGCGTATGGACTTCATAAAAGTTTCTCAACTTTTCTTGTTTCTTCTCAATACGTCTTAAATCTTCTAAAAACTTATTCTCTCTTCTGACTTTCTTCACAATCATCAGTCTGATTCTGATTCCCATTCTGATTCACTCATTACCATTTATTCAATACATAAATCCATTCTAATTACACATATGAAGTTCAATACCAATTCTGATTATGATTTTTCTCATTATGATGAAGATAAATGTAACACAACAAATTCTTATTCATATCTTATCTTAACCCATCTAGATGATAAGAAAAGTAATTCATCATATTGTAAATGGTTGACTACATTATTGATTAACCTTTAAAATTATTCTTCATATTGGTCACCATATTCTTTTATTTTCCTTTTCATTCATCGGTCCCAAACAATTCTTCCCATGATGATTACAATAGAATACCAAGTCTGATAGAGCAGTATCAACAACTTCGACTTTAGCAGCTTCCTTCTCTTCTAAATATGATTCCAATGAATTTTCATCACTAACAATTTTTCCTCTAATGAATATGATGGTATAACAAATACGATAGACTAGTATCAATAGCTTAGACTTCTTTATTCCCTTTATTATGATCATCCTTATCATCTTTTAAACAAATATGCATCTGGAAAACTCATTACAATGTTCTTGAGACTAGAAAGATTTGTATTCACCAATTTTCTTCTTTCAAAAACTTCTTCTTGTATCACGACTTTCTTTGTGACTTTGAATAAATTTGAGACCAACTTTAGAATCAACTAACTTATCAAAAAAAGTATTGTAACTTCCCTATCTTTTAACAATATCTTTCTTTCTCTTCTCATCCTAAATACGATTAAAATTATTACAATCAGGTTGGATGTGATTGGAAGCATCTCTTTCAATCCCCTTTATTTCATCAAGCTTGTATCACAAGTTTTATAGAATACTTATGATTTATGAGAACTCTAAGATCCAAAAAGCATCATCTCATTTATATCATAGTAATGCAAACTGTGATTCCCCCCATAATGATCTCTTCTTCCAGTCCAGACTTGAGATGAGTTTGACGATCCTTTTCATCCAGAAAATGACTTCTTAATACGATGGACTTTCTCATCCTTTGTGAGTATGATTATCTTTAATATGATGGTCAGTCCGATTGTCACAAAAACAAAGTGAGGTGATTTATTTTCTTCTTAGACTTCATTGAAAACAAAAGACAACACCTGAATATGATCATTCTTAATAACATGGTCTTAACACCTTCGTTATTAAGACAATCATAAATATTTAAGGGTGTTTGGACACTCTTTGACCTACCCAACATATGACTAGATTCAAGGAAAGATGAAGGAAAAGTCAAGAATTCATTAATTACCAACATACTACTCATAGAGTCCATATAAGATCCAAAGGGTTTAAGATAACTAGAGTTCCTAAGAGGAATAAAATATTTCTCATTTCCTTCTAGTGGAGAAAAATTTCTAATCTTTTGAGTAAAATCCCTTTTGGGCTTAAATTTTGAGGAAATGGAATCGTATCTCTAGGATTTCCCCTTATGACTATTGTTAGAAATAATTTTACTTTCTTTCCACATGATGTATTTCACCTCATTCCATGCAGATAGTTCCCTAACAACTTTTCTACCATCAAATTCCTCACTATCATCACTATCCTTTATGCCCTTAGATAAGGCATATTTAAAAGAAAAACTCAAATCAACAAAACTACTATCATCTGCTATATTATCCCAATTCCTAGCAAGATTTTCATCCAATTTCACCATAGATTCATATTCCAACTCATTTCATGGAGAAGAATCATGTTTGATTTTAATAATTACATTACATTCATTTATCCAAGAAAGATATTACTGGTTTAGAAATTGAGTTTCCTGAAATGAACCATCACTATTAGGATGGGGTTTCCCACTCGTGTGATTCTAATTTTTGGGAGGAGAGGAATTGAAAATCTCATCCAATATAGACTCCTTTTTCTAATTATCAATACATTAGTTTACTCGGTAGTGCTGCACATCATGTCCTTTAAACAAACAAATAGTGCAAACAAGATCTCTTCTATAGTTATCATTTGAGTGACCAGTAATTATTAAAGAGTCACAAAATAGATGCGATTTTTTCAAATTCAATGTTAAGATTAATCTAATATTTCAGAGTGGATAGAAATAATTTATCAATTAAAGCAGAGCTTAAATAAACCTCCATTAAAACCCTTACAAAATAACCAAAAATGACAAATTCAGTGGCATAATCCAAATGAATTGGAATACTAATTGTAGAGTGTAACATCACAAGAATTTAAAATATTTTAATTTTAGAATAAAAATTATTATTTTTTATATTTCTTTATATGCAACACCATTTTAATCTTATGCTACACACAACATAGAGTTAACTTGTGTTACACACAAGACCGAGTTTTACCACCTTTAAATGAAATACCTATTTTAAAACTAAATTTTATAAATTTTATTTGTCAAAATAAAATTCATTTTTGAATTCATAATGTCAAAATTATCTTAGGATAATTTTTTATTGTTTTTCTGAGAAGTTTCATTTTTTGATAAATAGTGAAAAATACTGCATTTTAGTTAAAAAACATCATTTCATTTAAATAATTATTAACGTTAAAATATATTTTAAATTGGTTCTTAAAGTAAAAATAGATTAATTATACATATATTAATCCAATATAGGTAATTAGAATTTTTTTTATATTGAAATTGGATATAAAGACTTTTTGAATTTTTGAACGTTTTTTACTTTAAAAACCCACTTTCTCACTACATATGTGGGATTAGCGTTAAAATTAATTTAGGCACTTATATAAATTGAATTTGAAAAAATGGACATAATTTTTAGTAATAAGTAATATATTTTTATTCTAATAAGATCAACATAACATTTAACCAAAAATATTAGTAAAATAACTAAAATTAATTACAACGATTAAGGAAAAATTAATCTTAACAAGAGATGAATCCTTAAACTTAAGGGCCAAAATGACCTAGAAAGTTGTCCAAAGTCCATTGGATAAAAATATTTCGACCATATACCCAATTTTTTTTTAATTTTATGAGTTTTTGGGACACATGTTCATGAAATTATCCTATATGATAAGTTAAGTAAGGAAAGTGACAAAAAAAGAACCTTCCATACCTTTAACATTTATAAAACATTAGGATATGGAAAAACAACATATTTTAGGTTATACATATCCTATTTAAATATAAATGACTTATTTTTATCATAATGATTTATCATTAATTTTTAGAGATGAATTAGTTACATTAAATTCTTAAGAAGTTCCAACACAATGATTATTTAGTTAATAATTAACTAAAATAATTATACTATAAATATTAAAAGTGAAATAAATTGATTGAATTATTGTATTTAATTATTTTTGTAGATAAATATATCATATTAAACATATTTTAATTTAATAAATATTAATTTCAATATTTTTTGATATTTTTAAATTAAAATTAAATAAATAATGTCAAAATTGACATTAATGTTATTTTTCAATAATGATATTTTATTAAAAAATTTAAAATTAATAAAAATCCTATATTCTTACAAGTGATTTTTAAGTGTCAATAAATATAAAATATGGTATATTAATGGACCAATTTATCTTTTATAATTAACATATTGACCCATAGATAGTTAAAATAGTGTCAGCATAGTCTAGGTTAAAGCAGCGTTTTTTGCGCGTTACATGCGTTTGTTTTAAAATTAATTTAAAAAACACATGATATTTCTATTTTTTAAATTAGATAAATTATTTAGATTTTATTGGTTCTATATATTTTAATAAATATCACTTTAATTTAGTCTTAATGATTAAATTACTTACGATAGAAAACTAGTTACCTTAATAAAAACTAGTTACTTTAATAAAAACTAAAATGATAAAAATAACGAAACTTAAGAGTTAAGGAAAAAAATTATAAAAATGAACTTATTTTTGTGTGGAAGAGGTTTTTAATGACCATTATTCACCTTTAATTCATTATTTATCCAATTTTTAGGAACATGATCTAAGGGATACCTCCCATTAGTGTATACCTTTGGGTATTTACAAGAGTGCCACTCATTCTCCACTATAAAAAGGCACACGACCCTCACACTTATTAACACCTCTAAAGTCAATTTTTATCAACCAATATAAACCCAAATATATTCTAAAAGATCATACCATAATCCTAGAATCCTCAATTTGGCAATAAATCCATCCAAGGAAGCCCTTTGGTGCAAACCAAAAGGAGTTATGAAAGTAGAGGTAATATTCTTACTATTGATATTTTATTTTATTTTCATTATACAACCCCTAAAATATTATTATTACACACTTATATAATAATTTATTTACTAAATATACTTATATTTTTTTATTATAAGGGTTATACCTGAACTAGAATGCACTTCCATCTAATGGGTAATGAACTTATTATTTATGTGTATGGTGAACTATTGCCTCACAAAAATATGTCGTTTATTTTTTTCCTTTAAAACCTATCATGGTTGGGAATTATGATGGAAATTTTTTATATATATATGATATATATGATATTTATTATGTCTTTATGATTTTATAATTCTTTTATAACACATACCTTTAAACTTTCCATTTTGTATAAATATGATAACATCATTTTTGGAAGTGTGGACTACCGCCTCCTCAAAGCGATGTGATTCATCGCCACTATACATGTAACATATAAAGGATGGTTTTAATTAAAAATATGAAACATTAATGAAATATATATGATATTAATGATATAATTACCCTTATGTAAACATAATATATCATTTTATTTATTACCCTTTTCACACAATAAAAAGTGATAACGTCGGTCGTGGACATATGGACTACCCCCCCCCCAACACGATGTGATTCCTTTTACATCACAAGAATTATATGTATAAGTATATATGATTAAATAAAATTATATTTATGATATAATTTTCATTATGGAAATATATAGTGTTACTTACCTTCTTTCCATAACAATCATTGAAAAAATGGTAACGTTACTCATGTGTACATACTGTCTACCATCTCCACGATTGTAATGTTGGTTCATTTTTCATAACCATATTTAATAATTATTTTTAAAATTATAATTGATGTTTAAATATGATAATTATTTCATGATTATTATTCTGAATATGTCTATATAATGATACCTTTGACCATAGTTGACCAACCAATGTTGTTTTTGACACATGAACCGAATTTGGTCAAAAACATCCGACATAAACTTAATTGTTTATGTAGTTGTATAAAAAATTGTAATAAGTGAAGTAAAAGAAATAATAAACTGGAAAAAGGTTATGAATCAATTAAATAATTAATATAAATTTATTATTCAGTAATATAAAGATATAGGAGACAAGTAAGACTCAAGGTAAGGGATTTCATCTCAATTTACATTCTATTGATACTAATTTGTCGTTATGCACTAATTAACTTTTACATGGTGTATATACTATCATTTGACATGTTATATCATGAATATAATTATTCTCATGATATTATAAGTTTAATTTAATGTTATTACATCATGGGGATTATGATTCAAATGTTTCACAGTGGTATGGGGTACTTTGGAATGTTTAAAGATCATTTTCCTCCAGAATGTTCTTAATGATTATCTTTGAAATATCACTTCATTTTGTGATTGTTAACTTTATCATGAAATAATAACTTTATAATAATCATTTTTCATTGGAAATTTACTTTAATATACATATTCTCATTCCATGTATATTATTATTTTCAAAACCATATATCATTTTACACAGAGTGTTTACTTTGACAATTATTTAACTATATGGGTAAATATTAGTAAATATGTATTATTTTTTGAATATAGATATTTGATAAGGAATATTTTCAATTAATTAAATATATTATTCAATATTAGGAATGTTTTGGACATGAAATGATGGGTGGGGCCCAGAATTTATATATCCCCTCGATGCATCGACATGTTCTCATGAGACAAATAAGTTGGTTAAATTAGAATAGTTTAAACCATATTGTGAAAGGTCTTGACGGTATAATTTTTCATGTGTCTTAGACATTATGTACAATAATTAAGATTTTCATTCATTTATAATCAATTATTATTTATCCATGATATTTTTCATCGACACATCTATTGATACATTTTATTCTCATTTTATTGATTAAATGACATGTGTTTTAGTTTATTACCTTACCATATTGATTATGCCTTATATATATATTTTAATGACACGTGTTATCATTTATTTACCTTTAAATGTTGATTTATTCTCATAAATTAATTATTTATTCTACTTTAATTTCCCTTACTGAGTATTTGAGCTCACCCTTATTATGTTTACTTTACTTAGGTTATGAAGAGGAATCTTTTGAATGAGTTTCAAAGATTATAATCTTTTATTTGTGTTGTGACTTTTTTTATTTTCCCAACTTATTGTAAGAATCATTTATGTAATCTATATTTCCAAAACTACTAAACTATTTTGTCTTTCAGGATTTTATTCCTTATAATCATTCCAATTTAATAAGATAATGCACCAGCTTTGGGCTTCTGTGGTCGAGGCATTACAGTTGGTATCAGAGGAATTTTAGCAGTAAATTTGGAAACAAGATTTAGAAAACTAATATTTGAGAACATAAACCTAAGATATACTTTAAATATAAGTATATAAGAACATCCTAGAATTTTATAAGGTAGATATTATATGGGACTTTTTAGAAATAAATCCATGTCCGTATACTACAAGTGTATATGGTTCTAGTAAAAATGTACTTAGGAGTAACATCTCTAACAAGGTCTGTTGGGACTAACTCATCATAACCTGGTAACGAAAACAAGCCTTACTACGCACCTGGTTTGACATTCCTGATAGAAATTCTTAGAAAATTTTACAATATTGTTTACAAACCATTATGAGGGATTTAAAAGTATAAATATACCCATGGAAACCATTTTTATGATTATTAGATTAGCTACGAATAAAATTTTCAATTTATGTTAAGTATTTTAATAGTTTTGGGATTATAAATTATGTTTTATAATGATATGAAAAAATTTAGTGCATGTAGTCATTTAGAAATGGCACATAGAAGAATTAATGTGAACCTCACTAATGTACATGATACAAAGAATAAGGATCATACATTTTATGTACTTAGTCTAATATTTCAAAGGGAAATAGTCTCCTAAAAATTCTCATCATATGAGGAAATAGTGTCATGTGATGATGAGATGGTTAAAAAATTCTTCAAGTCCCATAGATTTGAAAGAAATCATGAAAGGAAGAGGATGGATGGTAAAAAGATGTATAAAGGGAAGAAGGGAAAGAAGTATTTTCCCACATGTGATAATTATAGAAAGAAACACCCTGGTACTTGCTTGAAGGGAATTGGAGTTTATTATACTTATGAAGAAAAAGGCGACCATCATTGTGATTTCAAGTGAAATAAAGAAAATTCCAATGTACAATGAATCCCCTGGCAAGGAGATGGGACACTATGAAAATCAATGTCTCATGAATCAAAGGAATATAGCCCCAAAAGAGGAAAATGAATCATGGTCTAGATTATGATACTACCATAGATGAAGAGGAATGATTAATGCGGTTATGTTTGGGTTTAAGAATTTTTTTATTTGATTATTTTATCAATGTTGTACTGGTTATAAGAATTATGGAATATATGAGGATTGTATTGTATTACTTTTTTGTTAAAGATTTGAGATCACATGTTGAATGGTACCAAGGAAAGTTATTCAGTAGAAAGTAAAACTTTTTGTAAAACACATGGTTGAGGGAAAAATAACCCTTAATATGTTCTTGATACTGAGATAATAATGTTGGAATAATTAGATGATTGATATGGATAATGTATATTGGACATTACAAAATACCTTGAAACTGATTAATGATTTGTTTACTCCATTGTTTATGCTATCATTGATAGAGTTTACAACACTTTTGGATTTAATAAATATATACAATATCATGTGTTTTAATTAAGTAATAAGGAAACATGCATATTTTCAATAAGGATTTATGTTAATCCAAGTTATTACCATATTTTATAATAATTCATGATGAAGGTATTCACATGTTTGGAATGTGACAATTTAGAGCTGCTTCATATTTATTAAAGGATAATGATAATTTCATTTTGGAAATTCAGTAACCTTCCTTCCAAAATTTTAGATCATAATATTTTGTAAAAGTTAATCATTTATCAAATGGTTTATGTTGAATTTTGGATTAGGTTCTAGAGATTATTTTATTACATCACTATATGGTGTATCTTATGCGAAGAGATGAAGTAGAAATTGTTCAAGGCATAGTTAAAGGAAAATATTGTGAAATAATTTCTCAACTCTAGGAAATGGGTCTTGAAACAAAAATAATGTCCAATTATCATAATTTTTGATGATATCAATGAAATTTATTCACACTTCTGAATTATGGTTTTGTGGTCTATAACTTTCAGCTGAACATGTTTTCTATCTCTCTCCATCAGAATATGATGGTTAGATTTCTCTTCCAAGTCTAGATTTTCACTAATTTTCTCCTATTATAAAGCCTATTTTTATGGTGAAATTAAAATTTCATTTCCCATATTTTTAATAATATGTGTTATTGAGCCTATTTACGATGTGGGTCTTTCAAAAATAGTATTTTCAAATATTAATCCCTTTATTACTGAGATAAAGTTTGAATTGCGAGGATGCAATTTATTTAAGGTGAAGAGAACGAAACACCCCAATACTTTATAATATTTTAATTTTAGTATAAAGTTTATTTTTTTTTCTAGATTTATTTATACTCAACACCATGTTAAGCTTACATTACACACAACACTGAGTTAGCTTGTGTTACACACAAGACCGAGTTTTACCTCCTTTGAATGGTGCACCTATTTTAAAACTAAAATTTGGAAATTTTATAAATTTTATTTATCAAAATGAACTTCATTTTTGAATTAAAAATGTAAAAATTATATTAGGTTTAATTTTTTTATTTTTCTGGGAAGTTTCATTTTTTGATGAATAGTGAAAAATACTACATTTTAGTTAAAAAACTGCGTTTTCATTTAAATAATTATTAATGTTAAATTATATTTTAAATTGGTTCTTAAAGTCAAAATAGATAAATTATATATATATTAATCCATTTTACATCATTTTTATCATTTTTATATTGAAATTATATATAAAGACTTATTGAACTTTTAAATGTTTTTACTTTATAAACACGATTTGTTTCCACGTCTTGCGAGATTAGCGTTAAATTTAATTTAGCTACTTCTATAATTGAATTTTGAAAAATATACATAAATAACTGTAATTATTATGAAATTTTTAGTCAAATAAGATCAACTTAGTTTTTGAAAAAAATATTAGTAAAAGTAATTAAATTTAATTACAACGATTAAGGTAAAATAAAGCGTAACAAGGGACTAAACCTTAAATTTAAGGTCCAAAATGACCTAGAAACTTTTCTAAATTCCATTGGATGCCAATATTTTGAAAATATCCCATTTTTTCAAATTTTATGAGTTATTGGTACACATGTTCATGAAAGATCCCTATATGATAAGTTAAGCATGGAAAAAGACAAAAAAAAGAACCTTACTTATCTTTAGTATTTATAAAACATTGAGATTTGAAAAAACAACATATATTCAGTAATAAATATCCTTTAAAAATATAAATGAGTTATTTTAATCATAATTATTTATCATTAATTTTTAGAGAAGAATTAGTTTCATTAATTTTTTATTAAACACCAATGCAATGATTATTTAGTTAATAATTAACTAAAATAAATATTACTATAAATATGAAAAGTTAAGTAAATTGATTAATTTATTGTATTTAATTATTTTTTAGATGAATATATCATATAAAATAGTATTTAATTTAAAAAATATTAATTATAATATTTTTTTATATTTATAAATTAAAATTAAATAAATAACATCAAAATTGACATTAATATTATTTTACCATAAATGATATTTTATTAAATAATTTAAAATTAATAAAAAATAATATATTATGAAAAGTGATTTTTCAGTGTCAATAAATATAAAATATCGTCTATTAATGGACCAATTGATATTTTATAATTAACATATTGACTCATTGATAGTAAAAACATTGTTAGCACGGTTTATGTTAAAGTAATGTTTTTTCACATTACATGCACTTATTTTAAAATTAATTTCCAAAATAGATGATATTTTTATTTTTTAAATTAGATATAATATTTATATTTTAGTGGTTTTATATTTTCTAATATATCTGACTTTAATTTAGTCTTAATGGTTAAATTACTTAGGGTATAAAACTAGTTACTTTAATAAAAACTAAAATGATAAAAATAACGAAACATAGGAGTTAGGGAACAAAATTTTAAAAATGAACTTATTTTTGTGTGGTGGAGGTTTTTATAGACTAGTATTCACCTTTACTTAATTATTTATCTATTTTTTGGCACATGAGGAAAGGGATGTCTCCCATTAGTGTATACCTTTTGGTACTTACAAGAGTGCTCCTCCACTATAAAAAGGAACACAACCCTCCCACTTATTAACACCTCTCAAGACACTTTGGATCGACCAAGATCTGCCAAAATAGCTCCTAAAAATCCCTCCCCTCATCCTATAAGCCTTCCTTTTGGTATAAATCCATCCAATTAATACCTTTCATGAAAACCAAAAGGAGGTATCCAAAGAAGAGGTAACATTCTTCCTAAAGCTCTTTTATTTTATTTTCATTATCCACCCCCTAAAATATTATTATTCCAGGTTTATGTAATAATATAAGTATACTAAATATATTTATATTTTTTTATTATAGGGGTTATACCTGAACTCACACACAGTTATATCTAATGGGTAACAAACTTACCATTTATGTATACGATGAACTACCACCTCACAAAAAGATGTCGTTCCTTTTTTCCTTTACCACCTATCATGGTTAAGAATTATGATGGACATGATGTTTATATATTATATATATATAATATTTATTATTATGTAATTATTATGTAATTATTTTATAACACATACCTTTATAATTTCTATTTTATGTATATATGATAATATCGTTTGTGGAAATGTGTACTATCGTATCAACAAAGCGCTGTGATTCGTTCCCCTATACATGGAATGTATAAAGGATGTTTTTAATTAAAAATATGTTACATAAATGACTGCCTCCCCGACATGATGTGATTCCTTTTACATCACAATAATTCTATGTATAAGTATATATTATTAAATAACATGGTATTTAGGATATAATGATCATTATATAAATATATAATGTTTCTTACCATCTTTCCATAATGATCACTGAAAAATGGGAACATTACTTATGCATATGTACGACTTACCGTCTCCATGATTGTAACATTGGTTCATTTTTCATAACCATATTTCATAATTGATTTTAAAAGTATAATTTATGTATTAATATGATAATTATTTCATGATTATTATTCTGGTGATGTCTATATAGTGACCCCTTTGACCATAGTCGACCTACCAAAGTTTTTTTGACACATGGACCGAATTTGGTCAAAAACACCCGACTTAAACTTAATTGTTTAAGTAGTTGTATACAACTTTGTAATAAGTGAAGTAATATTAATAATAAACTTAAAAAAGGTTATGAATAAAGTAAATAATTATCATAAGTTTATTATTTAGGAATATGAAAACAAACGAGACAAGTCAGACTCAAGGTAATGGATTTCATCTCAATTTACATTATATTTTGACTTATTTGTCATTATACACCAATTCACTTTTATATGGTGTATATAATTCCCTTTGAAATTTTATATCATGAATATCATTATTACCATGTTATTATAATTTTAATTTAATGTTGTTTATTCATGTGGATTATGATTCAAATGTTTTAAAGTGGTATGAGACACTTTGTAATGTTTAAAGATTAGTTTGCTCGAGAATGTTCTTAATGACTATCTTTACAATCTCACTTCCTTTTGTGATTGTTTACTTTCTCTTGAGAAAATAATTTTATTGTAATCATTTTCCATTTTCCATTTTCTTTAATATCTATATTCTCATATAATATATATTATTATTTCCTAAACCATACATCATTTTACATATAGTGTTTACTTTGATAGTTATTTGACTATTAGGGAAAATACTGATAAGTATTTATTCTTTATTCAATAAAGATATTTGATAAGGCATATTGTCTGTTAATTAAATAAATTATTTGATATGAGGAATTCTTTGGATAGGTAATGAATGGAGGTGCTCAGACTTTATATAGCCCCTCAATAGAACGATATGTTCTCATGAGACAAATAAGTTGGCCAGATCAGAATAGTTTAAACTATTTTGTGAAAGGTATTAGTGGTATAAGTTTTCATGCGTCTCAAACATGGCATCCAATAATTAAGAATTTCTCTCACTTATAATCAATTATTATTTATTAATTATATTTTTTATTGATATATCTATGAATTCATTTTATTCTAAGTTTATTGATTAAATTGAATGTGGTTCAGTTTCTTACCTTTCCATATTGATTATTCCTTATATAGTTATTTTAATGGGATGTGTTATATGTTATTTACCTTTACACATTGATTTATTATCATAAATTAATTATTTATTCCTCTTTAATTTCCTTTACTAAGCATTTTAGGTCACCCTCATTATGTTTCCTTTCCCCAGGTTATGAAGAGGATTCCTTTGAATGAGTTTCAAGGATGCTGAGCTTTTACTTATATTATGATTTATTTTCTTTTCCAAATGTATTATGGGCATCATGTAAGTAATCTGGATTTCCAAAAATATTAAACTATTTGGTACTTTGGGATATTATTACTTGTAATCACGATAACGTAATAAGAGAATACACCGGCACCAGGCTTCTGTGGCCGGGGTGTTACATAGAGGCTATTTCATATAATTTTTTTGGATTCCATAAGGCCCAGTTTAAACTGTGATTCAAAATCCAGACCTGTGCGCAAGTGTCTTTAAAATCATTAAGATTGAAATTAAGGTTCCTTTCATGAACCCTTAGAATACCCAGTCTTAAATATACCGATCCCACACTCGATGCTTGAGCTTTCAGTTCCACATAAGGGAATAATACATAGAAAAACCACAACCAAGAGATATACATTTTAAATATGAAAATCCCCAAATAGAGATCAATCGGGAGACTAGGTCAATGACCTTCTTGGGTTTCATACCCTTTGATAAGGAAATATAAGTAATGAATTAATGATTATAGAGATCAACCCTTTCTGAAATGGAACCATCTGAGGCTGATACATGTGTAGTAGAACCTTTCATGATTATCCTTTGTGAGGTTTGATTCTTAAGATGGATGAATGATCCCCTTGAAAATTCTAAGAAGGGAAAGAATCCCTTCAGATCTTCCTCCACACATTTTTTGTCCTTCATTGTAGAAGACAACCCTTTTGATTCACATGGTGATTCAAAACATAGGAGTATAAATACAACCTTCTTAGATGTTCAAGGGAAAACCAGTCATCGGTCGTCAGGCGAAGCCTCTCCCATTCCTCCATCCCCCCTCATAAATATATTTATATAATTATATATATTTATATTATTATAAATATTTATAAAATTATAAATATAATATTTTTTTATTTAAATATATTTATTATAATTTTATAATTATTTAAATATAAAATTATTTATTTTAATTATAATTATAAATATATATTTTTTAAAATTTTTTGACATA
Organism: Viscum album; assembly: GCA_963277665.1. NCBI lineage: Eukaryota > Viridiplantae > Streptophyta > Magnoliopsida > Santalales > Viscaceae > Viscum > Viscum album. The sequence continues at coordinate 1,358,038,936 of OY728164.1, forward strand.
ATTATAAATATATTTATATAATTATATATATTTTTATAATTATATATATTTATATCAATAGATGAATAAATATAATTATAAATTTAATAACTATATTTATTATTTAAATATATTTATTATAATTTTATAATTATATATATATATATATATATTTATAATTATAATTATAAATAAATATATTAAAAAAGTATTTACATATAATTATAAATATATAATTATAAATATAGTAAATATATTTATAATTTAAATATATTTATTATAATTTTATAATTATTCAAAAATGTATTTATTTATTTACATTTATAATTATAAATAAATATAATTCAAAATTATATATATGTACATAATTATAAATATATTTATATAAATAAATATTTTTATAAATATATAATTATAAATATAATAAATTTATTTATTATAATTTTATAATTATTGAAATATATATTTATTTATTAAAATTTTATAAATACTAATTTAAGAAAATTATATATATTTATAATTGTATAATTAAATATTTAAATTACAAAATTATTAAAAATATCATTTAAATAAATTAATTATATAAATTTCAAACAAATTATAAATGTTAAAAATTATTAAATAAAAATGAATAAATATTATTCCTATAAATTAAAAACATATTGAAAATATTACATGTATAGTAAATAAAGATATGCATACATAAATATTACAAAATGATTAAATACATTTTTAACATTATTAATGAATATACAATAATAAATGAATAAATTAAATTAAATAAATTAGAAAAATATTAAAAAGTCAATTCATAACATTTATGTGAATTAAAAACATAAATATGTACACATACAAATATACATACAAACATACGTACTCACTTGTATATACACTCATACACATACACACATGTATTTGTACATATACATATATTTTAAATTATTTAATATGTCACAAACCAGCCCGGGTACTCTATTAACTCGATAACTAAGATGGTCTTGACATATCTTGAAGGGCGTTCTCAATCCCCACTGGTTGATGACTAGCACCTGAAATCATATAAAATGAAAGAGGAATGTTTTTTCCACAAACATTGCAGAAGTAAGAGAAACAAGACAATATGCATGTCAAAAGAAACTCTACTAGGAGTAATGTAGCAGAATTCAAACAGGAATAACAACCCAAGTACTACAACCGTGTACCATAAAACAGGATAACTACCCAACGTCCCTAAGGACACAACTCTCCAAGTCCATAGATCAATAGCCAAAACCACCTCCAAGTGATCCTTTTCCCCTACTCAAAATTGGAAGGAGGTAATCTACAAACACCCAAAGGAAAAAGTAGGGTGTGAGCCAAAGACCATTAGGATTTCACCCAAAAATTCCATTACATGATGCCAATATCAAATTTACCAAGAAAGTGATTTCAATTTTAAAATAAACAGGTTTGGAATTTCAAAATTATATTTAAAAAAATCATGCTTTACATTTAAAAGGATAGAAATACTTTAACAATTTATGCTTCATATTTCAAATGATAGAAATACATTTTCAACGATGGAATTACCTTTAAACAAAGGTATGCTTTACACCAATGGAACTTTTCACAAATTGATTAAATAAATAATTTTATATAAAACAATTTATATAGATCATAAGGCATGTAAAATAGTTTACAACAATGGTATATATTCATTTGAAATACAAACAAGCAAGCAACATGGTCATATGCCAAATAGGCAAGATAGTTCTAGGCTATAGGGAACCGACAATGTGAAATGAAAAATATGTACATTTTCCCCTTTGGGCCTAAGGTCAAAGAGGACTCATAACCATCGCTTAAGGAATGTGATGTGCTAATATGAAGTTTTAGAACATTATAATTCATAGAGTTCTTCCCAAAATAACTCCCAAACTACATAAGTCTTGCATGTGCTCTAGTAAAAAAAAGTTGGCAATTTATTTCAAGACATCTTAAAATAAAATTAATTCCATTATTCATTTCAAATATGCCAATTTTCCCTTTAAAACCCATAAAACGCTTTTAATAATAAACAATCCTTTTTACAAAGATGAAACCCTAAGGTTTCCATCAAACCATTTTAATCTATTTTTCACAAATTAGGATTTGAAACTAATTCATTCAATTTCACAATCCATTTCACAATTAAATTCATCAATTTAATTTTTTTACAATTCTATAAATTTCATTACAAACCCACAATTTAATGGAATTGTGGTTTTTTACAATTTTCCATCAAAACTATTTCTACAATTTAAATTAAACAATTTACATTTTAGAAACTTCCATAAACACACCCAAATTCAATGGAATTGAGTTTTTCAAAAAAAATTGAAATACATTTACTTAGAACCAATAATTTTTATTTAATTAAATAAATTAAAATTAAACAAATCAATTTAGTTTTAATGTAAATTTGGAATCATAATGGGACCACCTACCTCAAAGTCACTAGATCTTGAAGTGTCAAACCCTAAATCGGGATTCTCTAAGGAAGAACAACAATAATGGAAATGGGAATCAATCCTAGGTTTAGGATCCCAAAATAGAGGTTATTAGATCCATAAATAAATATGAGGATCCATGGAACCCTAGAGAAAATAAGAGATACTACTGGAGGAAGAGATCGAGACAAGGAAACTAACCACAAGATGATCAAAGGGCATTCCTCTAGATTCAAATCACTTCTATGAGGAATCATAGGGGAAACGAATCCTTTTTGTGAGATCTAAGGTTGTGAGAAACTAGTTTGGGGTTATACTATTCCTTCAGTGACCTAAAATAGGGGTTCGGGAAATTTTTATAAAATCTCGGATCACTTAAAATCATGTTCGCACGGTTTCTTGGGAAAAGGCACATGGTATAGACAAACCATACACAAGTCGTGCACCAGTTATACATGGTCATACTGGTTTCTTTTAAGAGGGTTTATATCTTGAATAAATATCCAACAACCTTGAAAAATCCCACTACCTTGGGTTGCACGATTTTCTTTGATAAGGTGCATGGTTTGGGAAAACCGTGTGCCAATCATGCACTATCTCGGAAAAATCCAAAGTTTTCAAAAATTCACCCAAAGATACCCCACATAAAACCCAAAAAAATCTTGGTAAAAAGGATGTGTTTAGGAATACTTAAAAATAGTAATAGGATGTTACAAACTCCCCACCATAGAAACTTTTTTCCCCTAGAAAGCCTATGAAGAAGCTTCCATGCCAAAAAGATGAGGCCACTGCTCCCTCATCAGTGCCTCCCTCTACCACATCTCATGATTTGAAAAACTATATTGCCATAACACACAAACCAAAGGTATAATCCTCCCATGGAGTACCTTGGTTTATGAATCAACAATCCTAATAAGCTATTCAGTCTCGGATAAATCAGGTTCAACTTCAAGACCACGCCAACTCAAAACATGAGATGGATCAGATAGATACTTTTGTAGATAAGATACATGAAACACATTATGTATTGCCATAAGTTGTGGTGGGAGTGATAAAATGATATAAAACCTTCCTCACCTTCTCAAAAACCTTTAATGATCCCACAAAATGAGGAGAAAGTTTCCATTTCCTTCCAAGTTGTCGATGACCCAACCAAGGTGAAACATTCAAGAACACCTGATCACCAACTTAAAATTTCAACAGCATGAGACAATAGTCAACATAAGACTTATATCATCTCTATGTCATCAAAATTATCTAGTGAATTAGCTGAATCTTTTATTTCATCTCTTTAACCAAACTAGGTCCAACTAAGGAACTTTTACCAATATTCGACCAACACAAAAAATATTTACAAGGCCACCCATAAAAGTTTCAAAAGGATCCATCCTAATAACAGACTGGTAAATATTTTTATAAGTAAACTAAACCATCCCCAAGTGATTATATCAATCCCCAACAAAGTTGAGAACACAAAAATGAAAAATATCCTATAGAATCTCTATAACTCTTTATGTATTTCCATCTGACTATTGATAGTATGTTGTACTCAAATGGATGTGAGATCCCAGTGCCTCTTAAAGGACTCTTCAAAAATGAGAAGTGAACTGAGGATCCATATCAGAGACTATAATATACATAACTCCATGTAAACAAATAATATATTTGACATAGAGATTTCCCAACTTATTAACTTTGGTTGTATCATGAATGGGTAAAAAGTGATCCAATTTAGTCAAATGATTGATCTCAACCAATATCGCATTATTCTTTCTCTGGGTATGAATAAAACCAACCACAAATTCCATAGAAATCTTATCCCACTTCCAAGTAGGGACTAAAAGTGGCTGGAGAAAACCTGAAGGTTTCTTGTGCTCAACCTTCACCTGCTAGAATGTATAACATTGATAAATAAAACCAGTGATTCCCCATATCCTTCCTGACCAACAAAAATTCTGCCACATGTCATAGATCATCTTTGTGGTTCCTAGGTGCACAACCCATTGAGATCTATGGAAATCCCCTATAACATCTTTCCTTACCAAATCTGGTACCACAAAGTAGTTCCAAAAGCACAAAATTCCCTCTCTAGAGAACGACCAATAAAGTGTGGTCTCCTCACCATTAAGAGAGTCTGTAATTCTATATAACTCATCATCAAGCTCATGTTCCTGAGGAATCAATTTGATAACAGTGGATGTCAACTGAATACTGGCCAAGGAAACCTTGACCCCATTATTATGAACTTCAATATGCAGCTATGAAGGAAAGACATAAAATTTCAATCTTTTGAAGATTCTTTCACTACTTGGGTCAGAATTTTCCTCCTCAAAGCATCCATGATGACATTCCGTTTTCCCAAAGTATATGCAATTTCAAAGTTGAAGGATTTTAGGTATTCCAACCAATGCCTCTAGTGGAGATTCAAATATTTTTGAGAGAAGATATAACTCAAGATTCTGTGGTTTTAAAACATGAAAAACCTTTCTCAGTAAAGGTAATGTCACTAAATCTTAAGTGTGTGCATCAGAAATGCAAGTTCAAGGTCATGGGTTAAATAACTACTCTCTTTTGGCCTAAGTTAATGAGATTCATAAGCAACGACATGATCACCTTTCATAAGAACACAACCCAAGCATGAACCTGATGCATCATAGAAGACCACATTGCCCCGCCCAACCTCTAGAAGAGTAAACACCATAGAAGTAGTCAAAATACACTTTATCTCAATAAAAGAACTATGAAATTTATCATTCAAAGAAAACATTACTCTTTTCTAAGTTAGGGTAGTCATTAGAGAATCCAACTTTGAAAATTCCTTAACAAACCAGTGATAATTACCACCCAGGCCCAAGAAACTCCAAATCTCAAAAATATTTCATGGTTGTTCCCATGTCATAAATTCTTTTACCTTATTGGGGTCAACTAAAATACCATTTTCTGACACCATGTGTCCCAATAATTTCACATCTAGAATCCTGAATTCACACTTCAATAACTTGGAATAAAATCAGTGATTTCTCAAAAAACGTAGAATTGTTCTCAGATAATGTACATGATCATCTTTTAACTTAGAGTAAACAAATAATTCATCCACAAAGACCACCATGAAAGTATCTAAATACTTGTGGAAAATATTATTCATTAATGACATAGAAACTGTAAGAGCATTGGTTTGACTAAAGTTCTTAACAAGGTACTCATAATGACCATACCTGCCCTGAAAGGGAGTTTTCTAAATGTCATATTCTTTTATCCTCAACTGATTGTAACCAGAGGGAAGATCAATCTTCTATAACCACTTATCCCCTTTTAATTGATCAAATATATCATCAATATATGGTAATAGCTACTTTTTTTAATCATTACATGACTGAGGTTTCAATAATCCACACATAAAAGAAGTGAACCATCAACTTTCTTAGAAAAGAGAATCAGCACAACCCAAGGTGACACACTCGAGCATATAAATCCTTTATTAATAAGATCATCCAAATAGAACTTAAAATATTTTAGTTTATAGTTGGTTTCATTTGGTAAGAGGGAATACAAACTGTTTGATTACTTGTAACTAAGTCAATGGAGAACTCAACCTCCCTTGTGTAAAACCAGAGAAATCAGAAGAAAACACACCGGGAAACTCATAAAAAACTAGAGAGAGATCGCCATTCAACGATTCTCACTCTATATCAAAATAAAACACTGATATTACTTTCCCCATATATAGATAAGAAGGTCCATCCCTGATTGATATTGGGTCTCAATCTCCTTGAAATACATGGAACACACTATCGTGTGTAGTGAAGGAGACCCGTCATAGATAACAGTCGATCCAACCTTTATTGGAAATGAACCAATTCATCCTGAAAACAACAACAATAGGTTTCATGTTGAGTATCATAAAACTCCAAGAAAGCTCAACATTTGAGAGAGATAAAACACAAGCAGGGCTATGAAGACCCTTCTCTCTCCTCATACTAAGGGGTGTAGTAATATCCAATGCACAAGACACAATCTTCATAGAAAGATTAAGAAGATTAACAATATGGGTTGAAATAAATGAATGAGATGCACCAGTATCAAATATAGCAGGAACTAATGAAAAATCTATAGTAATGATTCCTCTTACAGTCACTAGACCCATATATGCTTCCTCCAGATACTCTTCCATTACATGAAGTAGCTTTGTTCTGGATTCTTGTGGCTGAAACCCTTTTATATGTGAAACATCTATTTTTCCTACAGTTTTAGGAGGATCTTATGATCCCATTCCACTACGCAAATTAGAATAAACATGGAAGAATCTCTGTAAGTTCCCTAAGCATTCCCAGGAGCCATAGTTCTTGGGTTCCTTAGTGCAAAACCTCTTTGAACGTCCCAACTTTCCACACTAGTAACAAACTAAAAGACCTATTCCTTGAATTGAAAGAGGTTTAGAAAAACCTATCCATTAAGAGCCATCATGAGAGTCATCACACTTCCTCTTTCCCTTAGAGGAGTTCCCACTACCATTATGAGATAAAGAAACTCTCGATAACTCTGAATTGCTAGCCAGGTCCATCTCGACCATCAACGCTATATTTGGTATGTCAGTATAGAAAGGCAAATTGAATAAGAAAACTTGAGAGAAAATATACTATTTAATTCACAACTAAAAACTTCAAGCCTTCATCTTCTCATTCAATACTATCCTAGGTAAAAAATTCATGATATTATAAAATAGTTTTCATACTCTATCACGGTCCTATCAGTCTGTTCGAGTTTGAAGAACTCAGTGGAATTGGATAACAACATCGAATCCGGATAGAACTAGTCAGTGAAAAGAACCTTGAAGTCTTTCCACTCTAAGATCTCATGTTTATTCATCGTCACTATCATGTCCTATTATCTCCTACTCGATCCTTCCAGCACAAAAGTGGAACACTTTACTTTGATTTCATTTGGTGTGTCCAAGAACCCAAAAAAGATCTCCATTCAGCTCAACCATTCCTCATCCACATGAGGATCATTTGATCCTTTGAACGGTTCTAGATTCTGGTGAAGGAACTCTTGAGAACATCCCTGTAAGGTTCCATAGCTGGATCCTAAAAAGGAACTGGAGGTGGTGCCTATCCTAGAGCATAGAAAGAGTGCACAATCACCTCTACCAAATTTGGATCTATAATAGGATTTGATCATGGAGGTTCAGTAGTATCTTCCTCCTAGTTTCGATTTGTACATCTTATTGGAGGCATGATACTACACAATATCAGCAAAAAATAAGGAAGACATCAGGTTTCACTCAAATAGAGCAATAAGGGAAATTAATCTCAACAGATAGAATAACCATATTTGGATTTAAATCCAATCCAAATAAAAATTAGGGAAAAGAATAGAACCCATCCATATTAAATATTTTCCTAACAACCCTTGGAGACTTAAGGTTCATTACAGTGAGAGATGTCCAAGAACTCAATCACAACTACCTCCTACATTCCAACAATATTTCACAATTGTTTACTCACTTCAAGAAAAGAAGTTCAACCTAAACCTCACCTTCAATACCACTTTGTTACAAACCATCCCAGGTACTCTAGTAACCTGATAAATGATCTTGTCCTGAAATATCTTGAAGGGTGTTCTCAATCCCCATGGTTCGGTGACTAGAACCTGGCATCATAAAAAATGAAAGTTGGAACGATTGTTCCACAAACATTGAGAAAGTAAAGCAAGCAAGAGAATATTCATATCAAAATATACTCCACTAGGAGTAACATACTAGAATTAAAATAGGAATAACAACCCAAGTACTACAACCAAGTACCATAATATAGTATAACTACCCAAGGACCCTAAGAACACAACTCTCTAAGTCCAAAGATCAATAGCTATAAAGTACCTCCAAGTGATCCTTTTCCCTTGATTGAACCTAGAAGGATATAATCTATAAACACCTGATGTCACAAGTAGGATTTGAGACAAATCCCAGTATGATTTTACCTAAAGATTCTATAATGATATGCCAATATCATGTTAACCAATAAAGTGATTTCAATTTTCAATTAAATAGGTTTGGCATTTCAAAGGCATATTTAAACAAATAATTTTTATCATTTCAAAGGATGTAAATACTTTATAAATTTATGAATCACATTTAAAATGATGGAAGTGCATTTTAAATGATGGAAATAACATTAAAAAGGGTGATTTACAAAAAAGACACTTTTTACAAATGACTTAAATAAACACTTTTATATAAAATAGTTTATATAATCATAAGGCTTGTAAATTTTTTTACAATAATGGAATATATTAATTTTAAATACAAACAAGAAAGAAACATGGTCATATGCTAAATAGGTATGATAGTTCTCAAATATAAGGAAACGATACTATGAAATGGTAAATATGTACATATACCCCTTTGAGCCTAAGGCCAAAGAGGACTTATCACTATCCCTTACAGAATGTGATGGATTGGTATAAAGTTTTAGAACATTGTAAGTTGTAAATTTTCTCCCAAAATAACTCAATAACAAACTAATGATTGAATGTATTATAATACAAAACAACGATGAGAAATTTATTTCAAGACTGCTTAAAATATAATTAATACCATTATCCATTTTAAATATGCCAATTTCCCTTTAAAACCCATAATTAGATTTTAATAAAAAAACATGAATTTTCAAAAAGATGAAACCTTATGGTTTCTATCAAACCATTTTAATCCATTTTTCACAAACACATATTTGAAACCAATTCTTGCATCTTTACAATCCATTTCAAAATTAAATTCATCAATTTAATTTTTATAAAATTCCATCAATTTCATCACAAATCCCCAATTCAATGGAATTTGGGGTTTTTCAAAAATTTCCATCAAAACCATTTCCACAATTTAAATTAAATAATTTAAATTTCAAAAACTTTCATAAACACACCCTAGTTCAATGGAATTGGGGGGGGGTTCAAATTTCATTCCAAAAACCATTTTTGGTTCAAAACCCAAATTCAATGGAATTGGGTTTTTCCAACAAAAAAATTGAAATCCATTTGATCAAAACCTATCATTTTTATTTAATTCAAAAAAAATGAAATTAAACAAATCAATTTATGATTAATATAAATTGGGCATCGTAATGGAACCACCTACCTTTAAGTTTCTAGATCTTGAAGTGTCAAACCCTAAACCGGGATTTGCAGAGGAAGAATGAAAATAATGGAAATGGGAATCAAACCTGAGTTTAAGATCCCAAAATAGAAGGTATTAGATACATAAATCAGTACAGGGTTCCATGTAACCCTAGAGAGAAGAAGAGAGGCCCTAGGAGAAAGAGATTGGGATGAGGAAACTAACCATGAGAAGATCGAAGGGAATTCCTCTAGCTTCAAATCACTTTCGGGAGGGATCTGAGGGAAAAAGAATATTTATTAGAAGCTCTAAGGTTGGGATAAACTGGTTTGGGGTCATACCGGTCCTTCAGAGACCTAAAATAGGGGTTTGTGAAATTTTAATAAAATATCATATCACTTAAAATCTCGTCCGCATGGTTTCTTGGGAAAAGGTGCATGATTTAGTTAAACTGTGTGCAAGCCATGTGCCAGTTATAAATGGGCAATATAGTTTCTCCTAATAGAGTTAACATATTAAATAATAATGGGACAACCATAAAAAATACCACTGCCTTGGGTTTCATTATTTTCTTTAATAGGTCACACAGTTTGAGAAAACTGTGCTCTAGCCCAGTAAAATCCAAAGTTTTCAAAAATTCACCAGAAGAAACCCCAAACGAAACCCAACCAAATCTTGGTTGGGGGGGGGGTAGGAATACCTGAAAATAGTGACATGATATTCCAACATATCAATATAAATATATTTTTAAATAAATATATTCATTTATATATTATATAATTGTTTAAATAAAATACTAATATTAATATATTATTTTCCAGTATCGTAGTCGAGTGGCACTTAGTTGCGCCTCCACATCTACGTGGTAGGGGATAAAATACTGATCGCATCAATCAACCCCCAATTTTTGGGGGTAGTGAAATTTATCTTTCATAGACGTTCATGAGATGGCTGAAGATGTCTCATTGCAGTGACGTACATGGAGAGCAGAGCCACATAGGGATTATGGTTGGTGACCATGGTGCCTTAGAGCATCATATTTTGTGGATTCCAGAGATACGCAAGGATGATAGTGGGAGACCATAATGTCTCAAAGCTATGATCGGCGTGGGCGGCTAACCACAGAGGGATGGCGGAGGGGACTGATGTGTCTCGTAGTAGCATCTGGAGTTGGCGGCGAAGTCACATGGATGGTGGCACCGACTGGAATGCCTCTACAGCAGGAGTGGTGACATTGGTGAAGGTGGAGAGGATGCGACCAACATTGGGAGGTGAGATATACAGACAGAAAGTGTAGCAGGCGAAGGTGGCAGGGAAGATCAAGGATATCATCTAGGATGCGGTTCAGGGTCAATTAGTGATCCAACTTATTAGGGTTTAATGCCATTGGGCCTTGATGGTCATGTAATGAGCTCTCCTCAGCCTAAAAAAGGTGGTTTCTGGTTTATAATTAATAAAAGGAGGTAATTCTCTCCCATATTTTAAAAAATATTCATATTTTATATTTATTTTAATTATATACACATTTTGTAATCAATGTATATAGATAAACTATTAAACATTTTGACTAATATAAATTTGATAATTTTCTATATATAAAATAATGAAAATAATTTTTATAAAAAGTTATATAATTCATATTTATATATTAATTTAAAGAATATATATATACTTATTGTAATATAAATATTATTTACAAATATATATATATATATAATTATAATTATATATATAATTATATATATTTATTAATATATAATTATTAATATATAATTATATATTTTTATAAATATAATAAATATTTATTATTTAAATATATTTATTATAACTTTATAATTATTTAAATATAATTATTTATTTATAATTCTAATTATAAGAAATGATTTTTATAAATATTTTTATATAAATATAATTATAATTATATAATTATTTATATATATAATTATATATATGTATTAATATATAAATATATATAATTATAAATATAGTAAATATATTTATTATTAAAATATATTTATTATACTTTTATAATTATTTAAATTTAAATTTATTTACTTAAATATATTTATTTGATGATTTTTTTGGATGATGTGCATATGAAGGGAACTCTTCTCTCCCAAAAATGGTGATTAGGGATTTCCCGAATCACTTTCTTCTTCTCTAAATCCGTGGCGAAAAAACTCACACAAGGGTGTTTCGACACCTTTAGAGGGATGGTGTGTGGTGATGGTTGTCAAGTTGTTGCGTCTGGTGTTGATCTTGTGGTAGTTTATAATCGTGGCGACGGTGTGGCAGTCTCAGGAAATCGTGTGGCGCATTCTAGTAGTGGGGTGGTGGCTTCTAAGAATGAGCTTGTGGCGGTCTCAGTCGCTTCACCTATTCGTGTAGTGGCTTCTAGTTGGGATCCTGTTCGTGTTGTGGCCTCCAGGATAGATGAGCCTTTCACATTGGATCTGAATTCATTCTTAGTCTTTAAAGGATCCTCTGATGGGATGATTTGTCGGAAGGGGCGCACCTCCCATGTGAGATCAGATGATGAAGTTTTCTCTGAACAGATGAAGTTAGGTACGTACTCGATCAATTCCAGACTGATATTTCCTAGGGGCTCAAAACCCTGGAAGTTTGATGATTTGGTTAATTGACTTTCTGTGATTTGGGGATTCAAAAATTAGAGATGTGTCTCACTGGGAATAGGATTCTTTCATATTTTTCCCATAGACGAGAAGAAATTGAAAGCATTGGGATTTGGTTCACTTTCCCTCAAGTCCGGTTTTCTTCACCTTCGGAAATGGAATAAAGGATTCAACCCTCTGGAGGTTTGCAACTCTTATACCCAATTATGGGTCAAGGTATTTGGTCTATATTGGTTTCTTTGGTACCCAAATATTCTATATGATCTTGCGCTTGCAATCAATGTTCTTATTAAACTCGATGCTGAAACCAAACGTTCCCACTTTAAACATTATGCTAGATTCTTGGTTGAAGTTGATTTGGGTGAAACCATGATTGACCGAATTTTTCAGACCACTGCCTCTGATGAGATTGAGCTGATAATTGAGTATGATGGAGTTCTAAAATTCTACTCAAATTTCATGGCAATTGGGAATGAATTAGTAAATTGTAGAATATCTATTGTTTGTTCTATTTGCTCAGCCCATGGCCATGATGGTATCAATTGAAACAGGAGGGATAAGACTATCTTTGCTACAACTTCTAGTGATTCTATTAACAACCAACCTGACATGAAGTTGTTGAATCAACCATTGGTGTTGGCTGATGGTGTATTGGACATATTGGTGGATGATCAGACAAAGACTAGCTTTCATAATGTCTCTATGTGCAATGATGAAGGTGGTGGCTCTCGGCATCTGGGTAGTGTTTCAGGGAATGAAATTTCCCTAATTGATGATGCGTAGTTGGATGATGGGCATGATGATGGTTAGAATTATGATGGTATGCATGCATCCACATAGACTGAAACTGCTAAAGTAGCACTTGTGCAATGTTCTGGCAGGTTATGGTTTGATGTTGTTGCTGATGAAGAGTTACCCACACCTAGGCAGTGGATTAACCTTCAGGTAGCTCCTTTTATTGGGACTATGGATTCCTATGCTTTATCAGACATATTGATGCTCATTGAGAGGGAAGTTTACACTATGGATGATATCACTTTTCATGAAAATATGGCTTCTGGAAGCAGTGAAGATAAGTATAAAGTGGAAAATGAAGGGTTTCAAATGATAAGGAATAGATTATTTATCTCTAAATTAAAGGTTGATCAGGAATACAATGTTATATATGTTAACAGATTCGATGTTCTTGATTCTATTAATGATGATGTATTTCATATTCCAAAAACCTGGTGATGGGGAAGGCATCCCAAAGATCGTGGCCAAGGGCATGGGTGGTATTCTCAGTCTCTCAAGGGTCATTTCATATTGGAGCAGGTGAAGATTATAGAGAAATACATTGATATTTTCAACTAGAGGAATTCACAGTTATAATGAGAGTTTGCTGATGACACTATTGATTTGGATCCTGAATCTGATCATTATTATGGTGATGCTTAGGTTTTTTTTTAATTTTTTGTGTGGGATTTCCTTTCTTCTCTTCTTCTTTCATGTATTGTTTATTTTTATTTCTTTTTATAATAAGGGGCTTGACCTCAAACCTTCTTTGTATTTATTATTTAAATATATTTATTATAATTTTATAATTATTTAAATATATAATTATTTATTTATAGTTTTATAAATACTTTTTTAAAAATTATATATATATATATATATATAATATTATAAAATATATATTAATATATCATATTTATATTAATTATAAACATGTGTTTTTTAATTAATTTATATAAATAAACATTATTTCTTTAATATAAATATGATAATTATATATATATTAATAATAATTTTTATTAAAAGGTCTTGTTAGCACTAAGAATAACACTAATAAAGGGTACACCATTATCAATGCTTTTTTTAGTTCTGATAAAAGTTTCCTTTATTGAAGCTTTTATGTAGCATTGATAAAGGTGACCCTTTTATCAGTGATTTTATATTTAGCACTGTTAAAAGTAGACACTGTTTATGTGACGATCTATGGTAGTGGTAGTTTCTATATGCGTTGTTTTTGGAGAATTTAATGACGGTATTGATTATATTTAGTGATTTTTTTAAAATAACTTGAAAATAAAATATATAAGATGAACCTAACCACCAATAAATATATTAGCGGTGGTTATATTTAGTGGCTGTTAACATTAAATACTACTAATTTAAAAGTTTATTAATTTATTTAGCAACGGTTCTTAAAAAATGCCACTAAATATTTCTCAATTTTTTTAAATACTTTATAAAAAATATAGATATAAAAATTATTACATGTAATAAAATAAAACATAAATGAATAATAAACCCATCATACATCCATATTCATCATAACCTCAGTCATCATAACCTTAGTCAACTAATAACCTCAGTCAGTATAAACCCAGTCATCAATATATAGATATAAAATATGTCAAAAAATAACCCATGCCCAATATATGTCCACCCCACAACCTCCGCTACATCCTTATGCCTCCACATCATCTCATAAACTGAAACCAACCACGTCATCTCATCAACTGTAATAAAAAATAAGATAGAAATTAAAACTAAACATAATAAATTAGAATTACAGCAGAATCATTTATAAAATTTAAACATAACATAGAAACTAAAAACCATTATGACTACTTTCTGAAGAATTTCATGGATCTGAATGGTCAACCTCCAACCCAATATCGATATCAGTTACCTATAATAAAAACCATAACATTTAAGAAAATAAATGCAACAGATAAAGAACACATAATATATTCAAAATGTTGCAGATAAAATTTTTTATTCAGTTAATCAACCTAAAGAAATTTTAATATAAAACAAATAATATATCATAAAAAACACTTTTAAAACATAAAAATATCTATTTAATATATAATTCAATACTTTAAATTGAAAAGGGATAATTATATAACAATATAATTAATTTTTAAATCAACATGTGGTGTGCCTGAAATTTACTTAATAAATAACATTTAAAGACTTTGATATGAAAACATGAAATATATTTCAAAAATAACTCAATGGTGGTTTTATCATGATTTCATGTCAATATAAGGCCATTTTCTATGGTTTGGACCATTACACACATATTTTAGTGTTTTAAAATACTAAAAATGTTTTTAAGGGCATCATTAGAAAACTATAAATTGTAATTATCTGTCGTCAGTTCCTATATTTAAAAAATTAATCTACGGTTATTTTCCTCTTATTTCATGTTAATCCAATGAAGTTTTCTTAGTTTTGACCCATAACAAACGTTTTTAAAGGTTTTGATACCTTTAAAAACTATTTACAGAGTCATTCCGCCTACACCACATGTCAGATTGATTTGTTTTCTATGTATACACATAAAAAATAACTAAAAATAGATATAACAGGATTTCACCTCAATATAAGGCCGTTTTCTATGGTTTTGACCATTACATGCACGTTTTAGTGTTTTAAAACACTAAAAATACATTTATGGGAATCCCAGGAAAACCATAACTCGGAATGACATGTTGTCAGTTCCTACATTTTAAAAATTAATCTATGGTTTTTTATTCCGATTTAATGTAAATCTAATGATGTTTTCATGGTTTTGAGCCTCCAACACATGTTTTTAAAGGTTTCAATAACTTTTAAAACAGTTTACTAAGCCATTATGACCACAATGTACATCAGATTGATGTGTTATTTATGTGTACGCATTAAAAATTACTCAATGGTGTTTTTCTCACGATTTCACATCAATATAAGTCTATTTTATATGTTTTTGACCATTACATGCATGTATATGTGTTTTAAAACACTAAAACCCCATTTATGGCATCTTATAAAAACTGTAAATTGGAATAACATGTCGTCAGTTCCTACATTTTAAAAATTAATCTATAGTTTTTATCCTATGATTTCATGGAAATATGATGACATTTTCTTGGTTTTGACCTCCTAAAACATGTTTTTAAAGGCTTCAGTACCTTTATAAACTATTTACCGAGCCATTCTGACCACACCACATGTCATATTGATGTGTTGTCTATGTGTATACATAAAAAATAACTCAATGATGGTTTTATCATGATTTCATGCCAATATGAGGTCGTTCTCTATGGTTTTGACCATTATATGCATGTTTAGGTGTTTTAAAATATTAAAATTGTGTTTACGGGCATCTTGGGAAAACCACAAGCTAGAATAATGATCCATTAGATAATAAATTTAAGAAATAAATATAAGGACTTTTTACTTCGATTTCATGGCAATCTGATGATGTTTTCCTAGTTTTGATCCCCTCGACACACATTTTTAAAGGCTTCGGTACCTTTAAAAACTCTTTACCGAGCCATTCCGACCACAACACACATCAAATTGACATGTTGTCTTCATATAAATGTATAAAATAACTTAATTATGATTTCCCCATTATTTTATGTCAATATGAGATCATTTTCTATGGTTTTGACTGTTATACACATGTTTTAGTATTTTAAAACACTAAAAATGTGTTTCTGGTCATCCTAGGAAAACTATAACTCAAAATGACATGTCATTGGTTCATATATTTAAAAAATAAATCTACAGTAATTTACCTCTGATATCATGGAAATTCGACAATGTTTCATAGGTTTTGACCCCCTGATACACATTTTTAAAGACTTTGGTACCTTTAAAAATAGTTTACCGAGCTATTCCGACCATACCGCACATCAGATTGACGTGTTGTCTACAAGTACATGTCAAAAATAACTCAAAAGTGATTTTTCCATGTTTTCACATCAATTTTAGGTCCTTTTCTATGGTTTTTACTGTTACAGGCTTGTTTTAGTGCTTTAAAACACTAAAAACGTGTTTATGGGCATCCTAAGAAATCTGTAACTTGGAATGACGTACCTTTAGTTTCTACATTTTAAAAATAAATCTATGGTTGTTTTCCTCTGATTTCATGGAAATCTAATGATAATTTTCAGGTTTTAAACCCTCAACACATGTTTTTAAAGGCTTATGTACCTTTAAAAACTCTTTACCAAGCTATTCCAACCACATTGCACATCATATTGATGTGTTTTCGACACTTACATGTCACAAATAACTCAACATTGGGTTTCCTATGATTTCATGTCAATTTGAGGTCATCTGCTATGGTTTTGACCATTGCACGCATGTTTTAGTGTTTTAAACACTGAAAACCCATGCATCCTAGGAAAACCATAACTTGGAATGACATGTCGTAGGTTCCTACACTTCAAAAATAAATCTATGGTCATTTTCTTATTATTTTATGGCAATATGATGGTGTTTTCTTTATTTTAACCCCTAACATATGTTTTTAAAGGCTTTGGTACCTTTAAAAACTCTTTATCGGGCAATTCTGACCACACCACATGTTGTATTGGCGTTTTTTCTATGTGTACACATAAAAAACAACTCAATGGTGATTTTACCATGATTTCTTGTCAATATGAGGTTGTTTTCTATGGTCTTGACTATTACACACATGTTTTAGTGTCTTAAAATACTAAAAATGTGTTTAAAGGTATCCTGGGAAAACTATAACGCAAAATGACATGATATCAGTTCCTACATTTCAAAAATAAATCTATAGCCTTCTTCCTCCGATTTCATTGAAATCTGATGTTTTTTCTTGGTTTTGACCCCTTGAAACATGTTTTTTAAGGCTTTAGTACCTTTAAAAACAGTTTACTATGCCATTCTGACCGCACCACATGTCATATTGATGTTTTTTCTATGCGTACATGTCAAAAATAACTAAATGGTGGTTTTACCATGATTTGACATCAATATTAGGTCATTTTCTATGGTTTGGACTATTACACGCATAATTATGTGTTTTAAAACACAAAAAACCATTTATGGGAATCCCGGGAAAACCATAACTCATAATGACGTGTCATATTCCAACATTTAAAAAATAAATCTATGATCATTGTACTATTATTTTATGGTAATATAAAAACGTTATCCTTGTTTTTACCCCCCGACAAACATTTTAAAGGCTTCGATACCTTCAAAAACTATTCACCGAGCGATTCTTATCACACCACATGTTAGATTGATGTGTTGACTATGTGTATACATCAAAAATAACTCAATAGTGGTTTTACCATGATTTTACATCAATATGAGGCAATTTTATATGGTTTTGAATGTTACAACCATCACTACTACAAAACAGGCCTTTAACATCGCTAAATTTGGCCTTTGTCAGTGCAAAAACGTCACTGAATATCAGGACACAGTTAAAATCCCTAGTATTTTATTAGAGCTAGAAAATCACTAATAAAGGAGTCCTTTATCAGTGCTATAAAATAATTGATAAAGGGTGCCTTTATCACCATATTTAGCAGCACTGATAAAGGGGAATACTACAATGTGTTGTTAAATTTATAGCACACTACAACATAAGAAGAAACAGGTACAAATTCACCAGAAACAACAACAAAAACAGGTACAAATACAAATTTAAATGAAATAAAATTTACAACATACATACAAGAAAAAAAAATATTATACACATTTCAAACATTGGTTTATATATGTAATTACATGAGTAAGTACAAATTATTAGAGACATTCAAAAATATCAATGCTCCTTTGAATTTTACCCCTGACCCCCACTCATGCTATTGCCAAACAAACCAACACCGTTCGAGAAAAATAATGCATCGATATAAGTAAAAAATTCTTATGTTAATAATACTATAAATAAATAAATCAAATAGATACTTTTAATTTTAAACTAATCTTTGAGTCATATTAGGAACATCGTGTATCAGATTGATTTGTAGTTGATTCTTACAAGTCACACCATTTCTTTTTCATCTTCAAGCATTATCTCTAATAAAATATACTAAATAAGTATAAGATAAAAATGATAATGAAATTAATTAAGTAATATCATATATAATGAAGAGAAAACAATCTAGGATCATTTGATCAGTTTTGACGATGTGATGCATCTCTTAAACTAAACTGACCCTTATAGATTGGAAACACACACTTCGAGTCATACCGATCACACTATGCATCGGATTAAGGTTCGGCTGATTAAAAAAAATCCCAAATGACTTATGGATCATTATCCTAAAGTATAAAAATAATATGAATGCATTTTTTTGGTTTTGAGTATGTCACTTGCATTTTTTTACTAAAATGTCATTTTAAAATGCAAACATGCACTTTGAGGCATACCGGTCACATCATGTATCGATTTGATATGAGACTGATTATTACACATCAAAAATGAATTATCAATCATTTTAATAAACTATAAATACAATTTGAACATGTTTTCTTAGTTTTCTGTGAGTGACACTTTTTGAACTAAAATGTCAATTTTAAACTGATAACTGACACTTTTAGTCATATGAGGCACATCGTGTAATAGATTAAGGTATTTTTAATTCCTATATGTCAAAAATGACTTAAGGATCATTATCCTAAATTAGAAAATCAATTTGAATGTTTTTTTTGGTTTTGAGTATGCTAGTTGTCTTTTTTATTAAAATTAATGTTAATTTTAAATAAAAAGACACACTTGGAGTCATACTAGTCACCCAGTGCATTAGATTGAGGTGAGACTAATTTACAAATATCATAAATGAATTATGGATAATTTTCTTAATTTATCAAAATAATCCAAATATTTTTTCTTGGTTTTCAATATATGACTTTTTTTACTAAAATATCATTTTAAAGTGGAAACACACACTTTGAGTCAAACCATTCACATCATGTGTCAGTTTGAAGTGAGTCTAATTATTATGTATCATAAATGACTTAATTTTTTTCCTAAATTATCAATAAAATATGATCATGATTTCTTGGTTTTCAGTGAGTAACACTTTTTGAACTAAAATACCAATTTTAAACTAATAAAAAACAATTTGAGTCATACCAAACACATTGTGAATCAGATTGAGTTTTGGATGATTCCTATATGTCATAAATTACTTATGGATCATTATACTAAGGTATAAAAATAATACAAATGAATTTTATTGGTTTTGAGTATGTCAATTGTATTTTTTACTAAAATTAATGTCAATATTAAATAAAAAGACACACTTGGAGTCATACCAATCACACCGTGTGTTGGATTGAGATTTGTATGATTCATACAAAAAAATGTTGTGTTGATAATTTTTCTAAATTATAAAAAACAATCTAAATATGTTTTCTCATTTTTGAGTATGTCAGTTTTCTTTTTTACTAAAATTAATGTAAATTTTAAATAAAAATCCACACTTGGAGTCATATCAGTCACAAAATACATCATATTGAGGTGAGACAAATTCCAAAACATCACAAATCACTTAAGTATAATTTTACTAAAGTATAAAAACAATCCAAATGTGTTTTCATAGTTTGAGTTTGTCACTTTTCATTTTAACTAAAATGTCATTTTAAATTAGAAACACACACTTTGAGTCATACCGGTCAATAGTATGTCCGATTGTGGTGTAGATAATTCCTACATGCCTCAAATGACATATGGATCATTTTCCTAAATTATCAAAATAATCCAAGTGCATTTTATTAGTTTTGAGTTTGTCACTTGTGTTTTTTAATAAAATGTCATTTTAAAATGGAAACATGAACTTTGAGACACAATGGTCACATATTGCGTTGGTTTGATGTGATAATGATTACTATATATAAAAATAAATTATAAATATTTTTCCTAAATTATCAAGACAATTCGAGTATATTTTCTCATTTTTTAGTGAGTGACACTTTTTGAAATAAAATGTCAATTTTAAACTGATAGTGAACTCTTTGAGTCATACCATGAACATAGTGTGTCATATTGAGGCGAGTATGGTTCCTAAATGTTAACAAATTACTTATGGGTCATTTTACTGAAGTATTAAAATAAAAAAATATGTTTTCTTAGTTTTGAGTATGTCAGTTGTCTTTTTTATTAAAATTAATGTCAATTTTAAATAAAAAGACACACTTGGAGTCATACCAATCACACAATACATTGAGTTGAGGTTAATATTATTAATAAATTTCACTAATAACATATGGATTGTTTTAATAATGTATCAAAACAATATTAATTTGGTTACTCAGTTTTAAGTATGTCACTTGTGTTTTTTTACTAAAATGTCATTTTAAACTGGAAACATGCACATTGAGTCATACTGGTCATATCATGTATCATTTTGATGTGGGACTAACTCCTAAATATAAAAAATGAGTTATGAATCATTTAAACAAATTATCAATCCAATATGAGTTTTATTTCTTGGTTTTCATTCAGTGAAACTTTTTGAACTAAAATTTATATTTTAAAATGATAACAGACACTTTGAGTCATAGCAGGAACATCATGTATTGGATTGAGGTGAGGATGATTGTTATACATAAAAAATTACTTATGGATCATATCCCTAAAGTATAAAAACAATATGAATTCACTTTATCTATTTTGAGTCTATTAGTTTTCTTTATTACTCAAATTAATGTAAATTTTATATAAATAGAAATACTTGAAGTCATAACGGTCACACCCTGCATCATATTGAGGTGAGGATTATTCCTAAAATTCAATAATGAATTATTTATTGTTATCCTAAATTATGAAAACAATATGAATGTGTTTTCTCAATTTTGAGTATGTTAGTTATCCTTTTTATTAAAATTAATGTCAATTTTAAATGAAAAGACACACTTGGAGTCATACTGGTCATTCCGTGTGTCAGATTGAGGTGAGGATGATTTCTACACATAAAAAATGACTCATGGATCATTTTACTAAAGTATATGAATGTTTTTCATGGTTTTGAGTTTGTCAGTTGTCTTTTTACTGAAAGTAATGTTATTTTAATAAAAAGACACACTTGGAGTCATACCGGTTACACCGTGAATCTTATTGAGGGTAATTCAATTAATACATGTCAAAAATGACTCATGGATCATTTTACTAAAGTATGAAAATAATATGAATGCATTTTCTTAGTTTTGAGTATGTCAATTTTGTTTTTTATTAAAATTAATGTTAATTCTAAATAAAAAGACACACTTGGAGTCATACCAGTCACACCATGCATCAAATTGAGGTTCGAAAAATTCCAACACATAAAAAATTTCTCATTTATCATTTTCATAAAGTATCACCACAATATTAATTCATTTTATTAGTTTTGAGTATGTCAGTTGTTTTTTTAATAAAATTAATTTCAATTTTAAATAAATAGAAACACTTGGAGTCATACCGATCACACCGTACATCAGATTGAGGTGTGGCTGATTACTACACATCACTAATGACTTGTGGATAATTTTAATAATGTATAAAAAAATACTAATTATTTTTATCAATTTTTAGAATGTGAGTTGTCTTTTTTTTCTAAAATCAATGTCAATTTTAAATAAAAAGATGCACTTTCAGTCATAGTGGTCACACTGTGTATCAGATTGGGATTATGCTGACTCCAACATGTCAAAAATTACTTATGGATCAGTTTACTAAATTATCAAAACAATACAATTTTTTTATTGGTTTTGAGTATGTTAGTTTTATTTTTAACTAAAATTAATGTCAATTTTAAATAAAAAGACACACTTGGAGTCACAACAGTCACACCGTGTGTCATATTGAAGCATGACTGATTCTTACATTTCAAAAATGACTTATTGATCATTTTCCTAAAGTATAAAAACAATATGAAAGGATTTTATCATTTTTTAGTATGTCACTTATCTTTTTTACTAAAATTAATGTCAATTTTAAATAAAAAGACACACAAGAAGTCATACCAGTTACACCGTGCATCAGATTGAGGTGTAGATGATTCCTACACATCACAGATGAATTATAGATCATTTTATAAAAGTATTAAAACAATATTAATTAATTTTATTTATTTTGAGTATATAAATTTTCTTTCTTACTACAATATAATTTTAAACTAGAAACATTTACTTTGAGTCATACTGGTCACATCGTGAGTCAGTTTAATGTGAGGATGATTTCTACACATCAAAAATGAATTATGAATAATTTTACTAATTTATCAAGAAAATATGATTATGTTTTCTCAGTTTTCAAGGAGTGACACTTTTTGAGATAAAATATCAATTTTAAACTGATAACAAACACTCTGAGTCATAACACGAACATCGTGTATGAGAATGGGATGTGGTTTATTTCTAAAAATAAAAAATGACTTATGAATCATTTTTCTAAATTATCAAAACAATATGAATGTTTTTTTATCAGTTTTGAGTATGCCACTTGTCTTTTTTACTAAAATGTCAATTTTAAATAAAAATCCACACTTAGAGTCATACTAGATACACTATGCATAAGATTGAGGTGAGGATAATTCATACTCATTAAAAACAACTTATGGATTGTTTTCTTAAAGTATCAAAACAATCCTAATGCATTTGTTTAGTTTTGAGTATGTGATGTGTTTTTTAACTAAAATGTTAATTATAAACAAAAAACATATAGTTTGAGTCATACCAAACACACTGTGTATTGGATTAAGGTGTTGATAATTGAGTATGTGATATGTGTTTTGATTTCAACTACCTATAAAAAACTAGAAAAGAGAGATCATTTTCAATTATTATAGAAGAGTAAACCTACCTCAAACACAACATGTTTTAAGAAGCATGGGGTTTCCTCTTCCATCAGAAAGGAACATGTTATTTTATTTCTTCATGATATCTATGAAAATTAAAAAAAATTAGATAAAAATGTTGAGTAAATTAACTAAAAAAAGTAGATAAAATAATTATAAAAACTACTAAATTGAATTTTTTTAGTTATATATCATTAAACTATAATATAATTATTCCTGATCATATGAAACTAAAATACAAGGAATTTAGTCAAACTTACATGACCCTATAAGAAAATAATTTGGACCATATATTATGAAATTAGACTTCCTTCAGTGGTCCTTACAACATGACCTTAAACTCTATAAAATATCATCCTATATAGATGATGATTATCTATATGATATTTCTTTATTAAAGTATCTAAACTATAAATCTCATCATAAAGGATTATTTTTTACACTACATTCTCTACATTAAAATATTTATTCTCCTTCATCATAGCTTGAAATTATAAAACTATTTTTTCAAATATAATTGGCATTCCTATTCCCATTATTTTAAACTATGATTCCAAAATATAACATTTTTTATTCACCCACTATGGATACGTATGAGATATTTTAGAAGTTAAATCCCAACAACATGATATATTTAACCAATTATAAATAACATAACATTCATATATTACCAAAAATTACTATAAAAACTTTTATCCTTTTGGGTTGGTGTAAAACTCATATATAATCGTTTTCCTTCTTATTTTCCACAAAAAACTAGCATAACAAATTATATATTTTTCAAATATAATAAAAAATCAATGTATCCATTTATTTATTCCTATAAAAAATTAATAATTATTGTAAACCTATTATCATTCATTGATTAAATAGAAATAAATTTTTAGATTTTAGTTTATATGGAACTTAATAAAATCTATCTTCCCCTTCCACCATCATAGAGAGCACAAAGTCCATGATAAACCATTTAACCTCTTTGATGGAAAATACTTCACTGTGACCCATTATGTATTTTCATAAGACAATAAATTAAATTATAAAATTTTTACCCCTTTTTGAAAGTATTAAACATTAGTATAACCCTTTATATAATCCAAATGACACTAAATTCTAGAACATTCATTAATTATTCTTGGATTGTGCTATAGATTAGTATAACCTTTTCAATATTGTGAACATGGATCATTTTACATAATGAATGTGCATATGCATATTAGTGATGAACTAGTGAACATATTTTTTGGTGGTGAGCCAGTGAACAAGTATCTATATTCATAATAAGTATAGTTTAAAAACCTCTACTAATGTAAGGATTGTGAGATTATATGTGATATAATGGTGGGATTTAATTTAACATCATGTGCATTCAAAATAATCAGTTTTAGTCAATACATTTTACTAATTTAAACTTGATGTGTTACTTGTATGTATTTTACAATATTTTTTGATATTATATAATTAATCTAATTGATGATCTAATATCCTAAATAATTCCACCACCCACCAAAGTGAAACCAATGTATTTTTATTTTCTTCAATCATTTACCACCACCCATGACGGAACCCTAGAGAGGTAATTAGTATAATTTTATTCTAAAAATGATAAGAAAATTAACTAAAAAAATCAGATAAAATGATGAGAAAATTAACTAAATTAGTAGGAATTCACCTCTTCATGATGCTAATAAACATTCTAACACCATATTTTCTGCTTGTTTCAAAACAAATTGATTTCCTCCATTGTGCTTATCCTTGAGAAATAGATCAAAAATAATATATAAGCATTTTTATACTAATTCTTCACATCCCAAATATATTTCTAAGTTAATATACCATAATAGATCTCAAAAATAGTAGGTAATCACCTACATTTTTTTTTGGAAAACATTTTGACACCATGTACACTGCCGACTCACATATAAACAAATTTACTTCTTTTTTGAGTATGAAGGTTGTCATAAATCTTAGTGGTGTTGACAAAATATAGACAAATAAAAAATTAATAAATATTATTAATAAAATTTTAATTACCTCTAGAAATTACCTATTCGGGGATGGTGGTATTTTCATGTTTTATGACTGCTCTCATAAATTGGAAAACATAATATCTATAATCGTTGTCATATCTTGATATGAACACTGTAAAAACATTGAGAAAAATAATTATAATGTTCTGAAATATGTTTTTATAGTTTAATATTTCTATATATACCTTAATCTATTTCCATTTAAAGAAATCCAAAGGCTTTTTATGGTTAGGCACCAAATTTATGTCATGATTTGGCTTATATTTAGTGATCAACCTATCATAACATTATTCTTGTTAAAAAATTGAATTAAACATATAATTTGAATTTTATCTATAAATTTTTGATTTAAGTGTATTAAAAATTCAAAATAAACAACATGTGTGGTTAGTTTATTGGATATCCATGCATTGGATCCAAAAAATATTTATTTGGTGTATCTAGATTGAGGGTGATTAACATCTAGTGCTTCCTAGAAAAACAAAAAAAAGTAATGAAAAAAATAAAAATATATTTTATGTGATTATATTAGAGTTTTACCCCTACATTTTTGGAATTAAAAAGAGTATGTTGCCTATTATTATTATTCTCAAACACATCATATAACACATCTTTATTTTTATCAATTTCTTCCTTCCCCAAAAAATTATTGTCCATCGAAATGATATAGGAATTAATGAATCTAAATCATGCTTCACAGGGTTTCCCCTTTATATAGTAGTAATATAAATTCTTATAGAAAATATAAATATTTATTAACTTTAATGAACATATTAGATCACTATTTGGAAAAATGTATTATGAAATTGATCCTTATGTATGTATTCACAATTAAGGATCATAACTATTCAAACATGAGAATCTCACTTATACTCTCGAGGCCAGCTACATCTTTAATGAAAGTTCCAAATATTGATTCTTAATATACAATGTAAGAAATACTTTTATATTTAAATGTGGTCTCTTCATGAAGTTGTATTGATAATAAATGTTGATGTGGAACTGGTGGTGAGATGGTACTTCCAGAAGGTCTTTTTGATTTTTTGGTCGATTCACTAGATTATCTTGACCTGACCATCCATTTCCCCATCGATTTATCCATTTGTAATACTATAACTAACTTTAGAACTTGTTTCATCAAGTGTTACATGTTTTTCATAAGAAAAAATATATTAAATACATACCTCATGTATCTATATAATATTAGAGAACCATGCAATGAAAGTTCCAATAACATCATTGATTGTTGTAATATCCAGATCATCAAGTGGAATAGAAAACTGATCTATCAACTATTGATCTACCTCAATACCTACTATAATGAGATATTTTGGGAGTTATTTATGGTGTATCTTGTATCCTTGTATATTATTCACCATACCCCTTTCAACAAGGCAGTGTATGGTATTGAAAAATATAAATCACAAACAATTGTACCCTATATAATTTTAGTAATATAAAGTTATGAAAAGTTGTTTGATACACATTTAGGAGAAAGAGTAATTAAAATTTTGATTACCTCTGGTAAGGTATATAGTTGAGGGGAATGAATAGCCTCAAAGATAGTGGGTTTATTTGGATCTTCATGTTTGGATCATTGTTTAACTACCGTTTCAATTTGATCCTTTCTCATATATTGGTCTACCAAACTTAAACAAACAATAATATCTTGAAAAGCATATATACGTGCCTGGAATCCTTTCATCATATTATATATATCTTCTTGTGATTTTATATTCTCAAAATATATTTTGAGGAAACACTATAAAACCTACTCATCTAACGTGACCATATTTTTCAAGCCACTTACAAGCTACTGAAAGTAATTTTTCTTTTGGTATGGTCGCTGCTGATTCTTATGTCTAAACTATATAAAAACATATAAAAATAAGTAGATATTTTTATGTAATCCTGTTATAAATTATAAAGAATTACTATTATGACATACTTAAACATGTTTCTAATACCACTTTTGTGATTTCATCAACTAGTTCACCCTCTTTATTTACATAAGGCTCTTTCTATAGCACATGACGTGGGACAGAAGTGGATTCAGATTTTGATTCATCAAAATACATATAAAAAAATGAACATATGTTGTTTCATATCACAAAAAAATTTATTATTGATTTAAAATACATACCAATTCCTTCTCTAGTAAAGTTTACCCCATCCTTGTTTTGTGATAGGGGTACATTAGTTTTTATGCACATTATTTATTTTCAATACTCATTTTTTTGTTTCATAAATTCATTTTTTTGAATAAAATTGGATAAAATAAATAATATGAAATAATATATTATAAATTTCAATACACTAGAAATGAATTCTCACTGTGAATACTGATGAAACCACTCTATGTTTCCTTCTTTATAATGTGTGAAAAATTAACTGGTGGGTGGGGATTTACTTTACCCTCAATATCCCTAATGTGTAACTTGGTAAGAAGAGTCTATAACCCTCTATGGGATTTTCTAAAGACAATTAAAATATATTTCTTATGGAAATATTCTAAAATAAATGAACTCTAAAATAAATAATGAGAATTGAATCAACGTTTAATTATATGTTTTTTGGATAAAATAGAGAAAGTATATCGTAATATTACTTTTATATATTCCCAAAGGGTTTCCTTCATTACAGAATGGACGTGACACCATAAATCTATATCAATTAGAACATTCATCCTTATTGTGACCCTAACGTAACTAACGAACATTTAATTTTTGGGGTTAATAGGTTGGCCATGTTGATTCCATCCAACCTCAAATTTTATACCCCAACTTCTTACCTTGATAATTTTATTCAAAATTGTGATTCTATATCGTTCTTGTTTTTTCATCAACAAGATGTTAATCCCCTAATAATTATATAGTTTCAGCATCAATAGTCTGTTCTTCCATGAGATTGGTAAAATCATCATACGTAGAAGACATTGTCTTCACGAGTAGTCAAGCATTTAATTTAGATTATTTTAATGTTTTAGAGAACAAATAATATTATAAGGAACATAATAGTATATTAAAAAACACTTTAATTTTCTTATTGATATCTCTTTATTTACTTAAAGGTTGAAGGGATTTGGATCCTCTATCAAGAATCCAAGTCCTCTCTTTATGGTCCCCTATAATATAAAAAATATTGTCTATATTGGGACCTCTATGGACAGATTTTGATATCCCAATGAAAGGGTCATCCTCAATAGAATTTTCATCATACCCTATAGTGTTTTAGTCAATAGTAGGAAAATCAACCAATTCTTGTTTGTTGGGCCTGAGACATAAAATAATTGTACTACTTGTCATGACATTACAAATGGCTCATACTTTTCCCATTCTACATTTAAATTCACCTTCATGAAGATAATTTCATCAAATTTGACTATACTCCTATTATAAACCCATTTGTAATAGAAAATTGGAACTTGAAATGTTGTATAATTCAACTTGTATATCTATTCGATAATGTCGAAATATGACATATCCACATGAATTGAATTTCTATAATTGGAAATAGATATGTTAATCACTTCCACCATAAGTGTAACTCCACTATTTTTCATCATACTACAATAATATTGTTCTTTTGGATAGAACATATAACCATGTGTTAAAAAATCATTGTAAGATATAACATTTTCATTTGGTCCCCTATCTAGCCATCAAAGTCATTCAACAATTGAATTCATATTTTTAGATAACTCCTTATAAATTTGGTCTCAAAAACATCCTATAAACTATTGATTACATGTATTTTATATCCACCCTTCACCCCTTTATGGATTCAAATCTCTAAGAATTGCTTTATGTGCTTCAAAATATGGATCAACATCTTTACTATTATGTAAAATGTAAAGGTGTGCTTGATCCCACTCCGTGATGGTAATTATAACAATATATCTTTTAGAAATCTCTTTTCCCATAAGGCGTTCTCTATGATAAGACTTTGGGGGACCAATATTTTCAATATTTGATAGGTAATTAGTATATAATTCAATATTTTCTTCAACAATACATTGTTTTGCAATAAAACCTTATGTCCAACTTTTATTCTTAACATACCCTTTCAAAATAATCATATACCATTCAATGGGGTACATATATATCTAATAGATATGACCATATAGTTGAACCTCTCTAACCAAGTGAACCATCATGTGAACCATTATATCAAAGAATAATGGTGGGAAGAACATATCTAATTCACATAATATGACTAAAATATCCTTATTCATGAATGGAAACTTCACCGGGTCTATAACTTTACTATATATGGATTTCAAAATTAATTAGACTCTAGTTAATGTATGTCATAAATTTTTAAGTATAATGAAACCTAAAGTAATGGGAATCAAATATTTCATAAAAAATGATAGTCATTTTATTTTTTTCCCTTTAACTTCAACTTAGTCATGAAATTCTTGATATTTGATAAATACCCATATGGAAATTTTACACCATTAAGAAAAATGAAAATTTTCAATTTTTTGTCTGGAAAGAGTGTATGCTATCAGAGGAAGAAAATTACTCCCTGTACCCTTCATCAGTGCCAAATATTCCCTTATCTTCATATTAATTATGTCCAACCTAGTCTTGATTCCATCTTCTGTTTTTATAGGAACATTTAGTAATGTGGTACTAACACTATCATATAAATTTCTTTCTATATGCATGACATCAAGAAAATGTTTGACATACAAACAATTACAATATGCTAATTGAAAGAAAATCAATCTCTTTTTCCAATATGATTTTATATGGTTTTTCATAAATGGTTTACCAAAAACTATGTCAATATATTATACTTGATCGAATAGTTGATCACCCATTACTGGATATGGTGTTATGATTTTTTTATTATTCCCATCGCATGTTGTCGTCCAAGATCGATATTTAGGTTATCAAGGTAAAAAATTACGATGTCCTAAAAACATAGTCTTCAATAAATGTTTTAACCAAACTGAGTGTGTGATTTTTTCACAAATGGGACACACAAAAATTCCTTTAATGCTGAAAAATTTCCATAAGAAAGAAACTCATTTATCATCTCATATAACATAGCACTCAATGTGAATTATTTATTTCTATGAGCATCATACTTTGTAAGACCTGTATCCCACATCAATTTCCGATCATCAATCATTATATCCAAATAGATATCAATATCATTATTGGGTTGCTTTGGTCCATATATAAGAAGAGACAACATGATGTATTTTCACTTTATTTATAACAATGGCGACAATTTATAATTTTCCAACATGAAGGGACATGTTCTATGAGTAATACTCTATACACCAAAAGGATTAATTACATATCTAGATAACACAAGATGAAAATTTCTTAGCTCATTTACAAAATTCAGAATACTCATAATCAATTTTCTTCCAATGACAACAATCTGCTAGATGATGTAGGTTCCCATATTTAATTCATACATATGCATGAAATTTCAATTTTCCCATGGTTTTCTGACATTTGTATAGTCTTCTAAACCATGGAATGATAGGAAAGTACCATACAACATTTGAAGGACTTGATTCATTTTCTTGTATCAATCCATTCCACACTTAGGGAATTTTATGAGTGATTCATGGTCCTTGTGAAAAAATATGCTATCATTTGGACAAGTATGTATTTTTTAGAGATCATTCCCATTGAACGTGGAATTCGTTTAGTGTCATATGTTGAACATAAAAGTCCATTTTCTTCAGGTATCATATCATTTTATGAGACCAAATTGTTTGGTAAATCTATTCTCTCTCCATCTGTTGTCAGCTTTCAAATTATATAACTACAATACAACTGAAAATGTTGTGTATTTAGTGTAACCAATATATAATGGTCTCTTATCACAACTATTTAAATTATCAAACAACTTTGGAAAAACATGACGGTAATCTTTAATTTCCATTGTCATTTATTCCATGCAATCTCCATCAAAATTTACAATAGTATTCATATCAAATGATCGATAAATTGTATTATCATCCCAATCAGTGCACAAATTCAGTTTTCCCCATTTTTTAGTCCAAAATTTATATCTCTGATCTATTCCATGACAAATTAATTTTCTTTCAAATATTATGTAGTAATTTTTATTGAATAAAAACAGTATAAATAAAAATGAAGGATTTGATAAGGGTCATATGTATTCTCTATTAGAAACCTGACGTACTCTTTAACTCCATCTTCATTCTATTTTGTCATATGATTAGCGTGCATCCATTTTCAATTCATATCCATCTTATTATGTTCATAAAACATTCATTTTTCATAAAAAATAAATAAATAAAGATAATATATTAATTATCAAAGGTGAAAGTTATATATAATTATAATAAGAGTAACCCAATTTTTTATGGTTATAAATAATTTTAGTATTCTTTGAAGGAAATGTGTAATTTAATTTAAGAAAATAATTACTCCACTATGGTAGGTGTTATCCTTTTAATTCATCAAAAATGATCACTAGTACCTTCTAAGGGATAATTAATACTCAAAGAAATTCAAGCAAAATAGGTGCATGTTCAAAAGAGATGGGGGATGAGTCTTAAGAAACAAAATACAATAATATACATTCAAGAGATGAAGTTGATGAGGATGAATGTTGTCTCCTTAAAAAATTTTAAATTACCACTTATTAATTTTAAATTTCAAATCATATATCAAAATCACTTTCAAAATTCAAAAAACTGCTTTTTGAATTTTTAAAACCTCACTTGAAATCCATTTTTTTAAATTCCACATGAAAATCAATCAAATTTTTCAAAAAACTTAATGGCATACAAACACACTTTTCTATAACAACTATTAGCATCAAATGAATTTTTTTAAATTCATATTAAAAAACCATTAATAATAAATTAAAAGTTTTCATCCATTTTCATGGAAATATGTTAACTTTGAAATGTTTAAAACTTTACAGGTTCACTTTGAAATCACTTCTTGAGTTTCAAAACACTAAATACATTTTAGTTCATTTAAAGGGAATTTTTTTTTCTTTTAAAAACTAAATTTAATATTTAAAACAAAGTTTCCTTTTAAAAAACTGAAATTTAAAATAGGAATGACTATAAAAATTCTAAATAGGCCACGAATCAGTCTAAATAGAAGCATGATTATTAATCATTCCATAAAAACTTTATAAAGCTGACACGAATAAAACATTTTTCAAAAGATAGTTGTAAATTAAAAATTTAAATAATAACATGATTGTACTGTAATACCTAATTAAATACTGAGGTTTCTATGGGATTATTTCAAAATTCAATCAGGGGACTATTCATTTATAAAAAATCAGTTTCATCAAATATCACACAAGAAGCCACAAATCCAAGATTTCACATGCCATACAATTTATTCAATAATCATTATCAATAAGGTTTTAAAAATATTAATTATATTGAAAACTATTTTCCAAAAGATCATGAGGTTTTATATGGATTCCATTTGTGATACCAGTATTAGGTTTGATTGGAATTTATTTGTGTGTGAGTCAAATTGGAGGTGCCCTAGTACCTGGGTTGAGAGAATGATAGTGGATTTGGTTTTTGTTTAGTAAGGAACTGACCATTAAGTTACACAAATTTTAGTTTTTTTAAATTTTTGTGGGAGTTTAAAATATAATGGGATGATTTTGGTTGTTTAGGAATTGTGATAGAGTGATGAGATAGCATGATGATGGGTGTAACTTAACATTTTTAGTGAAACCTTAGTTAGAGGAGTTTTGAATAGTATTTTCTCAAGAGATTGGTTGTGGTGATATGAAAACCAAATTTATCGTATTGTTAAAAATATATATTTATTATTATTTTATTATATAAAGTCTATTAAACATGTTTAATTGTTCTAAAATTATTTATTCTATGAAATTAATGTTTGGACTTGTTTTCTTTAATTATTTACATTCTTTCATTTATATAAGTTCATGCTTTATAACATCCATAGTATTTATTACACACTTAAACATGATTTATTATATAAACTTTCACATAAGACAAATCTGAGTATCGAGAGGTCTAGTATCTTAGGAAATTAGGAACATTACATAACAAATGATAATATCTAACATAACATCTTTATTGAATTTTTTTTACATGAATGCAACATTCCTTTGTACTTAGAATTGCATAGTATAACTTGAGGACATGCATAAAAAAGGGTGAGATATAAATCCCATTAAGGGAGTAAATAAGGAATAACATGAATAAAATAGTACATGTTGTGAAATATGTATATCAATGGAGAACAAGATAAATATGAACATAAAGATATGATATATCATGATTATCATAACATGGAAATGTGCCAACAACATTTAACATGATATTAGCATGAGCCAAGGCTCATTGCACATGAAGCATGAGTAAACCCTCATTGCACTTGAATTATCATGATTAAACCTTCATTGTACTTGAATTATCATGAGTAAACTGTCATTTCACTTGACGTATCATGATACTAATCTTTACCCAATGCATCGTAGCACTATCAGGGTTCACCCTTCTTAATCATTTCATTTCATGCATAAGTGTTCCACGTGGATCATAAAACATGGATTAATTAAACATAATAATTTATTCCAAGATCAAGAGATGCCGAATACATAAATGTATGTACTCAATCAAAAAGTACATGTGCGTAAAGGTGAATACCCTTGATAGATAAATGGGTATGGTATTCACTTACATGATGATTTTGGCATAGGAAATTTTGGTGTAACTTTGGTTTAATAACGAAGTAAAAAAGAAATTATAAAATGGTTTGATGATAGTGAAAGGGGTTTCTCATTATTTATACACTAAATGGATAGTAAGGGGTTCATGTAACATAATATCCCAACATATGTAATAGAATTTATATGCAAATGTAAAATAATTGATTGAATGTAAATGGGAAGAGAGAAATTCTTTACAGAATTTCATCATGGTAACGGGTGTACATGGGAGGCATTAATGAGAGATAAATAGGTCTCTAATTAGTCAATAATAAGGAGGTAAGTATGGTAAAGGTGATAAATCATACCCCAAAATTTTTAATTGAAAATAAATGGGTATAACAATATAAGGATATTTGGACAAAAATGAGAAAGGAAAAAATCTCTAATTTGGAAGTGTGATCCCAAAGTCTTGGGAGAGGCTTGAGAGAGGCTTATAGGGAGATTTTGGAGCCTTGGGAGGTTTATAGAGAGATTATGGAATGTGTTGGTCGATATCCAAATAGTTTTAGTGAAGAGTAATGGGAGATTGAGTGGATTTATATAGGAAAGGATAGAGAATTCTTTATTATTTAGGTTTTGGACACCATACGTCAAACTAATCAAAACCAAAAACCATCACATGGTTTTTGCTGATGGTTTTTGACAAAGTGGATTGGAAAAAATTATTTTGTACAGAAAATGGACTAACTTATTAAAATATTTGGCTTTCTTATGTGGAGGTGAGTCACACTCTCAAGGAAATCATTTTAAAATGCTAAAATGTTTTATATGTTTTGGAAGGTCCACTAAGGCTTTTTAAAATAAATAAAACAAATATAAAATCACATTATTTTAAAGGTAAAACATATATTGGCCGAAAATCCCATTTATAGTATTTTATTACATCACTATTAGGTCATTATGATGTCATAAAACTCATTATATATTTCAAAAGTATTTAATTTTTGCCCAAAATTTCGACTATATCAGAAAATTATAAAAAATTCACCATTGGATAATTTCAAAATCTTGATTCCAAAAATAATATTAATTTTTTCTAAATAATTTTCAAAATATGTGAATTTTTACTTTAAAAATAAATACCGACATTTATAAAAAATTCAGGGGTTTTGACCAAAATAACTTTCAAACCTTAATAAAAATTACTATTATATTCATAAAAATTATATGATCATTTATATTTAATAAAAAGTTATTTATTAATAATATTTTATTAAAATATTATTTAATTAAAAAATCCATTAATTCATCAGAATAGATTTCTTAATTGAATATTAACTAAAAATTACTATTTATGCTTTACAAACTATTTACAAAGTAACAATAATAAAATGAATATATATTATTTATTCCATACCAAACTAATTCACATAATCATAGTTCTAGGGTCTTGTTACATAACCCATTATAACACCCACATAAGATATAAGGGTAAGGTGCGAGATGGTGACATACTATTAGGGTGGCTCAGAAAACATCGCTCAGGTGGTAATCTCTATCAACTTCCACTTCTCCCGTAGACGGTTCTGTTCAAGCTTAGCGTATTGAAGATTGATGTGGAATTGGTCAAGAGTGAAGCCCAGTGATGCTACATCCTTTCTGAGCTCCAAAAAATGGGCTTTGTATGGAGTAATTCTACTGAATGAGGTCATCACTTCCTTTGTCTGAGTAAGTTGGATTCATTAAAACCCTATATTTATAATAATCATGTGATCACTGTTCAATGACTATGTTAGAAATGGTAACAATTATTAATGGTATTTTAAAATCCAAAAACATAAAACCAAGGAATTGAATATGTTTTATATAACCATTTTACATAATAAGACATTTAATTAGATCAATGGGAATTTTCCTTAAAAAAAGTTTTGGTATCTTCCCCCCTTAAGAAATTTATCCCTCAAAATTTTATTTTACATTCAAAGTCATAAACAGGTTCGGATACTTTTCCTTCATTGCCTTGATGATGTATTCATTCGTTCATATTATCATTGACTTCATGTAGAAAGGGTTCATGCGTCACAATGGTAACTCCAGATATTTTCAAAATCATCTACTTCCTTTGCCCAAAAGCACCTCAGTCGTCTTGGTTTATATTTATGGAAGCATCAATAAGTCATTAAAAAAGTATTTCTTATATATAATTTTGGAATATCTTCATGTACTTGTTTTTTATAAAAAAGTCTTACTAATTCATCTTCAAATATTTAAAAATAGGGTTTTGGTAAATCAGTTTCTGTATTTCCCCAGAGACAAAAATCTATAATTTGATACATATAGGCTACTCAGAGGTCTCCCTATTTTTTAGCATCTATAAAATATTTTAGTGCTTCATAATTTTCAAATAAGAGAAGAATTTTAAAAGGCCCTGATGGTACTTCCCACGCTTAGCATGGTAAGAAATTTGAGAGCACAATATTCCCCAATATACTGTACTTGATCCTTGAAAGAGTTTTTCAATGGTAGAGGTATTGGAGGCCTTATAAAAATGTTTGCAGGTAGCTTGGGTATTTATAAAAGTTTCAAAGTCATCTGATCATGACTTCAGGAGGATCTTTCCAAGTAGTTCTTCCAGAAGAGAGAGAAGAATTGTTCGTGATATTCCTCCTTCCATATTTTAACTACAAAAAGGGAATACAATTAGGGGGTTTAAATACTTAACTATTGAGCATAAAAATTTAACTTTTAATATAAAAGGATAAACTTGTAAAGGATAATTATATCCAAACTTGTGACTCCTTAAGTTTAAATATAGGTTATGCTTGATATATTTCTTAACTTATATTCTTAATAGATTTTTTTATTCCATTAATAATGGTTCACAATAATCTTATGAATTTACCAAAGCATATACCCCAGGAGTGTCGTAACCAAGAGTGAAGCTAGGCCCGCTGTCATGCACCAGTTCTTGTTCGAGTCTAGCTCAAAGTGGTGTTTTCAGGTTTTACCCCTAGATACATATGTGCCAGAGCCACCTCTACTTTTTTATATCCAGACAGGGATATATTTTCTTGATAAACCACTTACTCTATACTAACCAAAATTTAGGGATGTTTTTATTATACTTAGTCTTATCCCTAATGATTTCACTAGGATTTTTCTAATCCTAATTCAAAATATAAATAAACCTATCCTTTGATACCAACTATAACAACCATATTCTTTATTACACACTTAAACATGATTTATTACATAAAATTTCACTTAAGACAACTCTAAGGATATATAAGTCTAGTGTCTTGGGAAATTAGAAACATTACATAACAACTTAGAACATAATACACAACATATTTATTGAAAAATTCCTTTACAAGACCACAACATTCCTTCGTACTTTGCATAGCATGTGAACACCTGAGGAAATGCATATAAAAGGATGAGATATAAATCTCAACAAGGGATTAAACAAGGAATAACATGAAGAACATAGTACATGTTGGTCAATGGGAATATCAATGCATCCCAAGAGAAACATGAACAAAAAGGCATGATATAGCATGATTATCATAACATGGAAATGTGGCAACAACATTTAAAATGATATTAGCACGAGCCAAGATCATTTCACATGAAGAATGAGTAAAAACTCATTGCACTTGAATTATAATGATTAAACCCTCATTTCAATTGAATTATCATGAGTAAAGCCTCATTGAACTTGACATATCATGATAATAATCTTTACTCAATGCATTAGAGAACTATCAGGGCACACCCTTCTTAATCATTTCATTTCATGCATAAGTGTGCCATATGGATCATACAACATGGATTCACTAAACACAATAATTTATTACTTGAATAATATATGTGGAATAAATAAATTTATGTCCTTAATCAATAAGTACATGTGCATAAAGTTTAATACCCTTGATAGAGAAATGGGTATGGTATTCACTTACACAATGATTTTGGCATGGAAAATTTTGGTGTAACTTTGACACCATAACAACGTCAAATAGAAATTGTAAAATGGGTTGATGAGAGTGAAAGGGGTATCTCATAATTTATACATGAAATGGAAATTAAGGGGGTCATGGAACATAATATCCCAACATATGTAATGGAATTTATATGCATAATGTAAAATAATTGCTTGAATGTAAATGAGAAGAGAGAAATTCCTTATGGAATTTCAGCATGGTAACAGGTCTACATGGGAGGAATTAATGATAGATAAATAGGTCTCTCATAAGTAAAACATAAGTATGGAAGTATGGGAGAGGTGAAAAATCATACCCCAACATTTGTAATTGAAAATAAATGGGTATAACAATATAATGAAATTTGAACAAAAATTAGAAAGAAAGAAATCCCTTACTTGGAAGTGTGATCCTAAAGGATTGATAGAGGATTGAGAGAGGCTTATAGAGAACTTGGGGAACCTTGTGAGGTTTATAAAGATATGAGGGTAGGTTTTGGTCGAGCTCCATATGGTTTTATTGAAGAGGAATGGGAGATTGAGTGGGTTTATATAGGAAAAGAGAGAGAATTATTTATTATTTAGGTTTTGGACACCACATATTAAACTAATAAAAACCACAATCATCCCCTGGTTTTTTCCAAAGTGGACTGGAAAAATTATTTTTTAATTACAATGGCCAAACTTATTAAAATATTATGATTTCTTATGTGGAGGTGAGTCACACTCTCAAGGAAATCATTTTAAAATGTTAAAATGTTTTATCAGTATTGAAGGGTCTACTAAGGCTTTGTAAAATAAATAAATAAAAACCTAAAATCACATTATTTTAATAGTAAAACATATTTGGGCCTCAAATTCCATTTATAGTATTTTATTAAATCACTATTGTGTCATTATGATGTCATAAAATACATTAAATATTAAAACTATATTTAATTTCACAAAAAAATCAACTTTCTCAGAAAATTATGAAAAATTGACCATTGGATAATTTTGACATTCTGATTCCAAAAATAATATTCATTTTATCTAAATAATTTTATAAATATATGAATTTTAATTTTAAAATAATTACCGACATTTATAAAAAATTCACAGGTTTTGTCAAAAATAACTTTCAAACTTTAATAAAAATTACAATTGTATTCATAAAAATTATATGATCATTTATATTTAATAAAAATAAATTTATTAATAATATTTTATTAAAATATTATTTAATTCAAAAATACATTAATTCATAAAAATATATTTATTAATTGAATATTAACTAAAAAATACTATTTATTCTTTAAAAACTATTTACAAAGTAACAATAATAAAATGAATGTATACTCTTTATTCTCTACAAAACTAACACAGATAATCGTAGTGCTTGGGTCTTGTTACATAGCCCATTATAACACACACATAAGACTTAAGGGTAATGTGTGCAATGGTGATAGACTCTTAGGGTGGCTCAGATAACATCGCTCGGGTAGTAATCTCTATCAACTTCCAATTATCCCATAAACGGTTTCGGTCAAGATTAATGTGTTGAAGCTAGGATTGGGATTGGTCAAGAGTGAATCCTAGTGATGATAACTCCTTTAAAATCTCTAAAAAAATGGTCTTTGTATGGAGAAATTCTATGGGATGAGGCCATCACTTCCTTTGTCTGATTAAATTGGATTTGTTAAAGCCCTATCTTTATACTAATCATGTGATCACTTTTCAATGACTATATTAGCAATGGAAAAATTCTTAATGGTATTTTAAAATCCAAAAACATAAAACCAAGGAAGTTTATATGTTTTATATAACCATTTTACATAATAATACATTTAATTAGATCAAGAGGAATTTTCATTAATAAAAGTTTGGGTCATTACATGCTTAGAAATTCTATAAGCTCCAAATCATTTTAAGATATATAAAGAAATGTATCTATAATGTGTTTGGGTTTTGTTACCTCACTTTATTTTGATAAAGTAACCTTAATATTCAAATGTATTAAACCTTTGTTTAAGAAAGTAAATTACTATTTGGAATATATTTATGTTCTGATTTCTTGAGTACTTTTAGTAAACCTGAATTTAGTTTTAAATCATGAGTTTAAATGGTATGAGTATACTTAGTTGTGAATTTGCTTTTATACCTTGATATCATATCCTCAGAACATATATGAAAACACAAAAGCTATATATACCCATATGGGTGTGTATGTAGGGTTTCATCTATACATGCCTAATAATATTTCACAAAATATCCACCTATCACATCATACAAGAATCCGATAATAATTATCAATACACATCCCATAAAAGGGAAATAACCTATAAAAAACACTAACCCAAGGGTTTCCTAATAAGGGTGATAAAAACATAATGATTTTTTTATTAAAGTGACAACATTCCTTTAATAACTAAATGGGTGAAAATATGGTTACAAAACCATCCTTATTATAAACCAAGGATACCATTTACCAATTACCAAGAAAGCTAGTTTGAAATAAATATAAGGAATATGATTTTGTTCTTATAGGAAAATTCAACCATGAGATTTTCTTAACATCAATCTTTAAAAATGAATAATATTTTAAACAAGCATTTAGAAACCTTTATTAGAATATTTTTTCCTTTGAAATAAAAAGTATCATTTGGAAATCATTTTCCTTGGATCAGTCCTTATTTATTAAAAACACACATTTGTAAATCCCTTTTCGATTTGTTTTTAAACAAATGACACTAAGAAGTAAAAACCAGTATAAAAAATGTAATTAAAATGAAATAATTAAAGAAAACAAATCAAAATAAGAAACTAAAGTATAGAATATGTAAGCAATAAAATTAAATAACGGTGATGATGACAGCCTTCCATAAAAGTAAAATTGGGTACCGAACAATATATATAAAAACACAAGTATAAGCCATAATACATAGGGAGGAGATCTGACCTCTAGGTTCAAAAGGTAACTAACTATATCATATAATAATAGCCGACTATGTGAACAAAACAAGTAATGAAACACAAGCCTCTTAAGGAAACCAAATATAACCCCTAGCTAATACCTCAGTCAAGTTAGAGCAGCACCCGTCTCATTACTATCCTATATATGATCTCCCATGTGAAAACAAAAAAAAACACATATAAATAATCTAATACATTAACAATAAAAATCCACAATTAAGAACATAATTGAAACCATGTCTCCTTTTGAAAACCCATTTGAATGCTCAGTAAAAAGGTACTCAATTTTCTTGAGGTAATTTTAAAAAAATATAGTAAGCTCAAAATGGTTTTTAAATGAAATACATGCATTTAAAAACCCCACTTTAAAAACCTATATAGGAAAACCAAATTTAATAAAAATGTTTAAATTTGAAAACTTCTATTTAAATGTTATAAACATATTCAATTACACACACACAAACACCAACACACACACACAC
Source organism: Viscum album (assembly GCA_963277665.1). Lineage (NCBI taxonomy): Eukaryota > Viridiplantae > Streptophyta > Magnoliopsida > Santalales > Viscaceae > Viscum > Viscum album. Next base: position 1,358,080,819 of record OY728164.1, read on the forward strand.
ACATATATATATCTAAACATCTCTCAATAAAAATATTCATATATTTTCATGTGAATACGTGCATGTGTAAAATATATATATATATAGACACACCAATACATATGTGTATAAGCATAAAACATGAAAATAATAACACATAACATTTTACATAAATAAATAACACAAGAACAAAATAAAACATAAAAAAACTTCTAAAACAAGGAAACCCCAATTAATTAACGTCATGAACTCTTGCATTACCCAAATAGATTTCATAAACAACTTTAAATAATTTTAAAAGACCAAATTAATTTATGAAAAGCATTATAAATATTTAATTGTCCAAAAATATAATTTATCCTTTTAACGTAGATAAAAAATTCCAAATCCACAAGAACCCAATTAGAAATCAATTATAATCCCTAAAAAACCTTGAAAAACAAGCATATTTAAATCCAATTAAACCCAAATAACAATTATAATTTTAGAGAAACCAATTTCAAACACCCAAGAGCATAAAAAAATTAGAAAACCGAGAAAGAATAAATACACTTACCTTGGGATATCATAGATGATGCAAAACCTTAAGCAACAACGAGTGGAAGGCTTGAAGAAGAAGGGAAAGTAGTGCACACATTGAAGTGAGGAGGAGGAGAAAATAATATACCTTGGATTCAAGATTTTATTTTTTCGAGAGAAAGTAGAGAAATCGTGAAAGCTTGGATTCATTTGAGCCTTGATTCAAGCCTTGGATTTGTTCGAGCCATGATTCAAGCTTGGGATTTGTTCGAGCTTTGATCTAAGCCTTCGATTCACAGAGGAGGAGCACTGGCAGTAGGTGACTTCCATGGAAAGCTTGAGATATCATGACTAAAATAGTCATAACTAGGGTTCTTTAAATAGAGTAGAGAGACTTTTATCAATACTTCCAAAAAAGTGCTGATAAAGATACCTTTTATTAGTGCTAAATTAATAAGCCCTAAAAAAGGTATCTTTATCAGTGCTAAAGAAGCACTGATAAAAGTCATATTTATCATTGCTAAAATTTAGCCATAATAAAATATTTATAATTATAATTACAAATAAAAAATTGTAAATATATTTATTTAATATAATTTTTTAATTTTTTAAATAAATAAATAATTATTTATAATTATATAAATACTTTTTAAAAAAATTATGTTTTTATTTATAATTATAAATATAAATCTTTATAAATATAGTAAATATACATTTATAAATATATTTATAATTATTTATTTATAATTATAAATATATTTATTTCACTATATATATTTATATAATTATATGTATATTTAATAAATAAATATAAATATAAATATAGTAAATATATTCATTATTTAAATAGATTTATTATTATTTTATAATTATAAATATATTTATATCATTATATATATTTATATAATTATATATATTTATATAAATATATATATATTTAATGAATAAATATAAATATAAATATAAATATAAATACTTTTCTAAAAATAATATTTATATATTTATATCATTATATATTTATATATTTATATATATATATTAAAAAAATAAAAAAAATATGAAAATAAATATAAATATAAATATAAATATAAATATAAATATAAACATAGTAAATATATTCATTGTTTAAATAAATTTATTAAAAATTTTATAATTATTCAACTATTTAATTATTTATTTATAAGTATATAAATACTTTTTTTAAAACAATATTTATTTATTCATAATTTTAAATATAAAAATATATAAATACAGTAAATAAACATTTATAAATATATTTATTTATAATTTTTTTATAAATATATTTTTAACATTATTAATGAATATATGATATTTAATTCATACATGTTAAAAATTAGTGAAATAGAATAATTAAAAATGAATACACTTTAAAAATAATGAAAAATGGATAAGTTTTATGAATTAAATATAAATTATTAAAAAATATGGATATATATTGAAATAAGTATGAATACATATTGAAAATATTAAAATATTTTAAATAAATATAAATAAATAATAGAAAATGAATAAATTCCGAAAAAATAAAAAATAAACAACATTAATAATGAATAAATAATACCTAACTTCAATAATATTAAAAATAAATAAATAAAATTTACTGATTAAAAACATAATATATTAAATTTATAATGTTATAATGAAATTGTAAAACCAATACTCAAATTTGAATAAATTACATAAATATTAGGTGTATGTGTTTATATATAAGAATTCATTAATTGCATAAATATGTGTGTGTGTGTGGGCATTGTATATAAAAAACATTAATTACATATATGTATGTGAAATCAATGTAACACACATTTTGATACATGTTAAATTCAAAATTAAAATGAAATTAAATTATGTCCATTATAATATGCAATTAGTCAGTATTTTTAATTAACATGAATTTTTAATTATAAACCACAAAATATATGACTTATTTATTTTAAGCATAAATATTTTGTATAATATAAATCAAATTTTAGGAAATATTATTTAAAATGATATATATATATATAAATATATATATGAATATATTTCTATATTAAATGTATTAATGAATAATTATGTATAAAAACCCTTAAAAATGAATAAGACATTAATAAGTTTTTTATTAGTACATCTTATTCATTTTCTATATTTATATTTAATATATACTATTTATAATTAATATATAAATATATATATTTAACTTATTTATTTTCATTAATAATCGTTTCATTAATAAAATTTTTAATAATTTTTTAATTTATTCATTTAATTTTTTTGTTTAATTATTATAATTTAGTCATTTTTTATTTTGTTGTTTAATTATTACAATTTATTCTTTATATATGTTTATATTTAATATATAGCATTTATTAATATTTATAATATATATATATATATGAATATTATTTTTTTCATTTTTATTAATAAATATTTAATTAATAAAATGTTTAATATTTTTCTTAATTTACTCATTTTTATTTTTTATATGTTTAATTGTTTCATTTTATCCATTTTACATATCTATATATTTAATATATACTATTTATTAATATTTATAATTTTTATATATATGTATATAAGATTTATTCATCTTTATCAATAATTATTTAATTGATAATTTTTTTAATATATATATATTTTTAATTTACTCATTTTTAATTTTTAATTTTTAATTATTTCATTTTATTTAGAACCTTTATCATCACAAAAAAGTACTGATAAAAGATACTCTTTATCAGCACTAAAAATAAAGCGCTAATAAAAGGCACCCTTTATCAGTGCTAAAAATAAAGTGTTGAAAAAAGATACCTTTTATCAGTGATTAAGAAAAGAACAAATAAAGGTTATCCTTTATCAGCACTTTTTTCAAGCGCTGATAAAGGCCATCACTATTAAAGGCCTGTTTTGTAGTAGTCCATGTTTTTGTGTTTTACAACACTAAAAATCCATTTACGGGTATCTCAGTAAACCATAACTCGTAATGAAATATCGTTAGTTCCTAAATTTCAAAAATAAATCTACGACCATTCTCCTCTAATTTCATGGAAATCTGATGACATTTTCCCAGTTTTGACCCCATTGATACACATTTTCAAAGGCTTTTGTACCTTTTAAACCTCTTTACCAAGCCATTCCAACCACACCACACATCATATTGACATTTTTTCTATGTTTACACATTGAAAATAACTAAATAGAGGGTTTCAATTTATTTAATGTCAATATGAGGTCATTTTCTATGGTTTTGATTGTTACACGCACGTTTATGTGTTTTAAAACATTAAAAACTCGTTTATAGGCATCCCAATAAAATAGTAACTCGAAATGATGTGCCGTTAGTTACTAAATTTTAAAAATCTATCTATGGTATTTTTCCTATGATTTAATTATTATTTGATGATGTTTTCTTGGTTTTGACCCCCCCCCCCCCCAATACACATTTTTAAAGGCTTTGGTACACTTAATAACTGTTTACCAAGCCATTTAGATGACACCACATGTCAGATTGATGTGTTGTCTATGAATACATATTAAAAATAACTCATCAATGGGTTTCTCATGATTTCTCATCAATATGAGTTTTTTTCTATGGTTTTGACCATTACACCCAAGTTTATGTATTTTAAAACACAAAAAACTCATTTATGAGCATCCCAAGAGAACCATAACTTAGAATGATGTGTCATTAGTTATTACATTTCAAAAATAAATCTATGGTCATTGTACTATGATTTCACAGAAATATGATGATGTTTTATTGGTTTTGAACCCTTCCACACATTTTAAAGGCTTCAGTACCTTTAAAAACTCTTTACCGAGCCATTCCGACCACACTGGACGCCAGATTGGCATGTTGTCTATGCATACATATAAAAAATAACTCAATGGTGGTTTCCCCATGATTTAAATCAATTTTAGGTTGTTTTCTATGGTTTTGACTATTACACGCATGTTTTAGTGTTTTAAAACACAAAAAATTCATTTATGTGCATTTGAGTCAAATTGTAACTCAGAATGATGTGTTGTAGGTTCCTATATTTGAAAAATCAATATATAATTTTTTTATCTATTCTCATGGAAATCAGATGACATTTTCCAAGTTTTGACCCCCCAATACACATTTTTAATGGATTTAGAACATTTAAAAACTATTTACTAAGTCCAAACAAAGAAAACAAGTTTGAATTGTTTTAAAAATTAAGGATAATGATATATAATTCATTTTTCATGTGTAGGAGTCAACCACATGTCAATATAGAACAAGATGTGGTCAGTATGAATCAAAGTACATGTCTCCAATATAAAAGTGTCATTTTAGTTTTATTTATTAAATTTCTCTGTGTTATTTTCAAATGTGTAAATGATATATGAAATTTTGAATTTACCTTTATAAGATGAGCTATAAGATTGGAAATTTTTTTGGGCACCGTGCTGGCCATCTGCTGAAATAAAAAAACTAAAGCATTTTCTATTACTGACTGAAATTACTCTAGTGTTTCTTAATAAGAGTTTTATACTTTCACTTTTTCTTTCAACCTTGAAATTTCTCTTTGTGATTCCTTCTCATCGACACTACTAAAACCCACACTAGGTATAGCATCAACTGATAACGATTCCTTACCAAAGACAGCTGATGGTGTGGGCCTAGAACCCATCCCCCATACAAGTACGGGATGCTCCTTCCCTAAAATTATTGCAACTACATCATTATAGGAAACTGATAAAGATTGCGAAGGGTTAGAATCATAGACTTCTTGAATTTTAACCTATTAATACAAAAATATTAACAATTATTTTTTAAAATATCTGAACCTCATAATATCATATAATTAATAAAGTTTTCATTAATATTTATTATTATGTCATTATTAGAAAAAAAATTATATTGAAAAATATATTATAACAACAGACAAGTCTTAAACCCAATAAATTGGAGCCAACTAGATGTATAAACAATTCCAAATTTCCATCATTTGATCTATGTAGTCGGACCTATCTAATTGGGTTTAAGGATTGTTTTTTATAATATATTTTTTATTATCATGTTTTTATAGTAATTAAATATCATGAAATGGTAATGAAATGTACTTACTCCAAAGCCTTTTCTTAGGTCATTTTAAAAACTCCCATCATGCTTTCTATTCACCATAAACCACATCTATGTTCGGCCAACAGAGTGAATGAATTCATTATCCTTTATAAAAATATAAACAAGTTAGAAAAAACCTTGACTTATAATAAAATGATATAAAAAATAATGAATAAAATACAAACAAAAAATTTTATTTTTCTCGAAAAACTCTAAGACCAAGAGATGTGAGGAATGAATTGTTTCTCCTGATTCATACTATTTTTTAGATAATTCCTACAAAAAATATAAACATTAATAAAAATTATAATTTTATTGTGTTTATGTTTTTTAAATACTATAATATATGAAATCACCTCATGAGATGAATCTCTTTTAATAATAACAAACAACTTCCATTGTTCATGATAAATTCCTTCAGGAACTTTCTCATAGATATATCGTGACCTCAGATATGTGTCATTAAACTCATGAATTAATATCTATTTAAAATATCCCAATTTCTTGACCAATTTTTTCGAAGTCTATGGGTGTGAAATAGAATTAGGGACATAAAAATGAAAAAACATCTACAAATAAAAAACATAAACTTTATAATTATACTGAAAAAGTTTAATCATGTATTTTAAATTAATTATCAAGGAAAATTAGATAAATATTAATTTTACTTGGGTATAGAAGACCTTATTTTTACATGATATTGGAATATGCCTCTAATATTTATAATTAATGGGAAATCTCACCATCTCATAAGAAGCATACTTAAGAATCTACCCATAGATTTCGACTAGGTCACCGGTAGGCACCTCGAACTCATCAAATCGAATGATAATCATGAAGTCCTTTAGGTCCCATACACCTTCCATGTTCATATTTATACCCCTTCTATTTTTATCTTTATCTGTTTGGAAAATTTATTAAAAAATAAATAAAATATATAGTTTTTTGTAAAATGACATCCATACTGTAACATCATGGATCCAGGTGCCGTCTAAAGATGCCCCAAACTCGGTTGGTCACATGAACTCAAGAACATTTCCCTAAATGCCATAGGATGCAGATTAGTAGTGAGGGTCCAGGTATGATATTGGGGAAACTATTCCCTCATTGGCAGAGTATACACAGTGGAATCTAAATAGTAAATAATAGCAGAAGTAATAATACCAAACAGAAATAAACAACAAAAGACTGAAAATAATCCAATAGAAACCACAATACACACACACACACACACACACACACACACAATGAATGATATATGTATCTAAGAAGAAATCCAAACAATTAACAAGGCTGGAAAGCAATATAGAAGCCAAATTATAAAAGAAACAAGTAAACTCCAGTAGTATCACAATCCTCCGCTTGGTCCCATGATCTCTATCTCCAATAACAATCAAGTACCTGATGAAGAAGGGAACTTTATGTTACCTATACCTACAATCATATAATATGTTTGGGTCCAAAAGCATGACCCAAATAGGGTGTGAGACGAATCCCAGTAGGAAACCACCAAAAGATCTATTCCTAACTATCAGTGAATGTATATAGTAGGTAATATTCAAGAATGAAGCAATAAACTTGGAAGTACTCAAAATTAAACAATCCTACAATTTTAAATTACATTCATTTAAAATTTATTATTCATCCATTGAATCATGTAACCCTAGGATCTAGACTAATCTCAGTATCCCCTATTTAAAGTAACCAAAATAGACGTCTCATAAGATTATCTAAACAATCAAGTAAGATATAATCCAAGCTTGTTCTTTGGCTTTCCAGACTCATCATAATCATTCAATTATCCACAAATGACCCTCTAGGATGCTCTAACTATATAAACCCTTCGATCCAACTTAGCATCAATTAATTATAAATGACCACCTAGGCAAGCTCTCATGGTCTAAACCCTTTGGCCGAACATTCATTTAATAAAATATTAACATCCACCAAGGCGTCTCTCACAGTCAATACCCCTAGGTTAAACATTACTGTAAAACATAAATAAATGAACCCTTTGGGAAGCTCTCATAGTCTAATCCCCCTTGGTCAAACTTTCCTTAAATTAATTATAAATGACCTCCTATGAAGATCTCATAGTCTAACCCTTGGTTCAAACATTCACAATGCATACCACATGTATATCATATAATCAACAACTCCATCCTAACAAAACAAGGCATGGAAAACAAGAAAATCCTACCAGGTATCCTATACCAATAGACTATAAACAATCAATCAAGGGAAATGCACCCTTGGGGTGTCCCTTAGACAAGGTATCTAACCTTACACACAAGAAACAACCTTTTATCAATCAATCAAACCATAGCAGGTAATAAACAGGGTTTAATTCCAAATCATGCATTACCCAAAACGTGGGTATGCGGCACTTTTAGCACATATAATCCAAAGGAAAACAACGAATGGAATAAACCATATACCTAGATGTCGTACGATTGATATAATTTAATGTTAGCCCTCGAATCTCCCTAAAGTGGTATAGATATAAAAAAGGTGAAAAACACTCAACCTTGAATAACTCACAAGAGAGAAGGAATCAGGAAGAAAGACTCTATAGGTTTTGAGAACTCACCGGTGGGATTCCAATTCCCAAAAATGTGTCTCAATTGGTTCTTGGATGGAGAATTGGAAGGGGTTCAGAGTTTGCGATCCATTCTATCACACTCTTGTATCAACCACGACTAGAAGAATATATTTTCGAATATTAGACGTGACCCCGCTCTGATATATCAAATAAAAATAAAACTACATAGAGTTTTCTTTAAAACTACACGACGTGTAGTAGCCTTAATCATCCCCCGACTTAAGCGGTCTTCCAGGTCACCACACAACCAAGTACTCAACCATTACATGGACAGTACGCTGCTATACGTGGCTACTGGGTACACGGTGTGTACATGAAAGTACACAATGTGTACTCAAAAAAATAACCATTTCTTCCTTTTTCCTCAAAACAACCCAAAATAAATATCCATATCTGAAATAAAGATATGGGTTCTTACAAACTTCCCTCTTAAATCAATTCGTCCCCAAATTTACCTTCCATGGTTGGTGAAGAAGAATTTATGAACAACTTTGGCCACTGCGATTACACATCGGCCTCCCTCTCCCAAGTCTCCTCCTGCACTCGTCCGTACTGCCTTAACACACATACCAGAGGAATAGAATGGCCATGGGAAACCTTGGTGCTGTGATCCATAATCTAAATAGGGTGCTACTTGAAGGATGCGTCCACTTCTAACTCAACCTCCTCAGGTTGAAAAAATGAGACGTGTCTCAAAAGTAACACCTTAGTTGAGAAACACAAAAGACATCGTGCATATCCTGGTAACTCTAAGGTAAATTCAATTGATATGAAATCGGTCCAACTCCCTCGAAAACCTCAAACGGTCTGATGTATCTCAGTTAAAGCCTCCTATATCTCTTAATCCACCTATTTACCAACCTCAGTGTGACATGTAGGAAAACCTAATATCCAACCTTAAACTCTATAGGTCCTCTCCATCGATCAACATAATATTTTTGTTGAGAATATGAAGTATACATCCTCTTTAGAATCAACTTCACCTACTCAGTGGTCTCCTAGATAAGACGAGTTCCCAACATAGCTGTCTATCATACCTCTAACCAACATAGGGGTGATCGACATGACCTACTGTACAAAGCCTCATAAGGTTCTATCCGAATCATTGCCTGAAAACTATTATTGTAAGCAAACTCCACTAGGGGTATGCGTCTCTCCCAAGAACACCCAAAATTCAAGACGCATTCTCGAAGAATGTCCTCTAAAACCTAAATTGTGTGCTTGGACTGGCCATATGTTTGGGGATGGTAAGATGTACTCAGAAGTACCTGTGTACCTAAATCCCTCTATAGTCCCTTCCAGACTCGAGAAGTAAACCAGGAATCCCTATCTGAAAAAATAGAGTACGGAACCCTGTGCAAATGTAAAATCATTCGGATGTACAACCTCCCAATATCATCAACACTGAAGGTCTCCTTGACTGGAAAGAAGTGTACATCCTCTGTGATCCTGTCGATAAAAACCCACACCTCATCATTTTTTGAGGTGACCTTGGTAAACTCATCATTAAATACATTGCGACACCATTCCACTTCCACTCGATAATAGGTAACTATTGTAATAGCCCTTCCAGTCACTGATGATCTACCTTCACCTACTGATAGGTGGAACATATCATAAAAAAACCAGCTACATCCCTCTTCATTCCTGGCCACCAATACTGATGATGTAGATCTCAATACATCTTGGTGGCACCCGGATGAACTGCCCATACAAAGGCATGAAAATCTTGCAACAACTCCTCGCGCATGTCTGATGAAACCCATATGATCCCATGAAAATGAAAAACCTCATCCTCACCTATGGTCCACCCAGGAGTAGGGTTATCTCCTGACACACTCTCTTATAGGAATATCCATTCAGAATTAGATAACTATCTCATTCACACTCAATATAGCAGAGTAGAGGTAACATCTATAGAAGAAATAAACTTCTGCTCCTATCTACCATGAACCTCTAAATGAGTCTTGGAGAACATATCCTTATGATGTAACTCATTGCTAGCCTTCTGAACTGCCTATATATGAGTTTTTTCTGCTCAACGCATCAGCCACTACATTGCCTTTCCCAGGCATGTAGGCAAGATCAAAGTCAAAACACTGAAGGTACTCAACCCACCTTCACTATCTCAAATTCAGATCTCCCTAAGAAAAGATATACTTGAGGCTTTTTTTGTTATTGTATATCACAAAATTCTCTCCCAAAAGATAATGTATCCAACAATGTAAGGAATGCACAAGTGCAGATAACTGAAGATCATGCGTCGGGTAATTCCTCTCATGCAGACTCAACTACCGAGACCCGTATGAAACGAATCCTTCCCCCTGCATAAGCAATACTCCCATAACGATACCTGATGCATCATAGTAAATAATGTAACTCTTGAACAAATATAGAAAAATCTGTATTGGTGCTGAAGTCAATCTCCCTTTCATCTCCTGAAAGGTTAAATTACATGAATATGTCTAGAAGTACTTAACACCCATCTAAGTCAGGTTTGACAATCATGCTGATAGCATGGAAATTTCTGAATAAAGCATCTCTAGTAACTATACATCCCTAGAAAACTCCGCACCTCCAAGACGTTCTTTGACTACACCTAGGATACTACTGATCTCACTTTTCTGGGTCTATTGATACTCTTGTCTCTGAGATAACATGACCCAAGAAATGAATCTGGTCCATCCAAAATTGGCACTTCGAGAGCTTAGCATATAACAAATGCTCTCTCAGTGTACTCAATATGAACTCAATATGTATGGCATGGTCATGTCGAGTGTGAGAGTACACCAAGATACCAGTCATGAAGACTACGAAAAAATAATCCAAATAAGGATGGAACAATCAGTTCATCAGTGCCATGAAAACTGTCGGTGTATTCGTGAGACTAAACGGGATGAGAAAATACTCGTATAGACCATACCTGCTTTGAAAGGTTGTAAGAGGTATATCTGATGGTTTAACATGCAACTAATGATAACTAGATCTCAAGTCAATATTTAAGAACACTAGGGATCCTCAAAGATGATCAAATAGATCATCAATACACGAAAAGGGATACCAGTTCTTGACTGTCAACTGGTTCAGCTTTCGATAATCCACACAAAATCTGAGGATACCATCTATCTTCTTCACAAAAAGAATAGGTAAACCCCAAAGAGAAGTACTAGTTCATATGAAACCCTTTTCCCGCAACTCCTCTAACTGATTCTTGATCTCATGTAACTATGGTATAACCATCCTATACAGAGGAATGGACACTGGTGCTGCTCCTGGTACAAGCTCAATAGAGAAATCCACCTCTCGCTCTAGTGGTAAACATGAAAAGTCGACTAGAAAGACATATTTGAGACAATCCACCACTGTAGAAAAGTCCATATGTGAAGTTCTCTAGTCATCTAGATATAAAATAGAAATTTGGGCTGTGATTCCTCTCAATCCATGATGCTTGGGTCCAGCTCTGCTCACCTGGACATCCCATTTTCCCTTGTGTAGAAAAGATCTTCCCTCTAGGGACATGAAACTCACCCTACGGCGATAGCAGTCAAAAAAGTCCTAAAAGAAGACCAACCAGTCTATTCCAAGAATTAAATCGAATCCTATCATCTCCAAGACATAGAGATCTTACAAGAAGTGACACCCACCAACCTAAAGAGGGAACTCCTTGAACTTACATACACTAGCCGTCCTAATCCCCAACAGAGTGTCTAATGTCATAACATCATCATAAGTAAAGATACAGAGCACAATTCTATACAAAAAAGAAACATATATAAAAATATGGTTATCCCCTATATAAAAAATATAAGAAGATAAAACTGAGGCAACTAGAATCAAACCTATAACTGTATAGGGTTCGAAATCCTGGTCCTGCTGGGTATGTTCCATCGCAAAAGTCTGACTTGTATCGTGGGCCTACGACACTGCCTGGATACCCTGAGCTGATCCACCCTGCTGTTGCAAAAAACCTATCATCTGGATTCCATGACCATGACCACCTCCTTAGCCTGAACGGTCAGACAAACTCCAGTTTCCTGACTAATGAGGAACTGGTGGCCCCACTCCTATACATGGAGTTATAGCAGATCCTCTCTCACTAGCTACTGGTGATAACATCCTGCAAAAATGATGAAGATAACCCATCTTGCCACAAGTTCATCACTCAGTTGGGTCTCTTGGGTACTGAGGTCTCATGTTCCCACTCTTCCCTCATTGGTATCACCTCACCTAGCTACCTGAAGATACATCCCTACCACTGGAATCACCACATGAAGGATCCATGTGGTGCTTCCTACTATCAAATGAATAAGTACCAGTCCTAGATGTTGAACCACCCTAGCTCGCAACTCCCAAATCCCTCATATTTCACTCAGTAATCAGTTCCTTGTTTACTATAGTAGTCATCGAAGTCAACCTGATAACATTCACCTGCAATCAGATGTTGTACCTAAGACCATCCTCAAACCACCTATCCAGTGATAACTCGTCACCTCCCAAAATAGGTGTGAAGTGTTGAAGCTCTATAAAGAGAGAATAATAATCCATCAATGAAAGATCAACCTACTCCAAATTCATGAATTCCCAGGCTCGGTCGACCCTCAATGTATCGGGGTAGAGGTAATCATAGAAGTTCCTATAAAACTCTTCCCAAATCATATCTCGATGACGTACCACCTGTGAAACAACATCCCACCATCTCTTGGAGTAATCACGTATAATTTAATCACGATATTCGATCTTCTCTCAAGAGGCATCTTCAGATGCTTGAAGATAGAAAGCATGGCCTCCAACCATGAATCTGCAGCCTTTAGTCCTCCATCCCCTGAAAAGGTGGGAGGATGCTACTACTCAAACACCCATTTCAACTCTTCCATAGTTGGGGAAGGATGTGGTACTCCCTGAAAGGTTTTCAACAACTTTATAAAACCTTCACAAACTATGCATCATCACCTGCGTCTGGTGCAACAGCTGGTGCCAAGACGAGCACGACAGGAGGATCTATTGGTAGTCCTTGATCTACCATTTTCGGTGCCTGATTATCGACATGTACCTAGCATAAAACCAGACGAAGTATTGGTGGCATGAATCTGCAAGGTCAAGCACACACCTCCGTATGAGATTAACGGAACTACAACTCATAAGTGTAAGTATGGAATAAGTGAAAGAAAGCAATCGAGTTTTCCAAAATATGGTTACACGGCGTGTAAAACCACTACACGACGTGTTCCCTTAATCTTTAACATGGGTGTGTACCTCTGTAAACCTGGTAATGTAACACCCCATACACACGACATGTTAACCCTAGACACAAAATGTACTCAAAAGTTATATCCACCCATCTCGTTAGTCACACGTCCGAATACACGGTTGACTATAGCACAACGTGTACTCCCAATACATGGTGCGTTCTACCAAAATTTTGCCAACCTTGTGTCTCTAATAACATATTTAGTCACACGGTCAATAGATACATGACATGAAAATATGGTACATGGCATGTACTTAAGAAAACTTATTTCTTCTAGAATAGAATAACACAGGGCGTGTGTTCATAACATCACACGCCGTGTTTTTTGGGTTTTCAGGATAGTAAGCCTATGAAACTTCTCTAAAACCACCAAATTCTTAATATTTGGCCAAGGAATTACAATTTACTATTCTTGAGAACCCATCATCCCTGTGAATAAAAGTTTGACATCCTTATTCATATCATATATTAACTGAATTAAATTAAAGTTCAAACATGATCCACCAAATTTCAATCCAAGAGGGCCCATAACACCCCAGGGACCAAATATTAGAATCCACCAAAATAAATCTTTATATAAACCAATATCTTTCAAAATAAAAGGTATTTATATCATGAAATCTATCAAAAAAACATGCATATCTTGCACGACATCTATCACAATAGCATGAAATCAGTAATTCACCCTAAATGGCATGACAAGAATGAATGACATATGATCTCTAGAAAGTTCCTATATTATGCATGAGATAGAATACCATTATATCATCAAGTTTAAATAGAAATATTACCACAATGATATCAATCATAACAGCACAAAACAATTGAATCATCCAATAGTTAAATCAAATCAAATATAACAATGGAAAAACTAGAAAAATTGAAATATTCAAGGTAACGTGGATTTTCCTTGTACATGAGTTAGCTAATTTTGAGCAAAAATTATTAACAACTACCTATTCCTTCCTATCCCAGTCTATTGAATCCAAATAGTAAGGCAAAGTAGAAATAAAACTCCTTTGATAACACTTTGTAACGTCCTAGAACCAGGTTCCGTCCAAAGGTGCCCCGAACCTGGTTGGTCACATGACCTGAAGCACACTTCCCCAAAAACCATAGGCTTCCAACTAGAAGTGAGGGAGAAGGTATGATATTGGGGAAACTATGCCCTCATTTGTAGAGTATACATAGCATAATCTAAATAGTAAACAATAGTGGAAGCAACAATACCAAATAGAAATAAATAGCGAAATACTGAAAGTAAATCCAAAAAAAGACAATATATATATATATATATGATGCATGATGTATGAATCTAAGAAAATATCCATAAAAGTCACAATGATGGAAAGCAATATAGAAACCAAATTACAAAAGAAACAAGTAAACTCCACCAATATCACAAGCCTCAGCTTGGTCTCATGCTCTTCAGCTCCAAAAACAATCAAGTACCTGATGAAGAAGGGTTATTTCCCTTACCTATACCTAAAATCATATAATATTTTTGGGTCCAAAAACATGACCCAAACAGGATGTGAGATGAATCCTAGTAGGAAACCACCAAAATATATATGCCTAACAATGAGTGAATGTATATAGTTGGTAATATTCAAGAATGAATAAATAAACTAGGAAGTACTCAAAAGTAAAAAATCCTACAATTTTCAATTACATTAATTTAACATTTATTATTCATCCATTGAATCATGTAACCATGGGATCTAGCCTAAGCTCTATATCCCTCATGTAAAGTAACCAAAACAAACATATCATAAGATCATCTAAACAATCAAGTAAGACAGAATCCAAGCTTATGCTTTGGCTTGTAAGACTCATCACAATCATTCAATTATCCACAAATGACCCTCTTTGAAGCTCTCACGGTCTAACCCCTTTGGTCCAATATAGCATCAATTAATTATAAATGACCACCTAGGAAAGATCTCATGGTCTAAACCCTTGGGTTAAACATTCATTTAATCAAATATTAATGACCACCTGGGTAGATATCATAGTCAATAAACATTCCAGTAAAACATACATAAATGACCCAATTTGGAAGCTCTCACAGTCCAATCCCCCTTGGTCATACTTTCCTAAAATTAATTATAAACGATCACCTAGGAAGCTCTCATGGTGTAACCCTTGGTTCAAACATTCATAATTCATATAATAGGAATTTCATATACTCAACAACTCCATCCTAACAAAACAAGGCATGGAAAACAAGGAAATCTTAGTAGGAATACTAGAACAATTGGCCATAAACAATCAATCAAGGGAAACACACCCATGGGGTGTCCCTTAGACAAGGTATCAGACCTTATTCACAAGAAACAACCCTTTATCAATCAATCAAACTGTAAAAGGTAATAAATAGGGTTTCATTCTAAATCACGCAATACCCAAAATGTGGGTATGTATAACTTTACCATATATAATCCAAAAAAACAAAGGCACAAACCACCTACCTTGATGTCGTACGATTGATATACTTGAATGTCGGCCCTCAAATTGGCCTAAAATGGTGTAGATCTAAAAAAAGGTGAAAAAATGATCAACCTTGAATAACTCAAAAGAGAGGAGGAATCAAGAAGAAATGTTCTAGGGGTTTTAATAACTCACCAGTGCAATTATAATGAACCCAACAATGTATCAGTAAGATCTTGGATGGAGAATTAGAAGGGGTTCAGAGTTCGTCGGCCATTCTGTCGTGCTCCTATACGAACCACATCTAGAAGAAGATACTTCTGAATATTAGATGTGAACTTTCTCCGATATATAAAACAACAAATAAAACTACACGATCCGTTATTTAAAACTACACGATGTGTAGTAGCCTTAACCAGCCCCTGACTTAAGTGGTCTGCCAGGTCACCACACAACCACGTACTCAACTGTTACATGGCCAGTACGCAGCTGTACACAGCTACTGGGTACACGATGTGTAAATGGAAGTACATGGTGTCCACTTAGAAAAATCCCCATTTCTTCCTTTTTCCTCAAAACAACCTGAAATCAAGATCCATACCTGAAAGGAAGATCCAGGTTCTTACATATACCAACAATGATAACTCACCAATATCTCTTAGATGGAGGGGTGACCAACTGCTCTATCACCAAATGTGAATTGGATGATGGGATACCAACAATATATGGGGAAACGATTGGCTCACTAGTATTCTCTAGTAAAACAGAATCACTTAGATCTACTCAATCTGATGGTAGTGGTGGCATGCTCTGAGATGCTGATCAGCTAGGATCTTGATTTTTTTTCTCAGACTTCTTACAATTTAAATGGTTCAATTATATTAAATTTACAAAAAATGAAAAAATAAAAAACATTTATAAAAAATAAAAACAAAAACAAGAACAATGTAAATATGTATGAAACACTTATCAGTGATAAATTGTAATATATTTTCATTTCCAATTTATACATTCAATTATCTTAATATTAATTTTCTTTATTATTATCAAACTCTATTATGAAGAGTACTTAATTTTCACCCTCTCTTGCAATTTCTATTATTTTACTATTTTCAGGAAAAAACTATTCAATGGTATGTGGTTGATAAGGCTCACTATCACAAAGTACCAATTGATCTACATCACCCATATCATATAAGTCATTCTTCTTTAAGTGTACAAAAATACTCTAACCTTTAAGTATTTCATCATCCACATAATAAACCATCTTCAAATGTGAAGACAAGATAAATGGATAATGTTCTTCATGCTCACTAGTATGGATCAAATGAGATAAGTTGATATAAGTAAAATGCAACGAATCTTTCATTACACCCCTATCAATGTTGACCCACTTTCATTGGAATAAGACAACTAAAAAATAACTATGATAGTTTAACTCAATTATATCATCTATATCTCCATAGTATCCCACCTATACAAGTTTAAATACACAACTATTGTGCGTTTTTATGTATTCTTCATGATAAATTTTACGAAACATTTAACTATGAATATTATAGGCATAAAATATCTTAGCCTTCCTTAGAGGACCTCAAGCCAAAAACATTAAATCATTTGATATTTCATCTTAATTTTCAATATTCATTATCTAGATAAAAAGATATAAGGTGTTACTTTTAACATAAAAAAAACTAACTACATGTCAATAATATGAATATGATTATATATTTACACAATATGAGAACCATTCAATAATCTCTTTAATAACAAATTTTGTTAGTTACATCTCATTTAGAGCTCATCCCCTTAGTTTCCTATTTGTTTGAAATCAAAATTATTAAATAATTGTATTAAAAATAATATAATTGAGTAGCACATATCTATGTTCCTATAGAAACTCCAATTTAATCAGTGTAAAATTTAACCCCTTTCTAGCTGGTTTTCCAAAAGTTGGAAATACCGATGATTGGTTTTCCAAATGAAAATTAGTGGAGATGTCATCAACATATCCAACACAATTTAATCTAGTCTCAATCTTATCCAAATACCTATAATATAAGTTCAATAACTCTTTGGTCATGTAAACTGTATTAATAGATGCTTCGGGTTGAGATTTATTCCTCATATATGATTTCAAATGACCTAAGTACCTCATGAAAAAAATAAGAAACATATTAAAAAAAATTAAAAAATTATTTGATAAAATTGAATTAACCAATAAAAATAAAAATAATATCAATGTACCTATTAATTGGATACATCCATTGATAGTGTAACAGTCTACCAAGTTTAGCTTCTTTAACAAAATGAACAGTCAAATGAATCGTCACAGTGAATAATGAAGGGTAAATAACATATTCAAATGAAAAAGTGTCAAAAAATTCTTTCATCAAGTTTTTCAAGCTTAGTTGGATTTATATTTTTTCTAAACAATATCTCTAAAAAAGGTATGAAACCCAACTAGAATTATAGTTACTTTTTTTGGTAACATATTATGCAATGCCAATGGTAATAACTTCTCCATCAGAATACATGAGTCATAATTTTTCCATCCATGAAACTTTCAATGTTTTAAGTTAATGTACTCTGATATTTAACTTGAATATCCATATAGTAATTTTAAATTCTATAAATTTTGAAGGAATTAATCTTTCTAATGATTTTTCATTATAAAAATATATGAAAGATACTTTCCATTATCATTTTACAACAAAAAATTCATTATATTAATTGACTCCAAATCTTTACGAGCATTAAGGTGATCCTTAAATTTACCCTCCTCATTAAGAAATGTAAAAATTACATTTTCATAGACGTTATTATCAATATACTTATGTCAAGATTATGACATATCAAATTTAACTTCCAATTATAAATTTTGAAAAATATACTCATTTTATTCCATTGTAGTGTTCCAAGTACTTCAGATACGATACCTCATACCCTTTTCCCCTTCTTTAAACTGATTACATTTTCCAAATTCTTTAGTGACATTCATTAATTGTACTAACATTTCTGAACTAGATAAAACCTTCAGTGGATTTATCAACTTAATATCTCCATTGAATTGTGTCTTGTTAAACATGAATTTATTATAAACATCAAGAAATAAATAATGACACATAAAACACTATTTTCTGTTATGAGGTAATCATTTTGGTTCAAAATCAAAAATAAAAACTAGACAACCCAAACCAGTATGATTATTCCAATCAGATAAATTTCATAGTACATGAAATTCAATAATTTTACATAATAAATCAACATGCATTTTGAATAGTTTTCTCATTGAATCATCATATGTTTCCATTCTATTAACCCATAATTCATGCAATTCATTCATTAGAGGTTGAAGGTATACATCAATGTAATTTCTAGTCTTTTTTTTTCTATGAATAATCATAGAAATAATGAAAGAAGTATTATTCTTAAAAATAAGAGGAGGTATATTATAGGGGATAAAAAAATGGACAAATTCTATAATTAGTAAATAAAGTACCAAAAGGGTTAAAACCATCATAAGCCAATCCCAAACGTACATTCCTAGGATCTAAAGAAAAATATGGATATAATGAGTCAAAAAATTTCCAGGATTTTGAATATTTTTAATGTCTCATCAATCCATCGTTACTATACTTTTCATGCCACTTCATGTTATATGAATTCTTAGATTACATGAATAATATTTTCAAGCATGGGTTTTGAGAAAATTAATGCAATAACTTAATGATGTTTTCTTCTTCTATTTATTATAGGGGTTTTATTGATTTATACTCTCATTATTGTTCATTGAAATCCATCTTCTTGTATGAAATCTCTTGCATTATTCTTTACCAGACTCTTCTCACTAGTAAAATATGAAATCATTAGGGCATGAATGTATCTTTTTATAATCAAGTCCAAGTGTGTTAATGAATATTTTCATCTCATATAATGATACAAGGATATTAGCTTCACTAAATGCATCAAGAGGAATCCCTAAAATTATATACATTTTTTTAGTAATATAGACAATTCATATGATACAACTTAAGTAAAAAAGGAAACTTCGAATACTTGGAACACCCTTCATACAATTCTTATTTCCCATCTTCAACTAATTCATATAACTAGTTTTTTTTTGGTTTCTGAAGTTCTGATTAATATTAATCTTCTTAGGATCAACTGAAGGTTATGTTGATCTATTAAAATCTTGTACATTTTATTCTACAAATCCAAATGTGTCATTTATCAAATTTATAACTGAATTCTCCTCTGGTAGGTCACTTTGTGTTTTTTTGATAGGATTGTCATTGTTTTGACTTTCCATAACATTCAATTCACCACTCCAAATACAACATACATATTGAGAGAAAAAAACTATTTCAATGTCAAATGCTCATATACTTCATTTATATTCAACAATTTCTTTAATTTTAAATCAGAACACTGATATTTTATTCTTCCATCCACTGATTGGTTAGAAATTGCATATCTAAAAATTATTCAAAACCCTTGGCATACTGAGGTGTGTTTTGAGGTAAAGTAAAAAAAAATTTATCCATAGGCATTTGATTGTAACTCTTCTCCATATACATTAAAATATAAAGATATAAATAGTTAATCAAACAAGTATAATCAGAATTAAATATCACACAACTTTTTCTAGATTTACCACCAACTCTATCCTTTAATTAAATAAATATAGTACATAAAATGATGGTAAACATAAAATTATAATCATTATGATATTACTTTGAAAATCTTAATCCAATGTGTAAGAATCATACTGAAACTTTAGTGAATAATCAATAAAACCAATCGGTTTCCTATCCTGTAATCAACTATTATTCAAGACTCAACAATGATTACTCACCAAGCATTCATGAGTGATAAATTAATTAAGCGGTTAGAAACTATTTATAACCCCTTGGAAAAACAAGCATTTATTATATAAATGAATCATGATCCTCATTTGTAACAAGAATTAATGATAGTTATGGGTATAGGATTCCTGAGTGATAAGATTTATCATTTTATTATAAAATATGATATACTACATAATGATATAGCCAAACCAATCACATAATATTACAAATTGTACCTTACAATTTGGGATCACAATTTCTTTGAAAAGGGGAAGAGGGGACACCATTGGGGATCACCGTAAAGAATAAGGGAGGTTATTGTGGGGTCGTTATCTGAAAGAAGGTGGGTTCAAGGTCATGAGGATCACAGGTTAGGGTGTGGTAAGGGTCAGTCATCATTGGGGATGAGGGGAGAGACATCAGGGAGAAGGAGGATTAGGGGGAGGGATGAGTTTTAAGAGAGAAGGGGGATCCTTGTTGGTGAGAGGTAGGGATAAGGGGGATGAATGATTGTCGATGTTGGGGAGAGGGGTGGTCGCTAGTTTTGGGGAGATACAGGGTTGAGGGGGAGGGGTGGTAACTGGCGTCGGGGAGAGGCATGACTGAGGGGGAGGGGTGGTCATCAGCACTGGGGAGAGGTGCAGCTGAGGGGCGATCAACGTAGAGGTCAAGGGATTGGAGGTGGGGTCTAGGGCATTGGGTGAGGTGGGGGAGGGGGTTAGATATTGGTTTTTTAACTATTAGTGGCGATTTGAACAAAACTATCGTTAAATATTAAAAAAATAGCAGCTATTTCGCTGAAATCGCCGCTATATTATAAATTATATTTAATATGATTTATTTAGTAGTGATTCTAATAACCACCACAAAGACCTATTTTTTATTATGTTTATCAGTGCTTGAAGCCCCCTCCCCTTTATCAGTACCCAAATCCCCCCTTTAGTAGTGCTATGCCACTTGCTTCACATGTAAGTGCACCCCTGCCTGGGTTTCGAACTTGGGACCTCCCCCTCACAGATCTACACCTTTACTACCCCTCTACATTGTTTCATTTTTTTATGATATATATATATTTATTTAAATATACTTTATTATATTCTTTATCTATATATATGTATTAATTTAATTTTTTAAATACATATATAAAATACGTTTTTGTGTGTGTTTATAAATACATATATATATATATATGTGCATATATTTATATATATATGAATATATTTATATATATATATGCATATATTTATATATATTATATATTAATATTTATATACATATATTAATATATATATATTAATATTTTTTTTCAACACACACATAAATATATTTATATGTATATAATCATTATATATATATATATTAATTGTATATATATATAAATATTAATACATTTTTATTTAACATAAAATGAATATTATATTATATTTAGATATAGTTTGTATATATATAAAGATATTTTATATGTAAATATGTTTACATATTGATTTATAAAATAATTTTTTTTTCTAAATATATAAAAATATGTATATATGTATATATATTTAATTATAAATAATAGTATGTAAGAACCTGATTTTTTCTATGGGGAACATATCCTTTTAAATTTTGGTTTAATTCCTTGGTTTTGACCTAATGTGAATTTCTAGTAAGACAATTGAAGAAATGATGGTGTTCAGGGCTTGTTCAGAGCCTAGAACCCTGACCAGTGGAAGAAACAAGTGGGCTGCATGGTTAGTAGAAACCATGAGGCCTAGTCTGCACAGTTTCTACTAACCATATAGGGTGTTTTAGTGAGCATAATAAGGACAAATGGTTTTCCCCAATCATGTGACCTAAGCCACATGACCGTGTGAAAGATATATAGTATTTAATAGAGATAAATATCATTCTTTTCACATGGTTACCCAAACTATGCACATGAACCATGTGAGTCCACTCCTTAGACAGTTGGCCATGCACGGTTGCCACAAATTTTAGCCTAACGAGCATCCAAACCATGTGACCCATATGTGTTGGGTAAAATTGACATTTTCCCTTAAGATATAATATAATTAAACTTCTTCTTCCTTTCTTATTTTTAGTGGATGACCTTATCTATTTTCTCATGTAGAAGCATCCCCAATCAGCCACCTAGGTTTCTTGATAATTCTTCCATCTAGAATCTGAATAGACATCCATTAATCTCATTGGATAGACACTAATAATCACACCACTTCTTAGGCTCCTTCCTTCATTCTTCTTTCTATCTACGATGTTATTTTGGTGCGATCTCATATGCCCTATTTTTTGGGCATTTGCCGATTTTTTCATTTTCTTTCGATCTAGACCATACTAAATGCCAATATCTGACAAGTTTTCCTCTACATGCTTAAGGAAGGTGGTATAGTAATTATCCATCAAGTCTTGTTTCCTTATACTATGTGTTGTGACTCCACACACTAGATTCTCCATGCATTGCCTATAAAATACACCTAAGCCTCATTTAAATAGATATCCATTCTAAAAATAACATAGTGTTCCTTAGTTCATGTTGAGATAGGTCCCCGTCATCTATTTCCACCCCTTGAGTCATGCCTATGTAATTTCCTTTATTATTATAAATTTATAAGTTACCAAACCATCTTCTATATGGGTTTGTAATGAATCATAATAGCAATTACTATAATGAATTGAATTTAAAGTGAGTGGTATGACCACATAACTTACTTAAATATAATAATGGTTACAACCTTGTTAAAGAAAAATGTTAACAAACTATGAAATAATTATTGGATCTTCCTCAATCTATAGACTACTTAATAATTTTATGAGATGTGATAATGACGTCCCTTACTCCTATGACATTCAATAATGGAAATTCTATTTTTATTAGATACGGGCATGGTGTCCCTATACTATGATACTCAAGTACGATGTACCTATATTGTGATACTTGGGCATGGAATCCATTATATCTGTGACACCTAGGCATGAATACCCTTATGACTTATAGTAAATGGACATGATGATCCTTATGAATTATTATAAATGGGCATGGTGACCATTATGGCTTATGTTAAATGGGCACAAAAACCCTTATGAATTATGAGAAATGGGCATGGTGATTGTTATGAATTATGATAAATGGTAATGGATAAACTTATGAATTATGATATATGGGGATGGATAACCTACTAATATGATACTCAGGTAGAGTTTCCCACTTACTTATGATACTCAGGAAGGTCATCCCATCTATTTGTGATACTCAGGCAGGGAATCCCCTTATTTGTGATGACTGGGCATAGCATCCCTTAACAATTGAAAGACTCATGTTGTTACCCATGAATGCCTAAGTTATGACTCATGTCTATAATATTAGAAATATCCATATATATGGTTTTGGGCGTCACTATGTATACAGACCATATATATGTATACATATGGTAACTTGTTTAGAGATTATCAGGCACACGTTGAAGCAGGTAGTGTTAGCCTGGTATCCTTCAGGAACCAGAGCCAATCCTTTATAGTTTTTTATTTCTGGTAACCATTATATCTACACACTACTCATATTAAGTGCACTGACTGGATAATTATAGACATCATTGGTGGTGTCCTACTGAGTTTATCTCACACCCTATCCGTGCTGGCGATGGTACCTGAGAAGATAATGTTAATGAAGGTAGGGATAGGGAAAATCACACATTTCATAATACTTGATTGACTATAGCATGGGATAATGGAAGCATAGGACCATGGTATGGCTCATATTTCTATTGGAGATAGTATTTTTGGTCTTTTTTTCTTTTGATACATGTAATGAATTGTATGCCTGTTTTCATGCCTACCTATTTATTTTTGATAGATACATGACATGACATAATTTTATATATAATATTTAATTTTATATTTTATTAATTGTATATTATTTCATATGGATGTTAACCTTATGCTATTTAGTTGGAATTTATTATGATTATATTATTTATCTATTTACTTCACTGTTGTGCTACTCTGATCACGAGGGTGTTGTATCCCCACTATACTACCTTGGACCATTGCTGCTAGTTAGCAACCTCTAGCATATGTGGAGGCATTCTTGAGGCCATGTGACCCACCAGTATGGGGCACCATTTAGTGGCTTCCGGGTCAGGATGTTAAAAAGTGGTATCAAAGGATTTCTTTTCTTTTCGTTACTATTTTGGGATATTAGAAAAGATCAATAAGATGTGTAAGGATTTTTTCATGATCCTTTTCCTGGGAGTAGCTAACCCACATCTAGTGAAAAGTAAAATTACCTGGGATGTGACATGTAGTTCCAGTTTATGAATATTATAGTTGATTTGATTCCATTGTTGGGTGAGGCACATGATATGTAATGTTTATTATTTTTACGATTTTGGATTATATTTTATTCTTGGCTTGGTATGGCAAGGAAGCGTTGATCATGCATCATTTTAGGAACCTTATAGGACTAATGTGTCATGAATTATTCCATGTCATATAGGATACATTGCATAACCGCATGATAATTTTTGTATGTTCTGTGAATGATATATTTTTTATACAGCTAACATTTATATAGAAAAAATGGGATTAGGAAATGGGTTATTAAAGTGTATTGATCAACATAAATTATGTTTTCCCATATAGTTTGATGATGGTACATCAATTAACTAATTATCACATGTTTGGGTTATGAACTGAGGTTATATAGTCTGAAACATTTGTTTATTTGAGATAAATGAATGTCATTTTTAATCTAAAGAGTGCATGTACCTCTATATATTGGGAATGGTGATTTATATAGTCAAATAATCCCATGTTACATGTTACATTCTTCTATCAAATGTAAAGGATTTTATGTAGTCAGATGAACAACCAATTGAAATTTATAACACATGTACTTTCATAAACTGGGAATGGTACTTCAGATAACTAGTCTATTATCTAAATGCATGAATTGTTCAATATTTAATTTAAATACGGTATCCATTAAATGATGGTGGAAATTGAAAATTTAAGGGGTTTTACCTCTATAACATGCAATTGACAGTCCATATACTGAGACCCTTATAGTAAAACACAGAGCTTGACCCAGACCCTAACTTAATAGTGGGATGTAGGCAGTGTCTATCATGTTCTTTTTTATCATTCATATCACCCATACATGGATTTAGGAGAAGGAAGAGGGGTGTGAATTAAACATAAGAAGACTTATACCTATAATATTTTTGTATTTGTGACACTTACCGTTATTTAAACCTATATGAGGTATTCGATTGGAATTTTTAGAGCTATACCACCACAACATCCTCAAGTCGTGCTTTCGGAGGGTGGTGATGACCTTGCTCCAGAGTTAGTGGGACCTTAGCCACCTATGATACCTCTAGTAGTCTGACCTATGGAACCACCTGTTATCCCTGATGTGGGTGATGATTTTTAGTTTCGAGGGGATTTTCTGTTGGTTATAGATACTATACAATGATATCCACAGCCTTACCCTTTATCGGCAAGTTGATGATAGAGTTTCAACAATAACATCCTCATAATTTTTTAGGGGATGGTGGACCAAAAGCTGTATAGTTATGGATTGATATGGTCTTATATATCTTTGAGAATATTGAGAGACCTCTTGAAAGGAGTGTAAATATAACTACTTATATTCTTTGAGTATTCACCAAACATTGGTGGAATATTCTGAACTAGGATGGTCAGTACTAGGAAGTCACCTGAAGGGATTTATAATCTTTCTTATATGACTATTTCTTCCCTGAGACCCTGAGGGATAATCATGATGTTGAGTTCATGAACCTGAAGTAAAAATTTACGTCCGTTATGAACTATTTATCTCATTTTATAGATCTTAGGTTTTTCCCTATCTATACCACTGATGAGATAGTGGAAGTGGGGGAAATTAAGGATGAGCTTAGGAATTATATTCGATATGAGGTGAACATTTTCTAGTTTACTACCTTGTTTGATATAGTAAACCAGGCTCTCATAACCTAGTGAAACCAGAGGAAAATTGAAAGTATGGGATAGGGTGGTTTAGGACTGAGAAAGAGAAGTGGTTTGACTAGCGGTCAGAAATGATGCTTTGAGACTACACATGGGAGAATCGATTAACAAGTGACACGCATTGAAAGTTATGTGGGATTTCACTAATATGGAAATCTAGGGCATAAGAATACCCAATGTCATAGATATCCTATTGAGTGTTTAGGATGTGGTAGGTTGGGGCATCTTCATCATTTTTATAGGAGTTTCCCATTTGTACCTTATGAAAGAGGATCCATATCAGCTCCACCTTAAGGGGAAAGATCAAGAGCACCTCTCTAGGTAGGTAGTTAGAGTACTATCAGTAGTAAAATAATACTATGAGGTTGTGGTTGAGGTATCCATGCTTTAAATATATAGCCTTAATAGAGAGGACCCACTCAGGGTAGTCAGGTTACAACATAGGGTCGTGGATGAAGCCAAATTTATTTACTGTAGCCTATACCATAGGAGAAGGTCACCAACCAATATACTATTCGAGGTACTATTATAGTAGCATCTACTATCATTTCTTCTTTATATGACATGGGATTTTCAAATTCCTCCATCTATGCGAATATTTTAGAAATCCTTGGTCTTGATATTGAGTACTTTTATGGAATGATGTCACTTGATGCTCTGTTATAAATTCATTCACAAAGTGTACGCAAGTGCAAAGAATTCCCCTTGAGGTAAGAAATAATCATTTTTTGTGGGACCTCTTCATCCTCAAGATGATAGGATTTTATATCATTATCAGGATGGACTGGTTGGTCCCCTATCATGTATATATGGATTACTATCACTACAAAGTATCATTTACATCACTAGAGGGAAATAGTTAACTTCATAAGGGTGAATGGGAAGTCCTGGTAAGTAGATCCAGACTAGAGAATATTGGGCTAGGTGGAGTGACCTCCTATATTGTTATCCTTTATATGGATTATTAAGGATTAGGTTAGGATGATTTCCCTCCAACAGTATATCATTTCTGGATTTTTTCCCCAATTAGTTTTCTGGTTTACCTCCTTAGAGAGAGGTGGATTTCTCTATCGAGTTGGTTTCAGGAGCTACATCAATTCCCATTACTCCTTATAGGATGGATACTAATGAGTTTCAGGAGATCAAGATATAATTTGAGTACTAATATTCTAAGGGCGTTATATGTCCCGGTACGTCTCCTTGGGGTTCACCGATCCTTTTCAATAAGAAGGTGGATGAAACCCTCATGATTTGTGTACATTACTGAAAGTTGAATCAAATTACTTTGAAGAACTGGTATCCTTTTCTTCATATAGACGACTTATTTGACCATCTCAAAGGGGATAAAACATTCTCAAATATTGAACTAAGATCAGGATATTATCAGGTTCAATTCAGGCCTTCATTCATACCACATACAACTTTCTGAAGTTGGTATGGTTTATATGAGTACCACGTTATGTCGTTCCGTCTTATGAATTTGAAAACCATTTTCATGGCTCTAATGAATCATTTTTTCACCTATTTTGGATTTATTTCTAGTATTCTTCATAAGTAACATCTTGGTATATTCTCATACTTTAAATGAACTTTCCAAACATCTTGAGATCATTCTAAATACAATGAGAGAGCACCATCTAAATGATAATCTCACTAAATATCACTTTTTGGATCCATAAGGCGCACTTACTAGGTCATATTGTCTTAGAGGAAGGAGTATCAGTTGAACCTGGATAGGTGAGTACTATAGTTACCTGGGAGCTACCCAATAACACGTTTGATATATGAAGTTTCTTGGGGATGATTTTATATTAAAAGTGTTTCATATAGAAATTCTCACGCATTGAGGCACCTATTACTAGTATGATCAAGAAGGCTGTGATGTTTTTTTGGTCTGAAGTGTGTAAAAATTATTTTCAAGAGATAAAATGAAGAATTAATTTGGCATCAATCATAATTATTACTGAGGTTGAAAGATTCTATATAGTTTTCGGTGATGCATCTGGCATTGGTCTAGGTGTAGTATTGATGTAGGAGGATCAAGTCATTGCATATGGGTATCTCTCATTGATACCTCATTAGTGTATTTACCTGAAACATGACTCAATCTTGCAATAGTTGTTCATGACTTACATTACTGGAGGAATTATTTGATGGGAGAGCGCTTTCTAGTGTATAAAGACCACCAAAGCATCAAATGTATCTTTACACAGTTTGAATTTAATCTTAGAAAATGAAGATTGGTTGAATAACTTCATTCCTTTGAATTTTATATTACCTATATTCCTAGAAAATTAAATGCAATAGTTGATGTGCTAAGCCAAAAAAATAAAACACAAGCTGTTTAAGAAGCCAGTGATGAATGGAAATTGATGGCCCTTCTTTCTGATATGCATATGGAGTTTGAAGAGAGTTACAAGTGGCCTTTTCTTACAGCCTTAGCAATTACCTATTCACTCATAGATATAGTGAAGAGAAGTAAAATTTCATATCCTTAAGGTTTGGTCCCATGGGAAATTATTTTAGGTAATGAACCACTTTCTATTGGTTTGTTGGTGAGGATGGAATCCTATGTATACATGGTAATATCTGGGTTCTTATAGGCATGTGAGAGGACTTGATGTGAGAGTACCTTGCTTCATAATGGTAAGTTTATCTAGGTATATTTAATATATATTATGATATTTTTCAACAGTATTGGTGGCTTGGGATGAAACATAAAATAGTGGGTTTTATCACTTAGTGTTCCACCTATCAACAGGTGAAGGAAAAACACTAGTGACCCACTGGCTTGTTATAGAGATTACCGGTCCCAGAATGGAAATGGGATGGTGTCACAATGTATTTTTTGGTTGTTTTATAGAGGTCACCAAAAGGTGGCAAGGCAGTTTGTGTAACGTCCCAAAATTTTAAATAAATATTGTTTCCTAATTTTATGTGTTATTTTATTTTATTTTATTACTCAACAAAAATGTTTCATTTGATAACATGAGTATAATTAAAATGGGACTATTAGGTTTTGACTGTTATTTGACCATTGGTCTATATGACCGCTGGAAACTAAACGTTTTGACTATTGTCTCTAAATACAAGCAATCTTGGTTAATTAATATAGAAAGAAGATTCGATGGCCTCACCCAGTAGTCTTGGACCGATCGAAGCCCATCTAACAGAACTTGGGAAGGAGGTAGCACCACTGGGCTTTGCTCTGGACCAAACCCAAGCTGAACTTCCTCATATAAAGCTAGAACGGGATCGCCTTCGCGAGAAGTTCAAACTGATAGAAATTACTACTCGTGCGATGTTGGCCGATCCTCCCTCAGATTCTCTCACCTTAGCACACCTTACACTTAAGTCCTATGCTGGTGTGATAAGGGGCTATGTAAGGAGACTGTAACTGTCTTGTGTAATCCTTTGTTTTAAATAAAAATTTCGATTTCTTTTATGAATTTTCAAATGACCGGATAAATATAGTATGCATATTTTTGATGAATTTTAGAAAAAGGATATTTTAAATATGTTTATGTAAACCCTAAATAATTAAAAATGTGTAATGATTTTCAAAAAAAGGTCTTCTACAATTATGTTCAGTACGAAATTTAGAGTCTAATAAGATCAACTTGATTTTTGATGAATAGTAAATTATGAATTGTGATTTTATGATTAGGATTAATAAAGTGTCCAAATGGATTATTAATCTCACTTAAAGAAAGTATTAAAATAATCTAGGCACTTTGATTAAGTAATGTGATTCAATAAAATGGTTAAATAATGGTTTCATAAATTATTATTCAAGTATTAGTTTTTTCGGATGAATAATGTTTTTTAATTAAAATTTTAATTAAAAATATTTAGAAAATTATTTTTATAAAATGGACTTCATTTTTGAACTCAGAGCATCGATATTATGTTAAGGTAATTTTTGGGGATTTTTCTGAAAAAAATAAATTTTCGATGAATAGTGTTTTTAATTAAAAATTTAATTAAAAATATTTATAAAATTATTTTTATAAAATGGATTTCATTTTTGAAATTAGAGCATTGATATTTGGTTAAGGTGAAATTTTGGGACTATTTTGAGAAAGTTGAATTTTCGATGAATAGTGAAAATACAGTTTTTAGGTTACGGGTGTTTAATGACATCATTAAATGATGTATTAAGTATGTAATCAATATGGTCGACTTATGAATAGTAAGATAAGGTATGAGGTGTCCCAAGTGGCCAATACCATGGGCAAATACCATGGGCAAGCCCATGGTTTTTCCAAAACCACTAATGAGGTGTCCCTTGGCCATTAATGCCTTGTCCCCTCACTTTCCCTATAAATACCAAGCCATCCACTCATCCATTCGACTCCCCACTCTCCCCCAACGAAGTTCTGGTCTCCTTACCTCCCAAGGAGTCCTCCCAAGGTTCCCCAAGCCCTCAAGGTCCAAACCTTTGAGTTTTAAGAGTTACGTTTTAAGGTAAGGGATCCGACCTCTCTCTTTAGTTTCAAGTAATCTCTTTTATGTCATTCCTTTTATGCTCCATGTTCATATGTTGGAGGATGTTCTTTTATACTCCTCTTACTTCCTTTTTCATGTTCATATAATGAGATATCCCCTCTTACTCTCATTATTTCGTTTTATGAAGTTGTAAGTGGCGCCGTTAGGCTGCCGAAATTTTTGTAACAAATTCTTTCTCCCTTCTCATTTTTCAAGATCTATTTTCATGTAAAGTATTTCAAGTTATTTTTTATTATGTTGGGGTATGATATCTAAATTTATCATACTGATCTTTTATGATCATATTATGAGATACCCCCTTTTATCTCTTCAATTCAGTATTTTGAAGTTTTAAGTGGCGCCGTTAGGCTGCCGAATTTTTTAGTGGTCCTTCACCCTTCTCGTTTTGAAGTTCTACTTTCATGTCAATTCTTTCAAGTTCCTTTCTATTATGTTGGGGTATTATCTCTATATCTATCATACTGGACTCTTATGTTCATATGATGAGAGACCCCATTTGATATCTTCAATTCAGTATTTTGAAGTGGCGCCGTTAGGCTGCCGAATTTTTAAGTGGTTCTTCACCAATCTCGTTTTGAAGTTCTACTTTCATGTCAATTCTTTCAAGTTCCTTTATATTATGTTGGGGTATGATCTCTATATCTATCATACTGTACTCTTATGTTCATATGATGAGATATCCCATTTGATCTATTCAATTCAGCATTTTGATGTTTTAAGTGGCGCCGTTAGGCTGCCAAATATTTAGGGGATTCTTTCACCCTTCTCATTCTTTTCAAAGTGCTACTTTCATGTCAAGTCTTTCAAGTTCCTTTTTAATTATGTTGGGGAATTATCCCTATATCTAGAATACTGAACTCTTATGTTCACATGATGAGAGACCCTATTTGATCTTTTCAAATCATTTTGTTTGAAGTTTAAGTAACGCCGTTAGGCTGCCGCACTTTCATAAGAGAAATCTAATTTTTGTCTTCTTCCATGTTTTTCATTTCAAATTGTATGTCCTTGAAATTTCATTTACCATGATCATTTATCCTTCTTATTCTGTCCATATACTGTTTTATGGGTCACTTATGAATGTTTGACCCATTTTATCTCTCTTTTTAATGTCTTCTAAAACCTCGTAACATAGCCGTTATGCTGCAGAATTTCCGTCTCAAAATGTCTCTCTCTTTTTCTAAAGTTCCTTTATATTATTAAGTGAATACTCAAAGCTCTTTCTTCTAAAGGGGTATTCACATATATACCAAAAGGTTCTATTTTAAATTATGGGATTTACATACATGAGACCCACCTTCCTTTTCTGTGGGTTTTAAAGTGACGTAAAGATCATGTCTTTAAAGCAGTTTTTAAAACGTTGTGATTATGAAATGAAACCCATTTATTTTATGCTATATGGGTTATTTATGAAATTTTTGATGATGATATATGTGGATCACATGATAATAAAGTCAAATTTAAGGGTTCACCCTGATAGCGCTCCAATGCATTGGGTAATGATGTAACCACTAGAGATTACAATTTTCACGATACCTTGGTGAATAACCTTGGTAATTTTCAAATGACACCTTGGGGATGGACCTTGGTGATATGTTCATGATTGTCTATGTTAAATGATGTAGCCACATCTTCAAGTTATGAAAAAGTTTTATTTTTATTATGATATGCCTCATGATTTCATTTTCATGCCTTAAAGTTCTTTTCATGACTTTATTGATGTATCTCAAGTTCATATGTAAAATGTTTCACTTGTTTCCCTTGCTGGGCCTTCTGCTCACCCTTTCTTTTGATGTATGTCCCCAGGTTATGAGATGAAGTAATGAGCCTAGGGTGAACATGAGGAGAATCCTTTCAAGTGTTTAAGAAGAATGTTTTTTTTGTTCATGTTTTATGTTCCTTGTTTCCAAGACACTAAACCTTAAAGATCCTCAGTTCCGTGTATGGAATGAAAGTTATGTTATAAAAAGATGGGATGCTATAGTTGGTATCAAAGTATGGTTTAGTTATTTGTGGAAATTAGGATATGAAAACTCTAGGAATAACCCTATAGAAAAGTTTAAATATAGGAAATCTTCCTGGTATTTTGGTGAGTATTGAGTAAGGGGTTGCCAAGAAAATACATCCCTGTCTGGATACGAGCAGGTAGAGGTGGCTCTGGCACAGATGTACATAGGGGTAAAACCCGAAAACACCGCTTTGGTCTAGACTCGAACGGGAACTGGTACACGACAACGGGCCTTGCTGCACTCTTGGTTATGACACTCCCGGGGGATATGCTTTGGTAAATTCATAAGCTTGGTATGAACCATTGTTAAAGGAACAAAGATAAAATAAAATAAAGATTCACATAAGAATATATGATCATGGATAACCTAGATGGGAACATAGGGGATCACAAGTTAGGGTATACTTTTCTTCTACAAGTTATCCTTATATGCTTTAAGTTCCTTTTCATGATTATTGGTTAAGTATTTAAGCCTCTAATTATACTTTCTCTTCTTAGTTAATGGTGGGAAATGGAATAACGTGTCCCAACAACCAATGTGATAGGAAATGCGAAAATTTCCGTATTAATATGACAGATATGATTAGAGGATTAAAAGATGATTATTATTTTGTAAGACGTTCACTATTTTGGGGACCCTATATGATCGAGGTAAATAGATTACTATAGTATTTTCATTGAGGAGTAAGGTTGACTTATATTTTGAAGAATTGATGAATTTAAGGTGTACTTATAGTAATTTAGGTTACTTATGGGAATGATTAACCTATCTTGGGTAAAATATGTTTAGGTTAGATACTTTTGTAATAAGATGTTAGGAGTGGTTGATGTTGTCTGGAGATGAACAATGAAGTTGTTTTAGAAGACTATGTTATCAAATCATTCTTGTATTTGGGTTTCAATATTAGTTTGGTTTATTTTGAGGAATTTTAAGGACCGTTATTTATGGAATGGTCTATGATGAACTTTGGGTAGTACCATGGAACTTTGGAGATTTAAAAGTAGTTTCCATTCCTATGGGATTCTTTCTTTTCGAAGAGTTGTTTTACCTTAACCTTTCTGTTTTTGGGATAATGTTTAAAGATATAAGAAATAGATAGTTAATCTTTTGTAGATTATGTGATTCTCTAGAAGATGATTCTTGTGCTTTTATGAGACCAAGTGTTTTTGAAGTCTCATCATTTAGAGAAAAGATTAGTGTTGGTAGGGACTTATTAAAGGATGAAACTCTACTTGAAGGTAGGTATATTTTCTTATGTTTTTGTTCTATGTAGTAAATGAATTCCTCAAAATTATGAAAAGAAACGTAAAAAAAATGTTGTTGGTTTACGTTTCCTACTAGGTAATCAAAGACCGTTTACACACATCATAAGTTTGGGATTTTCTTATGGTTAACTTTCTCCTAATCATGTTCTCTATCACTCTCCCTCAGAACTTGAACCTTGGTTTTCTCTTACATGTCCATGTTTTCCTACATGGAATCCTAGTGTGGGTTAACTCAGGTGACCTTTGTACTTCCCTTTCTTTCTTTCAAAGTAATAGTTTTACTGACTCCTTTTCCGATGTGGGACTTTTAATGAAATTTCAAAACCCAATTTTAAAAAATTGTGAGGACGCAATTTCTTAAGGGGGGAAGATTGTAACGACCCAAAATTTTAAATAATTATTGTTTCCTAATTTTATGTGTTATTTTATTTTATTTTATTACTCAACAAAAATGTTTCATTTGATAACATGAGTATAATTAAAATGAGACTGTTGGGTTTTGAATGTTATTTGACCATTGGTCAATATGACCGCTGGAAACTAAACGTTTTGACTATTGTCTCTAAATACAAGCAATCTTGGTTAATTAATATAGAAAGAAGATTTGATGGCCTCACCCAGTAGTCTTGGACCGATCGAAGCCCATCTAACAGAACTTGGGAAGGAGGTAGCACCACTGTGCTTTGCTCTGGACCAAACCCAAGCTGAACTTCATCGTATAAAGCTAGAACGGGATCGCCTTCGCGAGAAGTTCAAACTGATAGAAATTACTACTCGTGCGATGTTGGCCGAGCCTCCCTCGGATTCTCTCACCTTAGCACACATTACACTTAGGTCCTACGCTGGTGTGATAAGGGGCTATGTAAGGAGACCGTAAATGTCTTGTGTAATCCTTTGTTTTAAATAAAAATTTCGATTTATTTTATGAATTTTCAAATGACCGAATAAATATAGTATGCATATTTTTGATGAATTTTAGAAAAAGGATATTTTAAATATGTTTATGTAAACCCTAAATAATTAGAAATGTGTAATGATTTTTAAAAAAATGTCTTCTACAATTATGTTCAGTACGAAATTTAGAGTCTAATAAGATCAACTTGATTTTTGATGAATAGTAAATTATGAATAGTGATTTTATGATTAGGATTAATAAAGTGTCCAAATGGATTAGTAATCTCACTTAAAGAAAGTATTAAAATAATCTAGGCACTTTGATTAAGTAATGTGATTCAATAAAATGGTTAAATAACGGTTTCATAAATTATTATTCAAGTCTTAGTTTTTTCAGATGAATAGTGTTTTTTAATTACAATTTTAATTAAAAATATTTAGAAAATTATTTTTATAAAATGGACTTCATTTTTGAACTCAGAGCATCGATATTATGTTAAGGTAATTTTTGGGGATTTTTCTGAAAAAAATAAATTTTCGATGAATAGTGTTTTTAATTAAAAATTTCATTAAAAATTTAATTAAAAATATTTAGAAAATTATTTTTATAAAATGGATTTCATTTATGAAATTATTGCATTGATATTTGGTTAAGGTGAAATTTTGGGACTATTCTGAGAAAGTTGAATTTTCGATGAATAGTGAAAATACAGTTTTTAAGTTACGAGTGTTTAATGACATCATTAAATGATGTATTAAGTATGTAATCAATATGGTCGACTTATGAATAGTAAGATAAGGTATGAGGTGTCCCAAGTGGCCAATACCATGGGCAAATACCATGGGCAATCCCATGGTTTTTCCAAAACCACTAATGAGGTGTCCCTTGGCCATTAATGCCTTGTCCCCTCACTTTCCCTATAAATACCAAGCCATCCTCTCATCCATTCGACTCCCCACTCTCCCCCAACAAAGTTCTGGTCTCCTTACCTCCCAAGGAGTCCTCTCAAGGTGCCCCCAATCCCTCAAGGTCCAAACCTTTGAGTTTTAAGAGTTACGTTTTAAGGTAAGGGATCTGACCTCTCTCTTTAGTTTCAAGTAATCTCTTTTATGTCATTCCTTTTATGCTCCATGTTCATATGTTGGAGGATGTTCTTTTATACTCATCTTACTGAATTTTTCATGTTCATATAATTAGAGATCCCCTCTTACTCTCATTATTTCATTTTATGATGTTTTAAGTGGCGCCGTTAGGCTGTCGAAATTTTTGTAACGGATTCTTTCTCCCTTCTCATTTTTCAAGATCTATTTTCATGTAAAGTATTTAAAGTTCCTTTTTATTATGTTGGGGTATTATCTCTAAATTTATCATACTGATCTTTTATGATCATATGATGAGAGACCCCATTTGATCTCTTCAATTCAGTATTTTGAAGTTTTAAGTGGCGCCATTAGGCTGCCGAATTTTTTAGTGGTCCTTCACCCTTCTCGTTTTGAAGTTCTACTTTCATGTCAATTCTTTCAAGTTCCTTTATATTATGTTGGGGTATGATCTCTATATCTATCATACTGGACTCTTATGTTCATATGATGAGAGACCCCATTTGATATCTTCAATTCAGTATTTTGAAGTGGCGTCGTTAGGCTGCCGAATTTTTAAGTGGTTCTTCACCCTTCTCGTTTTGAAGTTCTACTTTCATGTCAATTATTTCAAGTTCCTTTCTATTATGTTTGGGTATGATCTCTATATCTATCATACTGGACTCTTATGTTCATATTATGAGAGGCACCATTTGATCTATTCAATTCAGTATTTTGAAGTTTTAAGTGGCGCCGTTAGGCTACCGAATTTTTAGGGGATTCTTTCACCCTTCTCATTCTTTTCAAAGTTCTACTTTCATGTCAAGTCTTTCAAGTTCCTTTTTAATTATGTTGGGGAATTATCCCTATATCTATCATACTGAACTCTTATGTTCACATGATGAGAGACCCTATTTGATCTTTTCAAATCATTTTGTTTGAAGTTTAAGTAACGACGTTAGGCTGCCGAACTTTCATAAGAGAAATCTAATTTTTGTCTTCCTTCCATGTTTTTCATTTCAAATGGTATGTCCTTGAAATTTCATTTACCATGATCATGTATCCTTCTTATTCTGTCCATATACTATTTTATGGGTCACTTATGGATGTTTGACCCATTTTCCCTCTCTTTTTAATGTCTTCTAAAACCTCGTAACATAGTCGTTATGCTGTAGAATTTCTGTCTCAAAATGTCTCTCTCTTTTTCTAAAGTTCCTTTATATTATTAAGTGAATACTCAAAGATATTTCTTATAAAGGGGTATTCACATATATACCAAAATGTTCTATTTTAAATTATGGGATTTACATACATGAGACCCACCTTCCTTTTCTGTGGGTTTTAAAGTGACGTAAAGATCATGTCTTTAAAGCAGTTTTTAAAACGTTGTGATTATGAAATGAAACCCATTTATTTTATGCTATATGGGTTATTTATGAAATTTTTGATGATGATATATGTGGCTCACATGATAATAAATTCAAATTTAAGGGTGCGACCTGATAGCGCTCCAATGCATTGGGTAATGATGTAACCACTAGAGATTACAATTTTCACGATACCTTGGTGAATAACTTTGGTAATTTTCAAATGACACCTTGGGGATGGACCTTGGTGATATGTTCATGATTGTCTATGTTAAATGATGTAGCCACATCTTCAAGTTATGAAAAAGTTTTATTTTTATTATGATATGCCTCATGATTTCATTTTCATGCCTTAAAGTTCTTTTCATGACTTTATTGATGTATCTCAAGTTCATATGTAAAATGTTTCACTTGTTTCCCTTTCTGGGCCTTCTGCTCACCCTTTCTTTTGATGTATGTCCCCAGGTTATGAGATGCAGTAATGAGCCTAGGGTGAACATGAGGAGAAGCCTTTCAAGTGTTTAAGAAGAATGTTTTTTTGTTCATGTTTTATGTTCCTTGTTTCCAAGACACTAAACCTTAAAGATCCTCAGTTCCGTGTAATGGAATGAAAGTTATGTTATAAAAAGACGGGATGCTATAGTTTGGGTAGTCTTGGACCGACTAAAAAAGGTATCCCACTTCTTTACTATCCAAGATAATTTATTAGTTGATGAGATGAGAGGAATGTATGTATGTGAGATTATATTATTACATGGGGTTCCTCATACCATAATTTTAGGAAGGGATGCTCATTTCATGTTGAAGTTTTAGTAGGGGTTACAGAGAGCTTTGGGTAAATTGGTATTTTTGAGCACAACCTTTCACCCCTAGACCAATGGTCAGCTGGAATAGATAACACAGGTATTGGGGGAAATGCTCTGAGCATGATTCCATGATTACATTGGTTATTTACAGAATTATATCCCTCTCATGAAGTTTTCCTAAAATAATAGATTTTAGAAAACAATTCAGATGGATCCTTATGATCCCTTATATGGAAATTCATGTCGTTCACCCTTGTGCTGGTTAGAGGCAATGCTATTAGGTCCTCATCTCGTATCAGAGACTTCATAGCATGTTTAGTTGATTAGAAAAAATATTTCTTATTCACAATCTAGAATGAAATGGTATGTAGATCACTATTGATGACCTCTAGAGTTTGAGTTTAGGGATCATGTTTTCTTACGGGTATCACCCATACTTGGGAATAGATGGATATAGAGTCAAGGGAAGTCGTCGCCTCATTTTTTAGGCCTTATGAGATCTTGGATAGAGTTGGGCCAATATCATATCAGTTGATATTACCTTATAGGTACCGTTCCATTCATGACGTCTTCCACATTTCATAGCTTCATTGTTATCATGTAAAACCTTCTAATACCAATGATCGTGAAGATGCTGAATTGGATTCCAATTCTTCTTTTGAGGAGTACCCCATATGCATCATTGATCAAAGAATGAAGGATCTTAAAGGCTGGTATATCCCTTTAGTGTAGGTGCTATGGAATAATGTTCATGTACAATACAATATTTAGGAGTGGGAGTTCAATGCACATGTTTAGTGGAATGAGTTATTATTAGACAATGTTCTACCACCCATGGAATGGAAACTTAGGGCTGAGTTACTTTAAGGGGTGAGGACTATAAGAAAATGGTTTTTCTATGAGGTAGAGGTCCTTTTAAATTTTGGTTTAATTCTTTGGTTTTGACCTAATGTGAATTCCTAATAAGAATATAGTGGAAACAAGGGTGTCAGGGGATTTTTTAGAGCCTGAAACCCTGACCGGTGGAAGAAACAGCTGGTCTTCATGGTTAGTAGAAACCATGCTACCCACTTCACATGGTTTCTACTAATTATGCAGGAGGTTTCAATGAGAAGAAGAGGGACACACTATTTTCTATAACCAAGTGACCTAGGCTGAAAAAATGTGTGAAATCTATATAGTTTTTAATAGATAAAAATAGCATGATTTGCTCATGGTTACCCAAAATGTGCACATGAACCATGTGAGTCCCCTCCTTAGACAATAGGCCATTCACAGTTGGCACACGGTTTGGCCAACAGTGCAGCTAAACCATGTGACCTTTGTGAGTCGAGTAAAATTACCATTTTTCTTTTAAGGGATTATATGTTTAGACTCCTTAGTCATTTATTATTTATAGTGTTAAACCCTCTATATTTTCGACTATTGAAGCATCCTTAAACCTTCACCTAGGTTTCTTGATAATTCTTCCATCTGAACTCCAAATTGACATTTTTTCATCTAATTGAATAACCACCGTTAAGATCTCTAGTCCTTATTATACTTTCATAATTTTTCTTTCTATCGAAGACACTATTTTGGTGCAATCTCATATTCCCTATTTTCACGTTGTTTGTCTTTTTTTCCATTTTTTTCCATTTTAGACCGAACTAAAGGTTGATACTAGATGGGTTTTCCTCTATAGGATTATGGTAGGTGGTCTAGTAATTATCCATTAATTATTATTACCTTAAACTATGTGTTGTGATGATTCACATCAGATTCTACATGTGTTGGCTATAGAATACACCTAATCCATGTTTAGATTGAAAACCTTTCTAGAAATGAAATAATGTCCCTTTGTTCATGTTGGGATAGGTCCCCATTATCTGTTTCCACCCCTTGGGGTGTACCTATGGAGTTTCCTTTGTTATTAAAAATGTTTAAGTTACTAATACATATTCTATATGTTTTTTGCGTGACTCCCAATTGTGATGACTATAATGAATTGAATTGAAAGTGAGTGGTACAATCACATCACGTTCTTAAATGGAACAATGGTTATTCCCTTTTTAATGAATAATATTAAGGAACTATGAACTAACTATTATCCCATCCTAAATTCGTAGACCACTTACTAATTTTATGAGATACGAGCATGACATCCTTTACCCCTATGACATGTAGGCATGTCGAACCTATTTTTATTATATATGGGAATTGAATCCCTATACTATGATACTCAGTCATGGAGTCCCAATATTGTGATACTTGGTCATGGTGTCCCTTACATATGTGACATTTGGGTATGGAGGCCATTATGGATTATAATAAATGGGCATGATGATCTTTATTAATTATGATAAATGGTCATTATGACCCTTATTTTTTATGATAAATAAGCATGAAGACCCTTATGAATTATGATAAATGGTAATGGTGACCCTTATTAATTATGATAAATTGGAAGGAAAACCCTTATGAATTATGATATATGGGAATGTAGACCCTAATGATATTTACTTGGGAAGGGAATCCCACTAACTTATGATTCTTAGGTAAGGAGTCCCAACTATTTGTAGTACTTAGGCAGGGCATCCATCCTATTTGTGATGACTGGGCATGTAATCCCTTGACACTTGAAAGATTCATGTTACTACCTATGGACACTTGAGTTATGCCTCAGGTCCAAACGAGTAACAAAATCCATATATTTGTATTTATATATAACCATGTATATAAACCATATATATATATGTATATGTATGGTTTCTTGTTCAGAGATTATCCGGCATG
This sequence comes from Viscum album, assembly GCA_963277665.1. Taxonomy (NCBI): domain Eukaryota; kingdom Viridiplantae; phylum Streptophyta; class Magnoliopsida; order Santalales; family Viscaceae; genus Viscum; species Viscum album. The sequence goes on from OY728164.1 coordinate 1,358,122,241, forward strand.
GTCCAAAGTAGGTAGTGTCAGCCTGGTATCATTCAGGAACCAGACCTAATCCATTAGAGTCTTTATTACTGATTAATATTATATCTTTACACCTCTCATATTATGTTCACTAAATGGATAATTATAGGCACCATTATTGTTGGCCTAATGAGTTTATTTGACACCCTATCTGGGCTGCCGATGGTACCCAAAGAAATTATTTAGATAGAGGTAGGGACAGAGGAAAGTGCCCAGTTGTTGATACTTGATTGATTATATCATGAGATCAAGGAACCAAAAGACTGATATATGGCTTATGATTCTACTATAGATAGTATTTTTGGACTTTTTTATTTGGATAATTTTAATGCATTTCATTAATATTTCCATTCCTTCCTATTTATTTTTGATAGATACATGACATTACATCAATTTTATATGATACTGGATGTTATATATGACGAATTTTCTATTATGTTATGTGGGTGTTTACCTTACACTTTTTAGCAACCATTTATTATGATTCTTATATTTATCTATTTAATTCACCATTGTGTTACTCTGATCAAGAGGGAATAGTCTCCCCACTGTACCACCTTGGAGCCTTTTTGTAAGTCATTTTCCTCTGGTGTACATGGAGGTACGCTTGAGACCATGTGACCCACCGGTATGGGGCACCATTTACTGGATTCCAAGTTGGGAAGTTACATATAAAATATGAAAAATGATAAAATTTTATTGTTAAATTGAGACACCACCAGAAAAATATAATAAAACCCCCTTAAATGAGGATGGAATTCCATCAAATGTTAAAAAATGGGGGTACCCCAAAAAATAACTCAGTTTTGGAGGCCTTTCAGGCCTTTTTATAAATTCAATATCCAACTCCTAATCACTAATCTAGCATTTACATGGCCCTTAGTCCTCTTATCTATCTGTTTAACACACTATCCATAAATAAAATCTATTTTCTAGTTGGTGATCCCACTAATCTATCTTCATTGGGTTACTATTCATATTTATTCCAAGCATCATGAGGCCTCCAATAATCTATCCCATGTCAAGCTCAAAAAACATCCCTCTTGAAAAAACTAAGGTCCTTAGACTACCACTTATGCCTGAACTAGTATCAACACACATAGAGAAACTATCATTGAACCATTATTCATCTGATATATCCTCAACAGACCTACTAAAATAGTCATTGAATGTTATGAGTGCAATAAATACTTGTATTAGGGTTGTGACTGACTAATTGTTTTTCTAATTCAATAGATATTCCATGATTTACATGACATGGAAGCCATGGACAATGAAAATTTTCAGATGAAACTTCACAAACACATCAAAACCAGAAGATATTTCATGTTAAATTTATTAATAATTTTAACAGATAAGAAGAAATAATACATTAGTATTGATATCTTTCTTCAATGAATATTTTTAGAATCTAAAACCCTTTAGTTCTACCATCATTGTGCTTGTAGGATCTATGTGTAGAATCTCTCTAGTGATGATCCACATGGGCTCCTTTGATCTATGATAAATGTCGATGGATTTATGGGTGCTAGCATGATAGATCGACCATATTTTTGTGTTCACCTTGATCATTTATATGACTTGTACAATCTTAAAGAAACATCCTTTCACTATCATTCTTGAGAATATGGAGGATAATATCTTAGGCTTGAGAGGAGAAACCCTATAGCATTCTTCAGTCAAAAGGGATAACTCTATGTTTCATTATGCAAAAAAATTCTCCAATTTGATCAACACATTCACAATAGACATAAAATTATATTTATGAAGTTATGAGTTATGGTTAAATATTATTTACTTGTAAATAGGCCCCTTATAATATATTAAACCCTTAAATAACACCACACCAAGCAAAAATAATTTTATAATTATTTTCTCATGGTGTGCACTAACTGGTGTAATGATAAATATTATTTTACTATATTGAAAATTAATATTTATCCCCAGAGCTCAACTTTGTACACTCATACTCAACATTTATTCAATACCTAAATAAATAGTTAATTTAATATTTATTCAATAAATAAATAAATAAATAATATATATCTATGTAATTAAATTATTACCATGTAAATAAATATTTATTTAATTTATGCGATCAATAAAACATGAATAAAATTATTACTTAGACTTGTGAATAATATTTATTTCAATAATTAAATTCAAATATAATTTAATTTAGATAAATGAAAAAATTTAGTGTGTGATCTTTTAGACTTATAACTTATTGGAATTCGGTGGGCTTTCCTAAAGTCCAAGATTACTGACTAGTAATGGTTCAAGGAACCTAAGAGGAAGAAGTTAATGTCACAATATCGACAACCACATACAAGATCACAATATGTAATATAATCCCTTTATCTCAATATCTCATCAAGATAGTTACATACTTGTGTCATCAACCTTAATGATTTATATATCTTTCATTGATTATCCAGAATGAATTTTTCTACATCACCATGGCTATGAAATTTATTTTGATGGTTCCACTCTAATTAAAGGGATGAGATATTAAATTCAATTAACAGAAGATACAAATCCTTCCACAATTTATTCATTAACAACATATTGATCTTGATGTACCCAACATATCCTACTTAGTATGAACATAGTACGTCATTGTTTTTATCAATACATCAAATTTTCATTTTCTCTCTCTATATGTCATTCTATTCCAATCATCAACTCCCATTCATTCATCTTCAACCACATAACTAGAAAACAACTATAATGATTTTCCTATGGTATGTTCTCCATTTAAAACTCCTCATTTCATTAAAATACATTTTGATATTATTTTTTTATTTTTTATTATATAGATTATGTTAAATATCGGTTTAATTTTTTCTTCTAGGAGTAATCTAGATTTTCTCTTTTAGAAAAATTTTGCCTCATTTTCTACTTTAGATCTTACTATTCCCATTCTAATCAGTAATTGCATGGTCGAAATACCAATATATTATTTTAGGGTTAAATTTTCATTATAGCAGTTGATCAATACTAGTTCCTATTATTGTAAACCTTAATTAAATTAATGAAAATTTCCTACATGAAAAACTATTTTGATATTTATGTTGATTTCATTCCCAAATTTTCATTTGTGCTCTCTATACTTCAATTATTTTTTACCCACAATAATTATGTTAAATTTCCTTTTATAGAAAAATTACTCCTCTTTTCTCATTATTCTTTTCATATTCTCACTCCATTTGGAAATTATAGGGTCAAAATAACAATCAATTTTTTCCCAATCCACTCCCACAAAATATACCACAATGAAGGGAGAGAGATAATAAACCTCGAGTCCCACCTTCAATAGGCCCCAAATTGGTGACTTTGACCGAGGGTATATACAAATCTCAATATGGGTGTCATTACCCTATATAAAATATGAATAATTAAGAGATATGATATCAATGATAAATCAAATCCATGAAATAATATAAATAAATAACCAAGAACCATCCCACAATACATGAAGAAATAGAAAAGATACAAATGAAAGTATCTAAAGTATAATACCCAAAAGAAAACTAAGGCAGAAACACAAATATAGTTCAAAGGCCCAAGATAAAATTGTACATCATAGTCCATGCAGTCCTTTTGAAAACATAAAAATAGTTTATATATACATGGGATGAGAATATAGGTATATTCAGTAAAAAACCAAAGCCTCTCATGCACATGTGAAAAGAGCATACTAATGCACCTGTGAGAAAATAGAAATACAAATAACACCTAAACAAGTCATCCAGACAAACCCAACCTCACCAAGGCTCTCTCACTAAGTAACTCATCTAATTATAATAACATAATATAAAACATATTGATAAAAGGTACACCACACCACTTTCTCACTGATCAGCTTCTCTCACACCCCAATGAAAAATGTCTGGGATCTCCCACCTCTTCCATATCACAACACATCACATCACATCTTTCTCATAGACACCTAGTCGATCAAATAAAATATAATTATATAACTAGGGTTTTAGGGTATTGTGAACATGAAGTAAATAAACCTTGTTCCCTCCTCCTACCATGTATAATCCCCACCATAAGCCATCTCACCCTATCTCACTATATCCTTCCCAGAGACACTTGGGCCATCACACCACATAAAAAAACATCTCAAAAGTGTCACATTTAACTTTTGTATATCAAATACTATTCATGTAATGATCACCTAAACTAGAGAGAGTGGAAGATTTTGTGGCCATCTATTCACCCTCACCACCAGGATGATGGGGGAAACACCCCCAAAACTATTGGTTATCGGTAATAGGTACTTGACATGGGTGGGAAAAATAAAAAAATAAAAAAATAAAAATATATATATGCTTGAACAACTCAACCTATGGGTTCACTAAAAGGACAAAAACCAACCCATAAGAACACCAATTTCACTAACACTTCTACATGCACCACACAACACCACAAGCAATAAAACACAAGTCACTTTTTTATCTTCTCATTACAATCCAAGCTAATTTCCAAATTTTTATTACCAAACTATTCCAATTAAAATAGACAATTAATTATTCATTTACCATACCATTAATTTATATTTAATATCCCACCATTTAAACCACACAACCCATTAAAATTTATTCTTCCATTAACCAATTCATTTTTACTATTTCTATCCCATTATCCAAACTATGTTAATTCCAATAATTCACGAAAATCTATCACAACACACACTAATAAACACAAAAGAAAACCAAAAACACCATAATCATAAACTTCATGTATAAAATCCCACACAACACCTCCATTTTATAGTCATAAACACTTTCTTCTATAATGTCCACTTTCCACCACATGCCACATTCCATCACAACAACCACATATCCTCACATCACCCCATCATATCTGCCACAACAAAGTCACTGCCCATGAAATAAAACAACAAAAAAACACCACACCACACATCCACTTTAATCAACACATTCCACAAAAAACACTAATTTTTTTTAGATTCATTCAATGAGCTTTATCATGTTTCACTTTAATCTTAAGGGTATTCTCACACAAGAAGAATTTTCTAAGGCTAACCATTTTTTAGAAAAGTATAAGTGATTAAACAATTCCATTTAGGGTGATATCAAACAATCATAAAAATAGGGTCTCCCTAGCACCACAACTATAATGAAGATAATGTCTCCCAACAACCACTATTTTTAGCAAGGCATTATCCCATATAGTTCAAAACATCAATAATAAAAAATGGTAAAAGAATGTGATTTCACTCCCTTTACCCTTTCAATTTCAATTAATATAATTCATTTATCTTAGTTAAGCAGAATAAAACCATATTATCAAGAGATAAAAATAATAAAACTATCTCATATGATACACTATGTGAGAAACGAAATAATACCCACCTAGAAGAAAGAAGCTTCACATGATTTGTTACACCAAAATAAGGAGATACATGCATAAGATGGGAACACCATAGGTAGAGATCGACCAAAAAAACAAAAAGGATCCATAAATACAATGGAAAGGTTTTAAAAACTCCAATATTGAGAGAAGAAATCAGGAAAAAACAAAAGAAATATCTTCAATTTAGAATCAACAGATACAAAATGACCCGGATTTTAGATCGCAGATATGATTTTAATTGACCATTAATGCGGGTATCATTAAATTTATGCGAAACATAAAAGATCCAAACTTTTAAGAAATTGAGGATATAAATATCCTATTTAGAAATAGATCTTATTTCCTTAATTAAGGATTTAAAACCATTTTATTTCAAAATAAAATAAAAACGAAAAAACATTAAATTCTGAAAAAACTAGAACATGCTACTATAAGGTGCAATTGTTAGGCGCTACCATTAGTAGATATTTGAAAGAGAAACCATTAGGAGCTACCATCAGGATCTACCATCATGTGATATCACTAGAAGCTACCATTAGGATCTAATAGCAGAAGCTACCACCAGACTAAGTATACTACTTCCAGGTGATACAATCAAAAGATACCATTAGAAGCTACCACTAGAAGCTACCACAAAACTAAGTTTGCTACCACCAGGAGATACTTTCATAAGATACCATTATAATCTACTACTATAATCTTTTTCTATACTAAGTCTCTTACCTATAGAATCGATTGTTAAAATATACCATCAAAAACTACTGTCAAAAGCTTCTGTCAGAAGCTATCGCCAGAAGCTACCAATAGACTAAGTATCCTACTACCAGGAGATGTCATCAGAAGTTGTCATCATAATTTACCACTAAAAGATACTACAAGAATATGTATGATACTACTAGGATCTATTGTCATGATATACCATAAGAATATACCATAAGGTGGTACTATCAGGTGCTACCATTGGGAGCTATCATCAGGACCTGTCATTAGATTCTACCCTTAGGAGCTAGCATCACGAGATACCATTAAGATCCACCTTCAGAAGCTATCATTAGGAGTTACAATAAAGAGATAATTTCATCCTCTAAAACACCCCATTTTCCTTCCTAAACACATCCAAACTTCTTAGGACATACTACAAGAACTTCTACCATTATATTTCTAATAAATTAATGGGATAGAAGGCTAGACCCATTACACAATTATTATAGGATCAAAATTTATTTTTTTCCATGGATGGATATCGAAACATGTTGAGGTAGTACTTAATAAAATTAATGAAAATCTCATATATGAAAAACTATTTTGATATTTATGTTGATCCCTATATTTTTTAACTTCTTAAAATAAAATTTTATATTTACTTTTCTAATTGATGATGTTTTTATTCCTTCATATTTTACAATATATATGTATTCTCTATTAATAATTCATATAAAGGTACTATATTACATGAATATTTCTATTTTTGTACGTAATTATATGTTATATGAAATGTTGAATTCACATATTAATTTATACCTTGATTATATTTAACTCTTTAAAAATAAATTGCAAATATTAAAAAGACACATTTTTATTCCCCATCAAGCTCTAGAGAAACTAGGTATCATATAATATTAGTAAGGATACAAAATCAAACTGGTTTTACCAATAAGTATTTATATATTTTTTAAAATGCTTTTCTAAATTTGAATTCATTCACTCTATAGATTTATTTTATTATGAAAAAATATAGGCTCAACCCCTATTAAAAACTATTTGATTTCATGTAATGGAATATAATCTATAGGAATACTTGATATAATTTCATCCAATTAAAGTGCACAAAGAATAATATGGTTTCAATTATCATATATTTTAGTGAATAGTTTGGTCACTTTTATTTACACTTTAAAGTCATTCAGTATTTTTTAATAAATCACTATGAACATAAATTCCACATACTGTACTTCCCATTAATTAATAGTGAGTCAAAAATATGAAATTTTTTCCACCATAACTGATATACCAACTAAGATAAAAAATTGAATGATACCATGTTACAAAATTCTTCTTTTCATTGTAAATAAGTTTTTACTTTAATACTATTTTTACTTTTCTCCATATATAAAACTTCCAACCATACACCCATTGAATGTTTTTCTATCCATAATACTAACATTGAGTAGTGGTATATACATTTTTTATAGTGATTTATTGCAAAAAACCAATTTTAGTCATTCTATTTGATAAAAAAGTGATGAAATTTACAACAAAAAAACATACATAGTTGATGGATTCTTTGATTCAGGAAAAAATATATAACTGAATACATTAGTTCAGTATATTTTCACTTGATATAAAAAATATTTTCTACTCAATTTATATATAGTATAATGATGATTTTGTATTTATAAGGCCCCAGCCTTAAACCTTACTTAATATTGAATTAAATGAGTAATTCACATTGAGGATCTTTTCAGGTTTAGAGTTTTAGAGAATTAGGACATAACTATTACATCTCAAAAGATTACAAAGTAGTCGCTTCTACTAAATTCCCATAAAATAAAATCTCTTAAAAAGAAACATGTATAGTTCCATGTTTTAGGTAGCATGACTTTCCCTTGATCCCATCCTTGACCCTATTCCATGCTAAGTCCAGTGAAAAACATTTCAAAAACTTGGGATGAGCATAAAAATCTCAGTAAGGGATACACAAAGAATGAAAACTATTAGTTTTTCAAAACAACAAGTAAACCATGAATACTTTATCAAATTAATACTTTTCACCTTCATGAAGTAGTAAAAACTCTTCACTGAAAAAAAAATATCATTACTTACCTTTTGTAACCAAAGGATTACCATAAAACCCATACAAAGAACACATAACATATATAAAGGTAACTTGGGACATAAACATACTTAAGTGGAATAACCATAGGGTCAACTTACACACATATCACTTAATGGAATAGGCATTCCACCAACTTCCATACATACTTAATGGAATATCCATATGGCCGACTTCCATACCCAATGCATTGGAGGTTATAACGTAACCACCCGTCCTGGTATTCACGGCACCACCCGTCATATGGTTTATCACGTAACCACCCGTAAAATGTCCAAGTACCATCATTACACATAAAATATTGAAAATATAAACATTTCAATAACAATATTTCATTTTCAATCATAATAAGTAATTCCAAGATATCAATCCATTTTCAAAAACCATTTAAAAGTGATTTTTGAATGAAAGTGTCCCATACCACTTTGAAGATTTTATTGGAATTATAATTTTAAAACATTAATGTCCATATAAATAAATACTGAAAACCATTTTTGAAAACATGGACATTAAGGATAATGATTTAGAATAATAAATCTTTAAAACATTTAAAATGATATTTTTGTTAAAAAGATTTTAACAAAATGAGAGACTCTTGAATACAAATAACTGCAGAATAACATTTAATCCGAACTTTATAATATCATGAGAATAAAGGGATTCATGATATAATATGTCAAAGGACAGTATACACACCATATAAGAGGGAATTGGTGCATAACAATGATGAAGTCTCAAAATAAATGTAAAATGAGATGAAATCCATTATAAAGAAGGTATCCTTAAATTAAGGATAAGTAAATCTCATAATTATGTGTGAAAAATATAAATACACCCAATAAAAGTGGATATTAATTGTAAAACAATCAAAGTTTATTCACACATATTCAAAGGATGACATATTCAATAACTACATGTTGAACCCAAAGAAATCGAAATTGGGTTAAGAAGTTCCCTTGATAAAATTCGAAAGCCTAACGACGTCACATCAAAATTAGATGATGAGAGATAAAAAGTGTATCTCATAACTTCGACATAAAAGTTACATCAATAAGGATATATGATAACATATCCCAACATAAAAATATGTAAATTAAAAGACATAACAAAAGAAGACTTTTAAAAAAAAGAGGAGGGTGAAAGGTTCCCTTACCGACTTGGGTATCTTTCAAAACATACACCCCATGAAAGAAGGACAACAAATCATTGATGTAAATACTCATAAAAAAAGTATATTACACAAATAGTATAATAATGGGAAGTACATACACCAATCAAAGGAAATTGTGGAAAATGTATCATAAATCTCACGGGAATAAAAGTGAGATGAAAAATCCCTTACGAAAACTCGGCAGCCTAACGGCGCCACATAAAACTTCCAAAAATGGATTGATGAGATCAAATAGGGTATCTCATCACATTAAAATAAAATGTACAGAAAGAGGAATATAAAAGAACATCCCCCAACATAACAAAGAGGAGCTTAAAAGAAGTGACATAAAAGAGAGTACTTAAAAAGAAAGAGATAGGTTAGATCTCTTACGAAAATTCGACAGCCTAACGGCGCCACTCAAAACTTCCAAAATGGATTGATGAGAGAGAATAGGGTCTCTCATCACTTGAACATAAAAATTACAGTAAGTGTAATATAAAATAACATCCCAATAACAAGAAAGATGAGCTTTAGAGGGAATGACATAAAATAGTGTACTTAAAAAGAAAGAGAGGAGTAAGATCCCTTACCTCAGGTCCGACATGACTCGATCCTTCTTTAAAGTCCTGAATAATAAACATGAGTTAATTTCTATTTTCTTAAGAACCTTTTTCAAGTTCATTATTCCTTTTATATCACTTATTTCCATGTTATAAACATTATGTAACCATTTAAGTTAATAATGTTTGTTTTGTCGATATTTGGTTCTTAAGTTGAAAGTGGACTTCTTACAATTAAAAGTTATTTGTGTGGTCAAAGGTTCTTTATATCCAGAATGACATTCCTGATTTGGGTAGAATATATATCATATATTTCCAGCATATACATGTATTTATATTATTACATAATCATTTAGAGTTAAGAAATGAAATGTACCGTTCATGGAGACGGTAAGCCGTACGTACGCATGAACGCTACTTTCATTTCTTTGTCATATTAATGGAAATAAAATTAAATGAGAGGTATGTATATTTTAATTCCAGAATTATATTCATCATTTATATGTATCATTAATTATATATATCCATTATATACATGTAATTTTAATAGTACATTACATTTGGGGATTAGAAATGAAATGCACCGTTCATGGAGACGGTAAGCCGTACGTATGCATGAACGCTACTTTCATTTCTATATCATACTTTAATGAAAATAAATAATAATTATATATAGGTATATTATAATTCCAGTATAACATCAGATATAATAACTTTAAATCCATCCTTTATACATCCCACATATGGCATTAACGAATCACATCACTTTGAGGGGGCGGTAGTCCCTACTTCCTTAAATGAAGATATCGCGTTTACCCATAATGGAAACCATAAAGGTATGCACAAAATGAAAAATACAGAAGCTTAAGGAAAACATAAACATATTATATATCATATATAAATATATTGTCATCTTAATGGCCACCTTTGAAGGTGTTAAAAGAATGTTGAACAATCATCGTTTCGGGTGGCAGAAATTCGCCATCCACGGAAACAGTATGTTCGTTAACCATTAGATGTAGGTGTATGTAAGTGAAGCTAGAATCCTTCTTATAACAACATCCTAGTATATTGAGGATATTTTATTTGTTACAAAAGAAAAGAATAAAAAGATTTTAGGGGGTTGGAGAAGCAAAATAAAACAAAAGGACTCAAAAGAAGACATTACCTTAAAATCGGGTAACTCCCTTTGGTTTGAGCTCAAAGGCTTCTTTGGGAAGACTTCTGCCCAAAGTGAGGCTTAAAAGAGTAAGAGAGAGAAGTGGAGAGACAAAATGGGTAGGGTTTGGCCGATCCAAAGGCTTTGGGAGTGTTGGTAAGGAGGTATAGGTGGGGGCCTTTTATAAGAGGAGAGGAGGGGCACTCTTGAAAGGTAAAGAAAAGTCACTTTATTTTAAAATGGTATTCGGATTTAAGAAGTACCACATTGATTTATTTAGAGGATAAGGTGATAAGGGTTCTAAATCCGCTCATCCAATAGGTTTTGGACATGTGTAGGTCTTAGATATTACATTATCTTTCCATTTTATTTAAATCGTTAAATAATGAGGTCATCGCTGCATCATCATGATGTCATAAATAATTTAATTTATTTAATGTATAAAAATTATAAAATAAATACTATGACGTAGGAAATCTTTTTATCTTTCCAATGAGTATTTATAGTCAAAAATCTTACTTGTATAACCCCATGTTAAAATTGTTTTAGTAAAACATTTCATGTGTGTGTCATTTTTACTTTAACTTTAAATAAAAAGATATTAATGTCATTTCCCAACCAAAGTGGCTCCATGGGGTCCCCAAGTTTCCCCATGTCTTGTATTGGTCGTCCATGACATATCCAATGTGGTTAGGACATCTTTCAAGTTCATTTCATATTATTAAAACATTATTTTTACCTTAAACTACACTAATTACCTCTAAACACGATTAAAAACTTAATAAGTTACTATTCACCAAAAAATTATTTTTATCTCATTGAGCCAAATTTTACTTCTTAATGACAACCATGTATGTCATATTTTTGAAATTCAAAACACAGAAGTGGTAAAATTTCATTTAAATGAAAAATCAGTTTTTATAAGTACCACTTAGTGGTTTCACTATTCATCAAAAATTGATGTTTTTCAGAAAAATACCAAAAATTCACCCTAAGCTATATTTGATATTCCGAATTCAAATATAAAGTCCATTTTACAAAATTCACAACATATAAGTTGCATTAATTAATTTAATAATTAATTCCCGCTGTCAGAGCAAATAGCGTGTTTTTATGAAACAATAAGTATCAAAAGATTGACACTAGTTTAAGTCCGATTTCAAAGTGAAATTAATTCCAACGACCACTATTGGATTTAATGGTAAAAATATATTCTAATTTCACTTTAAAACCAATTAAAAAGATAATCTAATCATATAAATAAATTAGATTAAAAAGAGGTTTTGAATTAAAATACAACATTTTACACTATTCATTAAAAAATGAACTTTATCGGAAAAATACCAAAAAATTACACAAAGTAAAATTTGATGTCCCGATTCTAAAGAAGAGTTTTATTTGTTCCAAAAGAATGTATAAGAGTGATAAAAACTATATTTAATGATAGTTCTCCATCAAAAGGCGATAAGTGAACCTTTAGTGAAAATTAGGGTATAAAAGCCTAAAATTGAAATATATCCATATATTATGCCTTTATCTTTTATTGGATAAATGTAAAAACATTCAAAAACATATATAATCATATTTTAGTTATTTATATCCATTCCCGCCAATACAACGACTACATGTTAACTACCATTTAAAATAATATTATTTTATTATTAGAGTGCAACGTAAGATTCCCAAGAAACTCGTTGTTGCGTATTGGGTACGCCATCGAGCATTGCATCCCCTTTAAAGTAATATTAATATTTGATTCACAAATATGGATAAATATAAAGATGTTATATTATTTATTTACTCGGGGTGTTACATCCTTCCCCCCTTTTGGGAACTGCGTCCTCGCAATTTTAAAATTGAGCTTGGAAACATCCTTGAAAGTCCCACATCGGAACAAGAGTCGGTAAAACAATCACTTTAAAATAAAGAAAGATAAGTACAAAGGTCACCCGAGTTAACCCATACTAGGATTCCACGTATGAAAATATGGACATGGAGGAAAAAACAAAGGATCATGTTCTGATGGAGAGTGATAGAAAACATGTTTAGGAGAAAGTTAACCATGAGAAAATCACAAACATGTGATGGGTTAAACGGTATTCGATTCCCTAGTAGGAAAAGTTAATAGACAAAATTTTGTTTTAAGTTACTTTTTTTGAGGAATTTATTCATAAGGAAACATAATCACTTATCATGTTGACTTTCAACTTTTATTAGATTCCTTACACAAACTCATATTTTCTCCAAAAGGAGAGTATTTAGGAAGACTTGTTCACATTAAGAGTACTATAATCAACTTCTAGAGAATCACCTAATCCACAAAAGAGAACTATATACTTCCCATGTCTTTAGACCAAAACCAAAACAAAAAATGCTAGTACAAGGTCAGATAATCCAGAAAAGGATAACCCTTTAAAAAGAAAATCTATGCTTAATCTCCAAAATTTGTCCAACAAAACCCAAAGTTCAACGAGGACCATCCGATAAACAATTTGTCCATAAAATTCTTCAAAGTAAACCAATCTAAGATTGAAACCCAAATATTTGAAGGATTTAGTCACATAGTCTTCCAAGTTAAATCGTAACATTTATCTCCAAACAACATCAGTTGCTCCTAAAGTCTCGTATTGAAAAGTAATTAACCTAATCACATATCCTCCATGATAGGTTAATCATTTTAAAAAATAACCCAAAATCAACTTACTCTTAATTCATAAAATCATATAACTAAAAAGAATCAGTCAAACTAACAAGGGACTTCACGTAGTCCAGTGGTAGGCGATAAATACCAGTCGCACTTTGGTTGTGGGTTCAATTCTTGCAACTTTGTCCGACGCGACGGGTTGTCACACGGTCTGCGTGTTGTCCTTTTTCAAAAATTATATAATTCTTAAAACATTCCCCAAAATGAGATAAAATCTTCAAAAATAATCATAACATATTTTAACCTCAAGTTTATCTCATGCCTTTCATTTTCCATCAAATCATATAATAACCCATAATTACCTCAAAAGTAAGGATCATATAAACTCTAATGGTTACCTTTATAATTATTACCTGAACTTCCACATCGATTGGTCATCTCATACATGATGCATCACAGAACATACCAAGGTTCAAGTGGTTGATCATGACTCCATGATAGTTGGTTTAGAACAACCACGAGTTTCCTCATTGAATCCCCCATTTTATCTAGTATCTTAATCAGAGAACCACCACAGTTTTCCTTCAAACCTGTTGTCTCTTTGGTGCCTTCTAGATCCATCCATTCACTAAAAACCAAAATGTCAGTGTGAGTATATCAAAAAAACCATCATGTACTAATGAGGAAGGTAAACACTAATATATACTTACTCATTCACTTTATCTAAAAATAGGACTCTTTCTGAAATTCTAACGATTATGGTAATGTCACTTATGCTTAGAGAATACCCTAACCTCTAAAGTTATCTAAACCGAACTTTGATACCAACTATAAGGCCCCAGACTTAAACCTTACTTAATATTGAATTAAATGAGTAATTCAAATTGAGGATATTTTCAGGTTTAGAGTTTTAGAGAATTAGGACATAACTATTACATCTCAAAAGATTACAAAGTAGTCGCTTATACTAAATTTTCATAAAATAAAAACTCTAAAAAAGAAACATCTATAGTTCCATGTTTTAGGTAGCATGACTTTCCCTTAATCCCATCCTTGACCCTATTCCACGCTAAGTCCTGTGAAAAACATTTCAAAAACTTGGGATGAGCATAAAAAGCTCAGTAAGGGATACACAAAGAATGAAAACTGTTAGTTTTTCAAAACAACAAGTAAACCATGAATACTTTATCAAAGTAATACTTTTCACCTTCATGAAGTAGTAAAAACTCTTCACTGAAAAAAAATATCATTACTTACCTTTTGTAACTAAAGGATTACCATAAAACCCATACAAAGAACACATAACATATATAAAGGTAACTTGGGACATAAACATACTTAAGTGGAATAACCATAGGGTCAACTTCCACACATATCACTTAATGGAATAGGCATTCGGCCAACTTCCATACATACTTAATGGAATATCCATACGGCCGACTTCCATACCCAATGCATTGGAGGTTATAACGTAACCACCCGTCCTGGTATTCACGACACCACCCGTCATATGGTTTATCACGTAACCACCCGTAAAATTTCCAAGTACCATCATTACACATAAAATATTGAAAATATAAACATTTCAATAACAACATTTCATTTTCAATCACAATAAGTAATTCCAAGATATCAATCCATTTTCAAAAACCATTTAAAAGTGATTTTTGAATCAAAGTGTCCCATACCACTTTGAAGCTTTTATTGGAATTATAATTTTAAAACATTAATGTCCATATAAATAAATACTGAAAACCATTTTGAAAAGATGGACATTAAGGATAATGATTTAGAATAATAAATCTTTAAAACATTTAAAATGATATTTTTGTTAAAGAGATTTTAGCAAAATGAGAGAATCTTGAATACAAATAACTCCGGAATAACATTTAATCCGAACTTTATAATATCATGAGAATAAATGGATTCATGATATAATATGTCAAAGGACAGTATACACACCATATAAGAGGGAATTGGTTCATAACAACGATGAAGTCTCAAAAGAAATGTAAAATGAGATGAAATCCATTATAAAGAAGGTATCCTTAAATTAAGGATAAGTCAATCTCATAATTATGTGTGAAAAATATAAATACACCCAATATAAGTGGATATTAAGTGTAAAACAATCAAAGTTTATTCACACATATTCAAAGGATGACATATTCAATAACTACATGTTGAACCCAAAGAAATCGAAATTGGGTTAAGAAGTTCCCTTGATAAAATTCGACAGCCTAACGGCGTCACATCAAAATGATTTGATGAGAGATAAAAAGTGTATCTCATAACTTGGACATAAAAGTTACATCAATAAGGATATATGAGAACATATCCCAACATAACAATATGTAAATTAAAAGACATAACAAAATAAGTCTTTTAAAAAAAAGAGGAGGGTGAAAGGTTCCCTTACCGACTTGGGTATCTTTCAAAAAATACACTCCATGAAAGAAGGACAATAAATCATTGATGTAAATACTCATAAACAAAATTATATTACGCAAATAGTATAACAATGGGCAGTACATACACCACTCAAAGGAAATTGTGGCAAATGTAGCATAAATCTCACGGGAATAAAAGTGAGATGAAAAATCCGTTACGAAAACTCAGTAGCCTAACGGTGCCACATAAAACTTCCAAAAATGGATTGATGAGATCAAATAGGGTATCTCATCACATTAAAATAAAATTTACAGCAAGAGGAATATAAAAGATCATCCCCCAACATAAAAAATAGGAGCTTAAAAGAAGTGACATAAAGGAGAGTACTTAAAAAGAAAGAGATAGGATAGATCTCTTACGAAAATTCGGCAGCCTAACGGCGCCACTCAAAACTTCCAAAATGGATTGATGAGAGAGAATAGGGTCTCTCATCACATGAGCATAAAAATTACAGTAATTTTAATATAAAATAACATCCCAATAACAATAAAGATGAGCGTTAGAGGGAATGACATAAAAGTGTGTACTTAAAAAGAAAGAGAGGAGTAAGATCCCTTACCTCGGGTCCGACATGACTCGATCGTTCTTTAACGTCCTGAATAATAAACTTGAGTTAATTTATATTTGCTTAAGAACATTTTTCAAGTTCATTATTCCTCTTATATCACTTATTTCCTTGTTATAAACATTATGTAACCATTTAAGTTAATAATGTTTGTTTTGTCGATATTTGGTTCTTAAGTCGAAAGTGGACTTCTTACAATTAAAAGTTGTTCGTGTGGTCAAAGGTTCTTTATATCCAGAATGACATTCCTGATTTGGGTAGCATATATATCATATATATCCAGCATATACATGTATTTATAATATTACATAATCATTTAGAGGTAAGAAATGAAATGTACCGTTCATGGAGACGGTAAGCCGTACGTACGCATGAACGCTACTTTCATTTCTTTGTCATATTAAGGGAATTAAAATTAAATGAGAGGTATGTATATTTTAATTCCAGAATTATATTCATCATTTATATGTATCATTCATTATATATATCCATTATATACATGTACTTTTAATAGTACATTACATTTGAGGATTAGAAATGAAATGCACTGTTCATGGAGACGGTAAGCTGTACGTACGCATGAACGCTACTTTCATTTCTATATCATACTTTAATGGAAATAAATAATAATGATATATAGTTATATTATAATTCCAGTATAACATCATATATAATAACTTTAAATCCATCCTTTATACGTCCCACATATGGCATTAACGAATCACATCACTTTGAGGGGGCGGTAGTCCGCACTTCCTTAAATGAAGATATCGCGTTTACCCATAATGGAAACCATAAAGGTATGCTCAAAATGAAAAATACAGAAGCTTAAGGAAAACATAAACATATTATATATCATATATAAATATAGTGTCATCTTAATGGACACCTTTGAAGGTGTTAAAAGAATGTTGAACAATCATCGTTTCGGGTGGCAGAAATTCGCCATCCACGGAAACAGTATGTTCGTTAACCATTAGATGTAGTTGTGTGTAAGTGCAGCTCGAATACCTTTTATAAAAACATCCTAGTATATTGAGGATACTGGAGTTGTTACAAAAAAAAATAATAAAAAGATTTTAGGGGGTTGGAGAAGAAAAATAAAACAAAAGGACTCAAAAGAAGACATTACCTTAAAATCGGGTAACTCCCTTTGGTTTGAGCTCAACGGCTTCCTTGGGAATACTTCTGCCCAAAGTGAGGATTCAAGGAGTAAGAGAGGGAAGTGGAGAGACAAAATGGCCAGGGTTTGGCCGAGCCAAAGGCTTTGGGAGTGTGGGTAAGGAGGTAGAGGTGGGGGCCTTTTATAAGAGGAGAGGAGGGGCACTCTTGGAAGGTAAAGAAAAGTCACTTTATTTTAAAATGGTATTCAGATTTAAGAGGTCCCACATTGATGTATTTCTAGGATAAGGTGATAAGGGTTCAAAATACACTCATCCAATAGGTTTTGGACATGTGTAGGTCTTATATATTACATTATCTTTCCATTTTATTTAAATCATTAAATAATGAGGTCATCGCTGCATCATCATGATGTCATAAATAATTTAATTTATTTAATGTCTAAAAATTATAAAAAAATACTATGATGTAGGAAATATTTTTAGATTTCCAATGAATATTTATAGTCAAAAATATGACTTGTATAACCCCATGTTAAAATTGTTTTAGTAAAACATTTCATGTGTGTGTCATTTTTACTTTAACTTTAAATAAAAAGATATTAATGTCATTTCCCAACCAAAGTGGCTCCATGGGGTCCCCAAGTTGACCCATGGCTTGTCTTGGTCGGACATGACACATCCAATGAGGTTAGGACATGTGTCAAGTTCATTTCATATTATTAAAACATTATTTTTACCTTAAACTACACTAATTACCTCTAAACGCGATTAAAAACTTAATAAGTTACTATTCACCAAAAAATTATTTTTATCTCATTGAACCACATTTTACTTCTTAATGACAACCATGTATGTCATATTTTTGAAATTCAAAACACAGAAGTGGTAAAATTTCATTTAAACGAAAAATCAGTTTTTATAAGTACCACTTAGTGGTTTCACTATTCATCAAAAATTGAAGTTTTTCAGAAAAATACCAAAAAATCACCCTAAGATATATTTGATATTCCGAATTTAAAAATGAAGTCCATTTTAAAAAATTCACAAAATATAAGTTTCATTAATTAATTTAATAATTAATTCCCGCTGTCAGAGCAAATAGCGTGTTTTTATGAAACAATAAGTATCAAAAGATTGACACTAGTTTAAGTCCGATTTCAAAGTGAAATTAATTCCAACGACCACTATTGGATTTAATGGTAAAAAAATATTCTAATTTCACTTTAAAACCAATTAAAAAGATAATCTAATCATATAAATAAATTATATTAAAAAGAGTTTTTGAATTAAAATACAACATTTTACACTATTCATTAAAAAATGAACTTTATCGGAAAAATACCAAAAATTTACACAAATTAAAATTTGATGTCCCGATTCTAAAGAAGAGTTTTATTTGGTCCAAAAGAATGTATAAGAGTGATCAAAACTATATTTAATGATAGTTCTCCATAAAAAGGTGATAAGTGAACCTTTAGTGAAAATTAGGGTATAAAAGCCTAAAATTGAAATATTTCCCTATATTATGCCTTTATCTTTTATTGGATAAATGTAAAAACATTTAAAAACACATATAATCATATTTTAGTTATTTCTATCCATTCCCACCAATACAACGACTACATGTTAACTACCATTTAAAATAATATTATTTTATTATTAGAGTGCAACGTAAGATTCCTAAGAAACTCGTTGTTGCGTATTGGGTATGCCATCGAGCATTGCATCCCCTTTAAAGTAATATTAATATTTGATTCACAAATATGGATAAATATAAAGATGTTATATTCTTTACTTACCCGGGGTGTTACATCCTTCCCCCCTTTTGGGAATTGCGTCCTCACAATTTTAAAATTGAGCTTGGAAACATCCTTGAAAGTCACACATCAGAACAAGAGTCGGTAAAACAATCACTTTAAAATAAAGAAAGATAAGTACAAAGGTCACCCGAGTTAACCCATACTAGGATTCCAAGTATGAAAATATAGACATGGAGGAAAAAACCAAGGGTCATGTTCTGATGGAGAGTGATAGAAAACATGTTTAAGAGAAAGTTAACCATGAGAAAATCACAAACTTGTGATGGGTTAAATGGTATTCGATTCCCCAGTGGGAAAAGTTAATAGAAAACATTTTGTTTTAAGTTACTTTTTATTGAGGAATTTATTCATAAGGAAACATAATCACTTATCATGTTCACTTTCAACTTTTATTAGATTCCTTACACAAACTCATATTTTCTCCAAAAGGAGAGTATTTAGGAAGACTTGTTCACATTAAGAGTACTATAATCAACTTCTAGAGAATCACCTAATCCACATTAGAGAACTATATACTTCCCATGTCTTTAGAACAAAACCAAAACCAAAAAGGCTAGTACAAGGTCAGATAATCCAGAAAAGGATAACCCTTTAAAAAGAAAATCTATGCTTAATCTCCAAAATTTGTCCAACAAAACCCAAAGTTCAACGAGGACCATCCGATAAACAATTTGTCCATAAAATTCTTCAAAGTAAACCAATCTATGATTGAAACCCAAATATTTGAAGGATTTAGTCACATAGTCTTCCAAGTTAAATCGTAACATTTATCTCCAAACATCATCAGTTGCTCCTAAAGTCTCGTATTGAAAAGTAATTAACCTAATCACATATCCTCCATGATAGGTTAATCATTTTCATAAATAACCCAAAATCAACTTACTCTTAATTCATAAAATCATATAACTAAAAATAATCAGTCAAACTAACCGGGGACTTCATGTAGTCCAGTGGTAGGTGATAAATACCAGTCACACTTTGGTTCTGGGTTCGATTCCTGCAGCTTTGTCCGACGCGACGGGTTGTCACACGGTCTTCGTGTTGTCCTTTTTCAAAAACTATATAATTCTTAAAACATTTCCCAAAATGAGATAAAATCTTCAAAAATAATCATAACATATTTTAACCTCAAGTTTATCTCATGCCTTTCATTTTTCATCGAATCATATAATAACCCATAATTACCTCAAAAGTAAGGATCATATAAACTCTAATGGTTACCTTTATAATTATTACCTGAACTTCCACATCGATTGGTCATATCATACATGATGCATCACAGAACATACCAAGGTTCAAGTGGTTGATCATGACTCCTTGATAGTTGGTTTAGAACAACCACGAGTTTCCTCATTGAATCCCCCATTTTATCTAGTATCTTAATCAGAGAACCACCACAGTTTTCCTTCAAACATGTTGTCTCTTTGGTGCCTGCTAGATCCATCCATTCACTAAAAACAGAAATGTCAGTGTGAGTATATCAACAAAACCATCATGTACTAATGAGGAAGGTAAACACTAAGACATACTTACTCATTCATTTTATCTAAAACTAGGACTCTTTCTAAAATCCTAACCATTATGGTAATGTCACTTATGCTTAGAGAATACCCTAACCTCTAAAGTTATCTAAACCGACCTTTGATACCAACTATAAGGCCCCAGCCTTAAACCTTACTTAATATTGAATTAAATGA
Source organism: Viscum album (assembly GCA_963277665.1). NCBI lineage: Eukaryota > Viridiplantae > Streptophyta > Magnoliopsida > Santalales > Viscaceae > Viscum > Viscum album. The sequence continues at coordinate 1,358,143,653 of OY728164.1, forward strand.
GTAATTCACATTGAGGATCTTTTCAGGTTTAGAGTTTTAGAGAATTAGGACATAACTATTACATCTCAAAAGATTACAAAGTAGTCGGTTCTACTAAATTTCCATAAAATAAAAACTCTTAAAAAGAAACATGTATAGTTCCATGTTTTAGGTAGCATGACTTTCCCTTGATCCCATCCTTGACCCTATTCCACGCTAAGTCCTGTGAAAAACATTTCAAAAACTTGGGATGAGCATAAAAAGCTCAGTAAGGGATACACAAAGAATGAAAACTGTTAGTTTTTCAAAAAAACAAGTAAACCATGAATACTTTATAAAAGTAACACTTTTCACCTTCATGAAGTAGTAAAAACTCTTCACTGAAAAAAAATATCATTACTTACCTTTTGTAACCAAAGGATTACCATAAAACCCATACAAAGAACACATAACATATATAAAGGTAACTTGGGACATAAACATACTTAAGTGGAATAACCATAGGGTCAACTTCCACACATATCACTTAATGGAATAGGCATTCGGCCAACTTCTATACATACTTAATGGAATAGCCATACGGACGACTTCCGTACCCAATGCATTGGAGGTTATAACGTAACCACCTGTCCTGGTATTCACGGCACCACCCGTCATATGGTTTATCACGTAACCACCCGTAAAATGTCCAAGTACCATCATTACACATAAAATATTGAAAATATAAACATTTCAATAACAAAATTTCATTTTCAATCACAATAAGTAATTCCAAGATATCAATCCATTTTCAAAAACCATTTAAAAGTGATTTTTGAATCAAAGTGTCCCATACCACTTTGAAGCTTTTATTGGAATTATAATTTTAAAACATTAATGTCCATATAAATAAATACTGAAAACCATTTTTAAAACATGGACATTAAGGATAATGATTTAGAATAATAAATCTTTAAAACATTTAAAATGATATTTTTGTTAAAGAGATTTTAACAAAATGAGAGACTCTTGAATACAAATAACTGTGGAATCACATTAAATCCGAACTTTATAATATCATGAGAATAAAGGGATTCATGATATAATATGTCAAAGGACAGTATACACACCATATAAGAGGGAATTGGTGCATAACAACGATGAAGTCTCAAAAGAAATGTAAAATGAGATGAAATCCATTATAAAGAAGGTATCCTTAAATTAAGGATAAGTCAATCTCATAATTATCTGTGACAAATATAAATACACCCAATATAAGTGGATATTAAGTGTAAAACAATCAAAGTTTATTCACACATATTCAAAGGATGACATATTCAATAACTACATGTTGAACCCAAAGAAATCGATATTGGGTTAAGAAGTTCTCTTGATAAAATTCGACAGCCTAACGGCGTCAAATCAAAATGAGTTGATGAGAGATAAAAAGTGTATCTCATAACTTGGACATAAAAGTTACATCAATAAGGATATATGAGAACATATCCCAACATAACAATATGTAAATTAAAAGACATAACAAAAGAAGTCTTTTAAAAAAAAGAGGAGGGTGAAAGGTTCCCTTACCGACTTGGGTATCTTTCAAAACATACACCCCATGAAAGAAGGACAATAAATCATTGATGTAAATACTCATAAACAAAATTATATCACTAAAAGAGTAGAATAATGGGCAGTACATACACCACTCATAGGAAATTGTGGCAAATGTAGCATAAATCTCACAGGAATAAAAGTGAGATGAAAAATCCCTTACGAAAACTCGGCAGCCTAACGGCGCCACATAAAACTTCCAAAAATGGATTGATGAGATAAAATAGGGTATCTCATAACATTACAATAAAATTTAAAGCAAGAGGAATATAAAAGAACATCCCCCAACATAACAAAGATGAGCTTAAAATAAGTGACATAAAGGAGAGTACTTAAAAAGAAAGAGATAGGTTAGATCTCTTACGAAAATTCGACAGCCTAACGACGCCACTCAAAACTTACAAAATGGATTGATGAGAGAGAATAGGGTCTCTCATCACATGAACATAAAAATTAAAGTAAGTGTAATATAAAATAACATCCCAATAACAAGAAAGATTAGCTTTAGAGGGAATGACAGAAAAGTGTGTACTTAAAAAGAAAGAGAGGAGTAAGATCCCTTACCTTAGGTCCGACATGACTCAATCGTTCTTTAAAGTCCAGAATAATAAACTTGAGTTAATTTCTATTTTCTTAAGAAACTTTTTCAAGTTCATTATTCCTTTTATATCACTTATTTCCATGTTATAAACATTATTTAACCATTTAAGTTAATAATGTTTGTTTTGTCGATATTTGGTTCTTAAGTCGAAAGTGGACTTCTTACAATTAAAAGTTGTTCGTGTGGTCAAAGGTTCTTTATATCCAGAATGACATTCCTAATTTGGGTAGCATATATATCATATATATCCAGCATATACATGTATTTATAATATTACATAATCATTTAGAGGTAAGAAATGAAATGTACCGTTCATGGAGACGGTAAGCCGTACGTACGCATGAACGCTACTTTCATTTCTTTGTCATATTAATGGAATTAAAATTAAATGAGAGTTATGTATATTTTAATTCCAGAATTATATTCATAATTTATATGTATCATTCATTATATATATCCATTATATACATGTACTTTTAATAGTACATTACATTTGGGGATTAGAAATGAAATGCACCGTTCATGGAGACGGTAAGCCGTACGTACGCATGAACGCTACTTTCATTTCTATATCATACTTTAATGGAAAGAAATAATAATGATATATAGGTATATTATAACTCCAGTATAACATCAGATATAATAACTTTTAATCCATCCTTTATACGTCCCACATATGGCATTAACGAATCACATCACTTTGAGGGGGCGGTAGTCTGCACTTCCTTAAATGAAGATATCGCATTTACCCATAATGGAAACCGTAAAGGTATGACCAAAATGAAAAATACAGAATCTTAAGGAAAACATAAACATATTATATATCATATATAAATATAGTGTCATCTTAATGGCCACCTTTGAAGGTGTTAAAAGAATGTTGAACAATCATCGTTTCGGGTGGCAGAAATTCGCCATCCACGGAAACAGTATGTTCGTTAACCATTAGATGTAGGTGTGTGTAAGTGCAGCTTGAATAATTGTTATAACAACATCCTAGTATATTTAGGATACTGGATTTGTTACAAAAGAAAATAATAAAAAGAGTTTAGGGGGTTGGAGAAGCAAAATAAAACAAAAGGACTCAAAAGAAGACATTACCTTAAAATCGGGTAACTCCCTTTGGTTTGAGCTCAAAGGCTTCCATGTGAAGACTTATGCCCAAAGTGAGGCTTCAAAGAGTAATAGAGGGAAGTGGAGAGACAAAATGGGCAGGGTTTGGCCGAGAAAAAGGCTTTGGGAGTGTGGGTAAGGAGGTAGAGGTGGGGGCCTTTTATAAGAGGAGAGGAGGGGCACTTTTGGAAGGTAAAGAAAATGCACTTTATTTTAAAATGGTATTCGGATTTAAGAGGTCCCACATTGATGTATTTCGACTATAAGGTGATAAGGGTTCGAAATACACTCATCCAATAGGTTTTGGACATGTGTAGGTCTTAGATATTACATTATCTTTCCATTTTATTTAAATCGTTAAATAATGAGGTCATCGCTGCATCATCATGATGTCATAAATAATTTAATTTATTTAATGTATATAAATTGTAAAAAAACTACTATGATGTAGGAAATCTTTTTATATTTCCAATGAGTATTTATAGTCAAAAATCTGACTTGTATAACCCCATGTTAAAATTGTTTTAGTAAAACATTTCATGTGTGTGTCATTTTTACTTTAACTTTAAATAAAAAGATATTAATGTAATTTCCCAAACAAAGTGGCTCCATGGGGTCCCCAAGTTGACCCATGGCTTGTATTGGTCGTCCATGACACATCCAATGAGGTTAGGACATGTGTCAAGTTCATTTCATATTATTAAAACCTTATTTTTACCTTAAACCACACTAATTACCTCTAAACGCGATTAAAAACTTAATAAGTTACTATTCACCAAAAAATTATTTTTATCTCATTGAACCACATTTTACTTCTTAATGACAACCATGTATGTCAGATTTTTGAAATTCAAAACACAGAAGTGGTAAAATTTCATTTAAACGAAAAATCAGTTTTTATAAGTACCACTGAGTGGTTTCACTATTCATCAAAAATTGAAGTTTTTCAGAAAAAATACCAAAAATTCACCCTAAGCTATATTTGATATTCCGAATTCAAAAATGAAGTCCATTTTACAAAATTCACAACATATAAGTTGCATTAATTAATTTAATAATTAATTCCCGCTGTCAGAGCAAATAGCGTGTTTTTATGAAACAATAAGTATCAAAAGATTGACACTAGTTTAAGTCCAATTTCAAAGTGAAATTAATTTCAACGACCACTATTGGATTTAATGGTAAAAATATATTCTAATTTAACTTTAAAACCAATTAAAAAGATAATCTAATCATATAAATAAATTAGATTAAAAAGAGGTTTTGAATTAAAATACAACATTTTACACTATTCATTAAAATATGAACTTTATCGGAAAAATACCAAAAATTTACACAAAGTAAAATTTGATGTCCCGATTCTAAAGAAGAGTTTTATTTGGTCTAAAAGAATGTATAAGAGTGATCAAAACTATATTTAATGACAGTTCGCCATCAAAAGGCGATAAGTGAACCTTTAGTGAAAATTAGGGTATAAAAGCCTAAAATTGAAATATTTCCATATATTATGCCTTTATCTTTTATTGGATAAATGTAAAAACATTTAAAAACATATATAATCATATTTTAGTTATTTCTATCCATTCCTACCAATACAACGACTACATGTTAACTACCATTTAAAATAATATTATTTTATTATTAGAGTGCAACGTAAGATTCCCAAGAAACTCGTTGTTGCGTATTGGGTACGCCATCGAGCATTGCATCCCCTTTAAAGTAATACTAATATTTGATTCAAAAATATGGATAAATATAAAGATGTTATATTCTTTATTTACTAGGGGTGTTACAGTATTTCCTCCATATATATATATTTTCAAGTCAAAAAGTATTTTTTATCGATTGACATATTGGATTACAACATTTGAAACAATCACTATTCATATAAACAAAATACTTAAAAATTTCTCTCCATCTTAGAAAAAAAATTCAATTCAAATATTATAAAAACAATTTCAAACATAAATAGGTACTATGGTTTTAAATTTTTTGAATCATGTATATAAAATTAAAAAAACTAAATATAAAGATATTTTTTTTATTTTCTATCCACAATTTATAGGAGCCAAAGATAAATTAATCTTTATGACATGATATAACTAAAGTCAATTTTTTAAAATCGACTATAAAGATTGTATAAACTCAGGTTTTTAAGCATACTCTTAATTAATTTATATTGTTATTCAAATATGTGAATTGAAAAATAAATATTCAATTTTCTGTCTATTCAGGCAATAAAGTAGTATTAGTTTTTCAGTTTATTTAAGGTAGAAATACCCACTTTACATCCTAGAATCATGATGATTATTTTCATTAATAATCCTACACTATAAATAAAGTTTCATGTTCCCATTTAAACAAGTTAGATTACTTATTAAATCCTTGCAAGTATAACATGATATGTTTAATTTTTGCGGTAGGAAGTCAATGTTGTACTGGGAGGGATCCATTCAAAGATAGACAATGTATTTTGAGATATATTTTGAAGTCAATGGGAAGGATCCATTCATAGATAGTCATTGAATTTATTGACTTCATTATTATATATTCATAAAAAGAAGTATCCAATAAGATTATAAGAAATTAATTATTATTTATATTGAATATTATTACTTTATAAATTCATCACACTAAGATAACATTCACACACATAATTTTCGATTTCAATTTAAGAGAAAGCGTTGCAAGCGACCATTATCCCTAAGGCCAAGATGTATATTTTGAAATTACTTTAGGAAATCCAGAACACTTGGACCATATAAGAGGATACAATTTAGGTTTTGATATTAGAAATTTTTTAGCCACACTAATACAACATCAAGGGGGCATAATACATGGGAGAAATAGTTTCTTTGAATGTTGAGTTGTGAGAGAGAAATAAATTAATAGATGATCAAATTAAATTTTTTATACATGCTATGAATGAAGAAATGGTTAGACACATTTAGCTTGTGCAACTTTCCTACTCAGATCCTCCACCTCCTCATTCAAACCCAACTATGTACTATGAGTTTCATGATGAGGATCCTAATGCACCTATTATAGCATATATAATCATAAATAATTTAAGGGATTATTTACATCAACATATTATAAATTGGGGTATTCTAAGATTAAAGATACATTATATTATTAATACAATTGTTCCAATGTTGTTTCTTGCCAAGGAGGTGTAAAGAGTTGGAGATAGTATGGTCATTTTTACTCTATCCAACCATCCTTCTTCATTAGTTGACATATGAGGTATGTGTTATTTTTTAATTTTTATTTATTTATTATTTAAAATTACTATTAATGTTTTAATACATTCACTTTATATATAAGTATCTAAAATCAAAGGAATCAGTGAAAAATAAACAAAAGTTTCAAGAACCATTACCTTCAGATACTTATCATATTTATATTATGTTAAAAAAATTAGAACAAAATTATTTGGGTTAGTTTTATGAGTTTTTGATGACTGTTGACATATGTGGGAGAGAATATGTGTTAAAAATAATTAAAAATGATATATTGGATCTTATTACTGGTGATTAGGTCATTGTTCTCATGTTTCACGTTTTTTCTATGTAAGTAAATTTCAATTTCAGTTTTCATTTCTTAACAGATAGTGACTGAATTTATTACTTATCAAATTAATCATTTCTATAATCTTTGTATCCAAAATGAAATAACTTCAATTTATGGTTTTATATACCCAAAATAATTTTAAATGATTATAAAATATTTGGATAAGGATGATAGAGTTAAATATATATTTGAAAGTTAGAAAATATAAAAATTAAGTGTTGGTTTCTTACATTACTTTATAGAAAACAAGACTTATATAAATATGAAATAATATTCATTATAATGTTACAAATTATAAAATATTTATATTTTAGTGTATATTGGGTGTTATTCATATTCTATCAACATGAAATATTTTTTATTCTCTTTACATGGTGGAGGCCATAATGTTTTTCAAAATTTATTAAAATCATAAGTTTTATTCTATTCTACTAGTTCTTCAATCAAAATTTTTTCTTGTTAAATATGTTTTAATAATTAATATATTAAAATAAAATAGGTCATGGAAATATTTAAACAATTTTCATATGTAGATAGAGAATCCAAATAAAATTAGATATGTGAAAGTATAGATATTTAACATTTATATTAGTTAATACATATTTTTTACCTACATATACAATGTTTCTAATTTTCAAAGTGTTGTTTTATAACTATAGTTTCATCATCAGATAAGAGGATTTGAATGTGGTCATTATGTTTTATGTTTCATTTTTTAGATTATCATGGATGAAATGGTGATTAATTTTCAAAATATTACTTCCATGAAAACAATTACGTTTTAAAATAATATGTTGTTTTGTTAATTTAATACCATTTATTATTTTTATAGGGTTTTGATGATTGTTCATCATATACGAATAGAGGCTTAAAGCTCCTTTGAAGTTTATTTGTATACTATTTGATAAGATTGAATAATTTTTAGATATATATCTAAAATATTCATCTATGTGTACTTTTTTGTTAAATGAAATTGCATTCAAGTATTTATTGAATTTTTTATTACCTATTTGCTGCTCTCTACTACTTTTTTCTAAAATTATAGGTATTGAGTTATTTAATTTAATTATAAATATTCTAAAAAATATTATTTAACATTAGTTATTTTGAAACTAACATTTAAATCACCTTCAACATCATTTTTTCAATAAAATTGATGCTAAATGTGGTATTTAATGTAGTTTTTTCTATGAAAACTAACATTGAAATATAAACTAATATAAATATTTATTTTATCTTTAAACATCAGTTTACATAAAAAATGATGTTAAAAATGTCTTACAACATTGGTTAAATGAAAATCCAATATTTAAATTCTATGTATATCTACATTTAGATGGGTTTTAACATTGATTTTTATAGTACCCATCATTGAAATCTCTTTTAATGTCAATTTTAAATAACTGGTGTTAAAACTATTCTTTTTTATGTCATCTTAATTTATTTTACTATATAACCGGTGTTAAAAATGAAAAATAAAATATGTTAAAGGGTTATTTCATATTAGTGAAAGGGAAATATTACTCATCATTATTTTTAATATAATATAAAATTAGAAGTTAAATTAAATACCATTCCCTCTTTATTCATTAGAGAATATTATTCTCAATATAAAATCAAAATGAGAGTTTATATTAGTAGCTTATGTTATAAACCTACTAGGGTCTCCCCTGACTTGAGCACATGAAAAGGTATGAAATGGAATAATGGGAACTTCTGATCCCCATAGACTGATAACCAGTTCACTAGAATAAAGGTATATGCATTTGGGAATAGTTTCTCCTAAATAATGATTATATCATGAGGGTCTAACTATGAACTTGAAATAACCTCACCATACATTGATGGTTCATGAACCCAATTATATAGCATTAAGAAACAACTTGAACACATTGAACAAAAATAATAAAATCATAATGAAGTATACCCGAACAAGATATTGATAGACTGAAATATACAATGTATATCATTACTCCAAAAATAAAAAGGGGAAAAGATTGAAGGTTGAGGAAGAGATACAAGATTAGTATACACAATTTGACCTGAAAATAAACAAAATAAAAATATACCCATATCAGTGTGACATGGACATCAACCCACCCTATCACCTACACACCATTCAAAGCTAATAAGATAACCTTCTGCCACCCAAAAATGACTAGTCATTTCCTACATCAAATAAAACAAGGTCTATATACACCCATGGTGTATGTAGGCTGTGATCATAACAATACCTATCCCAACTACCGGTTCACCAGTATGGTTTATTTTAATTTTTTATTTTAATTTAATTTACATTAGAGTTTTTTGGAGTTAGGGATTGAAAATATGGATTTTTAGGGAAAACAGACTAGGGTTCACAGTTGGCACATGATTAGTACTAACCCTGAACCTAAATGTGTGAGAAGGGGTTTTGGGAGAGTAGAGATATTTTTCAGGGTTACCACATGATTTTTCTCAATATTTAGACTCTATAAAGAACCGTGTTTCATGTTTTCTAAATAGATGGTGACCCATATAGTTAGCGCATAATTTTGCAAACCATATGTCCAAATCATGTGGTCAACCTAGGTTACTTAAAAATTAAAAATTACAAAAATCCATCTATCAGGATTTAAACTATTTTCTCCTCTTACCTCATTAATTACTTCAAACCATCCCCCCATATATGGAAAATTTCTTCCCCTTTTATCCTTGGTGAATCCCTCCTTCAAATTGGTGATTTCTCTTGAGGTAAATCACATTTTTCCTTGTTTTCTTCCCCTTGTCCCTACATTCTTCTACATTATTCCTATATTATTATGAAAATATTACACTAATGGCCTTAAATTTATGAAACTAGGATTTAGGTTGGGGTTTTGATGAATTTATTATTTTTATAGTCATGTAGGGATACCAATTTTCAATTCCTAGTGGTTTCAAGAAAATGTGATGAGGTTCCATTTCATTTTAGGTTGGTGTCTCTATATAACTTGACTTTTCTTTAGAGAACCTACTTTTATGGGATTTTTATTGGTTTTATTGATTAAATATATTTTAAAATAATTATTTAGGGATTATGTGTGAGGTTTTATGACTACATTTACATGTGTTGTCATAAATAATGGTTTCTCTTGGTTTTCTAGTGAAAATTATTTTATGCCTTCAAGATATTTGTTAAACTGTTTTTAAGGAGTTTATTCTTACTAAATGATTTTTAAAAGAGGTTTTTGAAATAAAATTTGGGTTTAAAATATATTCTTGATTGTGGAAAATTATTTTTTAACTTGTTCATTGATTTGGTATGTGTATTGATGGTGTTAGCACATAAGATACCTTAGGTAGGCAGGTTACCAGATGGGTTTTGTCCTAGATTTAGGTCTAAACTAGCTTGGTCTCATTTTTGGTGAGGCCTCATGAGGCCATGGAATAATTTTATTATTTAGGATCACATTGGCTAGCCAGTGTTCAATGATTAAGTCCTAGTTATTTTTGGAACCTATAGGTTGAAGCTCTTCATATATTGTTTATGTTATGCTTGATTTCATACTTATTTATTATGCCCAATATTATTCTTTTTATGGTGATATGATTATGGTTTATTTCCCTCATTTATCCCATATATTTTTATTATCCTTATAAAATTTTCAAGTTTTTTTTATAAAACCAAAGGGATTATGGATTTTTTTAAAGTAAAAATGTATTTTGAATTGGGTTCAAATAAGAATCAAAGGTTTTCATTGTGAATATTATTATTTGGATTCATGGTAGTATCCTACTAGGATTTTCCTCACACCCTGAATATTCTAATAAGCATACATATAATTATTTTTAGAGGATTTGGGTAATTAAATGGGTACCAGGTAATTCGATGTATCTTCCCAATTATCATCATCTATCTTCGATATTGTAGTGGTTGTGACCATGATTCACAAGGAGTTAGGATCGTGTAGATAATTTTAGGATCCTCAATGATTTTATATTATGTTGTATAGTCATTTCCCACCTTGACCTATTTTGGTATTGTTATATATATATATATTTTATCATTCATTTATGATGACAATGTGATGTTTACAAGTTATATTTTATTAATGTAGTTGCTTATACTCTATGGAATTCTTTATATATTCTAAAATCATTGTTTGATGGAATGGACACCAAACTTATAGATGGATCTTGTTGAATTTATAGGAGGGATCTGTGTGATGCCTATTTTTTATTCAAAGGGTGAAACTATTAACAAATGGTTCTATTTGATATGTTGGTTCTTGTCGCTAGCCCGTGGTGATCAGGAACACACTTTAGGTCTTATAGAGAGTCGAGTCGAGTGAAGGTTCATCTCGACACAAGATAGTTCATTAAATAATGGTATCAAATCTTTCTCACTATTGGTTGAATAAAGTTATTATGGGGATAATACTATCAAATATGGAGAGGTAGGTGTGAGGGAGTGATTATCCATCTCTTCTTCATGTCAAACCTTAAGTTACCATAGGTGGACAAGATTTGTATCTTTGATTTAAGATCTATTTTGTGTTTTCATGATATTTGAGGTTTATTACTATTAGTTATTTGTTTTGGGAATAATCCATGTGTTTTTGAGTAATTTTAAGTTTTATATTTAAATGAGGGAGGAAAATAGAGGTGCACAATTTAGGCACATGGTTGGTAGAAACCATGCAGAACTCATGTGATTATGTTTTCAATATATATAGTTCCATTTTACATGATTGGATCATGGTATGTAAAACTATGTGGAAAAAATATTCCCTATGGTAAAAAAAATAATTTTTAATTCTTTAAACCCTCTGGTATTTGTAATTATCAATACTATTATTATTACTTATCTAAGAGTAATTGAATGAGTCTTTTGTGATTAAATTGATTTTTTTTGGATTTAAATTTGTTATTGAATATGTTTTATGACTTTTTATAGACCAATACTCCTATAAGGAATCATAATACTCAAATTTGGGAATCCCTAAAGAATAATACATATAAAAATCCCCCCATAAACCCCCACCTTTTTAAATTATTTATCTGAACCATTTAGTATCTTTGGCAAGGTGGTGAGAATCGGCAGTAACGAGTTATGGATCATGACTAATAATTGATGAAGTATAATCAACTATCATTTTGTGGTAATTGAGGACCTATGGAATCAGAAGAATAAATATAAAAATACTAAACACATCTTTGAATTCCTCTAGACTCTTGAAACATCCAAAGTTGATTTTTCCACCCATGTTATCAATTGTCCTAGTTAGAGGTGGTGGGAGTTGATCATATCAGTTAAGATTTATAAATATCTTTATTGGACTAAGTTCAAGTATATATTAAACAAAAAAATATATCTTTATATTTTAATAGTGGATAAATTTATGGAGTTTGTGACATGCAAAAAAAAACCATTCTGTAATGGAATACACTGCTTGTTTTATTGAGTTGGTTCATATTTTACCCGAGCTACTCAAAAATGACTATTTTAAGGATTTAAATTTTGAAATGGGTTTAAAATATAATATAAAATCAAGTATCATACTTATTTTTCTACCAAACTATGTAAAAGTGGTGTACAAAGAGATAAATAACTAAGGTAGACGTATCCAATTTGACTAGTTAGAGTGGTTCCCCAACCGCAACAAGGGGGAGCCATTACTATTCCTTAGACCAAAAAAGGAAACATGAGGGGACTTGATGGGAAAATAATGAAAGTTTTTAATGTATTAACTATAATTATGGGGAATATTTGGGATATAATTTGGTGGTATGTTATCAATTCAAGAGGTAAGGACATACCATGTAAGTGTTTCGGGTGTCTCTAAGGACCTTCCCTCAGCATGGATGTCTAGGGAATCTCTAGAGTTATTTAAGATTACCTATATAGGAAAGTAGGGTAGGATTTTCTAATTCAAGGGGGTATTAGGTTCAATATAATGCATCTAAGGGTGTGGGACCTCATTCTCAAAAAAATAAGACCCTCACATGGATAGGAAGATGCAAAATGAGATCAATCCTAGACATCTATTTGTAGCTGAGAATGTTCCAAAGGACATAGATACCAGTATAGCCACTATAAGAGGTATAATAATTACTTATTCTTCCATATATTTGATATTTTTTTACATAGGAGCTTCTCATTAATTAATTTCATTCAAATTTATTGATGATTTGGGTATATGACCAAATTTGATATTGTATATAATAGATCATTATACTTTATTGGGAAAGCGGAAGATATAGGGATTCAAGTGTCTAAAGTTCCAAGTCGTGATTGCCTATTTTGAGATTATGTGGGATTTATTATTCCTTGATATATACATCTTTGATCTCATTTTTAAAACGGTATATATAGTTAGTTTGAATGTTCATATCTATTATTATCATCATAGAGTGTTTTTTTATCTTCTGATGGGAACACTCATGTCTTTTAGGGTGAGTGTGACACTGATTTAGGGAGGGTAGGACTATTTGTACCAGATGTTGGATCGATACAGTGTTATTTTTTTATGGTGATCATCGATGTGGGAAAATAGTGTTCATTTTTCCATCTTCCAGTGGTGCTAGATAGTTATCCCAAGGTATTTATCAAAAAAATTTCTAGTACTCTACCCTAGAAAGAGGTAGAGTTATATATCAACTTAATTGTCAGGATGGGCCCCATAACCTTACTGTATTATCATATGTATCTTACCATGCTATGGGGGTTGAAATTATAGCTAGAGGATCTTGAGTGCAAAGGATTTATTCAACTAATCATGTCACCATGGGCATCACTAGTTCTCTTTTCAAATAAGGTAGATGAGAACCTCTAAAATTTCATTTAATACCAAAAGATAAACCAAGATATCATCAAGAATAAGTACATGTTTCCTATAATTTATGATCACTTTAATCATCTTAGGAGAGATCGATGAATTTAAAAAATTTATGCAAGATTATAATTTCATCAATTGAGGGTTTGGGAATAAAATTTTCCTAATATTTATTTTATAAGTAGGTATAAAAACTATGAGAATTTGGTTATGGTATTTAGCCTTACCAAGACTCCTACTATTTTCATGAGTTTGATGAATTTAATCTTCTATTTCTATCCAAATTACCTCATGGTGGTGTTTGTGGATGGCATCTCAATGTAATCTAAGTTGAGGGAGGAACATGAAGATCATCTAGTTATTATACTATAAGCTTTGAGAGAGTATCACCTATATACTATGATATCTAAATCCCATTTATGTATTCATGTGGTCAGATTATTAGGTCACATGATATCTTAAAAATGTATTTGGATGTATCTTGAGAAGATCCAAGTAGTGATATCTTAGTATAATCCTATGAATGTGTTTTAGATCATGAGATTCCAGGGTTTAGTTGGATATTACAATCACTTCATTTAAAACTTCTCCAAAATGGATTCTACCTTGAAATATTTGACCTAAAAGGGGGTGATGTTCAGGTGGGTAAAGAAGTGTCCGAGTTATTTTGAGGAGTTGAAATTGAGTTTAAATTCAACTTTAATTATGATTCTCCTTGAGTAGGGTGAGGGTTATTCCATGTATTATGATGCATAGAGTTCAGGATTTTAGAGTGTGATAATAAATATTGATTATTTGGTGGCATATATCTCTTTCCATTTACTCCCTTATGAGATTAACTACCCCACTCATGACCTCGAGTTAGAAGATGTGATTCATTCCTTATATACATAACACCACTATCTTTTTGGGGAGAGGTTTAAGGTGTATATAGATCATAAGAGTATAAATTATATTTTTTCATATAGATACAAGAAAATTTAGTAGAAATATTAGGTTGAGTTTCTAAAAAAATTTGAATTTTATATATCTTATACCCTCAAAAAGGGGAATGTGGAAAAAAATGACTCGATAAAAAAATACTGATTCAAGATGTGAGAGATTCAATGGTTGAATGGTTCCAAAGGGGTTTGTCTGTTGAGATATAGTTATATATGGAAGAGAAGGGTGGGAATTTGAATTTGGATTGTATACATTTTAGGTGAAGATATGCATCGTTACGAGTTGTGAATTATTGAGGGAATTTTTATTTCTTGATTTGGTGGGGGGTTCTTTTTGAGAAATAGGACTCAAAGTGGGATTATAAGTGTTTATATGTCCTTAAAAGATGTTTCTAGACATGGTTTGAGTCTTAGGGTATGACTTAGGTGTCTAAGAGGATTTAGAAGTAGTGGATGGGGGGTGGAAATTACTGCAGTAGGACATTCACTATGTTTTGGGTGTCGTTCAAACTGTGAATGACCTTTGTCATGGGCTAATCAGGCTATGGATGAGGTAACTCAGAGAATGGATTTTTCCTAGGATACTTTAAGGTGTGATCATAGAGCTTCATTCTCTAAAATAATTAGGTTAATATGGATGATCCCTCTAATTGGGGGGAATTCATGGTGTGAATCCCTTGTTCACATGATAATATAGTGTTGGACACCCTATTTTTGAGGAGCCTTCTGGTAATTTTATTAGGGGTCCTTTTTAGGAACCCCCTTGGGTTTCCTATTATTTTAGTCAATCAAAGGTGGAGAGAGATCCCCATTTTCCCTCCTCATCCCTTTATTGGTGTGATTTTATTCTGGTGTATTCTTGATTTTTCATCATGTCAATTCAAGTTCAGTTCCACTCATTCTATCTCTTATTCTTCTTCCTCCATTATTCACTGTTTTTGGTTGGTTTTTTTAGGTTTTTATTGGAAGTATTTCACCAATTCATAGAAAAATAATCATAATTGATTTTGATTTCATGTGATACTCATAGAGGATTTCTCAAGAGGAAATAATTAAGGCAATGTCTATCATTTGACGTGCCATATGTTGCAGTATTGGTTTACATAGGTTTTTTTGGATAATTTGGATGAAATTGGTCATTAAATTTGATTTATAATTTGGTAATTTTGTGTGGACTTGGGTTGAGTGTGTTTTGAGACTAGATCTTACCCCGTTTCCTTTTGATTTAGCATTATGAGGTTTCTCGGTTAGTTTAGCATTGATTATGCTAATTTGGGGTTTTTAAATATTTAATTAATTAATTTTATTGTTATTATTGATGAGATAGATTCTTATGGACTAATAAAAGATGGGTATGATCATGGGATGGATTTATGATGTTCTGTTGAGGTAAATGTCCTTGAATTTTCTCAGTCTCTTGGTTAATTGGTTGTTTTAGGCTAATTTTCCATCATTAGTATTACATGATTTAAAATTTTATTTACTGTGTGATTTTAATATAAATTGATACAATATCTCATATAATTAATAATAAAAATTTACTACATGAATTTCTAAATGGTTTAATGGTTTATTATTGGTTAAAAAAGTTATAGTGGCCCTCTTTATGGATTTATTGGTTGCATGAGTTAGGTTTCAAAGAGAAAATAGGTTAACTCTTTAAATATGTTTAAAATTTTATTTTTAATTAAAATTAATTTAAAGAAAAATGGTTATTTTTGAAATGGTTTTTCAAATTAAATTTCAAAATGGAAATAGATTTCCTAAGGAATTTTTTGATGAGATTTTTGACAAAGTCCCAGAATGAGTAAAATAACATGTGGTGACTTTTCTAAATGGTTTATAAAGGGTATTTGAATTGGTTGTTAAAGGAAATCCTAAGAGGCTTAATTGAGATTGTTCTGGTATGTTTTACCATGTATGGGTGATGCCATGTGCCTTGTTACATGATGAGGCATATTTTGTGTGTATCCTAGTGTGAACTTTTCTTGGTATTAAAGGGATGGGTTGATTTAGTTAGATGTGATAGATGCCTTAGAGGGTTTAGATGGGTGTCGATATGGGTTGAGATGTGACGATAGTTCCTAAGTGACTAGCACCATACTAGTGAGTTGGTGAGCTATGAGATGAGTTATGTGCCTTTTTTTGTTATTAACATGTTATAATTGGATTCTTGTGATATGAAACATAGTCTAGTGTGGGAGAGGATCCTAAGTCCTAGCCTTTCCATGAGTGATATGGAATTGGAAGGATCTTCGTGGGATAAATGGGATCATAGTGTGCATGATGTAGGAGCATTTATTGAGTGATATGGTAGTGGCTGTGGAAGGGGCCTTTCCATGAGTGAAATGGCATGGTCAACCATTCCTTGAGTGAGAAGACTTGGGTTGATAGATAGATATTAGGTTATTCATGAATGATATAATCAGGCTGAGATGCATGATTAGATGGTGGTACTTCCATGAGTGATATGGGATCCAAGTTGTGATGTGTTGTGGGTTATGGATGGGTTGCCTTACCTTGAGTAAGAAGGTAGTATACAATTAGTGATGTATCCTCCTTCAAATGCGAAGGAATATTTTAACACTTGGTATGAGATTAGATGTGGAAAGAAACCCTACCCTGTGTCTTAGGTTATGGTTTAAGGACTTGATTAGTCATCCTACCCTATGTCTTTAGGTATGGGTTAGATTATAGTACATGCGGCTATATTTTTTCTAGTATGGAGCTGAATCAAGTAGATTCAGGTGACATGGTGGCGTTGTTTTCATATGAAGACCTAAATTGTATGATTGTATGTGTATTATGTGGTGTGTTTCTGGGTGGATTTATTTCATGGAAACAACTGCAACTATTTGAATATATTTCATTTATATCCACTTGATCTCAACAAAACTCAACATTATTGAGGCATTGGGGATTCCTACTAGGTTTTTGGACTCACCCCTACCCACATACATGACATGGATTTCAATGTATGTGGGTAGATCTTACCAATTTTTCTCATAACATGATTATCTCTTAGATATGGACACTTGTAAAAAGTTTATTAAGTTTTTGTGGAAGAAGATTTGGTAGGACTATTATATGAGTTGGGCCAGAGTTTAGTGAATTTATTTTGTTCTAGTTCATCATATACTAGCCAGTGTTAATTTTATTCATATATGATGATTTTTATTCCCTGATTATCTAATGTTATTCTATTTTTTTCTGATTCATCATATATGCTGGTTTAATACATCTTATTCTAGACTATGGGGGACTTTGGGGATCCTTGTTTTATGTCCATAGGGATTTGGGATGTCTGTTATAAGAATGAGTACCGATGAATTTTTTATAAATTCAATCATGAACCTCATGATTTATTTTAGGGGGAATAATATCCCCATGACTATGTTATTCCCTCTCCATTAATCTTCATCCTTTATTGTATAGGGAGGCGCGCCTGAGGTTATGTGGAAACCCCCACTCAGATTCTATTAGAGTGATCTAGATTGAGGTGTTGAAAAATGGTATAATATCCATATTTTTGGACACATTTTTATAGTGAATGGCGGAGTTAGGTTGTTAGGACTTGAGTTATAGATCAAGTGCATGCCTAACCAAAATGAAATTTTTTGAAACCTAAGTTTCAAGGGGATTTATGGTGTTTGGATTATGCCCTCTAGGATGAGTGAGGTGTTGGTTGGACCAAGAATAACAATGTTGGATGGATGAGGATTGTTATGATTCATATTTCTTATATAGGATCCATTGATATGTTCATGCATCATGATAGTGTCATGCTTAGGTACCGATACATGCACCTATGGCCATTGTTTTTGACATGATATTTCATTGGAATCCATTTTTAATTGAATACAATTTTAATTTAATCAATGTTTCTGAAATTAAATCATAAGGGGTGATTATATTAATATGAATATGATAGTATTTTTTGACTTGATTTTATTGTTCTTGTTTGGATGCAACAAGGAAATGGTTTTTAAGATGGTTGTTTTTTTGAGAAAAAATCTAGTTTTTAAGGAAAAATCATGTGGTAGCATGAGGTGTGCTTGAAATGGTTTTGAAAGTTGGTTTTATTGAAATGGATCATGAAGGCTATGATTTTGAAATGGTTTGTGATTTTATAGATTTGAGAAAATTCCATGGAAAAGGTTTTGGAAATTATATTTCAAATGTATTTAGGATTGGGATTTCAAAATGTATGAAAATGGGAATGGTTTTCAAGAAATTGTCCATCTAGGATGAATATTTTGGTGATTTTAGTTTTTGGAAAAACAATTGGGTGTCAAGGGGTGTTTGAAAACCTAGGTGGGTTTTATCATGTGCGAATTTTTTTGAATAGGTTTTGAAATAAGTGATCGGTACCTATGTAAACTGGTATTCTTGGGGTTTTGTGTTTGGATGGGGGTAACCTACATGCTAGAAATTTGTGCCCAGTTTAAGGGTTGTGTTTTTATTGGACCACCATGTGTGATTTCTAGGTATGTAACTATTTTGGTTGGATGATGGGAAAAGAAACTAATTCCTATATAGAATGAGTTTACATGGTTTTCAATGGTTGAACATGAGATACTTGGGTATTGGATTGTGTATTTTACGAGTATACTATGAATTTTTTGAGATAACCACTAATATAAAGATCATGAGTTTTGATGTGGGATTGTGTATCTGTATGTGATTTTGGTTGGTTTAGAGATTGGAACCCAGATATGAATTTTGATGATTTTTTTGGGTTAGAGATGTGGATTTTCGGTAGGCGGGTCGTATGGTGAGTATCACCATAAGCTTTAAGATGAATCGATCATTAGTAGTTTAGAATTTTGGGATTTATGGGTGCCATTGAGAATTGTATTGATGTTTTGTTTTGGTGATGAGTTGGATTATCCTATGTTTTTTTAAATACAAGAGTGGTTGTGGGTAGCTAGGCGGTGATAAGGATACTCTTATGGTTGGGAGCATCAAATCGGTTTTCGGTGTACAAACTTTTTGAAGGAAGGGTTGTGGGCACAATATCACCAGTTGATGGATGATTGAGGCAATAAGAAGATGATGGTGATAGAGAAAACCCAATTTGGATATTTGACTGTAGTATCATCTAGAGTCCATGTGTTGGAAATGGGCTCAAGATGTAGGTGGTGTGACCCATGAGTGAGTCAGACCAGTGATGCATTTGTGATCATGAGTAGATTGTGATAGTTGAATTGGTTAGTTAGGTATAAAGCTGTTGAGTTGCACTAGGAGTTAGGTTGGTCTTTTCTATGGGTGTTATATGGTTTAGTGATGCCTTTGGGTGTTAAAGAATTGTGATCAGGTGATGTAGTAATGAAATGATGTGTCGACAGGTGAGGATGAACATTTTCATAAGAATTTTAAAATAATAGGACTGAAAGGTGTGGTTGCGTGGATATGGATGCGTTGAGGTTGAAACTAACTTTAGAGTATCCTTTAGGACATTATTAATGTGGTTCAAGGACAAGATTAGGCTTTTTTAGGAAAGTTGGTGGGTCTGGGAATGGTGTTTGGAGTTGCACAATGGAAGTGTGTTGAACATGATTAATTGATGGTGAATTGATGACCGAGTTAGGTTGGTGTTCATGGTTAGAGGACTACCTCAACTTCTTAAGGAAGATAAAAATTATGGTGGATAGTTTTTAATGATCTGCATCATTACAGGTTGTGAATTCCTAAGACAGTATGAATTTTTGATTTGGTGAGGGTTTTTTTGAGAATCAGGTATCTGATTTTTATTCTAAGTGTTTGGACATGCTTAAAATATTTTTTAGAGATGTTTTGAATCTTGGGGGATGACTTAGGTATTTAAAAGGATATCTGGGTAGTGGATGGGGGGATTATAAAAATTATTGTAGCAGGACATTCACAGCATGATGGGTTTCATTCAAATTGTGAATAACCTTTCATGTGGGACAATCATGCCATGAATGAGGTATCTTAGAGAATAGATTTTTCCAAGGATCCTTTGTTACATGAACATAGGGTTCACACCATGAAATCATCAGGTTAGAGGGATGACCCCTCCTCCTAGGGACTATTCATGGTGTGAACCCCCTTCTTAATCTATGAAATAGTGTTTAATGCCAACTTTTTTCGGGGAATTCTAGTAATTTTATTTGGGATCCTTTTATAGAACCCACTTAGGTTTCCTCTTATTTTGGATGAATGAAGGTTGATGGAGAGAATTCATTTTTTATCCCCCCCATCCTTGGCGTGCTTTAATTTAGGTAGATTCATGGTGTTTTTTCATGCTTGTTTGAGGTAGGTTATTATTCTTCCATATCTTCTTATTCTTCCCCCATTATTTAGTATTTATGGTTTAGTTCTTTAGGGATTTGGGAGAATTTTTTTCACTATTACATAATGAAATATTCATTCTTAATGGGGATTTCATGTGTGTCTCATAAAAGATGTCCTAGGAGGAGGAAATTAATCCATCATTTTTCATTTGATGTGAGGTATGTTTCATTATTGGTTTATTTAGGGTTATTAGTGAATTTATATGAAATTAGATTTATAATTTGTGGATTTTGTGTGGACTACACCATATTTCTCATGGATTCATCATTGTAAGGTTTCCTGATGATTTTGACACTATTTTTTGCAATTTTTGGGGTTTTAAATGTTAAATTAATTAATTATATTGCATTTATTGGCAAGATAGATGATTTTAGACTCCTAGGTGGTTATTATGAGTTTGGGATATATTTATGACCATCGATTGCGGTAAGTGGCCTCAAATGTTCTCAGTATATTGTCTAATTGGATATTTTATGTTTGTGTGCCATCATTAGTATTACCTACCTGAATGTTGTAATCCTTGTATGATTTCTCCATAAATTTTGATGGGACCATGTCAAACTAATATTTAACATGGACCACATATATTGCTAAATGGTTTGATGGTGGTGCCTTGGTTAAATGAATTTTAGTGGCCCTCCCATGGTTTGCTGGTGGTGTGAGTTGGTTTTCACAAGGTAAATAGTTTTCCTTTTCAATTTTTTTAAAAAATGGGTTTGGAATTAAAATTAATTTCAAAGAAAATGGTGATTTTAGGAATGGGTTTTGAAATGGTATTTAAAAATGTATATTTATTTCCAAAGGAATTTTTTATGGGATTTCAACCAAGGCCCTAGTGTGTGTAAAATGGAATGTGATACCTTTTCAAAATGGTTTGAAAGAGGATTTAAATTGGGTTTAAAAGAAAATACCAAGTGGATTGATTGAGCTAGTTTTGGTATGTTTGAATGTGTGTGGTTTATTCCTTGTTTTTGAAAGTGTGTGTGTTCTGTATGTGCCCTTTTTTGTGATTTCCTAGTGTGTTCCTTGTTACATGATTATGCATGTTGTTTTTCTAGCCCTATGAGAACTTTTATTAGTATTGAAGTGACATGTTGATCTGATTATATGTGATAGAACTATTAGAGGGTTGAGATGGGTATCAAGATGGATTCATACATGAGGCTTGGCCCCGAGTGACTAGCTCCTAATTGGTGAGTTAGTGACCTGTTAGATGATATATGTTCCATATTTATTGTTGTTTATGTGTGCTCACTGGATGCTTATGATATTCGACAAATGCTAGTGTGGGAGAGGATCCTAAGTTCTGGCCTCTCATTGAGTGATATAGAATTGGAAGGATCTCTATGAGAGAGATGGTATCCTAGTGTGCATAATTTTGAGTTGTATTCTGAGTGATAGGTTAGTGGTTGTGGAAGGGGATATACCATGAGTGATAAGGCCCTATATACCATGCCTTGAGTTAGAAGATGTGGGTTGATAGAAAAATATTGGGTCATTCATGAGTGAGATGACTAGACCAGGATGCAAGATCAGATGGTAGAACCACTATTAGTGAGATGGGGTCTGAGTTGTGAAGTGTTGTGGGTTATGGATCAGTTTCCCTACCTTGAGTGAGAAGGTAATGGCTGGTTGTTGATGTATCCTCCATTGAATGAGAAGGGTTGGTCATACGCTTGGTGTAAGGATGGATGTGGTATAAAACCCTACCCTATTCCTTCAGTTATGGGATAAGGTCTTGGTTAGATACCTTTTCTTTGGGTATGGATTGTATTGTGGTGTGTGTGACTATATTATTTCTGGTATAAAGCTAAGGTAGGTTCAGGTGTTTTCAGGGCCTAATTAGCACACAATTACCTCACTTGTATGATTGTATATGAATTTTGTGCTATAATTCTATGTGAGTGTGTTTCATGGGAATGATTGAACCTATTTTATGTATTTCATGTACATCCACTTGATTGAAAAACACTCAGTATCATTAAGGCATTGGGGATTTTTATCAGGTCAATGGACATGCCCCTACCCACATACTTGACTTGGGTTTCGATGTTAGTGGGTAGACCTTCCTATTTTATCTCAGGACACATGCATTTATTAGAGATGGACACTCAACATAGATATAGTAGGTCATGGAGGATAATGATTAAATAGGTTGGTTATGTTATTTAGACTGGAGGATAGTGTATTTATTTCAGTTGTGGTTTAACATGTACTGACCAATGTTCTTTTTAATTATATATGATGCTTGTTATTTCATGCTAATTTATTTTTTCTCTATTTTTTATGTATCATATAGACTACTTTAATAATTTCTATTCCGGACTTCAAGTTCATATGGTGATTCCGATTTTATGTCTATAGGGTTTTGGAATATTAATTATACATACATGCCATGCTTAAATTTTAATAGATTCATGCATGACCCTTAGGCTTTATTTTTGAGGAAATGGTCTCCCCAAAACTATTTTAGGCTCTCATAACTAGTTGGAAGCCTCTTTCATATGGGTATGTGTTCCTAATGTCATGTAGTGACCCCCACTTAGGTTCTTTCCTATAGATCCAGTATAATTCATTACAATACATTACTTTCTTAGATAATCATATTCAGATGGGTTAGGCATATGATTCCAATTTTCAGAATATTGAAAATATTATAAATGGTTGGGAGACCTCAGTTGATTAGTATTGATCCTTGGATGGATCCATTTTGTTTTGAAAGAGTCTTGTCACTCCCATGGCTTTGAGGTAGGAGTTGATGGAGGGTGGAAACCAATCGATTTGGGTCATTCACCATAGCGCTACAAGATGTTCTATGATATGAGAAATCAGTATTGGTGGAATGGATAGAGACAATTAGTTTCTAATTTCATATTTTTGAATCTCACCTTGTAGATGATGAAAGCTGAGAATTATAGACTAACTGGTTTATTACAGTCCCTTCCAATTTTGTTATGGAAGTTGGACATGATCTTGATGGATTTCATGATCAACTTACTTTGGAATCTATGTGGGAATGATAATATTTGGGTAGTTATCGATTGGTTAACTAAATAAACATATTTAATTCCCATTAAAGAGTTAATTATAGTGGATTATCCCAAAAAAATTTATGTTTAAGAGATCATGAGACTCTATGGTGTTCCTTTAGGTATCTTTTTTGATCAATACCTATGTTTCACATCTTAGTTTTGTAGGGTCTTTAGAAAGTAATAGGTTCTCAGCTGAGTTTGACCACACCAGATCATCTAGATTCTCAAGGATATGATCTGAGCATGTATGATTTATTTTAGTGTCTCTTGTGAGAAACATATATCATTGGATAAGTTTTATTATAGAAATAGTTATCAAGATTCAATCAATATGGATCACTTTAAATCTTTATGTGGATGACCATGCCAACAAACTCTTTATTTAGAAAAATTGGGTGAGTGCTCCTTGTTGTGGCTATGTCTCAACCAAGAAATAATAGAGAAGGTGTAGTTGATCAGAAAGTGTTTATAGATAGTTTAGAGTTATCTAAAATCATATTTTGGTCTTCGGTGTCGCCTATTAGTGTTTTTTGTTGGTGATCAAGAATTTATGATGGTTTCACCTTAGTTGGGACATATATAGCTAGGGAGATAAGGAAAGCTAGCCCCATGTTATGTTGGGATATTTTGGATCATGTAATGTCTCAAGAATGTGGAATACTGGTTAAAATTACCACCTTGGTTGACATATATTCATGATGTGTTTCATGTTTCCCATATGAAGAAATACCATCCAACCCCATATCACATAATTGAATGAGGGGGTCTGTAAGTGGATCCCACTACCACTATCATTGTAGAGACCCTAGATTGATGTACAGGGAAATTACATTTCTTTTTCAGAATACTTAATACATGACATAAAAAAGACAGCCAAACAACGTATTGGTTTAGTACATTTGGAAACTCAAAACATAATCTTCTAATCAGGGTGAAATATCATTAATATTTCCCATAAATATCTTCCTTTTTTTCCTACCTAAAACCTTTATTTATATCCCAGGGAAAATAAAACATAAAAATAGTGATCTCAAATTATCTTTAAGGGTAAACATGGTGAACATAAAACAAACCATAAACATTTGAACATAAACACATGAACATAAAGTTTAAACATAAAAATCATGAGTCATGAAATAAATCTTGGTAGTATTTAAGGCATAGATCATAAAGGAAAATTAACCATGATAGAATAGCATTGGTACAAAACATGTAATTTTGGAAAACTAATAAGCACATAATATGATTTCCATAGTAGCCAAGACACTGCTTCCAAGACCATCATAGTGGACAAAGTCCATTACTGAACAGAGTTTACTTATCGTTCCATCTATTTATTACTGAACTGGATTTACTTTTCATTCTATTCATGTCTATCTCACGAGATATAAATTTTTACCCAATGAATTGGAGGGAGATATAAGTCCCACCCATTTCATAATGAAATCAATCTTTCATTTTCCACAAAACATAAATCATTCATCATAGCATAACCCATAAAATAAAATGGGTTTCTTTAAATATCATTCCATTATAAGAAAACCCAAATAAAATAAATTGATTTCATAAAAATAAATCCATAATAAATCAATATAATAATAGGGATAAAAACATAACCCTATTTCATCTTATATGAGAAATAATTTTGATAAAACACTTGAACTTAATTCCTGAGAAAAATATCCTTTATTCTTTAAAAACATTTTCTTTTCTCAAAATGATAAGAAATTTTAAAAGAAAATAATTATGTTGAAAATAAAATTGAAAACATGTATAGAAAGATTCATGGAAATAAGGCGTTATGAAGATGTAAAAATCTGTTCATGCTGTATAAGTTAAAAAAAGTTTTTTTCTTATGCTTTTCAGAAAAGTCAAAAAGTACCTCGTATGGTAAACATAAGAAAGATTTCTTCCAAACCATGTAGTAAAAGTCAAAATGGAAAAAAATTAATTTAAAAATACATATAATAATAGTTAAAATTTAATGAGAATATTCTTATAAAACTTGGAAATGTTAATTAAATATACCCCCAGTAAATACTTACGTATACACAATCTCAGATAAAAACAAGATTAGAAAATTTATCCCTTACCTTAGGTCTGATATGCTTCATATGTATTAGAACCTCTGGTATAATGATTTAAATAATGTTACTGATTTATTTTAGAGTGATAATAATTTTCATGATAACATTTATGATCATATTTTCATCTGTTTGTAAGTAACATTTCATTATTACTCGTTATTTGGGTATTAACTGCTTTATGTTCTTATGCATGTTATTGTTGGATAAGATTTTATTCCTATTTTTAGGTTATAGTTATATCATTTAAAAAATGTTATTAGTATAATATATATCATATTTATTCATTCAATTCATTTATATAATCATGGTTTAATGAAGATTATGTAGAATGAATCGCATCGCCTCATGGAGACGGTAAGCCATACGTACGTACGAGCGATGATATCATTCCCATAATTATTGAATGGTATTGAAGTGTATAATATATCAGAATTAGTATAATGTTATAATAATAATATATAGTTATTATTTAAACCAATATACCCATCCAAGTAAGGTGGTGGTGAAAAAAAAACAGATTACACCACGATGTGGAGACGGTAAGCCGTATGTACGCACACAAGGTGATTTCATTTTTCGTAGGATGAATAGAAGGTGAAATAGGGTTATTTAATATATATAATAACATATAAATATATGAGTGATACTGATGTTACTAAGTTATAATGAAACAACTAAATAATAAGAACTTTAAGAATAATGAAATTTGAAAGAATCTGTAGAAGAGATTACCTCTTTCTCGACGTGCCTCATTTAATTTTCCTCTTAGGGAACTAGAGTTTGTATTTTGAGAAGATAAGAACCTATATAATGTAACTAGGGAAGTTTAGAAGAGAAATTTTTAGGTTTTGGCCGATCTTGAAGTCTCAAAATGGAGTTAATATGAGAGGATGAGGTACCCTTTTATAATTGAGGTGGGGGCACTTTTGAAAACCTCAAAAATATTAATTTATAATAAAATCAAACTACACTTAAAAACCTCCAAAATGTCTCAAATTATAATTTTAGATGATATAGGGTTGGAATATCATAAAAAAATAAATTTTAGATAAGTCTTTATGTCTATTTAATCATCATCATTTACTTTAACACTTTGTTATTTTATTTAATTTTCATTAGGGTAATAACATTCTAAATTTTTAATGGTTATAAATATTTACTTATGTTGTTTTAATTGACCATAAATAGGTATTTTATGAGATTTTATATCTTATAATTTTCACTTTGTAATTTTTATGTATTATTATGATTTTTTAATAATTTAATAAAATGTTATTTTTATAAAATATCAATAGTGTCAATTTTAAAACTATTCATTTATTTGACTTTAAATAAAATACCCACAAAATATAAATTCAAAAAAAGATATTTAATACACTCTTAACATGTCATAGTCAGCTATAAAATTTATGGATCCCTTTAATTAGTTTATATGATATTTCTTTTAATATTTTTAATACAATTTATTTGATATTTATATTAATAAAATAATTTTTACATCACTATCGTTTCATCATTAATGATAATTAATTAATCTCTAAAAATTCTAAATAAATTCACATAATGTAGATAATTTATTTATATTTATATTTACTATTTAATTTATAATTTTTATGATTTTTATCACTAAATTAAAATTATTAAACTTATAAGATATAAGAGAGTGACATGTTGTCAATTTCTCTTATTTTAATAATAATTACATAATTTTCTTAGAAAAAAGTCCATAAAATGAATATATTACAACCCTTATGTGATATGGGTCTTCTTTTATTCATCCAATAGAGTTTTGGCAGGTGTTGGGGTAATTTTATAATATTATTTTTACCCTTAATTACCCGATTTACCTTTAACTATGGTAATAAAATAATTACCAAAGTTACTATTCATAATGCCCAAAAAATCAAAGTACCCATTAAAATAATTTTTACCTAATGATTAAAAATATAGAATCCATTTTTCAAAATTCAAAACACATAAGTTTCATTAATTAATTTAAAATTAATCCCATTGTAAAAAAATGGGTTTTTGTTTAAAAGTTAAAACATTGTAAAAGATTGAAATGTTTTTACATATGAATTAAATGTAAAATTAATGAAAATAACATAAATTGTATTAAAATATAAAAATATATTCTATTTATACTTTAAAACCATTAAATAATATATTTTAACCATTAAAATTATTTAGATGAAAAAAGTTGTTTTCAATTAAAATTTAGCGTATTTTCACTATTCGTCAAAATATGAAAGTTATCTAAAAAATATCAAAAATTCATCCAAAGTAAAATTTTATATCCCAATTACAAATAATATGTTTATTTTTTAAAATTGAACTTATAAACATATCAAAAAATATATTTAAAATGTGTACACCATCAAAAGGCGGTAAAACGACATTTTTTTGAAAAATACTTATTTTATGAGAAAAAATAAAATATTTCTTATATCATGTTATAGGAAATACATAAGATGAATTTTAATTTTATAAAATTCAAAAAAAATTTAATACTATTCATAATGGATAGTTTATATCCCATAATAATATTTTAATAACTCATCATTGTTTAGTGAAACTCAGTATTGCGTACAATGCAAGCTATCGAGGAAGGTCTCTCTTGAGTGTATCACATGTTTGGAATAGTGTTGCATATACTGAAAGCTAATATGGTGTTGCATATAGATCAAGATAATATTGTTTTAGTGTACAAAACAAGACATCAATTAAAATAAAAATAATCTATCCCATAAAATCTCGGGGTGTCATATTCTACCCCCTTAAAATGAATTTCGCCCTCGAAATTCTTCGGGGTTATAAATTGTTTACTACTTGAAAGTTTCTTTAATGGGAACCCACATCATAAAAAGGAATACCAAAACTTCATATTAAAAATTAACTCTAGAAACATAACTGTTACCTAAAGTAACTCATCACTAGGTTTTTGCATAAGAGAACATAGGTGGGAAGTGAAAACATGGATATGGAAGAAAAAATCAAACCGTCAAGTTCTGATTGATAGTGATAGAGAATAATGTTTAGAGAAATTTAACCACCAGAAATCCATAAATCTATGATGATTTAAGGGACCATATGATTCATTGGATAAGAAGGTACTAGGGTAAATTTTTTGGTTTCAAGATCTTTTTTCTAATGTTGATGAATTTTAACATGAGGAGAAATACTTACATGATTTCAGTACAATCTCAAAGCCAGTCATTACATGGAAAATTTCCACTTCATCTCTTATTTAAAGAAATTAAGTTTAATTTTTCATTCTTGAAGTTTTATCAGATCATGTGATAGAATGATAGTTCATTCCATCTATCTCAACAAAAAGGTTAGAACATGTTATCAAATATGAATAAGTCCACATATAGTGAGATAACAGATTAATATAACAAACATAAACTAGAATATAACTTATACTATCCATCAATGGATACCATTAAAATTATTCTAAAAAATAAAAAATATGAAATGTTAGAAAGAGGGGAACTAAATCGACTTAACATTTGTCTCCCATATCTCATTTTGAAGTTCTTGGTTGTCACATTCCAAACATGTTAATACCTCATTCATATATTCTCTTGAAACATGGAAATTACATGAATTACCACAGAACCTTAGTGAAAACATACACTCTATCAAAATTAACTCTTTCCACATACCAAAAATTCTATATACTCAAACCATGATATTACTTTATCCTTATATCAGTCATGAGATCATTAATACTATCAAACATCTCACTATCTCTTTATCCTTTCAATATACGCATATCATGTGCTTTCCAAAAATATTTCAATCACTTTTCATGGTTAACGATACCATATAATTATAGAAAACCACAATGGACCAATATGTATATATTATAAGATTTCATAATACTATAAATTAGATTCCACAACACTATTTTGAAATCCCATTACATAAATACTTAATCATTCAACAACTTTGTTGTCATACTCAACATCACCAATAGTGATTGAATGTGACTTCCATTTGTCTCTTGAATTAAGAGTTTGAGGACGTCGATAATTATTAACCCTTGTATTAGGTAATTGGTTAGAATAATTCCCTAATTCCTTGCACTTGTAGCATTGAAGTGTTGGTGGTGTGTTCTCTGTAGTATTTTCTCCATTCACATCATCAGAACCCTTTTTTCCTATTACTTCGGCACTAAACTTCTTAATGACCTTCTTTTCCAAACTTGAAACATTTTATAGTCCCTTTAAGACAATATCCACCATGCTTCTTTCCTCACTTTGAGAATAAGGAAACATTTATCTTCTTTTCACCATCGTTTTGAGATTTTCCCTTGAACTCCATCTTTCATTTCTTGTCAAAACCATGAGATGGATATGTAACACCAACTTAAAATTCTACCTTGATATCACAATTCACAATATCTTCATAGCTACCGAATTCTCTTATAGCTAATGCCCTTCAAAGACTTGGTTTTAATCCATTGAAGAATTGATCAACTTTACTTTCAGGTTGGATGATAAATCCAGAAGCATACCTTGAAAGTCTTTTAGAATTCGCCTCATATGTACCAACATATTCATAATAATTTTTTTAAGCTCAAGGAAGTCCTTTTCTATCTTTGTTCGAAGAATATGAGGGAAGTACTTATTAAAAAACATGTTCTTAAACTCATCCCATTCCATGGATTCAATTTCATCTTATTTCCTTGTATTCTTAATTAGAGTCCACCACTGGTCTGCTTCACCTTCTAAATGATAGACAACCAAAGTGACTTTTTCATGTTCTTAACAATGAAGGATTGAAAATATCATTTCAATAGTACTGATCCATTGTTTAGCAATAAGTGGATCAGAAGACCCACTGAAAGAAGGTGGATGTTGCCTCGTGAAGGACTCAATAAAATGTTGTTCCCTTCTCTGCTCATTTGGGAGTCCAGAATTATTCATAGCTTGCGTAAGTATATAAATAATATTTTTTATTCCATCTCCCATAAAATTTGGTTTTTCAGGAGGACAATAATTTCATTGCCCAGTGCATTGATCATTATCACAGTTCTTTCAGGTTCCAAACATTGTTTAAAACCCAAAAAGAATAGTGTGAGAGGAAAAAACATACTAGGAAAACAACATCATAAAGGGGGAGTACTTTCAATCTCTAACATCATAGGTTTAATTCTAGGTTATTTACGATATTTACCATAATTATTAGACCATAACTTATAATTATGATCAACCTTAGGGACATCCCTAGACATACGTTAGAAATATCTCTAGGTATCTCACAAAAGTTTTCACATCCTTGTTTCCAAAGGTTAACTAAACCATAGCACTGATACAAACTGTAGAGAACCTAGCTTGATGTATATGGAAATTAAATTTCTTATGAGAAATAATTAATATATGACAAAACTAGACTCCTAAATAATGTATTAGTTTAGTTCCTTTGGAAACTCAAAACATAATCTTCTAATCATGGTGAAAGATCTTGAACATCTCCCATAAAGATCTTCCCCTTTTGTTTTCTGACCTAAAACATTTATTCATAACATGGGTAAAAGAAAACATGGAAAGGGTGAGCTAAAATTATTAGTAAGGGTAAACATGTTGAATATAAAAAAAACCACAAACATTTTAATGTAAAAACATGAACATAAAGTTTAAACATCAAAATCATGAGTCATGAAATAAATCTTGGAAGTATTTAAGGAATAAATAATAAACGAAAATTAAACATGATAGAATAGAATTGGTATAAAACATGTAATTGTGGAAAACTAATAAGAACATAATATGATTTCTATAGTAGCTAAGACATTGCTGCCAAGACCATCATAGTGGACATAGTCCATTACTGAACTAGGTTTACTTATCGTTCTAGCCATGTATTACTGAACAAGATTTACTTTCCATTCTAGTCATGTCTATCTCATGAGATATAAATCTTTACCCAATTAATTGGATGGAGACATAGGTCCCACAAATCTCATAATGAAACCATTCTTTCATGTTCCACAAAACATAAAGCATTCATCATAGCATAACCCAAGAAATAAAATGGATTTCTTTAAATATCATTACATCATAAGAAAATCCATATAAAATAAATGGATTTCATAAAAATAAATCCATAATAAATCAATGTAATAATAGGGATAGAAACATAACCCTATGTCATATTATATGGGAAATAAATTTTATAAAACACTTGAACATAATTCCGGAGGAAAATATACTTTCTTCTTCAAAAAAATTTTCTTTTCTCAAAATGACGAACAATTTTAAAAGAAAATAATTTAGTTGAATATTCACTTGAAAACATTTAGAGTAAGATTCATGTAAATGAGGTGTTATGAAGATGTAAAAATCCATTCATGTCGTATAAGTTAAAAAAAACATTCTTCTCATACTTTTGCCAGAAAATTGAAAACGTTCCTTGAATGGTAAACAGAAGAAAGATTCCTTCCAAACCATGTAGTAAAAGTAAAAATCGGTAAAAATGACTTTAAAAATACATATAATAATAGTAAAAATTTAATGATAATATTCTTAGAAAACATGTAAATAGATATTAAATATACCCTCAGCAAATACTTACGTATACACAATCTCATACAAAAAAGTGAATAGAAAATTTATCCCTTACCTTAGCTCTGATATGATTTTTATGTATCCAAACCTACAATATAATTATTCAAATAATGTTACTGATTTATTCCAGAATAATAATCATTTTTGTGATAAAATTTATAATCATATTTTAATCCGTTTGTTAGTAACATTTCATTACTACTCGTTATTCGGGTATTAACTTCTTTATGTTCTTATACATGTTTTTGTCAGATAATTTCTTATTCCTAATTTTAGGTTATAGTTATATAATATAAATCATGGTATTATTATAATATATATCATATTTATTGATTCAATTAATTTATATAATCATGGTTTAATGAATATTATGTATAACGAATCACATCACATCGTGGAGACGGTAAGCCGTACGTATGCACACGCGACGATATCATTCCCATAATCGTTGAATGGTATTGAAGTGTATAGTATATTAGAATTATTATAATGTTATAATAATCATATATAGTTATTATTTCCACCATTATACCCATCCAAGTAAGGTGGTGGTTAAAAAAAATAGATTACACAACAATAGGGAGACAGTAAGTCGTACGTACGCACGCGTGGTGATTTCATTTTTTATAGGACGAATAGAAGGTGAAATAGGGTTATTTAATATTTAAAATAATATATAAGTATATTTTTGATACTGATGTTATTACTTTATAATGAAACAACTAAATAATAGGAAGTAGAAGAAGAAGAAAATTTGAAAGAATCGGTAGAAGAGATTATTTCTTCCTCAACATGCCTCCTTTAAATTTCCTCTTAGGGAACTAGAGTTTGTATTTTAAGAATACCAGAACCTCTATAATGTAACTATGAAAGTTAATAAGAGAAATGGGTAGGGGTTTTTAGAGCTTGAAGGATCAAAATAGAGTGAATAAGAGAGATATGAGGTTCCCTTTTATAATTGAGGTGAGGGGCACTTTTGTAAACCTCAAAAATATTAATTTATAATAAAATAAAACCCCACTTAAAAATCGCAAATATTTATCAAATTAAAATATTATATTGGATAGGGTTGTAATATCATCAACCAATAATTTTTAGACAAGTTTTTATGTCAATTTAACCACTATCATTTTCATTAACACTTTGTTATTCTCTTTAATTTTAATTATAGTAATAACATTAAAAAATTTAATGGTTACGAATATTTACTTATATGGTGTTAATTTACCGTAAATAGGTTTTTTATGAAATTTTATATCTTATAATTATAACTTTGTAATTTTAAAATATATTTATGATTTTTAAATAATTTAATAAAATGTTATTTTTATAAAATATCAATAGTGTCAATTTTGACACTATTCATTTATTTGACATTAAATAAAATCCCCACAAAAGATAAATTGGAAAAAAAAATATTTAATACACTACTAACATGTCATAGTAACCTATAAAACTCATGTAACACTTTAATTTTTTCATATTATATTTCTTTTAATATTTTTAAAACCATTTATTTGATATTTATATTAATAAAATAATTTTTACATCACTATTGTGTCATCATTAATGATAATTAATTAATCTCTAAAAACTATAGATAAATTCAAATGACGAATATAATTTAATTATATTTATATTGAATATTTACCTTCTAAGTTTTAGGATGTTTATCAGTAAATTAAAATTATTACACTTATAAGATATAAGAGAGTGAGATGTTGTCACTTTCTTTTGTTTTAATAATAATTACATCATTTTCAAAGAAAAAAATCCATAAAATGAATCTATTAAGAACCTTAGGTGATATGGGTCGACTTTGATTCATCCAATAGAATTTTGGCAGGTGTTAGGGAAATTTTATAATATTATTTTTACCCTTAATTACTCGATTTACCTTTAGCTATGGTAATACAATAATTACCAAAGTTACTATTCATAATGCCCAAAAAATAAAAGTAGCCCATTAACATAATTTGTACCTACTGATTCCAAATATTTAATCCATTTTTCAAAATTCAATACACATAAGTTGCAGTAATTAATTTAAAATTAATCCTGTTGTCGAAAAAATACTGGTTTTTGTTCAAATGTTAAAACATTGCAAAAGATTGAAATTTTTTTACATATGAATTCAATGTAAAATTAATAAAAATGAATTAAATTGTCTTAAAATATAAAAATATATTCTATTTATACTTAAAATCTATTCAATAATAAATTTTAACCATATAAAGTATTTTGATGAAAAAAGTTTTTTTCAATTAAAATTTAGCGTATTTTCACTATTAATCAAAATATGAAAGTTATCAGAAAAATATTAAAAATAAATCCAAAGTAAAATTTTATATCCCGCTTATATATAAAAATTTTATTTTGTCAAATTGAACTTATAAATGTTTCAAAACTAGATTTAAAATGGGTGCACTTTCAAAAGGTGGTAAAACTGCATTTTTTAAAAAAATACTTCTTTTCTCTGAAAAATTAAATTTATTCTTATATCATTTTCTAGAAAATACATTCGATAAATTTGGATTTTATAAAATTCAAAATGTCTTTAATACTATTCATAATTTCTATTTTATATCCCATAATAATATTTGAATAATATATCGTTGTTTAGTGAAACTCAGTATTATGTAGAATGCAAGCTATCGAGGAAGGTCTCTCTTGCATGTATCACAAGTCAGGAACAATGTTTCATATACTACAGGCTAACATAGTGTTGCATATAGTGCAAGATAATATTTTTGTAGCGTACAACACAAGACACCAATGAAAATAAAAGGAATCTATCCAATAAAATCTCAGGGTGTCACAATCATTGAGTATCATATTCCTATATTAGATTATTAGAACAATTTGATACATGGTAAATCAATTCCCTTAATCAAAATGTTATGGTAGTGTAAAAAATATAGTCACGAGACTTGAAAATGTATATTATTAGTGAGGGATCAGTGGCCACATCTTTTTAGAGATTGAAAACCTTTAGAAATTTCTAGGTTCATAAAGTGTAACGGTGGAGAGAATTATGACACCCACTAGGGAACTAGTATATTTCATGTTGAGTCTTGGTTTTCATTTCATTTAATTTGTAGTTTTTGGGGGATGGGGGTCAAAAATATGATTTTTTGGAAAAAATAGGCTAGGTAACACGATTAGTGCACAATATTTAATAAACATGACCCTAACCACAAGACAAGGGATTTTGGGAGACTAGAGTCATTTTAGAAGGTCATTTCATAGTTTACCTAGTCATGAAGATTCTCTAGTAAAATAGTGTGGCCCGTTTTTTAGTGGGTGACCCGCATAGTTGGTTCTTGATTTAGAAATTTGTGAGGTCTTCATAGGTTACTTAAAAATGAGAAATTAATAAAATTAACTTATTTGGATTTAACCAATTTTCTCCTCCTCCCCATTTATTCTATATTTTTATTCCCATTTATTCATGGAAATATAACCCTAATGGATATGGATGGTTGAACCTAGGATTGAGTTGGGATTTTGATGAATTTAGTATATTTTTAGGATTGCGAGGATCACTTTATTCTATTATTAGTGACTTCCAGCAAAGGATAAAAAATTAAACTTCATTTTTGGTATGTGTCTCTTCATATGTCTTTAATTTTCCTTAACACACCCCCTTTTCTTGAGATTTAATTTTATTTTATTGATTAAATATGTTTGAAATTAGTTATTAAGGGTTGATTTGTGGGGTTTCATGGATATATTGGTGTGCATTTTCATACATGTTGGTTTCTATTGGATTTCCATTTAAAATTAGTATTATGCCTTCGAGATGTTTGTTAAAAAATTTCAAAGGAATTTCTTATTACTAAATGAGTTTTCAAAGAGTATTTTGTAAAAACTGTGGTTTCAAACTATATTCTTGATTGTGGGGTGTTATTTTTTAACTTGGTTATTGATTTTTTATGAGTGTTGAAAGTTTTGAAGCTTGGGAGACCTTAAGGAGGTGGTTGGATGAATAAGTGCTCTCTTTGCTTTAGGTGTGAACTAGTTAGGGGTTATATCCAATTATTCCTCTTGATACGTAGGCTAATTTACTTGTTTAGGATCACATAAGCCAACCAATGTTCAGTGAGAGAGTTCTAGTAACCTTTGGAACCTATAGGTTGGATCTCTTCCCATTTTTCTTATATTATTCTTGATTTCATTCTAGTTTCTTATGACGACTATCATTTTTTATGATGATTTGATTATGGTTTATTTCTCTCATTTATCTTGTATATTTTTCTTATGCTTATAAATTTTGGATGTTTTTTATTTATAAAAATAAAGGTATTATGGAATTTTTTTCGAAGTTAAAATTCATTTCAAAATGGTTTTAAAATAAGTATAAAATATTTTCATTATGAAAAGTGTTATGTAGATTCTTAGTGGTATCACATTGCGATTTGTCTCACACCCTGCATATTCCATTGGATATATGCAAACTTGGTTTTATTGGATTCAAGTAAAGGAAAGGTTTCCATGTAGTTCAATGGATCTTCCTGATTCTTGTCACTTCTCGTTAATGTTGTAGTGGTGGTGAAAATGGGTCATGTGGAGGGGATCCTTAGTGATATTAGGTTATATCATATTAGCCACTTTGATCTTGACATCTTTTTGTATTGTTATATATAGATATTGGTTATAATTTATTTATATTGTTGGTGTTATTTTTATGAGTTATATTCCCTTACTACTATTTCTTATACTCTGTTTATTCCTTAATATATTATGAAATTTTTATTTGACGGTGTGGATGTCCAACATATTAAAGGGTCATACTGAATTTCATAGAGGAATCCATGTGATTTGTATTTTGATCCTGAGTGTGAACCTATTCCCAAACGGTCATATTTGATAACCTAGTGATTTTCACCAACCCATGGTGATTAAGAATGACTTCGAGCCTTATGAAGAGCTGGGTAAGGTTTACTCGGTCCAGTTCATTACATGAATAGTAGTGTCCCACTAGGTTTTCCATATACAACCTTTGTTTGAAATAACCAAAGCATGCTAGTTTGAAAATAATTATAAAAAATTAGTCTTTAACATTTTTAATAAAACATGAAGCATTAACCAAATCATTTAACACGTAAAAACTAATAAAGAAACCACAAAACATGCCTTTAAAATATTAACATTGGAGTGAACACTAGGGTCACTTAGGCTAGATTTCTTAGTGAATAAATTGTCTATCCAACTATTGTATTGGGTCTAAATGGATTCACTATCCAGTGGGGGTGAAAAATAAGTTACTTCACCAGTTATGGTGACACACATAACTAGTGGAAAAGACCTCGTCTTAATCAAGGTTCACCTACCCAAACACCTAGGGATTCCAATGAATTTTAACAAAACTAAGAGATCATTATTTACTAAATAATTTCATCAATAAACTTATAAATAATTAAATATTCTATTATAAAAAAACCCTTAAATCCATTTTTATAAATTGCATCAAAGGAATTAATTAAGAATATCATGTTTCATGAAAACCAATTAAAAAACCCCAAATCATCATTTATAGGTTTTTTGGAATTTAACATAAATACCAAGAATCTAAGGCTTAATACTGAAAAAGGATAATATAGAATAACCAACCTTTACCATTAGAATTATAAGATACTGGGGAGAATCAACTATAAAATGGGGAGACCCTTAATATCACAAATAAATCCCTAACATTAACATTCACATCCTTTAATTTTAGGTAGAATAAACATTAGGTTGAAATTGATTTGGGATAAATATGAAACCATTAAATATGGAAAAGGAACCCAAAGGAGGGGAGATGAGGAACTTTCTTAGTGATTTCTTGGAATACATTGAATAAAAAACATAATAATTCTAATCAATAGGAAGGGTAGATGTGCGCCAGATGTAGGAGATGGCTGTGGTCTGAGTGGGGAGGAAAAATTAGGGTTAAGGTTAAATTTAAAATAGGGTCCAATAAATAATTCCATAATTTTTAAAAATTAAGTAGAACTCATGCTTTGTCCACACAATTTGACAAACAATATAGAATCCATAAAGGTGGCATTAGATTCACCTAGGTAGTTGAACAATTTGAGTGAATAGTTAGATAGAATATGTTCCAACCCTGAAAATATCCACCAATAAATAATTTCATATTTTTCACAGTTGTCATATGGTTAGCCCTGAGCATGTGCCAACTGTGTGTTGGTGCCTTTTTCCCTTTTCTTTAAAATTTCATAGAAAAAGGATCTGAAATTTATTGAAAATAATAAAAATTAATAAATAATATAATCCATATATGAAAATGACATCATTAGTGTAATTATTATTCTAACCATATCAATTTATTCCCCAAAAAATTAAACATGATGTTAGATTAGAGAACAACTAAGGCCATTTATCCCTCATATGAGCTTCCTTCTCCCAAGTCTTATTTGAGTAATTCATGTACTTCCACAATACATGAACCAAATTAATGGAATTACCATAAAAAACATTTTATTTGGAGTTAAAAAATCCAAAATAGTTTCTTGATGAACATGACATCCAAATATAACTTAAGTTTCTCCTAATTCAAAACATAAGAAGGATATGGTTGATACATCTTTAGTTGAGAGATGTGAAATGAGGGACCCTATTAGAGATAATAGTTGAAGGCATACCATGAAGTATCACTACCTATTTTACATTACAAATTACCAAGACCCTCAACCTTTGTACTTTCTTGATCAGTATAAATTGTAATATTTAGTCAATCAATCAATGAAAACCTAGATAACATTATTTCCCCAAAGGTTACAAGGCAATATGATAATGAAATACATGGACACTTCATCCCACTTATAGGAAGGTATGAGAAGGGATTGAAGCAAACTATATGGCCTTTGATATTCACCCTTAACCTTTTGATAGGTACAATACCAGGACACAAAATTAGCTATTTCCTATGTCAAGCCCTACCACCAATATTTAATTCTCATATCATAATACAACTTGGTCACATCAGTATGGAAAACCCATTGAGACTAATGAAAATCTTCCATTACTTCCTTCCTCATAGATAAACAAACTATAAGCCTAATTATGAAATAAATAGATCCTATAAGAGACATAGAACACTCATCAGTGATCTCCCAAACATGTATAATTCTCCTGATATGCTAACACTCAACATAATTTTAATTTTTCTTGGAAGATATACTCAATGATTGAAGGAGACAACTTCATATTTCCAATAAACAAGGCATCCTTCTCCTCTCTCACCTTGATGTAGTTCTTCCACAAGAATCATAAGATTCGAACCCTTCCTAGAAACCCTCATATAACAAGATAAAAATTTCTTACTGAAAGCATCAAAAATGATATTATCCTTACATGGAATATAGGCGTGATCGAAATCAAAGGTATGAATGTACTCCACCCACCAACTCATCTCAAGATTCAAGTCCCTTAGAGATAAAATGAATCTCATAATTTTATGACCATATAACACTATAAACTCCTCACCCAAAAGGTAGTGCTTCCAATATTTAAGTGCATTCATGATAGTATCCAACTCCATGTCATGGATTGGTTAGTTTCATTCATGTGTTAAATGTTTCTAAGATCTATAGGGATTTCATCCAAAGCCTTATCATGAGTAAAATGGTATGTTATACCTTTTAAAAATAGTCTATAAGGGGATTTACATTTTTTTCAAAATGAAATACCTAGTGGATTTACTAAGCTGGTTTTAGTCCATTTGAATGTGTGTGGGTGATTCCATGTTTTCTAAAGCATGTGTGATTTTTATGTTCCAGTTTTTGTGATTTTATGTGCATTCATTGTTACATGATTATTCATGTTCCATGTCTATCCCTGTGAAAAATTTTCTTAGTATTAAATTGACACATTGATTCAATTATATGTGATAAAACTCTTAGAGGGTTGATATGGGTATCAATATGGGTTTATACATGAGGCTAGGCCACAAGTGACTAGATCCCAATTGGTGAGTTAGTGATATGTGAGATGATATATGTTCCCTATTTATTATTGTCTTCTTATGCTCATTGGATTCTTATGATAGGAGATGAATGTTAGTGTGGGAGATGATCCTTAGTCCTAGCCTCTCCATGAGTGATATGAAGATGGAAGGATCTCTATGAGAGAGATGGGATCCAATTGTACATGATGTAGACATGTATATTGAGTGATTGGGTAGTGGTTGTGGAAGGGGTCATGCCATGAGTTAGTTGTCCCGATCGACCATGCCTTGAGTTAGAAGATATGGGTTGATAGTTAAATATGGGTTCATTCATGGGTGAGATGACTAGACCAGGATGCAAGATAAGATGGTAGGACTAATATGAGTGATATGGGGTCTGAGTTGTGATGTTTTTTGGGTTATGGATGGGTTGACCTACCTTCGGTGAGAATGTAGTGACTAGTTGGTGATGTATCCTCCCTTAAATGAGAAGGGATGGTCATATGCTTGGTTCAATATTGGGTGTGGTATGGAACCCTACCCTATTTCTTCTAGTGTGGGAGAAGGTCTTAGTTAGGTACCCTAACCTTTTTCTTTAGGTATGGGTTGTATTGTTGTGTGTGTGACTATCTTCTTTTAGATATAAATCTGAAGAAGGTTGGGTCAGGTGGTGTCATGGGCTAATTAGCACATAATGACCTGAATTTTATGATTTTATATGAATTGTGTGCTATTTTTATATGTGAGTCTGTTTAATAGAAATGAATACACCTATTTATATGTATTTCATGCACATCTACTTGATCAAAAAAACACTCAATATCATTGAGGCACTGAGGATTCCTATTAGGTAAATGGACTCACCCCTACCCACCTACATGACATTTTTTCGATGTTCATGGGTAGACCTTCCTGTTTTATCTTAATAAACATGCATCACTTAGATATAGGAACTTAGTATAGTTCTAGCAGGTTGTGTAGGATAAGGATTTGATAGAATGATTATGGGAGTCGGGGTGGAGGCCGGCTTATTTGTTTTAGTTATGGTTTAACATGCATCGGTCAATTTGGTTTTTAATTATATATGATGCTTGTTATTTCATGCTTATTTTTTGCTCTATTTTATTATCCATCATATAGACTACTTTACTACAATCTATTTTCGACTATGATGTCACATATGGATCCCTA
This sequence comes from Viscum album, assembly GCA_963277665.1. NCBI lineage: Eukaryota > Viridiplantae > Streptophyta > Magnoliopsida > Santalales > Viscaceae > Viscum > Viscum album. Next base: position 1,358,185,407 of record OY728164.1, read on the forward strand.
TTTTGTGTCTATAGGGTTTTTAATTATTCGTTATAAATATAAGCCATGATTAATTTTTAATAGATGTAACCATTACCCTTATGCTTTATTTTTCAGTAAATAGTCTCCCCACAACAATTTTAGGCCCCCATAACTAGTTTTAAGCCTCTGGTGTATAAAGAGGTATGCCTAAGGTCATGTAGTGACCCCCACATGAGTGTTTTCCTAGAGGTCAAGGACAAGGCATTATAGGACATGCCTTTTGTAGATAATCATATTCTAGTGGGTCAGGCATATGATTCCAATTTTTAAGAAATTAAAAATATTATAAATGGTTGGGATAGCTTGATTGGTATTGATCTTTGGATGGTGTCATTATATTTTTAAAGAGGATCGTCGCTCCCTTGTCTTTGAGGAAAGCGTTGATGGAGGGTCGTCACTAATCAAGTTGGACAATTCACTATAGTACTACAAGATTTTATATGATACTATAAATGAGTATTGGTGGACTGGGTTGAGATATTCAGTTTCTAATTTCATATTTTGGCATCTCACCTTCTAAATTATAAAAGTAGAGAATAATAAACCAATTGATTTATTACATTCCCTTCTTATTCTGGTATGGAATTTGGACTTGGTCTCGATGGATTTCATGATCAACTCACTTTGGACTCTAAGTGGGAATGATACTATTTGGGTGGTCATAAATTGGTTGACTAAATAAACCCATTTCCTTCCCATTAAATATTGAATGATGGCATAGGAGCACAAAAAACATTATGTTAGAGATATCATGAGACTCTATGGTGTTTCTTTAGATATCTTTTATTATCAAGTCCTATGATTCACATCTCAGTTCTAGAAAATTATTTAGGAAGCAATTGGTTCTTAGCTGAGGTTGAACATAACATATCATCACGATTCTCACAGATATGATATTAGAATGTATGCTTGATTTTAGTGTCTATTTTTAGAAACATATACAATTATATGAGTTTTCCTATAATAAATTTTATCAAGCTTCAATAAATATGGATCCCTTTAAATATTTATATGGATGAACATTCCAATATCCTCTTTATTTAGAAAAATATGGTGATCATTCCTTGTTGGGGATGAGTGTCATCTAAGAAATAAGAGATATGGCGAAGTTGATCAAAAGGTAATTGGAGATACCTCAGAGTCATCAGAAATAATATTTTGGTCACCAATGTCTCTGGTTAGAGTTTTTGGTTAGTGATCGGAAAATTATGATTGTTTCCCCTTATTTGGGACATCAATAACTAGGGACATGGGTAAAGTAGTTCCCATGTTATGTTGGTATATTTAGGATCATGCAACATCTCAAGAATGTGAAATACTAGTTGAATTTATCACTTTTATTGATATAAATTTTTGATGTGTTTCATATTTCCCATACGAAGAAATAACATACAATCACATCCCACAGAACAAAATGGAATGATTTGGAATTGGATCCCACTACCATTGTCATTGAGTATCCTACTCATATATTAAATTACCAGAACAAGTTGTTTCATGGTAAATTGATTCCCTTAGTCTAGATGTTATGGTATTGTGGATGATATAGTCATGAGGCTTGAAAAAATGAATTATTAGTGATGTATTATTAGCCTCACCTTTTTAGAGATTCAAAACCTTAGATACTTTCTAGTGGTAGAAAGTGGAATAGTGGGGAGAATTGTGACACCCAACAGGGTACTATTATATTTCATATTGAGCATTTGTTTTTATTTCATCTACTTCATAGTTTTTGGGGGATGGGTGTTGAAAATATGAATTTTTGGGAAAATAGGTTAGGGAACATGATTGGTGCACAATTTTTAATAACCATGCACATTAATATGTAATAAGGGTGTTGGGGAGACTATAGCCCTTTTACAAGGTTATTTTATATTTTACCTAATCATGGAAACTCTCTAGGAAAATAGTAAAACCCATTTTGTAGGGGGTGACCTGTACAATTGGGGCATGATTTTGAAAACCGCGAGGTCTTACCAATTTAATTAAAATGAAAAATTACTAAAATTCCCCTGTTCGAATTTAAATAAATTTCTTTTCCTACCCTCATTCATTCAAACCATCCCTCCTAGCCATGAAAGATTTATTTCCTTTGTATCGTTTATGATACCCACCCTCAAATTAGTGAATTTTCTTTGGGAAACTACTATTTTACCTTGATTTATTCCTACTCTCCCTTTATTATTACCTATTCTTCACATTTCTTCATGAAATTATAACAGTAATGGACATGAAGTGTTGAAACTAGGATTTAGGTTTGGGTTTTAATGAATTTATTATTATCCTAGGCTTGTTGGGGATCCATTTCCTCTATTTTCATTAACTTCAAGAAAATGAGATGTGATTTCACCTTGTTTTTGGTATGTGTCTCTATATATAGCTTTACCTTTCTTTGACACACCTAATTTTCTTAAGATTTAATTTGATTTTATTGATGAAATGTGTTTGAAATTAATTATTAAGGGATGATGTGTGTGGTTTCATGGATACATTGGTGTTCATTGTAATAAATGGTGGTTTCTATTAGTTTTCCCTTGAAAATTAGTTTTATTCATTCAAGGTTCTAGTTAAAATGTTTCATAAGAATTTCTCATTACTAAATGAGTTTTCAAATATTATTTTGAATAAAATGTGGTTTCAAACTATATTCATGATTGTGGGATATTATTTTTTAACTTAATTATTTATTTTTATGAGTGTTGATTGTGTTGACACATGGGAGACCTTTGGGAGGTGGTTGGTCAAATAGGTGATCCCTTAGCTTTAGGTGTGAACTAACTGGGGGTTATTTCCAATTAGACCTCATGATATCTAGGATAATTTACTTATTTAGGATCACATAGGCCAATCAGTGTTCAATGATAGAGTCCTAGTAACCTTTGGAACCTATGGGTTGGATCAATTCCCATGTTTTTATATTATGATTGAGTTCATGATAAATTTTTATGCCCAATCTCATTATATTTATGATGATTTGATTTTGGTTTATTTACCTCATATATCATGTATGTTTTTCTTATGATTATAAATATTATAAATTCTTTTATTTAAAAAAATAAAGTTATTATAGAAAGGTTTTCAAAGTTTAAATTCATTTGAAAATGGTTTTCAAATAATAATAAAAGGTTTTCATTATAAAATGTGTTATGTAGATTCTTGGTGGTATCCCACTGGGCTTTGTCTTACACCTTGAATATTCCATTGGGAGTATGAAATCTTGGTTTTATTTGATTTAGATAATGGAAAGGGAACTATGTATTTCAATGGATCTACCTCATTCTTATCACACCTCTTCAATTTTGTAGTGGTGGTGACCATGGTTCATGAGGAGTTGGGCTCATGTGGAGAATTTTTGGATCCTTAGTGATTTTGGGTTATATTGTATTAATTAATTTGACCTTGAACTATTTTGGTATTATTATATATGGATGATGGTTTTCATTTATTTATATTAATGATGTGATTTTTAGGGGTTATAGTTCCTTACTATTGTTTCTTATACTATGTTTTCTCCTTAATATATTATGAAACTATAATTTGATGGCGTGGATGTCTAACATATTAAAGGATCACACTGAATTTATGAAAAGAATCCATGGGATGACTACTTATACCCTCGGGGTTAATTTATTCCTAAATGGTTGTATTTGATACCCTAGTGCTTGTCACCAACTTGTGATGACCGAGAATGCACTTCGGGCCTTATAGAGAGCTGGCTCAGGTCAACTAGGTAAAGTTCATTACAAGACCAGTAGTGTCCCAAAAAGTGTTCAATATACAACCTATGTTTGAAATAACCAAAGCATGCCAGTTTTAAAATAAATATAGGAAGTTAGTCTATATCATTTTTTTGAATAAAAGAAGCATTATTAATATCTATTACCAAGTAATAACTCATGAAATAATGATAAAACATTCATTTTTAAATATGAAACATGGGAGTGACTACTAGGGTCACTAAGGATTTATTTCTTGGTGAATAAATTATCTATCCAATAGTGTTTTATATATAAATGGATTCACTAACTAATGGGGGGGGGGATAAGTTACATCACTAGTCATGTAAACACACATAACTAGTGGAAGGGACCTCATCCTAATCTTAGTTCACCTACCCAAGCAAAAAGGGTTTCATATGAAATTTAAATAAACTAAGATATCATTATTTACTAATTCATTTCATCATGCAACTTATAAACAATTCAAAAATCTATTATAATAATAAATTAAATCCATTTCCATCAACTAAATCAAAGGAATTAATTAACAATATAACATTTCATTCATACCAGTTTTAAAATATCCCAAAACATCATTTATAATATTTAATGAATCTAATATAAATACCAAGAATCAAAGGATTAATCTAGAAAAAGGATAATATAGAATCACCTACCTTTACAATTGGAATTATAATAGACTGGGAAGAATCAACTAGAAAAGGGGGAAGACCCTTAATATCCCAAATGAAGTCCCAACATTAACATTAACATCTTTTAATTTCAGGTAGAATAAACCTTAGGTTGATATGAATTTTGAATAAAAAGGAAACCATGAAATAAGGAAGAATGAACCCAAATTAATGGAGAAGAGAAACTTTGTTAGTGATTCCTTGGAATACATTAAAGAACGAACATAGTAATTATTATAAATATGAAGGGGAGATGTTCTTTAGATATAGGAGATGAATGTAGTTTGAGTGGGTATGAAAAATGAGGTCTAAGGGTTAAATTTAAAATAGGGTCAAATAACAAATTCCATAATTTTTAAAAATTAAGTAGACCACATGGTTTGGCTGCACAGATTGACAAACCATGCATAATCTATGTAGGTGGCACTGGATTAACCAAGGTATTAGAATAGTTTGGACACATAGTTAGACAGAATATGTTCCAAACATGAAAATATACATTACTAAAGAATTTCATATTTTTCATAGTTGTTTTATGGTTAACCCTAACCTTTTACAACTGTGCACCAGTGCCTATTTCCCTTTTCAATAAAATTTCATAGAAAAATGACCTAAAAATGATTGAAAATTATAAAAATGAATAAATAATACAATCCATATATGAAAATGACATCATTAGTGTGATGATTCTTCCCACATATCAATTTATGACCCTAGAAAGTTAACCCAATCTCGGATTAGAGAACAATTGAGGCCATTGATCCCACATATGAGCTTCCTTCTCCCAAGTATCATATGATTCATTCTTGTTCTTCCACAATAAATGAAACAAATTAATGTAATTCCCACACAACACTTTGTATTGTAATTTTAAAAACAAAATTAGTTTATTGATGATCACAACATAAAAATATAACTCAAGTTCCTCCCAATTCAGAACCTAATAAAGATCAAGTTGATACCTCTTCTATTGATATATATGAAACAAGGGTCCTAATAGACCAAAATATTATTCATATTTTTAATCAAATTATGATTATTTTTTTTATTCTTTTCATTTTTGAAACCCTTGATTTTCAATATATTATTAAAATATGGTTAAATTTTTATACGGACTTGAAGTGGATTAAAAAGAGAAAAAGATGTGTTTTAAATTTAACCTTTTATTTCTTTTAAATATTTTTAATTTTTTGTGGATATTGTTAATGAATTTTTATAACTCTTTAATTTTTTTTGTGTAAAAAATTAGGCCAATCCCTCTAGGCCTTCAACCAAGATTTCCCCACAACTTAGGCAACCCAAGGAGGGCCACTTGGCCATGAAGCCCCTCAGGAGGGCCCAAATCGAGTGCTGGGTGTGCATGGTGTGTGAAATCATATGGGGATAACAACCACTAGGGGTGAAATAGTGTACATTTCTACTCTGTGCGGTGGTAAAAAGAAAGGATTGCTGGGACAGGGTGGACCATAGTGGATAGGGGAATCCTCCGGCACTCTGTCGGATTTGTAGATCCTCTAAAACCATGCTCGGGTTTATAAGTTCTTGGATCTTTCTCCCATGTTTTGATGTGGGAAATGAGTGATATTGCTCTCCACTGTGGGTCTGTCACACACAGTCATCGATCGTTGCATTATGTCACCCTCTAGCTCTCTCTACTACTGCTCCGCCTCTACTACCGCACCGTCGTGCCCCTCTTGATATCACCAGATGCCCTATAGATCATGAAGGCCACCACACCACTCCACCATCACTGCCCCATGACACCTCCATCTCATGCTATGCACCACCATTACTTGGTTTGAGCTCCTCTATACACCTCAAAGGCCAGAGGAGGGTGGGGAAAACAGTGATACTCTTCTCCCATATTTCATGTCCACAATGGATACTCCATATAGACACCACCTAGGATGCCTCCTGCTGCCGACAAAATTCCCATCTCCTCCTCTGATCGAGATTCATATACCTTATCCCTATCCTTAGAGCTCCTTGACTCCACTCTAGGCCCTCCTCAATCCACTGTGAAGGCCGATGGAGGCAGAATAATCCATTGAGACTACCTTTCCCCATCATGCACCCCCTTGCCCAATGCCATGCGAGGACCATAGAATTCCTCCATAGAAGCCCCACACTACCACCGAGAACACTTGGTGCCGCCACCATACAATGCCCAGACCACCTCCTACAATGGCTGCCTAACCCCTCTCAATCTCCATCACCGCATATTCCATTGAAATCCACCTCTAGCCACTTCAAAGGTAAGATAAGAAAGGGATAACCCTCATGATTTCCACCTACCTCCAAGGCCTCCGCCTTTTCCGCCTACTCACCAGGCTTCCTCCCGCTAGAGGTACCTCCCCACGTGGATCCCACCCATTTAGTGCCTAAACACCCACATCTGTGGGTGTTTTCATCTCAGAATAAGGGAGGCCGCAAGGGGTTTTAATTTTTTGACCACTCCAGCAGTTTGACTTCATGAAAAAGGGAGGAGGATTCCTCCCTCCTCACCTATAAAAGTAGGTGATATCCCAATTTCAAAATCATCCAAAAACCATACAATATATCTTGGGTAAAGGTAAAAGCATTCCCACCACCATAGAAGAGATCCACTAACAAAAAGAGAAGCCTCCCAACCACCTTGTTTTCCCGTATCTTCTTTCATTTTTTTACCATGTCTTGTTTCTATTAATCTTCATGGACCCCTTCTTACTTGAAGGGGTAGAACTATTTGTGATTGTATTAAGGGGATGGTAATCCAATTTGGTGATGTTTGAGTTTCTAAATGTTTTTATTCAAAGGAGTTATTTTCTTTTAAATTAACGGTTTTCAATTCAATTAATATTTGAATTAAATTTAAATTGATATTTAATTTATTATTAAATATTAAATTACTTTAATTTAAATATTTATTCTACCCTTATTTGATTTACTTGTTTAAATTACACAGATTGGTTGATTATTAAAGAAATAATGTAAGGGAGTTTTTTAAATGATTACTAAAAACATGTGAAGAAATTAAGTTAGACTAGTTTTGATTATTTAGGGAAAATCAACACCAAATTTGGTAGTGCGTGAATCATTTAAAATTAGTCCACTAAGATTTCTACACTTTGATAATTTTAAATCAAGGGTGAATTCAAGAAACAATATTCACTTGATTCATCTAATTATTTTGACTCAAAACCAAAAGATTCATATTTTTAAAAAACTATGATGAAATCAAAAAAAAGGAAACCCTGACCTAAACCCAATCACTTCTCTCTCATTTGAAATTCACCAAACTTCTAAAAATATCTTATTCTCGTAAATTCTTCAAACATTTAATTTTTATCTTCTTAAGTGACACCAAGATTAAAACACTATTCTTTAGAAACCGAATTTTTGGTTACCACTAATACTACACCCTTAGGGGATTTCATTGTTTTTTCCACACCTAATGAAACGTGAGTGTCAAAATTTGCACCGCCACCAGAGAGAAAGTTTAACTATATATCTGCATGACTAGGAAAACTCACAAGAAACTACTATGTTTTGATCCTAATATAGAAAGAAATTTATTTCATATAATTAGGAATCTGAATCCTGAAAATAATTTGGATGAAAAAAAATTAGCGGAATCAAGTGTTCAGTCCGGACCACCAATAATGGCACTGGACCAACAAAAAACCTTAAGGGACCTTTGTTCCTCATAATTTTCCAACTAGCAAAATTGGTTAACTATGCTTTCACAATATCTCTTTATGTTACATGTTAACATGATTCCTATGCTACCCAAATTTCATGGACTTGTAGGTGAAGATCCTAATCGAAACATTCAAGAATTAATCTATGTGTGTTCAAGATTAAAACTAAGAGGAGTAATAAAGGAGAAAGTCAAGTGGAATTCTTTCTCTTTTTCACTTTAGGGACCAGCTAAAGAGTAGTTGTATACCTTAAAACCAAGAGAGATACAGGACTGGGATGATATCCAACAAAGTTTTATGCAAAGGTTCTTCCCAACCCCTCAGATCACAACAATTAAGAAGGAGATATACACTATTCAAAAAGATACTGGTGAGGCTCTTTACATGTATTGGGAAAGATTCAAGAATCTTATTGTAAGTTTCCCGCATCGAACAGTGGAGGATAACCACTTCCAGGTCTTATTCTAACAAGGTTTTCTATAAAATACAAGAAACCATATGGATACATTCTTAAAAAGATATTTGATTGAAAAATCACCCACATAAACCTGAAACCTCATTAAGAAGATAGCTTATAATTCATAGTAATTTGGAACAAGAGGCACTAATACAATAGGTATACATGAGGTAAGGACTTCTGACTCATCAACTCTCCTTACAATCCAAATTCAAGAAATAACAATCCTTGTGAGATAAATTTCTATTAAAAAAGTGGGTGAGAAACCATCTCCACCATAGGTATGTAGATTATGTTCATCACCCAATCATTACATTGATCAATGTGCTGATATATATGGTACAAAAAGTTTTTCAAATACATTTTAAAAAAGAAAATTTCTATAGAATAAATAATGGAGAGAAGGTAATACCCCAAAAGGATTCGAAGTTCAACATAACCAAGACAGAACACATTTTAAATAACAATATTAGAACTAAACACCTTATAAGCATACCTTCTAGAAACATGAATCTATTCAACCACCACCTTTCTAGAAAAATAATTTTGAACAAACTCTAAAAATTTCACAAAAGAACCACTAAGAAATTTAGATTTAAGAGATGAAGAATAAAGTGAAAAATTTAGACAATAAATTTGATGGCCTTATGAATCTTATAAATAATAATTAAGGAAAAATCCTAGCATAAACTATCCCAAATCCAAAGGAAAATGTTTGTGCAATCATGACTCAAAGTGGAAAAAAACTTCAACCACTCGAGCCAAGTAAGTTGGATGTTTCCAACAAACTTGATGAAAAACTCATCCACCGCAAAAATAATACATAGAAATAAGTGAAAAGGTAATTAATGGAGAAAATAAACAATAAGGTACAATTCCATTGTTCATTTACTTGACCATTAAAGGTTGAAGAATAATAAGTTCAAAAAGAGGTCCAAGAAACCTTTTGGAAAGTGGAAATCAAAATTCCATTACTAGAGGTAATCCACCAAATCCCAAAATATGAAAATTTTCACAAAGAAATATGCACCAAGAGAAAGTAGCGTGATGGGGATGAAATAATAAAATTTGGAAGGAGTGTCTCAGCTACGATCACCCAACCTTTACCCAAAAAATTTCAAGATGTAGAGATATTTTATATTCCCTTCACAAAGGGTTATTTAAATTTTTTTGATTATTTATGTGACCTCAGTGCTTCCCTAAATGTGTATTATCATCTTTGAAAATAGGTGAACTAAATCCCATAAGATTAGTTGTCCAACTAGAAAACTAATCCATTCTTCTTCCAGATAGAGTTGTAAAAGATGTACTAGTAGGAGTTGAATGACTCATTTTTTCAGTAGAATTATATATACTTCCCATGGAGGAAGATAATGCAGCAGGAAAATTCAACCATAATTTTTTTAAGACCATTTTTGAAAATTCCCAATACAATAATCAATGTGCATGAAGGAACCTTGACCATAGAGCTTGGAGATAGTAAGGTGAACTTCAATGTCCTTGAATAAAAAAGAAACCCATCAAACAACCATTCCCTCTTTTAAATATCCCATGAATAAGGTAGTTATCCCATAGAATATTCATTTTTTCTTTGAGAATTATTGGATTTAGTAGATCATACCATGGTATGAGAGAGTAAAAAAAAAATTTAAAATTCTGAAATCACTTATGAATTCATTGATAATTTTCTTAAAGAAACTAATATTATACCCTTTTTGAAAAGAGTTTAATATTTTTTTATAAGAGAATTGAATTCATTTTCATCCATAGAATAACCACAGAGTCTTGAATTAAGACCCTTTACAAGTTATTTGAAATAAGTGTATCTATTTGAGGGAGAAATGTTAAATGTGATCATTTACAATAATCTTAATGGGACCCATGAGAAAACACTGATTGGAATTATAAAAAGAAATTCCAGATTCATATGATGGAGTCTAGGAGATATACTTGGGATCAAACCCAAGGTCTTCTCATATATAATCTGTTTAGAAGAGGAATCCCAACCTATTAGGAATTACCATAGGAGACTGAACCCCACCATCATAGAAGTTATAAAGAAATAAGTTGAAAAATTGTTGGCGGCCAACATAATTTACCCCATTTTTGACTCTCAGTGGGTCAGCCCCATCCATGTGGTTCCAAAGAAAATAAGATTTCCCATTATAGAAAATTAGAATAATGAATTAATTCCCATGAGAGTCCAAAATATTTTAGGAGTATGCATTGTTCACAGAAGGCGGATAAAAGTCACATGAACAGATCATATCCCAATCCCATTCATTAATCAGATTTAGAAAGGCTAGTAGGCAGAAAAAAGTACTACTTTTTTATGGATTTTTAAGATATTTTCAGGTGCCAATTTCCCCATAAGACCAAGAGCAGACGACCTTCACCTATCCTTTTAGGACCTTTGCATACAAAAGGATGTCTTTTTAGATTATTCAACGCCCAAGGTACATTTCAGTGATGTATGGTAATAATTTTCTCTGATCACAAAGAATATTTTATAGAGGAAGGAATTTGATGGGATGAAGTAGAAGTTGATTACCCTGCCAATAATGCATCTCCCGAATTTGGAAAATCCATTTGAGTTACTTTTTTAGGCATAAAATTAAGATTTTTGAGCAGTTCATTCCCAAATAATTGAAGGAAAAACCGAAGTCATAACCCATGCTAAAGAACCATGTATGCCACTCAAGTCAACTACACAACAACTGAAAAGGAGTTTATTTCCATTTTCTTTTCATTAAATAAATTAAATTCATATTTACATGGAAATAAAGTAGTTGTATTCTTTGACCATGTAGCACTTAGGTATTTGATGAAGAAGGTCTATGCCATACCAAGGTTGGTGATATATATACTAAACTTGTAGGAGTTCAATCTGGAGATTAAAGACAAAAAGGGACCTCCAAGAATAGATAATAATGTTTTGGAATTGGGAATCTAGTGGCCTACCTTGTTTAAATATGCTCATGATTTTTGTAAAAAATGTGAAAAGTGTAAATTTTTAAGAAACATTTCAAAGAGATGGAATATTCATCCAAATCCAATCATTTATTTTTAAATATTTAAAGTTTTGGGCATTGATTTTATGGGACCCTTTCCCATGTCTTTTGGGAAATATTATATTTTACTTACTATTGATTATGTCTCAAAATGTGTTGAATCCAAATCCACCAAGACTGATGAGGCCACAATTGTGAGTGATTTTGTTAGGGAAACATTATTTTTAGGTTTGGAGTTCCAAGAGACATCATCAGTGACTAATTAACACATTTTTGTAGTAGAATCGTGGGGGACCTACTGAAAAAGTATGGGGTACACCACAAAACATCCACAACTTATTGTACCCCAAAAAATGGCCAAGAAGAAGTGAAAACTAACAGATTAAAGGTATTTTGGAAAAAAATTCAAACCAAAATGGAAATACTAGAGTCAAAGGCTGAAATAAACATTATTGACATATCATACAACATACAATATACCCATTAGTATGATCCCATATCAATTTATTTATAGAAAGATCTATCACCTACTATTGGAATTGGGGAACCAAGCATACCGAGCTATGAAAATGGATAATTTGGATTTGGAGAGTGGTAGAAAAGATAGAAAAATTCAGTTATAGGAGTTGGAAGAAATTATAAGAGAATATTTTGAAAATTAAATTATTTAAAAATAAAGAGCTAGGGTGGAACATGAAAAATAGATTCAAATAAATTCAACCTGGCGACCAGTTTCTACTCCAAAATTAAAAATTCATGTTAATGATAGTTAAGCTTCATTCTAGTATGTAAGGAGATTTTCTTATTTCTAATGTCTATTCTATTGGTAATATTGAATCAATAAATAATAGGAAAAAACATATTTACTGTGAATGGGAAAAGGCTGAAGGAGTTCCCTGGAAGTTTAACTCTAGAACCGGTAGAGGATGTAAAACTTCTCCAACCCATCTACTAATTTCTTCTCATGAGGTAAGTTCAATCCAATGATATTAACCAAAGGCACTTCTGGGAGGCAACCCGAGTTTTACTATTTTTTTATTATTTAGGAATGATTCATATATTGGTATGAGATATATTAATTTTAAAAACCATCATAGAAAGAAACATCCAGGCAGCCCCAAGAAGTGGAGAGAGAGAACTAAAAGCTTTATTTCATAAGGGAGTTCATTTTCATTTTATATCTTTTAAGATTCCTATATATTTTTGTGCAACAACATTTTTTGAGATTTAAAAGATGAAATTGCATGCCCACACTTAAATTTATGATTAACTCGACTTGTCTAGGGGACATGAGTTTCTTAGGAATCTAGTGTTTCCATGTATTAGATTTGAACATCAATAATATTGAATGATTAAAATAGAGAACTAAAATTTTAAAGAGAAACATGGATATTAAAATGAGGAATCATGATTTAAGGAAACTAATTCATTCATGTAAATGAAAATTTTTAACTATTTTTCATACTTTGAAATTTATGAAATTAAAGTGAATTGATTTGTTATTATTTATCATGCCTTGAGTGATTGTCCCAAATCACAAGCCCCATTCATAAGAGGTTTTCTAGACCAAGTACTTTCTATTTTATCTTGAGAATATTTCTTGAGTGGTCTTGGGACATGCCACCTGTTGGAACTTGTATTTGAACCTGTAAAAGATATGACTATGAAAAAACACATTTAAAATGATTGATACATCTTTTGATAACCAATTATCTTAAAAATACCACCTTTACATCAATCCTACTTTATCAAATAGAGACCGTGAATAAAATTTAGAGTAAGGATCCATGTTTCAGGCTATTTTTATACACTCATACCACCCTTTTAGTATTTTCATGATATTTTAAATTTGAAGTGTGGGGGTGAGGGGAATCATGGTAAATGGGATGATTTACATTGTAAGGAATAAGTGTGGGAGTTCTTATTATGGTAATTTTAAAATGTTGTGGATTCATTCATTGTACTTTATTGTTTTCCCCTCTTGAATATAAAAAAATGAAAATGAAAAAAAAGAAAATAAAGAGAAAATGGGTTTTGAATTGGGTAAAACTAAAATCACAATTACTATACCGATGAGTTTTATCATATATGGTTAGGTGATGGATGTGAGGTTTATTTTAATCATAAATTTCAAAAAAAAAGAAAAAAATGGCGAGGTTCTCTGAAAAAATAAAAAAAATGAAAAAAAAGGTATAAAAGTAAGAAAAAACCCAAGAGGGTTCACAAATAATTTATTATGATTTATTTGATTATAAACATTAATTTGAGTTTTATGGAAATGGGAGTTGATACTTTGAAGGGGAGAACCCCATTGAGCCTTAATTTTTGAATATCATGCTTTATGATTTAAGAGTTAATCATCCTCCTTGAGCATTAAATTTAAAACATCAAAATCCTACCAACCTAAAGCCTTAAATACATTTGAACCTTAATTTCAATACCTCATTATTGGATGTGTTTTTTCTTTAAAATTAATAGAAAATAGTTTATTTATAATCCTATGGATAAGGATCATTTTATCATGATACGATCATAAATATACTTTAATTTTATCATGAGATATGAGTGAAAAAGATTCAGGAGAGGTAGATCAGGATTTGGAATGTTTAATAATTATAAATTAAAGAACTTGAATGAATAAGAATAGAATCTTCCACAAATTTTTAATGGGAAAAATTAAAATACATGTTTTGATTACTTAACTGAAAATTGAGAAATAAAATTGATGTTTTATGTGAATTTTGAAAATTTTTATTTAAAATTGATAATCATTTTATTTTATTACTTTAAAATTTGAATATTTTTAACATTGGTGAACTTAGATCTTCCATGTTGAGATTTTATGCCCGAGGAAAATCATGATTTAAGTGTGGGGGTATTTGAGAGACCAAAATATTGTGCATATTTTAAATCAAATTCTGATGAATTTGTATGATTTTCAATGTTAAAACCCTTGATTTTCAATATTTTATGAAAATATGGGAAATTTGAAATTTGTACTTAAAGTGGATTAAAAATAGAAAACAGATGTGTTTTGAATTGAAGTATCTATATCCTCAAAATCTTTTGAAATTTTCGTGGACTTTATTGAAGATTTTTTATAACTATTTAATTGTGTTTTGTGTAAAAAATTAGTCTAGGCCTACCAGGCCTTCAACCTAGAGCCCGACATCACTTAGGTGACCCAAGGAGGGTAACACGACCATGAGGCCCCTTGGGAGGGCCCATCTCGAGAACTAGGTGTGGATAGGAGCATCATGCCCATTCACGGCCCATGGGGTGTAAAATTTTATGGGAATAGCTACTTCAAGGTGTGCACAGGTTCATGGAGATACTCTATGTAGCGGTAGGAGGAGAGTCTTACTGGGTTGGGGAAAATCACAGTGGAGTGGGGAATCCTTCGACACCTAATTGACTTTGTTGGTCCACTAAACCCACACCCAGGGTTATAAGCACTTCACACCCACTCCCACATTTTGGTGTGGGAATCAAGTGTCGCCATGTTCTAACGTGGGTCTGTCACACACCATTGTGGCTTTCTGCATTCCTTCACCCTCCACCTTTCTTGCTACCGCTCTGCCTCCACTCACGCACTATCATGACCCTCCCGATCTCACAAGATTCCCCGCAACCCATAAAGGCTTCCACACTACTCCACCTGCACTACCAAAGGCCATCGCAGCCTCCTACTACCATACCGTTGGTTCTTGGTTCAAGCTCCTCCAACCACCTCAAAGGCCAAAGGAGGGTGGGGCTGCCACTACTGCTCCTCTCCCTCAATGATTGGCCGCCATGGCTACTCCATGAATCCACCACATAGGCCAACTTCTTTCACCACCAAAACTCCCATCATCATAGTTGGTCAAGCTCCCTCTGCCTTCACCCCCACCTGTAGGCTTGTTGCCTCTTCACTAGGGCCTCCTTCGGCCACTATGAAGGTTGGAAGAGGATGAGGAAGCCACCAAGGCTACCTCGTCCAGCCATACAACCCCTCACCTGCTTCCATGATAGGACCACCTACCACCTCCACTAAAACCCGAGGCTACTACTACTACTATTCGACATCGCTTCAATGCACCACCCAGACTTCCTCCTTTAGCGGCTTCTTCACCCTTGTCTAGATCCATTACCGTGAATTCCATCAGAAGCCTCCTCCATCCACTTAGAAAGATAGAGGGGGGGGGGAGACACCCTCACACTCACCACCTATCACCATAGCCCCCACCTTCACTGCATACTCACCAGGACACCTCTCGTGAGAGGGAACTCCTCACATGAATCCAGCCCACACGACGCCTAAACACCTGCATTTGTGAGTGTTTTATCCTAAAAAAGATGGAGGTTGTGGGGGGAGGGGTCTAATTTTTTTTAACCCTCCCATAGTTTTCATTCATGGAAATGATAGGCGGGTCCCTCCCTCTTCACCTATAAAAGGAGGTGAAATCCTTACAAAAGCATCCAAAACGCATCCACTAAATTCAGGGAAAAGGTAAAAGCACCACCACCACCAAGGAAGAGATCCACATCCAAGAAGATGAGGATCCCTTCCTCATTTTCTTCCCTTCTCTTATTTAATTTTTTTACCACATCTTGTTTCTTTTCATCTTCAAGGACCCATTCTTTCATGAAGGGGTAGAACCATTTGTGATTGGGTTAAGGGGAGGGTGACCCAATTTTGTGATTCTGAGTTTCTGAAAGAGTTTATTCAAAGGAATTCATTTCTTTTAAATTAATGGTTTTAATTAAATTAATATTTGAATTTAAATTAAATTAATTTTTAATTTATTCTTAAATATTAAATTTATTTTATTTAAATAATTATTTTATCTTTATTTGACATACTTGTTTTAATTACACCAATTGGTTGATTATTAAATAAATCAAGTAAGAGAGTGTTTTAAGTGATTACTAAAAACATGTGAATAATTTAATTTAGACTAGTTTTTATTATTTAGGGATAGTCAATACCAAATTTTTTAGTTCCTAAATCATTAAAAATTAGTCTATTGAGATTTTTACACTTTGATAATTTTAAATCAAGGGTGAATTCAAGAAATGATTGTCACATGGTTCATTTAATTATTTTGATTTAAACCCAAAATATTCATGTTTTTAAGAAACTATGATGACATCAAAAAAAGGAAACCCTAACCAAAACCCAATCACTTCGCTCTCATTTGGAATTCACCAAAATTCTAATAATCTCTTGTTTTCTTAAATTATTTAAACTTTTAATTTTTATCTACTTAAGTGACACCAAGATTAAAACTCTACTCTTTAGAGGAAAACTTTATGGTTACCACTCATACTACACCCTTAGGGGATTTCATTATTTTTTCCACACCTGATGATAAGAATTTTTCAAAACTTGCACCACTTTTGGAAAGCAAGTTTAAATCCAAATCTTTATGACTAGGACCTCTAATGAGAAACTACTCAATTTTGATCCTGAGAAAGATAGAACTTTATTTTATAGATATAGGAATATGAATAATGAAAATAATTTTAAAGAATCAAGTGTTCATTCAGGACCACCCATAATGACACTGGACCCATAACAAGCCTTGAGGGACCTTTGTGCCCTATAATTTTCTGACCATCATAATCGGTTAACAATTCCTGCACAAAATACCTTTGAGTTATGTGTTAACATGATTCCTATGTTACCAAAAATTCATGACCTTGAAGTTGAATATCCTAATTGAAACATTCAATAATTCATCTATTTGTGTTCAAGATTCTAACTGAGTGAAGTAGTATAAGAGAAAGACAAGTGGAAGGCATTTCTTTTTTTCCTTGAGGAAGCATCTAAAGAGTAGTTGTATACCTTACAACCCAGAGAGATCCAAGACTGGGATGATCTCTAAAAAAGTTTCATGAAAATGTTCTTCATAAACAAATAGAGCACAAAAATTATGAAGGTGATATATTCCATTCAAAAATCTAATTATGAGACTCTTTACAAGTATTGTTAACAATTCAAGAAGCTTAGTTCAAGCTTCCCGCATCAAATAGTGGAAGAGCACCACTTCTTGTTATTCTTCTACTAAGGATTGTTGGAAGAAGATAGAAAACTTATGGATGCATCCTATGGAGGATATTTGATTTAAAATCACCCAAATAATCCTAAAATATCATTAAAAACATAGTTCAAATTCATAATAATTCAAAACAAGAGGAACCGATACAAGAGGTATACATGAGGTATGGAGTTCTGACTCATCACCTCTCCTTACAACCCCAATTCAAGAATTTAAAATCATTGATAGAAAAAATGTCTTCTAAACATGTGGGTGAGAAACCATATACACCTTAGGTATTTGGATTATATTTATCACCCAATTATTACATTGATAAATGTACTAAGATATAAGGTACATAAAGTTGTCCAACTGCATTTATGTAAAGAAAAATTCCCCAGAATCAAAAATAGAGAGAATGGAAAACCAAATAAGGATTCATAGGTCAATATAACCAAGAAATTACAACTTTAAAAAAAATATCAGATCTATACATATTACAAAAATCCCTTCTAGAAACAACAAACTTTTCAACCACCACCTTTCCAGTGAAATAATTTTAAACAACCTCCAATAAGTTATGAGAAAAACCATTGAGAAATGTTGATAGAAGAGATGAAGAAGATAGTAAAACTTTCAAAAATAAATTTGACATCCTTATGGATCTTTTTACCAAGAATCAAGGCTAACCCCCACTGTAAACTATCCCTAATCCAAAGGATAATGTCAGTGAAATCATGACTCGAAGCGGGAAGGATATTCCCCCACTCGAGCCAAGTAAGTTGGATGTTTCCATGAAACCTGAATAAAAACTCATCCAACTCAAAAAAAAGATAGAGACGCAAGTGTAAAGGTAACACATGGAGAACAGAGAAAAAAAGGTATAACTCCCTTTGGCATTGACTTGATTATCGAAGGGAGAAGAATAACAACTTCAAAAAGATATCTAGGAAACCTCCCAGAAAGTGGAAATCAATATTACCTTATTGGATGAAATCCAATAAATCCCAAAATATGTGATGTTTATCAAATAAATATTCACCAAGAGAAATAATCATTATGGGAATGAAATAATTTTATTTGGAAGGAGTGTCTCATCCATGATTTGTGTGACCACAGTTCTTCTATAAATGGAATGTCTAATTCTATCTTCTCATATTTGAAAATAGGTGAATTTAATCCCACAATATTGGTTGTCAAACTAGAAAACCGATCCATTGTTTTTCTAGCTGAAGTTGTTGAAGATGTGCCAGTGGGAGTTGAGTGACTCATTTTTTCAAAAAACATTTACGTACTCACCATGGAGGAAAAAAATGTACTAGGATAGTCACCCATAATTTTTGTAATACCATTCCTGAAAACGGACAAGACAATCATCAATGTTCATGAAGGAACCATGAACTTAGAGCTAGGAGATAGCAAGGTGAACTTCAAATTTGATGATTCAGAAAGAAACCATAAAATAGTCATTCCCTATTTTCAATATCCCATGAATAAGGTAGTGATCCAATTGAAGATTCATGTAAGATTTGATAATTCTTGGATTTAGAAGATCACACCACGGGAGGAGAGAGTACTCAAAAATATGAAAATTCTAAAATCTCCTATAAATTTTTTGATAATTTTTTGGTATAAACTAATATGATACCATTTTCAAAGGAGTTCAATATTTTGAGATCAAAGAAGTGAATTCATTTTCATCCATATAAAATTCACCAATTCTTGAATTAAAAACCCTCACAAGTGATTTGTAAATAGTTATTTATTAGAGGGGGAAAAGTTTTATGTGATCATTACCAATAATCTATTTAGGACCCAGAAGAAAACACTAATTAGTATTATAAAAAAGAAATACCAGATCCATAGGATGGATTTAAGAGATATAACTAGGATCAAACCCAAGGTCTTATCACATAGATTATTTTTAGTTTAGGAATATCAACCTATTAGGCAGCCCCATAGAAGACTGAACCCCACCATCATGGAAGTTGTAAAGAAATAAATTGAAAAATTATTGGCGTACAACATAATTTACCTAATTTTTAACTCCCAATGGGCCTTCCCCATCAATGTGGTTCCAAAGAAAACAGGTTTTACCATTGTTAAAAATGAGAATGATGAATTTATTCTGATAAGAGTCTATAATAGTTTAAGATTATGTATTTATTATGGAGGGTTGAGCCAAGTCACTTGAAAAGATCATTTCCCAACCCCATTCATTGATCAGATGTTATAAAGGCTAGTAGATAGAACACATTAATACTTTTTGGATATATTTTCTAGATATTTTCAGGCCCCAATTTCCCCATAATACCAAGAGAATATGACTTAACCTATCCTTTTAGGACCTTTTCATATAAAAGGATACCTTCTAGATTGTGTAATTCTCTAGGTACATTTCAGTGATGTATGGTAAGAATTTTCTCTGATCAGCTAGAAGACTTCCTGGAGGAAGGAAATTGATAAGCTGAAGTAGAAGTTGATTACCCTGCTGGTAATGCAGCCCTCGAATTAGGAACATCCATTTGAGTTACTTTGTGATTCATCAAATCAAGCCGTTGGAGTAGTTATTTTAAATATAATGGAATAAAAACCCCATGTTATAACCTATTCTTCAAGAAACCTAGATGCCACCCAAGTCAACTATGAAACAACTAAAAAGGAGTTTCATTCCATTGTTTTTTGATTAGATAAATTCATGTCATATTTACTTAGAACTAAAGTAGTGGTATTCTATGACCATACAACACTCAAGTATTTGATGAATAAGGTCGATATTGGACCAAGGCCGGTGAGATGGATACCAATCTTGTATGAGTTCAATCTAGATATTAAAGACAAAAAGGGAACTGAAAACTAAGTGGAAGATCATCTCAGTAGGCTACCCAACACTACTGAAATAGAAATTCTAGAGCTGATCCCACTCAATGATCACATTCCCGGATAATAGATCTACATCATAGAGGATAAAGTACAACAGTATGCTGGCATATTAAATTATTTTTCCACATATTATGTACCTTTTTTCCTTAACTCCCATCAGAAACATAAACTCAAGGTAGGATCTATAATCTATATCTAGAAGGATCCCTTTATCTGAAAAAATTTCAATGATCAAGTAATAAAATATATTTACTGGAAAGTGAAATTAAATATTTTTTTCAATTTTTCGATACACTTTATTATGGAGGCCATTTTGGACCTCAAAGAATAGCTAGGAATGTTTTTGAATCTAGAATATATTGGCCTTCCTTGTTTAATATTCTCATGATTTTTGTAAAAAATGTTAAAAGTGTCACTTTTTTACAAACATTTCAAAGAGATACGAGATTCCCAAAAACTCATCATTTTTTTGTGAAATCTTTGAAGTTTGGGGAATTGATTTTATGTGACCCTTTCCCATATATTTTGGGAATTCTTATATTTTACTTGTTGTTAATTATGTCTCAAAATGGGTGGAAACCAATGCCACCAAGACTAATGATTCCATACTAGTGTGAGATTTTGTCAGGGAAAAAATTATTTGTAGGCTTGGAGTGCCAAGATACATCATCAGCGACCAAGGGACACATTTTTTCAATATAAAACTGGAGACCATGCTAAAAAAGTATGGGGTGCACCACAAAACATCCACACCTTAGCATCCCAAAAAAATAGCCAAGATTAATTGTCAAAGTGGTAGATTAAATGTATTTTGAAAAAAAGGAAAAAAACTCAAAATACTGGATCTAATGGCTTGAAGACACTTTATGGAAATACAAGAAAACATACAATACACCCATTGGTATGAGCCTGTATTGGATTATTTATGGAAAAAGCTTTCACCTACATGTGGAATGGGAGAACCAAGAATACTGGGCTATGAAAAAAGGTGAATTTTGATTTGGAGAGTGATGTGAAAGAGTTAAAAATTCAGTTACAGGAGATGTAAGTAATCAAAAGAGAATATTTTGAAAATTCAATAATTTACAAAGAATGAAATAGAGAGAAACATGATAAACCAATTCAAACAAAGATATTTCAATCTAAATACCAAGTTCTAATCTAAAATTCCAAACTTATGTTAATTCCAATTAATCTTTGTTCTAGGAGGGAAAACATTTTATTTTTACTAATGTCTATCAATTTGGTGCTATTTAGGTCAAGAAATAAGAGGGAGGAAACCCATTTACCGTGAATGGGAAAAGACAGAAGATGTTTAATGGAAGTTTACCTCAAAAACTAGTAGAGTAGTTCAAACATCTCCAACCCACAAACTGATTTCTTCTTATAAGGTAAGTTCAATCCAACAACATTAACTAAAGTCACTTTGGGGAGGTAACCTGAGTTTTACTATTTTATTAGGATTTAGGAATGATTCTTAAAATGTTATGAGATGTTTCTATTTTCAAAGAACATAATAGAAGGAAAAATCCGAGAAGCCCCAAGAAGTGGATGAAGAAAACCAAAAGCTTTATTTCATAAGGGAGTTCATTTTCATTTTCTATCTTTTAAACTTCATATATTTTATTTTTCCAAAAAAATGTTTTGAGATTTAAAAGATGAAATTTCATGCGCATACTTCAGGTTATGCTTTACTTAACTTGTCTAGGATACATGAGTTTCTTAGGAATCTTGTGATTCCATGTTTTAGATTTCAATATTAAAAATATTGAATGAGTAAAATAGATAATTAAAATTTTAAAGTGAAACATTGATATTAAAATGAGGACTCATGATTTAAGAAAAATAATTGATTCATGTAAATGAAATTTCCAAACCATTTTCATACTTTGAAATTTCTTGAAATTCATGTGAATTGATTTTTTATTATTAATCATGACTTGAGTGATTGTCACAAATGACATGTCCCATTACCGAGAGGGTTTATAGCCAAATTAATTCCTATTTTATCTTAAGCATATTTATTGAGTGATCTTCAGAAATTCCACCTACTATAACTTGTATTTCAACTTTTCAAAGCCATGAATATGCAAAAAAAACATTTAAAATGATTGAGGAATATTTTGATAACCACATATTTTAAAAATAATACCTTTTCATCATTCCTTATGTATCCCATAGAGACTATGAATGTACTTTAAGGTAAATAGCCATGTTTCAAGCTATTTTTATCCATTCTAACCCTTATATTAGTATTTTCATGATATTTTAAAGTTGAAGTGTGGGGGTGAGGGGAATCATGGTAAATGATATGATTTAAATTGTAAGGAATAAGTGTGGGGGTGCTTATTGTAGGAATTATAAAAGGTTGTGGAATTATTCATTTTACTCTATTATTTTCCCCTCTTAAATATAAAAAATTGAAAATGAAAAAATAACCAAAAATATGAGAAAAATGGGTTTTTAATTGGGTAAAACAAAAAACACCATTACTATACCTATTATTTTTATCAGACATGGTTTGGTGGTGGATGTGAGGTTTCTTTTAATCATAAATTCCAAAAAAAAGAGAAAAAATAGAAAGGTTCTTTGAAAAAAGAAAAAAATGTAAAAAAGGTATAAATTTAATATATATATATATATTCAAGAGGGTGTACACATAATTCATTAGGATTTATTTGATCATAACCTTTATTTTGAGTTTTGGGTAAATGGGATTTGCAACATTAAAGTGTAGAATTACATTGAGCTTTAATTTTTAAATATCATGTTTTATGCTTTAAGAGTTAAACCTCCTCCTTGATCCTTAAATTGTAAACATCAAAATCCTACCAAACTAAATCCTCAAAGTCATTTGAACTATAATTTCAATCCCTCATGATTTTATGTGCTCTTTTTCTTTACAAAGTGGATAAAGTAGTTCATTTACAAGACTATGGATAAAGAGGATATTCTCATGATATGAGCATAAATATACTTGAATTTTATCATGATAGATTAGTGATAAATATTTTAGAGAGGTAGATCATGATTGTTAATGTTTAATAATTATAAATTAAGTAACTTGAATGAATGAGAAGAGAAGCTTCCATCAATTTCAAATAGGAAAAAGTAAAATACATTTTTTGATTACTTATTTGAAAATTGATAAATTAAATTGATGTTTTATGACAATTATGAAAATTTATTTTAAAATTGATAATAATGTGATTTTATTACTTTTAAATTTGATTATTTGTAAATTTGGTGAGGTTTGATCTTCCATGTTGAGATTTTATGCTTGAGGAAAATCATGGTTTAAGTGTGGGGGTTTTTGATAGACCAACATATTGTTCATATTTGTAATAAAATTATGATGATTTGTTATGATTTTCAATATTAAAACCCTTGATTTTAATTTTTTTTAAAATATGGGTAATTTGGAATGTGGGCTTGAAGTGTATTAAAAAGTGACAAAGGATGTGTTTTTAATTGAAGCTTCTATTTCTTTTAAATATTTTAAAATTTTTGTGGACTTTATTGATTAATATTTTTAACTCTTTAATTGTGTTTTGTGTAAATAAATTAGGCTAGGCCCACTTGACCTTTAACCAGGATCCACTTAATAGACCCAAGGAGGGTTACCCAGTGATGAGGCCCCTTCGGAGGGCCTAACTTGAGCATTGGGTGTGGATGGGGGCATTAGGCCTATGTACCGATTGTGAGGTGTCAAATTCTGTGAACATAGATACTGCAAGGCATGCACTGGCACATGGGGCTACTCTGTGTGGTGGTGGGAGTATAGGCTTGTTGGGTTGGGTTAGATCATAGCGGTGAGGGGAGTCCTCATACCCCCATCGACATTGATGATCCACTAAACCCATGCCTGAGGTAATAAGCACTCAACGCCTTCTCTGATATTTTGATGTGAGACGCGAGCAATGCCACACTCTATCACGGGTCCCCTGCACACCATTATGGTTCACTGTATTATGTCACCCTCTGCCTCCTCCAGACACTTATAAGGTCAGTGGAAGAAGGGGGGATCCAACCATGCACTTGAAACCTACCACCAAGGCCCTCTCCGACACCACATACTCACCAGACTACCTCCCGCGAGAGGGACCTACCTGTGTGGATCCCACCCACATGGTGCCTAAAAACCTACATCTGCGGGTGTTTTCTCCTCAGAAAATGAGAGGCCGGGGGGAGGGGGGTTAATTTTCTTGACCCCTCCAATGTTTTTCTTTCATGGAAAAGGGATGCAGATCCTTCGCTCCTCACCTATAAAAGGAAGTGAGATCCTCCTTCCAAAAGCATCCAAAAACCCATCCACTGCATTCGGGGGAAAGGGAAAAGAACCACCCCCACCACCACCAAGAAAGAGATCTACTACCAAGGAGAGCAGGCTCCTTACATCCTTGTATTCCCTTCTCTTCTACCATTTTTTACAGTGTCTTTGATTCTTTTCATCTTCATGGAACCCTTCTTACATGAAGGGGTAGAACCATTTGTGAGTGGGTTGAGGGGAGGTTGATCCAATTTTGTGATGTTTGAGTTTATAAAAGTTTTTATTCAATGGAATTCATTGATTTTAAATTAATGGAAATCAATTCCATTAATTTTTTGAATTTGAATTAAATTTATTTTAATTTAGTATTAAATATTAAATTTTGTTGATTTAAATAATTATTCTACCCTTATTTGATTTACATGTTTTAATTACACTGATTG